>OX104061.1:33820625-33885887 GCA_944474145.2 Dicrocoelium dendriticum
AGAGAAAGTGTTGGTGAGTTTGACGATCCATTGAGCATTGATTCGGCAAAATAAGCACTGAAAGCTTTGCAGATATCACCTGGTGCGTCGTGGTATGTTTCCATTATTTATAGCGATGACATTGAGGTTGTCGTTGCAACGCGAACTCCAAGCACGGAATAGTTTGGTTAGTTAAGCTGTTTGCCACGGCAGTTCAGAGTTTTATCCGCTTCTAGAATGACTTTTGTCACGTTGATGCCTTTGTTTTTCGACAAGCTTCGACTGCTGTAATAATATTGCGAAGCCAGCAGTTAACTTGAATTTCTGACGAAGCTTGTGAAGCTTGCGCGTTGCCTTCAACACCTGGCGATTGGATTTATTTTAGTTTGGTAAGCACATTTAAGTGGTACTTGTGGATCAACGCAGAAGCCAGTTACACTATAAAACCGGTCCGTTGTATGTTGAGGACGTGAAGAGAGAAAGAATTTATCCTAATTCATCGAACTAACCAGGTCTTTGAATGAGTCCCAGTTGACAGAACTGCGCAGACGATACGGCTTTGTTTGCTGTACAGCAGCCATGCGTAGTTTTAGGCGGCACTTGAGCCCGCGATGATAACTCCCCGGAAATTCATCAAGAAGGTTAACACTGATTGTAAGTATTCCCATTGATAAAATATGATTCAGAGGACTTTCATCTCTGGTAGGTTGGGAGACTTGTTGCTGCCAACCATTCACTTGGATACAGAAGATAAGATTTTGGTATTTCAAAGGAGCGGTCCTTATGGACTATGAAAGCGAAGGCAGGGTGAAAGCATTTCCAAGAACCTCACGTAAAAAGGTAGACAAGCGGCGCATTCAAATGCAAGCGTGGAAACTTTACTTCTTGGTTTCCGTTTGGAGCACTGTATATACATCCCCTAAATAGCTGTTGCTGATTAACAGATACCGTAAGCCAGAGAGATTCTTGAACATTTTTCCACAATGGATTAACGAATGTCACTGCTGCGAGCTTTTCTTATAACTTACGCAACCACCACCTCGACGGTCAGACCGACTCCTCATAATTTTGTTATATCCGAAAATAGTTAACTTAGTGTCAGAAATGCTATCATGGTACTAAGCTTCAGTTATAAATATTATACCAGGATTATGCACCAAAACAAACGAGCGTAGTGTGTGGGTCTTAGGGTAAAGAGAGAGAATGTTTATCAAAAATACTGACATCGATATGAGATATGAGGAAGTTTCGTTAGGTTGTGTTTTAAACACTGGGGTTTCAAGCCAGGTGCCTGGACTCAGGTTAGAAATGGTTGAAAAGGTGCACGTACTGCCAGTGGTGAAATATGACTTGGAGGTGGCCACAGCGGAGGAGTTGAGACTGAGTATGACCCTCTATAAAATGGTTGAAGAGAAAAGTCCATGGGTACACTACGAGCCTGTGGGAGCTGGAAAGTTACGTTGTGCCTTGTGCATGACGTCGTTACTAGGCTCTTGATTACGTAACGCATTTATAGGGTTCATGGGTTGCTGTAATTTCCATCTATGGGTAAAATACGCTTAGTTCCGCTCGACATACAAGAATTCACTATAAGCGTTGAAGGCACACTGGTGTCAATCCATACACCAACATCTATCATCGTTGATGGATTTGGCAAGTCAGGTTACACAATTACACCGTGTGTAAGGTGCAAATATAAATAAATAAATATTTTATTCTCGACAAAGCGAGACATGCCTTTTGGGCATGATCAGCACATTGCATTATTGTACATGATAGCGGAATAAGCAGCGCCAACAGTGGGAGTAGTACAGTTGGAGACTGTAGTGTGAGCCCATAGAGCCCAAATGTTGTAGGTAGTCTATGTACACAGAATGCGAGAGGTAAAGATATTAATCAGATCACTTATATGGTATGTTGATGAGGAACTAGTCCGATGAGGTCCCATAAGCAATGTAAGTCAGTGAGTGAAGTATGAGGAAACGGGTGAAAAATACTTAAGAATAGTGGTATGTCACTAATCAGATATGTAAGCGTGTTCGTGCAAGAGCCGATATATACACAGAACTTGTAAATGTTGTGACGGTCAACTTGCCAATGTGTTAGGGGCGGCAGGTCTTCCATAACTTTCTGGCCAATGGATGTACGGCTATCCAAACAGAAAGAATATACAGCGCTGCTGAATGCTGCCTGCGATAAATCTAAGTCAACCGTCCTTTTATTATCAAGCAATTTGACCGGCTCCATCGAGATTCTCGATGAGGTTTGACACTGGCCAAAGCAGACTTTAAGCGGGACACGACAGTTCGAGGCTTGGGGTAGCGGTTTTGTATGCAAATGGGATTTAGCAGGTTATGCAGTTGTTTTCGCTGAACCGCATTGTTGTCATTTCGCATAAAAGAAAGAGTATTAGGAAACCCTATCTGACTGCCAGAACTGATTATCCAAGAGGAGGCACCATGCACGTCACTAGTTTTGTGGATTGTAGTGGTTTTGGGTTTCGTGGTATTATCAAGCTTAGCAGTGAAACCGCGGCTGAACTTAGCTCCGAAATACAAGAATTAAGGGTTCTATCGGACACAGCATCTAATGTACTAGAGTAGCCGACATATTCATGTGATTCCTAGTTAATTTCAAAAATCACTTGATCATTCACCACTTCGTCCTTATTGGCAGCCAGCGGAGTATTATTCTCACATTTGTGTTGGCCACTAAATAAAGCAATGTCAACAGGGTGAGGGGCGCCATATGGCTGTTGGGTATTCTATTTTACCTCAGATGTTCTCCTCCTTATCCCTCGTTCTAGCGGCGTTTTGTCCCCCGTAATTTTCAGCTTTTTGGAAATCTTATTAAGCACAATAGGTTGCGAGTTTGAATGAATGGTAGCAATAATTTCAATTTGAAACTGGAAAAGTATGGGACACGCGTAACGCATTACATTTTTTCGTTGTCTGATGCAGCTGGACCAACAACGTTGTATACTGCATGCAGTAAATAGCAAGTACTGAACTGTGATGGTAGCTTACGTGCCAAACCGCCAGCCAACAGCGCGAACTGGTTTCCACCAATCGGCAACACAATCGGAGATCGCAATCAGTTCGCGGCACCGCCAACCAGTGGCGCACACAAGCTACCGATCGGACGAACAGACCAACGGCTCGGCAAAGCGTCTGGCAAACAAGCGTGGTCCGAATATCCAATCAAAACCCGAGACGGCTCGCAAACGAGTAAGCGACGTTAAGAGGATCGAGGACTTGCATCAGACGCCTGACCAATCAGCGTCACGTCAATCCGGTACGCGAACGACCGTCCATAGGCCAGAAAGAGCAGGCACTGAACCGAAACCCATCGGCCGATTGGTTTTTGATCGTCAAGACACAGCATGGGGAACCAATTATAGCAAATGCCATGGACGAATTACGACCGAACGATTGGAGGCGAAACGCCCAGGATCAAAGGACACTGGCAAATGGAGACAAATGCATGAAAGTGTAGTAGCCGAATAGAAACGGGCGCAGAAAATGGTCATATCTGATATAAAAAGAAAGCAATTCTCGCCAATAAAGATTTTCGTGTCGCCGCCACCTGTTGTTCTTTCTGCCGGAGGGCCGCACGTTTTACATGGCGACAGAGGACAAGAAGACACGCCGAACCCCGCATGCGTTTGGTGGACAACCAACGATTCCGCTGCCAGCTCCGTTGCAAATGACCGAGAGTTCGTTGCCGGAGAATTGGAGAATATGGAAGGCGAAGTGGCTAGACTTTGTAACACTGACTCAGTTGGATTCTCAGCCAATGGCCTATCAACTGGCGATGTTCAGGCATGCCATTGGAGACGAAGCCAGGCGGACGCTGCAAACGTTGGATCTCAGCGATGGAACTCAGGAGATGGAGCTGGATGAAGTAATACGCAGATTCGGCGAGTTTTGCGAAGGTTACACAAACGAAACTTACCAAAGGTATCTGTTTTTCAGCCGAAATCGCCTGCCGGGTGAATCAATCGACGCATACATCACGGAGCTGAAAATTCTGGCGCGGGATTGCAATTTTTGCACCTGTTTACGAGATTCGCTGATCCGCGATCGAATTATAATTGGCATAAAGAATGAGGAACTTTCCAGACGCCTTTTGCGACAGCGAAACCTGTCTTTGGAACATTGCATCGATATCTGTTTTAGCGAATCAAGGACGGCTCAACAGTTTCAGCAGCTCAAGATGGAGTCCACGACGGATCTGTTTGCAGTATCCCGAGGCCGAGAAATTGTATCGAAGTCATCGAGCGCGAATCAACCCAAATGCCAGTTTTGCGGCCGCTCACACCCAAGGCGCAAAGAGGATTGTCCAGCATGGGGCCGAACCTGTATGAAGTGTGCGAAGAAGAACCACTTTGCACGTTGTTGTCAGGCAACCAAAGTCGACTCAGTCGGGCAGGACGATCAGGAAGAGCCGCAGGAACTGGCTATTAACAACATGACAGGACGTGAGAGACCAGTCTGTGTATTCGCAACGTTGCTTATTCAAGGGCGTCCGGTGCGATTCCAATTGGATTCAGGAGCAAGCGTGAACATACTTCCTCACAAATACTGTCCCGATGCAGAATACCGCCAAATACAGACACAGCTCAGAATGTGGAACGGATCAAAGTTACAACCGAAGGGCTGCGTTACCATGAAGGCCATAAACCCGAAGGATGGCTCCGAGCATTTACTTGATTTTCTCCTGGTATCAGGAGATTTAATGCCCATCCTGGGCCTTGATTCCATTCAGAGTTTGGGTTTTGTTTCTTTTAATCATGATCGTTTTGTTCACTCCTGCGAAGTCGGTACAGAGATCGTAGACAACTATCCCAGTGTGTTTGATGGTACCGTGGGAAAATTCCAAGGCGTAGCTCACCTGTCGTTAAACGAGTCCGCTAGACCAGTAGCACTACCAGCGAGAAAAGTACCTATCGCTTTGCGTGAGAAGTTCTTAGACGAGTTGCAGCGTTTGATCAGTTTAGGTGTGATTGCCAAGGTCGATGAGCCAACCGATTGGGTCAGTCAAGTCGCGATAATCACCAAGAAGTCAGGCGATTTGCGTGTGTGCATCGACCCTAAGCCGCTCAACGCCGCACTCAGGAGAGAGTATTTTACACTACCAACGCTAGATGACGTCTTACCCGAGTTGTCCAAGGCCAGATTGTTCACGAAGGTCGACCTCGCTTCCGCTTTCTGGCACGTCCAGCTTGACGAAGAGTCCAGTTATTTAACCACGTTCGGAACGCCATTTGGACGGTTTCGGTGGTTGCGCTTACCATTCGGTTTGAAAGTGTCCAGTGAAATTTTTCAGAAACGATTAATGCAGGCCCTAGACGATCTACCCGGAGCTATTTGTGTAGCAGACGATGTAGTGGTTTTTGGGGCGACTCTGGAAGAGCACGACCGTAACCTGAGCAGATTTCTAGAACGCTGTAAAGACAAGAATATCAGATTGAAACGTGAGAAAATTGAGTTACGAAAAACAGAGCTGGTGTTCCACGGACATGTTTTGAGCGCAGAAGGTCTAAAGCCAGATCCGGAGAAATTTAGAGCCATAAAAGAGATGCCACCTCCGACAGATGTTAAAGCCGTGAGCAGACTAAACGGGATGGTGAATTACCTCAGCCGCTTCCTTCCACGACTAGCCGAAGTAATGGTTCCTATCCGAAAACTTACACATAAGGGCGAGAGCTGGCAGTGGAACACAGAACAGGAGGAGGCTTTCCAGAACATCAAACAACTGATCGCGTGCGCCCCTGTCCTAGCGTATTACGATCCGTCACTTCCCCTTGAGATCCAGTGTGACAGCAGCCAATTCGGTATCGGTGCCGTGCTAATGCAGAACGGGAAGCCCATCGATTTTCGCAGTCGGACACTAACGGAATCCGAGCGCCGTTATGCACAGATTGAAAAGGAGATGCTAGCATTGGTTTATGCCGTAGAGCGTTTCAACGATTACACTTTTGGTCGCCGGACCACTGTATTTACCGATCACAAGCCTCTGGTATCAATAGCCAATAAACCACTGCACGTCGTCCCACGCCGCTTACAACGAATGCTCATTCGGCTCCAGAAGTACGACCTAGACATCGTCTACCAACCGGGGTCGAGGATGTACATTGCAGACACACTGTCTAGGGCATATCTTTCCGATGTGACCGCAACGCAAGAAGACCAAGACATTGTCCATGTCACTCAGCTATTGGCCGTCACAGAGGAGCGTTTCCAGCAACTACTACGCCACACGGAAGCAGACGAGCTGTGTAATCGGCTCAAGGAAACGATACTGAAAGGGTGGCCCGATAGTAAAAACAAGCTGCCAAAGGAGTTGACTCCCTTCTTTAACTTTCGGGATGAACTTGTCACACAGGATGGGCTAATCTTCAAAGGCAACCGTATACTCGTTCCAAAGGCAATGCAACGACCCATGCTGGAGCTGATACACGGAAGTCATTCAGGAGTCAATGCTTGCGTGGCGAGAGCTCGAGAGCTAATGTTTTGGCCTGGAATGACTAGTCAGATACGGGATCACGTTTCAAACCGCTTAGCCTGTCGAGCACATGATGTCCGCCAGCCGAAGGAGCCTATGATGCTTCGTGAGGTCCCGGAAAGGCCGTGGCAGAAAGTCGCCCTAGACATCTTTGCACATGACGGAAAGAATTACCTGATCGCTGTCGATTACTTTAGCGACTATTTCGAGATTGATGCTCTCACGTCTACTAGCACACAGGCCGTGATAAACAAGCTACGATCGCAGTTTGCGCGACATGGGATACCGGAAGAGGTAGTGTCCGACAATGGCCCCCAATTCAACAGCGCCGAATTTCGGAGTTTCAGCGAAAAGTGGGATTTCCTTCATCGTTTAACCAGCCCTTACCACAGTCAGTCAAATGGAAAAGCTGAGTCAGCCGTGAAGGAAGCAAAGAAGTTACTCACCAAAGCCAAGGAGACCAAAGAAGATCCTTACATCATGTTGTTAGAACGAAGGAACATGCCATCTGCCGAAATTGGATGCAGTCCAGCGCAACGTCTGTTTGGCCGTAGGACAAGAACCCTGTTGCCGATCGCCAATACTCTGCTGCAGCCTGAAATACCATCGCAGAGCTTGATGTATGAGCGCTTGCGTGAGCGCATGCTTCGACAAAAGAAATATTACGATCGCGGAACGAAGCAGCTTCCACGCCTGTTGCCCGGAGACGAGGTCTGGGTCGCGCCGACACCGGGAGCTAACGGGGCTTGGAGGAGAGGGCGAGTAGAAGGTCTCAAAGGCGAACGAAGCTACGACGTAAGAGTTGGGGATAGTCTATTTCGACGCAACCGGGTGCAGTTAAGGAGACAACGTGGTGAACAAGCACGGCATCGTGCGAAGCAGCCAACGCAGCCGGACATTTCGGTGGATACGGCAGCACACGACCACAAGACTACACGCAGTGGAAGGCGATACAGCGCTTACGCAATCGGACTACAAAAAAACGAAAAAAGGAAGGATGTGATGGTAGCTTACGTGCCAAACCGCCAGCCAACAGCGCGAACTGGTTTCCACCAATCGGCAACACAATCGGAGATCGCAATCAGTTCGCGGCACCGCCAACCAGTGGCGCACACAAGCTACCGATCGGACGAACAGACCAACGGCTCGGCAAAGCGTCTGGCAAACAAGCGTGGTCCGAATATCCAATCAAAACCCGAGACGGCTCGCAAACGAGTAAGCGACGTTAAGAGGATCGAGGACTTGCATCAGACGCCTGACCAATCAGCGTCACGTCAATCCGGTACGCGAACGACCGTCCATAGGCCAGAAAGAGCAGGCACTGAACCGAAACCCATCGGCCGATTGGTTTTTGATCGTCAAGACACAGCATGGGGAACCAATTATAGCAAATGCCATGGACGAATTACGACCGAACGATTGGAGGCGAAACGCCCAGGATCAAAGGACACTGGCAAATGGAGACAAATGCATGAAAGTGTAGTAGCCGAATAGAAACGGGCGCAGAAAATGGTCATATCTGATATAAAAAGAAAGCAATTCTCGCCAATAAAGATTTTCGTGTCGCCGCCACCTGTTGTTCTTTCTGCCGGAGGGCCGCACGTTTTTCATGAACAGTTTTTAATGATACATGGTCTGGCCTATTTAAGACCACAGCATTGCGTGAACAGCGTACTCAATTGCTTACCTCGGTCGAAAAGAAGTCTATCAGTGCACTGCACTTCATGAGGTTCAGTTTGGCATTATTTGGTGGCGATTCAAATAAGCCATCTAAGCTCTGCAACGCTTGCAATATCGGTGTGCATGTAGACTTTTGATGCATGTTCAGCATGTGCAGTTTCAGTTACTGATGGACATGATTCAGGTGTCTTTCTCAGGTCAGCACGTAATCCAAGGAAGTTTCCTACAGTGCCTACACTGCTTCGGGTATCTTCTTTACTACTATTTACAGCCTTTGTATAAAGTACCTTGGTTCTTCTTCTCAGATTTTGAACTAAAATGGAAGAATCCCGGCCCATAATACTTTTTTCCTCACCGAGCCTGTCCTTATTGTCCTGATAAGGAAGATGAAGTAAGATATACTGAAGCAAAATCAAGGAAGCTTAGACAATGGGTACTAATTTTTAATCCTTAATTGAAAATCCACGTCTAATATAATTCTGGTAAAAATAGCAACTCCCGAAATCTGTGCGATTTAATTAGGAACAAACTGAACGCACCGCGGTGAAGTATTTGAACCTCCGCCCCCGAGCTGCACACGCAGTTGCTTTGGAAATGCTATTTCTCCACTAATTCCAAAAAGGTGGTTGTTGTCTCACTTTTTCAATGACATACCGGTTAGGAGTCTGGTCAGCGCAGTGGTTCTTCGTCAAAAGTCACAAGTTGTTGTAGGTGAATCCAGAAAGGTCTCGGAAAGTAGCAAGGCTATCGATCTGGTAACAGCTCATCTTAGTATGGCACTAGTGGAGTGTAACCTTTGGGTTGGTTTGCAGTGATATCCTCCGTGGATGCGACGCAAGCGAACGATTGGCGCTAGATCCTTTATATTGCCGCTTATATCCACCTTAAGCAGCTATCGATAAAGCAGTCGTGTAGTTGTTTAAGAGCCCTCATGTTGGGCTTCCAAAACTGGTTACAATTTTTGGTGTAGGTGCAAACCGAAAGAAATTCCTCGTGTAAACATCTGCAGAGAAAACGAAAAATGTAAAAATCGACGTGCGGTAGTCGTCTGTAAGGCGTGGATTCGAATTACTCTGCGCGTTAAAAAGAGCACATTGAACCGGTTTGTAGGAGCGACGGTGACAACGCTGCGAGCAGCTGGAGAGGTATAGAGGGAAATAATCCAAATGACCCGAGAGCACGCATGTCACGCATGAGCATTGATGTTATAAGTAGCGGCCGATTCTTCTGATCTTGGCTTCCGCGGCCAGCGAATTTTGTGGCCATGGCGCGCATGCTCTATCGCATCATCAGCATCATCATCAACAGCAGTACATCAGGCATTTGAACTGATGTTTTCCTACCACACAACTAGGAGGGCATATGAAATAAAGACTTGAAAGAGGGAGAGAAGGGGGACTTACCTGAAAACCTTAATGCCTCCCGCAGACATTCAGAGCCAATGCGCTTACTCCTTACGTAGAAATCATACCGTCACAAATAGCAGGTTATCGTGCAAAGGCGGAATCCGCGTGACAGCTTCCTTGCGGTTTTCACTGCCACGCGTTATAATCAGCCATTACCACACACATAGCTCAGCGCCAAACACAATTTAAACAGGCAATCCGAGTAGAAGACGGCAACAGACGCGCCACGGGTTCTGGTTCCCAGCCATGCCCCGTAAAGTCCGAGCCAAGCACAAGGCGAGTCACATGGACTCAGTCCGGCAGGCGAGACGGTCTAATGGCATCTAATGTCGCATGGCCCCTTTGTAGCTCATTACTTGCGTAACCTTACCTGCCAGACAGGAAATGTTAACTTTTGGCAGCGTACTATCAAGTTTGCTGACCGTTTCACTCAGAGACGCCAACTACGCAAACAGGAGCTCCTGTTATTTTGTGTTGTTTGCAGTTAACACCCAAAGCAGCTTGCCTTTTAAATGTTTGTACTGACATCCTACTGGTCTCACAACAAGAAGTTCGTTTACAGAAGCGGCTGTCAGTCTTCGACAATCGCTGCCTGTCTAGGATTTCTCGGGTGTGATGGCAACACCATGTAAGCAACGCAGCGATGCGAGACCGCGCTTTTGGAGCCAACAGATCCAGTCTGCAGGACGGTATCCTCCCACGTCGCATGCGTTGGCTGGGGCACGTTTTGCGCATGCCAGACCACCGCCTTCCACGTCGACCTACATTTGCACTCTTAGTGAGCGATTGGAAAATGTGCCGCGGGGGCAGCCGATGACGTGGAGAGGGATCACGAAGCAGGCAACTCCAAGTTTGGCCGCAGTGGGACCAGTCCATCTTCCAGGTATGGTACCACCAAATGCAGAATCACAGTAGTTTGAAACATTGGACGTTCTGGCCCGCAACAGACATCAGTGGTATCAATGTTGTTCTGTCGTTATATCCCCGTTTAATAACTACAAATGTACCACAAACAAACATTTAAAATAGAGTGTGTTAAACCAAGAAAAATCGTTCTATTTTTAATAGCAGTTCGTGTTGTTATCTTCTCCAATTTTTCCGCCATAGTACTGACGGCACGTCTGTTAACTGAATGTGAACATATATATACGGTTTGCAGAAGACGTGTTACTTACCTGAGTCCGCTGTAGCAGTAAGCGTAGTCATCAAGTTCTGTTTCAATAACAAAATGGAAAGAGCTGTCCTGGTATAAATTATAGAACGCTACATTTATGTGAGGACATGCTGTCCTAATGGCTTGGCCCGGGCTGGTGACCGTCGTCGCGGTCGATTCACCTGGTTTGTGGGTCGTACCACACAGTAATCTAAAGCAGACATAATACTGAAATGAACGAAGACGTTAGTAAGAACCAAGAAAGCAAGGGGAAATACGGAACAACAGTACCCCGTACTTGTGCTATGTTGTAATTACATGGACCATATTTACAAGTATTTTAGTGCCTAGGCATAATGCAAAAGTGGATGGTGCTTTAAAATTGCTGTCCTCTTTAGAGGCAATGCGGTTCCAGTTGCAATCAACATGACACGTCACGCACATGGCTTTCAATGGTCGACCGGTGCACAATTTGAAAGCTTAACGCGCCGGTGCCTGCCTGAAGCCCGCAAGGCAGATGCGCGACACTGAGGTTGTGAATTCAATTGCAAATAAATAAATACACATTGTACGCACAAGGCGCATCAGCTGAGGACTAAACCTAGTAATGCGGAAGCTCACACGTGGTACGTAAGTGTGGCAAATAGGAGAGCACTATTCATTTCTGGGTATACGGAATACATGCGAAGGTGGGACAATAACCATTTCGTCCCCAAGTTAAGACTTATGCATCTGCAATGGAAGTTTGACACGTAGAACGTAAACACCTGTTCTCCCATTGCGGAAACAATGTATACTTTCGGAATGGAGGAACTTACCCCAAGATTGTACAAATCGTACCCGCCTATAAAAAGCCTACAAGTGATTCGTAGGTCCTATCTGGGTAAGCCACTGACGTCCATAATGGCATACATGTAATCGGCGGCTATTACCATACTGTCCGGTGACATGGAGGCGTAATTTGTTCTACCCAAATCGAACATAGTATCCCGACTCCTGCGTGTCCGTCGCATATGTTGTGCGGAGGACCCATGCATTGACGACTGCACGCTTACATCAATGTACTTCAGGCAACGGCGAATGATTTGTGCAGCTGAGTTGCATGCATTGTGCACAAGCCTTTCTAATACACTTATACATTCTTCGAAAGGGAACGCGGAGACCTCGTCCATAGTGCCATGAACAGCCACGTTCCGGCAAAAGTGACTCAAAATGTGGACATTGACGTCATTTCTCCCGACCCATAAAGCTTGAAGCACACCACTATGTACCTAATCAAAACAGAGCGCAAGATCCAGTAACGTTCTATAACACAGTGGTGACACACTTTATATGCCCGATTGCAGGTGAAGGATGGTTGTGCAATAATCCAACTGTAATGTTCCCAGCAACCTCGATAGTGCAGCGTATGGAGGAAAATGGCGAAATCCTGCTGCATTCCAAGCCCGACAGAAACTAATCCGTCGACAGCGTCTGCGGAAGCTACCAGCCAGGAGCACGCGTTTCTGTCCAACCATCTATCAAGTACTAAGTTTTTCTGAGCTCAATCGAAATGAATGATCCGCTGGCTCTTCATTCCACAATCCAAGCCGACGCCGAACTAGCCATAGGCAGACAGCGTGCATGTAGTCGATGAAAATCGGTGTAACTATATTAACAGGGAGGCATTCGAAAGCAGCATGTGCATCATATTTATTCGCGCGGAACGAGTCATTGAGCCGAAGACGATGCTTAATGCACGTGAAAAGCACCTTACGGTTTCCAGGGTCTCCCTTCCGAATACACGTACGGCAGCTGCTGTAACCAGAATATGCCTTCGTCCGCAATACAAATGCTCGCGCCGGCGAGGCACATACCACAGCCAAGCGTTCGATAAAAATGGAACTGCAGCTGCCAGCTACGGTCAGCAGCTTCCGTATTCATTGACCACAAGACCCGAAAACAGATCCACATTTGATGGTTAGGCCGGCCCACAGCACAAACCAACAACGAACGGTATCGATCTCCGTGGAGCAATTGAAGAGCACTGAATGGACCATGGCTGCCGCCACGATGACTGGAACGGTGTAAAAGCAATCTATGTGCACATGTGTCACCACTTTCTCAGGAGGCTGAGCACATGCACTTTGGTGCACGTTAAGTGGGCCGTGCTCAATGCTTAAGTGGCCGTAATTTCCTTGCTCCATGATTATAATCAATTTAGTCTTCATTGCGGGCATGAACGAGCGGTAATCCCTCGGCAATCCTTGCATGAAAGTTAGCTAAATTTAAATAGGTATATTTCTAGACAGGATAGAGGCTGCACCTTTAAGGGTTCAGAACAATCTTTACCTTAATCCGATGCTTTTGCATGGAAGTCGACAAAATAAGAATATATGTTCCTCGTTAGCAATTACACCTTCATTGGCATTGTTTGGTGTACAGCTGCTGGGGTCGCAGGCGCCCAACTTGAAATGTTGCTGATTTCTTCGGGCGATATCCAGCCCTTGGCCTTTAGTTGTGAAAACTGCGCAGAGGTGTAGTTGTGCCTTTGAAACAGGATCCAACGCACCACAAGTTCCCTTTAAATTAATTGGACTTCTGTTGGCCTTCTCCGTCGCCACAATTGTTGTTGCGCATATAGAAGGAATGCGAGTAGCGGAATTATAAGGGATACGGAAAGTTAAAAAATAATTTCAAGAAATGCAGATACAAATAAACATGTTTTGTTAAGAGACATACGAAGGCGGCGTACTTCACTAGAAAAATACAAATTAACAAAAGAATATAGACAACCGTTTCTTGCACTGCTATTGCTTTCTGATGCGAAATTTCAACCTGAGTAAATCGCAGAATAAAGGAAAACATATTCTAAGGCTAGAGTACTGCGCATAGTTGCATAAAATAAGGCTGCGCAGGACAAGTTTTAACCGCTGATTACGCTGAAAGTAAAAACAATGCAATACGTGCAGTAGTTTGCAAGTTATTCGCAATTGAATGATAGTTTACGAATAAGGCCATTACTCTTTTTCTGTAAAAATGGCTTTCTGCTTTGCAAGCAGATGGCAAAAGAAAGAAAAAAGGTAAAGGTTGGCGAAGCGGTATAGGTTCTATATAGGCACAGCCAACCAGAAAAGCTCTAATTAGCCAGTATGTATGTATGTATGTTATCTCAACAAGCATTAACTAGACGTAGAGCCACCATAATACCATGGAGAGCAGCAGATAAGTAAGATTCATCGCGTCGTAACCATGGTGGCATGCTAGCTGAATGTGAGCAACACACTTCAACTAATATGCCACAGGAAGAAGGGAATATTTTGATGAAAGGTAGAAAAAAAACATTTTTAATTTGTGTTTCACACGCCGCCTTTGCTCTTGTTGGTCATTTTAAGCATTGTAGTGTTAATCGTGTGAATCAATACACTACTGTACAAAATTCTTCTACTGATTCCGGTTGCGAGCCAAATCTTCAAGTGTGCTAAGCCATTGGCACTCCTCATATTTGGGTCCCCATCCTGGAAGACGTACGGATCCAACAGCGGATAGACACGACGTCAGCGATTTCATGTGCTGCCGCCGAGTGGACGGCTGACCACCACGCGGTCGCCTCCAGCCAGGTCCTTGACGAGCGCATAGTGCGCGACGCGATAGACGCTCAGGTGCCATGCGTAGAACGTGACCGAGCCATCTTAACTGGCGCAACAAAACCACTTTGTTGAAGGGAATACTCGCATGCCCCAAGATGCGACGTCGATCGTCATTATTATTAACTCGATACCACCAAACACGAGCTGTTCTCCTTAAGCAACCGTTATCGAACGCAGGAAGACGACGCATGTCTTCCACGCAAATCGGCCAGGACTCGCACCCATAAAACAACACTCAGCAAACTGATGCGTTGTAAACTCGGCCCTTTAGTGGGAATGAGACGTCGCGCCGACGCCACAAATGCCTCAGATTGAAAATGCTGATCGAGCTTTAGCGATACGAAGAGCAACTTCTTTGTTGATAGTGTCGTCAGCAGAAACACAGCTCCCAAGGTAGACGAAACTACTTACCTGTTCAAGTTGTGAACCTTCGAGGGTGAGTACGGGAGCAGGTGAAAGCCAATCCTTGAGCAGTACTTTACACTTCGATGGGGTGAAGCTCATGCCATACTTAGATGTTTCAACCGCCAAACGATCCAAGGAGTTGCAACTCTGAGGATCGTCACCAAGTAAGTCGATATCATCAGCATAATCTAAGTCGGTCGAGCGCTCACCCGGTAGAAGCTCTACGTCAAAATGTTAGAAACCTTCTAGAGCATTTGACAGAACGTCTTCGATTGCGAAGTTGAAGAGGAATGGGACATAGTGCAGCCCTGTCCCACACCGCTATCGACAGTGAATTGCGAGGAAAGCTTGCCATAGACCCTCACTCTGCCGGATGTATGAACATAACGTGCTCGTAAGATGGCGGTACATTTCTATGGCACCCCGTTCGTTAGTAAGCTACGCCATAAAGCCGGTCGATCAACGGAGTCAGAAGCGGCAATTATGTCTAGAAAAACAATGTTAGTGGGCCTGCGATAAATGTGGCGATGTTCGAGGAGTCGGCGGATCGTAAAGATTTGATCCACGCATCCGCGGCCAGGACGGAAACCAGCTTGTTCTTCACGGTAGTATGATTCACGTACTGGGGATAGCCTACGAAGCAGAATGCCAATAGCTTAGAAGCAACGGAAGTAAGACTAGTCCCGCGATGATTTACACATGAAGTGCGAGCGCCTTTCTTGAAAATCGGGATAATCACTGATTCGCCCCAAGAGGAAGGCACTTTCCCTTCATACCAAATTTTTGCCGACAGCGCGGTCAGCTGGTTAATGATCGCCACACCGCCGTACTTGAATAGTTCCGGAGGAAGTCCGTCTAAGCCGGCAGCCTTGAAGCGCTTCGAGCGTCAAATCTCGAGGCAGACTTCCGCTTCGTTGGGTGGATTCAGAGAGACGAGCTAGGGTGGACAACAACGTGTACTGCATGTACTGATGGATGGTGGAGGCCAGTTGAACTGCGAGTGAAAGTGCTCGGCCCAACGGTCCATACCCCTCTGTTGGTTGGTAATCGGAGACGCGTCCACCTCACAAATGACCTCACTGACACCAGGTTTCCTGAGGCCAGTGGCCCAAATGAGTTGGAAAAGCCTGCTAGTGTTGCCAGAGGGCATCGGTCTCCATCCCTAAAGCACGCTCAGACCACCATGTCTCGCGAACCTTGCGTAGCCTTTGTTTGAGCAGCCGGTTGGCAGAACGGTGCCGCTCGTTGCAATCTGATTCCGTCGGGATATATTTGCGGCGTTCAAACAGCTCCAGTGAACGAGCAGAGATCCAAGCCTTCAAAGGGCGTCGCGTTAGGCCGCAGCATGACTGTCCGGAATTGGTCATTGCCTTCTGTATGCAAGTCCAGTGTTGTTCCACTTCGTGCGGTGGGTTGCATCTGAGTGCATATGCCAATGAAGACTGACAGCTCGCCTGGACAGAGGGCTCCGTTAACCAGTTTACCTCAACCTTGCGGTGCTTCGTGTTTTGGAATCCTCCAAAACACATACCGATTTTCGCGCAGACCGGAGCATGGTCTGCGTCGACGAAGGTGGACCAAAAGGACCTGCAGTCCAGTAAGCTGCCGAGCCATCTAAACCTAATTGCAATGCGATCAATTTGAGAGCACGGTTGTGTCGGCGAAGGGGGACGCCACGTTGCGGAACGCTCCTTTGTACGCCTGCAGTTAGTGCTCGAAACAAACAGACGGTTGTCTTCGCACAATGTGAGGAGTCTCTTTCCGTTATCAGAACGGTTCTCATCGAGCGAGTGCTGACCACCAAGGTGGCGTTCGTATGGTAACAGTCGGCCAACCCGTGCATTAAAATCTCCAGCAAGGATAACGACATCCGACTTTTTAGCATTAGTCTAGAGCGGTTGTTGATCCCGCTAGAATTTGTCCTTGACCTAGTCGCCACTGCTGTCAGCTAGCGCGTACACAGAGATTACAAACTAGTTGTGTCTCAATTCGCGGTGCCTGTTGATTCTACATGAACCCCGAAGCCGAACTGCACATAGTTGGCTGTTACTAGGGAACCAGTCCAGTAGTGCCGCCTCGGCCTTGTCACTTAGTGCTATACCTACGCCAGCCAGACCCGCTGAGGCTGCTTCTGGATCTCGTGAAATATTCAGGTGCCATCTGGCTTCGTGGTCAGTGGAGGAGGTCAATGTAAGCACAGTGCTGGGCGCTTGCAATCGGGTTGCTGAAAGGCAGCAGACATCAAGGTCTAGGGAATCTAGGGTGCCTGCTAGACCGGCTTGCTGTCCAACCTGCATGAGTGTCCGAACATTGAAGCACGCCAGACGGAACGAGGATCGAGGACGAAGGAGAGCCACAGGTTAAACTTCTTGGTCTGCGGCGCAACCGGAATCGCAGCCAGATTGTTGAGCACATGAACTGGGCAACAAGTAGCGACTGTGTAGGTGGCCAAAATGAACTCTTTGAAGGCATACACAGCAAATATACGCAAGTAAGGTATAAGTTCACGCAAAGCCGCTGGAAATCCATTAAGGAATATTACGTCTTTATGGAAATTCAGGACAGCTTATAATTAACTCTCGGTTAGAAGACCTCAGCATACCATTTTCGGTGGATACTAAGTCACATAAACAACCAGAAAATAGAGTTTAGTTGTTTTAAGCCGCTAAGTGTTTCCGAAGCTTATATCAAGGCCGCATGAGGCAGGTTTTATGAGTTACACAGGAGACCTTTCGGATAATTTGACACAATTTGGATTGGAAAATACACACATTGCTTTGCTAAATATCGCAAGTTTTATCCCTTAGTGCTGATTTTCTATATTCATGAAGCTATGTCTCCAACGTCCATGAGCTAGAGGGTTCTGTCACTAATACTAAAGAAATGCGTATGGGAAAATTTAGTAAAATTTAGCAAATTGCTTTATGGCGTGAAATGCAATTTGGTCTGCGTTGGTGGGGCATTACCAACGCTGCTTCTGGGGAATGAGCGTGCTCAAACCTGAGGGATTGTTATTCGTCATGTGTTGATGTGCACATTTGTGAAGCACTGTGATGAATTTCGAGTTATTCCTCTCCAATTTTAAGTCCCATAGCAAGTGTCAGCGCTGTTCATCCAGGTGGCATTGTTAACTAATATCATGCTGTCACATCGGCTTTTTCTTTTGTGGTTTCCCTGGCAAGAACTGTTCTATCATCCTAGGCAAAGAGTGATAAGGAAAATCAGGAATAGAATAGTAACAAAAACCAGTGAGCGCTAATCGTTTACCCGCCATTACGCATAACGCCTGTTAGGCTTTAAAGCCAACTAAAAGACAAATAAGACACGGGCGGCCAAGATAAGAAATGTGGTGATGGAAAGCTTTTGGTGGTTCAGCCGGCCAGTGTGACAGGGACCTCTCTGTAGTTGGTTAGTTTTCGCGAAAGTGAAATGGAATCTAGAAATGCAACTGTTTTACTTGCAAACGCAGTTAAAGAAGGGGATCTGGTTTTCATTATGCCTGTCTACTTGTGTTTCAGCAGCGCAGCAAGGCGTTGGTTGACGAGACGCAATGCAGGCTTTGTACGTATAAACCAGCTGCGTAGTTCATCGCGTAACCAAGTGTTAGATGTTCTCAGTGCCGGTCTCAATGGTTTCCATTAGCCTTAGCAATATAGAAAACCGAATAAATGACCATTTTGAGCAGTTGCAATAGACGATCATGTATTTTCTCGGTTTTGTCTTGCTTGCCCTGCCAGCATGTTGAAAGCGACCATGTCCGTGTTAGGCAATAGTCGGAAGGCAAAATTTACAGCTTTCAAGCGGTGCAGCAAAGCTGCAGCATTTACACCATGCGTATGGTCCCAAACGGAAACCATGGCGCAGGTAAGTTGCGAAAAAGTACCCAAAATCGCCTTCGCAATTTACGTTTCGAGGGAAGCATAAACCCGTAAGTTCGATGCGTTACTGGGCTTCCCATGTTGAAAGAACACCAAGTGTTTGCGTACTACTTGAAAGCGCTTTTCAGCATACTGTAATGACAGCACTCCTTTCAACCAGTAGCCAAATGTAGAATAAGAATAAAATAACCAAGCGCTAATCGGTATATGTAACGTGCAATTGTCCTCGTAGGAGCGGAACTAGATCCGATGGGCTGAACGTAAGGAATACTGGATTCCAAGTTATTATGCAACGAATAATCAAACCCCGTGGGTCGGAATCGAAAGCTGTGAGAACGGTAGTGCTGCACATCATAAACGTGTATCGTGGACAACGAGGGTCAGACAAATGCGAAGCGTATTTAAAAAATAAATGGCGATAATAAACGAATGTTAATAAGTGGGCAAAATATTTAGCAGGGATGTTCTATTGGCGCCAGTCATCTACAATGTTAGTAGGGTTGAAAGATATTTGGAGGATTTCGATACCTTATCTCTTTAACAAATGGCCGTCGTGAACGACGCCCAAACGAACCCGAACTAGAACATTTGGTTGTCCTGGGCCACATTGAACATGGAAGCTAGCGAGTTTTCGGTCGCCAGCCTGGAGCCAACTCGACGATTCAGGTCCCTGAGAACTCGCGGTGGATGATGGTCCAAGAGTAGGGCTGGAAGGGCGAAGTCGAGCGAAGAATGGTCGCACACGGATGTCCGAGTCAAAACAGGACAGCAATGGACTAAAGGAAGTATCAAGCAGAGTAATACTGGTCCCTGCCATAAATAGAAAACGCGACAGTGCGTCAGTACGTGAAAGGCTGTAGCTGTTGTAGAAATCAAAGTGTTTGGAGCAGTGCTCCGATCGATCTAGCTTTCAAGTTCAAGTAGGACTGGAACAGTAATGCAAATTCCCGTAGACCTTCTTTCCGTGGCGAGTCGTTGGTCCAGGGTATTATTCGTCCGTGATAACTGCTACCTCGAAGAGTCAGCTTAGCGCGCGCGAATCACCACGGTCAACAAATTAATACGCAGGCGACTTGCATTGGCAGACTCCGTCGCAACTGTCATGTGAAATAAGAAACAGGAGTACGAAAGTAATAAGAGCCAGTAATAAGAGCGGTAAGAACAAAAATTACTAGATTTAATAACTCCATAACGCGAATAAGCTAAGCTGTAAAGGGCGGTAAGAACCAAAGGCCGGGGGCGTCAAGTCAGTGTTCAAACGCTTTTACCTTTGGTGCCAATACCACGGTCTCGGGCAGTGCATTCCAGGCATCCACCACCCGACGTGATAAAAGACATCCCGTCCGGACTCCATCCGATCGAGTTTGTGTAGCTTCATCGGGTGGCCTTGGAGAAATGAAAGTCGAGCAGGTTGGAATAGCCCAGATAAATCGGATCTAATTTCACCGGTAAGTATGCGATAGGTCAAGATCAGGTGGCCTCAATGTTGACGATAATTCAACGAGAATATTCCCAGCACAATTGGTCACTCTGAATAAGGAAGGATCCGTAACCCATGATCCTTGGTGGTTCCAACTTGTATCATTCTCTCCACTGGCTTCCTGTCCATGACTAAACAAGGTGCATAAGCCTGGATGCAGTATTCCAAGCGTGGCCTGGCAAAGGCTGCGAATAACCTAACCAACATATCGCCCGTGATGGTCCCGAATCCCCGCGACCCATCCACAATATGCTGAAACCATTACATGTAGGTTTCCTCTAGTCCTCACCGGATTTAAGCGCAGAAGACAGTATGAACCCTAGGTCTACCAGTTGTGCTACTTGCTGTAGTTTATTCCCGACAAGCTAGTAATGCCTTTGGTGGCCATTTGGCCATAGTCGTAGGATGGGCAACTGCCACAGGGCAGCTCAGTCCCAAAGCATATTGACGGCCAGTTTCAAAGTCCGAAGTGCATGGATGTCGGACACTATGTGCCAAAACTTTAGGCCATCTGTAAACATAAGAGATGGTATCCTCAGCCGATCGGGCAGCTCATTGACATACAGAGAAAATAATAATGGGCCAGCACCGAACGCTGCGGGACTTCACTGCGGACTGACTGACGGAACAACAGACTAGAACCAACACGAACACACATCTCTCCTTTCCAGGAACGTGGTGATTCATTTATTGTACGCCCGGATATTCCGTAGGACCGAAGCTACAAGGAGAGGCGAGAAAGTGACACAGTGTCGAATACTTTGGAGAAGTCAATCCAGAGTAGATCTACTGCATGAACCCAAGCCAAGGCCTCAGCTCAATATTTGCGTGCAACTAACAAATTAATCAAACGGGAATCACCCTTGAGAAAGCCGTGGTAAAGTAAATTGAGCAGCCCAAATTCCCGCAGATGGATTTCAAACACATTGCTAACCAACTACTCTACTAACTTGACCAGTACGCTTATCAAACTTACCGGTCTACAAATAACAGGTAGATGTTTGTGGCTGCTTTTTAAATCGAGCAGACGATAACATCCTTCCAGTCCTTAGGCCAGAAGCATTTGCGAAGCGACAACTGATACAACCGTGTAATTTGGCCACGGTTCGCTCGCGAGTGCACGTAAAAGCGTTGGGTGAATATCTTCCATCCCAGCGGAGTTAGTCCCTGAAGAAGATGGATAACCTTTGCCACCGAAATTTGGAAGTCATTTAAATTGGAGTCCCGCGGGATTCGCATCGCTAGGTTAAGGTGCGGCAACTACTTCTCCCGAGCAAGTCTCGGCATACTGCGCATTGGGTAGACAGGCATTTTCGTGAACAGCGTTGGCAGTGGCGCCGTCGCTGCCAAATAACACTGGGATGGAGGGTCGAACGTTACTAAGCCTTTTGACGTAAGCAAAGAGTTGCTTGGGGCTTGCGGAGGCTGAGTTAGTCAACTCTGTCCCACTGCTCTCCATTAGCTCGTAAACGACGTTTGCAAACATTTCGCATTTCAAGATAACGCCGTAAGTACCTTCGGAGAGAGTTGGCTGGTGTATCCACCAGAATCTCGCCTGTCTATTCCTTAGCTTATGTACAACGGAGTCCAACCATGGTGGCTTTGCTTTGGCAACTTTTGCGGTGAGAATATAGCAGCGAGGAAGGGCGTAAACGTATCCCAACCCCTCTGTATATCATCATCTGGCGAGATGGTGCATACGGAACTTACTGCCTTGGCTCTAATAGACCTAAAGTCGGCGTGCCAAATGTTAGCGCTTCGGACCCTGCGTGGATTTAGTGACAGCGCAACAGAATGGCAAACACACATGGTCACTTGCTCCCAAAGGAGGACCATACTCAAGGTCTATCACAAAGGAAACCAACCACAAAAGCTATGCCCGGGTGAGAAGGAGCATACACCTACATGTACCTGGTGGGTCCATCGACAAATTGGTGTAGGGGTACTTCCAGTATCAAGACGAAAAGCACGGCAGACAAAAGTTTGTCGCTGTCTTATTGGACAGGTCATGCCAGTTTACTTAGAAACACACGAGCTGACGGGTAGGACTTCTGCCTAGGAATGATAAGCAACAGCAGTGTCTGGGGTGAAGGAAACTGTAGCAGTAGGAGTAGGCCTTACCGTTGGAACAGCGCATGATGTGTCTTCAGAGAATGCGGCGCGTCCGCACCTCAAGCTCAACTGCCGCTTGGCACTTAACGACACAGTGGGCACAGTGAACCACACGGTCCCAGATCAGACCTTTCGTAGAGAATCGCGGGGTCGAAAGTGCGGTGGATTGCACTGCTACAACCGTTTCGAATCCGTCTATTGACGGCAGGCGTTGCTCTGAGATTACAAAGGGTTTCTGTTTCAACGGATTAATAAACAGCGGTTAACACTGAGGGTCAGCGGAGTCCCACGCTTCAGTCTGATTCACACAAGCCGGGCCACGCTACGACAACGCGGGTTGCGGTTGGAAGTGGGGAGGATAGAAGAAGGGCGCGGCGTCTGGATGTTCCGAAAGTGCCGGGGCATCGGTAGACTGCCTTGTGTGGGGAAAGCTCTAATAAAGACACTCGTATACGGAAGTGACCGACGCTGCTGATATACTCGAGTGCCTGACCATCTAATGTATAGGATATCCAAGTGTGATGACATGTACTAGTTTTGGGGGAAGGAGTAAATAAGGTACAACAACCACCACGCGCTTCCAGGTGGATACATCTGCGCCAAGCAGAGTTCCTTTGGGGCCCGTAGTGTACCGGAAAATAAATTCCTTCAGTATTTTGCAACGTTCGATTTTGTAGTTGTTTTAGCCCTCAAAACGTACACTTGTTTTACTGACTGCACATCCGTTGACACAAAACGTTTTGGTGAGTACCTTGCTGCATCGTTCCTCTCTCCGGTTTATTCGTTTCCTACTTTTGTAACCTGCACAATGCAAGTTGGGTTCAGTCGCCTCCGACGTCTATACTGTCTAGTATTTGACCCGCCTTACGTATCACTGCTTGCCGACTAGTATCCAGGCTCCGCCCAACAAGCTCATGGGTCGGAATTCTCCTCTTCGTGGGAATCGAACACCACTGTCACCATGTGCGTAAATTGCACTGGCCCTAGTAGGAGCAGAACTACATCCGATGTGCTGAAAGTATGGAATACACGATTCAAGTTATTACACAAGGAATAGTCAAAACCCGGTGGTTGGAATCGAACTCTGTGATACCGGGAGAACTGCCGCAGCGTCGAATCCGCCAAGAGCACTCAGAGATTAGGACGGCGTGCTTGTGGTACACAATGTGTTTTGGTGATAAGGAAAAATATAGGGCGTTGTGGTGCTTAAGTAAGTTGATTATATTGTGAAAGTGATTCTTAATGTGTCAATAGCTTACTCATAAATCATTATATGATATGGTTTAAATGCATTGCGGTGGTTAATCATTTTCCCGCTACTGACGACGGCAGCTACGGTTGACTACTCCAGCACCTATTGCTGTATCTTTAAGGGTCCATATCTGGGCTCTACAAGGAACCGTGAGGATATAAAATGTTTTCAGGTTGAAACGACGACATTATTTGTTCGTCGGAGCGTGGTTCCAGCGAAACCTTTAAAAAGGGAAACTGGGCAGGTTCTTCCTGAAGGCTGCAGGCACCAATGTATTCAAGTTATGTGCATGCACAGCAAACAATCGTATGTTGCTGGAAAGCGGTAAGTGTTGTTTATCTACGTGCTAAGTTTCTAACAGCTGCAGGTGTTACAAATTCTTTGCTCGGTTCTCAGTGGTTTTGAAGGGATTATGTTACGAGTTTGGATATGCTTGGCTGCTTCATTCGCAAGAGTGTTATTTAGGCAAGCCTTGCCTGTATGCCAAATTTCGGCAGCTAACAAGGGAACATGGTAGGGTTGAAGACTTTTCGTCGGGCACAAGAGCTGCGTGCCTTTGTGCGCCTTCAATAAGGCGTTCATTGAACGTATCGGGATTCGTATGACATCCGGCGGCGTCCTCGTAATATTGGTGTCACGAAGGTGGATGAGGTGACTCAGATTTGGCGGCGCAGTCATTTGCAAATAAGTTGGGAAGGAAGTGAGGTCAGGTACAACCATTGCGTCCCTTCCGGCGCGCGGGATTAGGTAGGCCAATACGGAAGGTAACGTTGGCGAACTACACATATCAGATAAATTACGGCGGTTATGCCAGATGCCATGCTGTTTGTGAACTTTAGCGCACTTGCTAGGAGTTTTTATGCTGTGCTGCCCAAGGAGACTGTGACTAGCTATCAGCGGGCGGTGAGCAGTCTGCTGGAGTCGGCCCCGAGGTAAACCGCGCACAAACGCTGGTTATGGACAAGTGAGCGGCGCAGATGTATCGTTTCGCATTGCGTTTCCCACTGACAACGTAGTTGTTTGTTGGGTACACCTTATACGTGACATGCAGCGGCGTTGTACTCACCTTCCCTTTTGTAACATGGAGGGTAAAATGGCGCTGTGCAAAATTTTGTGTTCATTGTTGTATACTCATGCCTGTGCGCAGTGTCATCCTCTTATAAGGGTATATCGATGCGCGGCGTTGGGTGCTTCCAGTATTTCCGTCGTACGTAGATCCCATGGCGGCTTAGCTGGGCGGCGCATGTAAGGAGCCAAGTGGTATTGTTTGGGTGTGGGAGTACCACTCGGGTTGTAAACGAGCAAAAGCCCTTAAAGGAAGTGGAATTGAGCGGTCGACCCTGCTTTACTTGTTTCAGGTAATAATACGGCGGTGCAGTTGCGTTTTAAAGGAGCATGAAACCGTGCTTGCAGGCGATAAGCTTCGTATGTGCGCCGGGGAGCAGCATGCTATCCGTGAGCAGTTCATTTTAATGAATATGTCTTCATACGCCCGTCGGCAGTACGTGCGCAATTTTTTATTCTCTCTTAATCCGTGCTCTGCTTGGTTCTCCTTGTATTTCGTAGCATGATACATGTGTATATGATACAGGTAAATAAAACTTACAGGATTTTGGGGTACAATAGTTCAGTGATTGTTGAAGTTATCGGCTGCCACCAGGATGCATTGCTTGCGTCTGTCTGTGTTGCTGTTCGTTCGCTGCCTTTTCCCGAGATTGTCACAAGTACGGCGTCAAGCGCTAGAGATTATCCATCGTTGCGACAATAAAATAACACGAGGCATAATGTTTCCATATTTGGATATGAGTGGAAGAATATCATCCGTTAATACAACCTGTTTGTACCTGGGAACAAGGTCCGTTTTCCTTCGCTCTCAATTTGGTCTAGCTTTTAAAGGCGTTTGGTGTCGCTAGAGGATATTATAACGCGATTTTTACTTATAATTTAACGCTAAACTTACAGTTTTCTGCTGCTATCCTTTCTTTTTCATCGCCTCTTTTTTGGATATGATCAGTGGACGTCGTCTTAACGTCTCTATCAAGGGTGAGATCAGTGGGGCGTACTCCGGCCAAATCTAAAACTAGCAGCAGTAACTTCGCTGGCAAAATTAAACCATGCACCGTTAAATTAACGAACATCTTTTCTTGAGTTCTCAATTGGCCGATCTTCAAAACGACGTGGCCAAGCTCAAGATGGTCTTCAATACCATAGAACCTGTTATGATAGACTGGCAGCTGTAGCTATTATGATGCATCCCAAGGACCTTATGGAAGCTAGGCCAGCGGATTTGGCTGGAAGGTTCGTTAATACGATGTGCACCGAGATGCTGGATTGACTAAAATGTCTTAATTAGGTAGTGCTTTATAATGTTCCAGACCGCCAGAATCTGCACACCATTCGTAAGATAATAATGAAAGTGTGTGGCTTGGAACACAGTCTTCTGCGCTGCACAAGGCTGAGAAAAAAGGTTATGAAAAACCAATGCCTCCTCTTATTCAAGTTTGATAATGAGAACTCGGCTCTCAAGTTTCATTCCTATCAAAGGAAATTTAGGACCCGCACCATGTTCCTTGACTTAAAGTTAGTGCCAGCAAGAACGGCGTTTCAACGCCGCTACGATAGTCTAAGAGTGAGTTCCGCACGTAGCAGATGTGTTCAGGCGAATTGCGACAACTGTCCGACGCCAGTGAACCTAAATGGCTCAGGTACTGTAGACCTTGACATTTCGTTTGGTGTGGATACTGGATCGCTTGATTGCTTGGAAGAACCTGCAAACCCTGGGGCCGGTACTATCCATAAAGCTACATCATTCATCGATCTAATCAGCCAAGCCGAGAACAAGATAGGAAAACCTTTGGTTAATACTAAGTGCTCAGCTGCTGATAAAAAGTCGATCAGTTAAACCGGAAGGGCCAATATTTGACGAACCCCCAAACGCAACCTTTAAACAGCCCAGTTAGGTCGGACCAGTTAGAAAAATTCTTTGACGATCAAAGCGAGCCCAGCAAAACCTACACTCGGAGAATAGAGCCGCCAAAGCCTCAAGCCAAAAGACCCGCATATGGACTACACCACCTAGTTCACCTGAGCCGCTGGGCTCAACGCCACCAACTTTGAAAATTAGGAAATCGGTGACGCTAGCACCATATAATGCTGCATGCGGGGATGGATTATGCAGCGCACTAGTGTTCAATGTTCCAAACAATATACCAGTGGACGCATTTAGGCGTGCAATCATTGCGGTTAATGGCATTGCAGAGTATGCACTGCAGGTTCAAAGACTGACTAAGCGTGCAACACAAGTTGCGGCTCCCATCAAACTAAGCGCCAAAGAGGACGCAGTATTGCGTACTCTCATAGCTAACCGTGTACAACTTCGCAATGCGACAATGCTAAGCCAGCTTACGTTCGGGCCGCTGAAAAGAAGCTTAGCTTGGGCTGCGACGAATTTTACATCAAAACAGGCTTTGGGCAACGAGGGCTCAGCGCATCCAACAAGAAACAACGAGCCACATCTGACCGCTTAGACTGCCTTGCGGCTAACACTACAAAGGCATCCAGTGCTAAACGGGTTTGCAGAGCAAACACACCTAGTCACTCACCTACGATGGCTTTGTCACCCATCCAGGCCTTAAATATAGCAAGATCCGTAGAAAACCAGTCGCAGCATCCGGGATGGGACAATGTGGAGTTCAGCGTACTTGCATTTAATGTTCCGGATGGCATATCGACTGGCGAGCTTAAGAGCATAATCCTTAAGGTTAACGGTGGCGCGGAAAATTCGGTACACGTTGGGAGGATGGTCAAAAGGATCAGTAAATTCCCAGCCCCATTCAAACTGAGAACAGACGCTAGTAGAAACTTGCGCACTATAATTCTGAATTGTGAACAACTCCGCAATGACACCAAGTCAAGGCAACTTTATTTCGGACCACCAAGACGGACAAAACCGAAGCATACCTCAGATACGTGTAAGACGGTACCGCGCACCACCATCGTAACCGATGCACCTACGGCGAGTGCTAAATTTGGTAATCTAAACAGTTCCGATCAACTACATGCGCATCCAAGAGGTTGGCTACCTGCTACATCCCTCAGACTTTCGCCGCCGGTTCAGACAAAAAGGCCAACTAGTCCATTGCTTCCTACCCCGCAACCTGCGCAGTTTTTGGCCAGGTGGGGATGAGCCGCGACAGATTTACCCCGGCACCAAACTCCTCGTCGCCCAACTACCAACTGCAATGCCTTCTCACTCACTTACTACAACTACTGCAGATAGCGAAGTAACCATCAACGGCTTCATCTCAGCCTCCGTAAAGCTAGTAGACCCCAAGTCTTCTCTCTCACTTCTACGTATAAATGCCAGGTCCCTAAACAATAAAATGCATATCTTGCGTCCTCTGTCTGTCCTCGTTGACCCTGATGCAATATTTGTCATAGAACAATCATTTTACCCTTATACTTCAAAGGAGGATAACTCACTTCCTTACTATCAGCTGTTTATGCAGTCTCGTGTGCATAAACGAGGGGGCGGGTGCGCCATTTATGTTAAAAGTACTTACCCATCAAAATTGTCCAAAATCATGAACGCGGCAGAGACGATGGATTCAGTATGGATAACGGCTGATATCCTGGGATCGACGGTATTACTTGGTTGTGCTTATAGACCACCTGATACCTCAGTTAAGGGTGAAAAAGCACTTATGGAAACTTTTGTGAAAGCGACAACTTTTCCTGCGATTACAAACCGGTTGCAGGAGATTTCAACCTGCCTGAGTTAAACTGGCTCTCACCTGCCGCAACAACGAAGTATGCCGGCCCACTAGCATGTATAAATTTAGGCGGTTGGACGCAACATGTATCTGCTCCAACTAGGGCGGAGCATATTCTTGACCTAATATTTACTACCGGCATCCTATCAACGCGAGTGGCAGTAGGCCGGGAGTTTCCGGGTAGTGATCACAGATTAGTGCACTGCTCGGTTTATTTAAAGCAACCTAATGCCCACACAACAGAAACAGACGCCGTCGTGGTATACCGCCCCATTCAACGCGTCAACTGGACAACCTTTGCTGTACTCATCTGCTCAAGAAATTGGGATGAATTCTTTATGTCTGATTCTGTGGATCGCTCGGCTGAACGGTTTTATGAGAAAATAATTCATTGTCTCGAATCTCAAGCTCCCTGGTCACAGTTACTAAGGCACTCATCTAATATGTGACCCAAACCAAAATGCATAACAGAATGCGTCAGCTTAGACGATCCTATAACAAAACCTTCAGTTTTACCCACATCATGAGGGCGAACAAGCTTGCACATCAGTTTTCTGCCAGAGCTAATCAGCAGCAAACCAACCAAGAAATATCGCACGAAATAGTGTAAACAAAGCTAAGAATCTCAGCTGGCTGCTGCGCTCTCGGACCCCTAACTATGGACGACAGATCTCTATCCTAAAGATAAGTAACAACGAAATTTCTAGTAACGCAAGCATTTTATATGGTCTTCAGTTCACATTTTAAAGAATCGCAGTGTTTAGAAATAGGTTCAACCTTCCAGACCCTGCAAGTGCCTGTTAGCCGGTCCATGTGCTCTGTACTGTTTGACCTAAATAGTGTGTGTTCTGAGATTTCAACTGCCAAGCTATCCTGGAACTCTGGTCCAGGCGGAATACCTCCCAGTCTACTAAAGTATGGTGGTGAAGATATCCCTATTCTTCTTTTGAAACTCTTCACGTTATCAATGCGAAAAGTCCATGCCCGGCCGCTTGGAAACATTCTATCATTATGCCAAGGCATAAGGGCGGAAGCCTACTGGAAGTTGGTAACTATCGCCCTATTAACCACACTTCCATTATCTCGCGCGTGATGGAGAAGTTGATTAAAATAACGCCCTCATGACTCAGCTTTATGCAGGCGAGCACATAAATGAATCTCAGCGCGGGTTTCTAAGTGCTTGGTTCCGTGCAACCTGTCAGCTGGACTCCTTACTTTGGTCACCGAGGCCATTGACTCTAATCTTTCAGTTGTCATTACTTTGATATGAAAGAGGCGTTTGACAGGGTACCACACATGCGCCTGATGCATAAGGCTAAGGCTTACCGGGTAAACAGTCATCTATTAGACTGGCTGGGTTCCTATCTAATAGGACGTACGCAGTCTATTAGGGTTGGACATAGTATATCAACCCCGACCGCCGTCCTCGCTGGTGTGTTGCAGGGGAACGTCCTAGGCCATACCCTATTTTTGATTTATATTAATGACCCTTGCAGGAGTTTGCAACACGGTCGCTCTGTTATCTTTGCTGACGATATAAAAGTTGTCTGCGTCTTTCCCCCCTGTTAATAAATTACCCGCAAGTAATAGTATCCGTGAGGACCTTAACGCACTTGAAAAGTGGTGCGAGCACTGGCAGATGACCTTCTTACTCAAAAGTCTAACGTCATGACCCACAAATTTTCTATACCTGCTGGGTCCCTAACAATAAACTGCATTACCATCAAACAGAACGCCATAACAACAGATCTGGGCTTGCGCTACTCCATTAGCCTCAACTTTGCAGAGCAAATCCATTATCAAGTGGCAAGGGTAGGGGATTATCCTTCCACCTAAGCCGTTACATACAAACCGCAGATGCAAGGCTAGAACTCTATAAGAGCCAAGTCAGGCCACAACTGGAATATTGTTCCTTATACGCAGCAACCTGCGGAAGTCGGAGCGTGTTCTATTTGAAAAGGCCCAGCGACGCTTTAGGAAGATGTTGACTCCAGCACAGCAAGCGCTGAGTTACCGACAAAGGTGTTAATACCTTAAAATTCAGCCCCTATGTCAAAGGCGCATTATCCTTAACCTGTGCTTCTTACGTAAGCTAATTCATAAAAAGCTGCACAATAATATCACTTGTCTTAAACTAAGGGGCGCATCTGAATCAATACTCCGAAACCAGAGCCATCCATTACTCCGCTAAAGGCAAAGAAGAGAATGCGATCTCGGTTCTTCTTGGTTGTGTACGTGAACAAATGGAACAGGCTGCCTTCCAGAATAAGAGAAACTCAAAACTTGCAGGTATTCTGGAAGAAAATACAAAGATTCCTAAATTCTGGCAATATACAAAGCATCTTCCATATGTGCGATTCGCAAGACCACTTCTTCGAAACTGGCCCTGATGTAGCTTGAGGACGCCCACGAGATAGTGCATGACATCTAAGCACCTTAAGCTCACAACTCGTCCACACTCATTGCAGTTACCATTCTAACCCCTAAGAGAATTAAGCGGTACCGGTCGCACCAATTTTTTAGGGTTTAAGAATAGCAAACCAAGTACAAGATGATTTTATTCTACAACGATCTCTTCTTAACTTACTTGAGTTCTCCCACAAACAAATCCCCCTTAGGACCGCACTTCGGAACGAGTAGACACCAGCACAAAAGCATCCGGTAAGGGATAATAAGGGATAACTCCCATGAATGGTCTCCATCAGTGACCCTTGTACTTTTAACTTATCCACTACCGCACACACAAGACCCAGAAGGTCTCAGTCGGATCAGTCGCACGCATCGTGCAGGTTCTAACATTAGAATTCTGAACGCAAGGTACTTACCCATTACTGTGTAGCTTGTGACGTGCTTCGACCCTCTCACTAACACGTTGATCCAAAGGCTGAATGGATCAATTGGTATCCACAACCCTACGGCTTCACTCTTTCTATGGTCACTTCGTCTATGTTTAAAAAGTTCAACAGTGAGTACAGCCTAGCCTACTGACTGGCAGGTTCGCAAACCTCTAGTTATCCCTCATACAGGATATTGCAGAGCAATGTCTTAGCCAACCGTGCAGGCGAATTTCGATCCTTACTTCTTATCTATATCTACATATTCATTCCTTGTCTTCAGCTTTACAGTTATCACTTTCCAACCTCTTGACCACTGGGTACGTGCAAAAGCTTTAGGCTTCTGACCTTCAAGGTACTCCTAGTAAACGCATCCTACCAGACCTAACCTTTGCATAAGATGTTGAAAGTTTTGTTGCGGCTGATGCACCTAAGCTTAGCATTAGAATTGTTCAAAACCGTCTAAATGCCTGCTTAAATGAACCTTTACGTGCCTTCGTAGATGTCGCTTGCTAGCTGGCCAGTATTGATGCTTTTTCATTAAGCCTGAGCACTAGATACTGTACTCCGCAGTTTGTAGCAGTCTGGAGATTCCCCGGTTTGCCTGTGTAAAATTCTAACTAAAATTATTTAATTGTACACCTAGGCGACCGGTGTGGATAGTTGAACTGGTTGCTGAGTTCGAATGCTTGACTTGCTCATCGCCATTTTTGCTTGGCGCTCGTTTCGGTTGCAACTGGCAACTGCCCTGTATGCTGTGCTTGCTCCGTTCCCCTAGCTAGAGCGTCCACTGTGTCGTTCTTTTGTAGCGCAAGATTATCGCTTATTTACTTATATTTGCCATGGATGCCTGCAAAGTGTACTTTACGGCCACCTACACAGTCCCAAGTTGCCGCAGGTTATTACGGGCTAATTATGGCATTGCTAAATAGCTATTCCTATTTAGAACATATACTGCTTCGCTACTTTTTACATTATCTTTTTTTGCTATCTGCTTACAAAGCAGAAAGCCATTATTAGCAAAAAATGATAATGACCTTATTCGTAGATCACCCATTTATTTCGAAAAACTCGCAAACTACTGCACGTATTGCATTGCTTTTACTTTCAGCGTATTTAACGGTTAAACGTGTCCAGACTTGTATATTTTTGTGTTTAATTTACGCGGCACTCTAGCCTTAGGAAAGGTTTTTCTAGTATTTTGCGATTTACTCAGGTTGAAATTTTGCGCCAGAAAGCAATATCAGCGCAAGAACAGCTTTGATGCAATTTTTGTTAATTTGTATATTTTGTGAAGCACGCCGCCTTAGTATGTCTCTTACCAAATCCTCTTTATTTTCTTCCGCATTTATTGAAATTATGTTTTAACTTCGCATCCCTTATAATTCCGCCACTCTCATTTCTTCCATGTGCGAACCAACAAATGTGACGACTGAGCGCGCCAACCAATGCCCAATGAATTTAAAGTGAACTTGTGCTGAACTGCATCCTGTTCCAAAGGAAAAAGGCACCACAACACCTCTGCGCAGCTTTCGCAACTAAAGAACAAGGACCTCAATATCGCCAGGAGGAACCAGCAAAGTTTAAAGGTGGGCGCATACGAACCAGCAGCTGTGAACTAAACAATGCTAATGCATTTGAAATTGCTAACTAGGAACATATACTTGTATTTTGCCTTCTCCCATGCAAGAGCATCGAATTAATGTAAAGCTTGATCTGAACCCTTAAGGGTGCAGCCTCCAGCCGGTCTTGAAATATACCTATTTATTTATAACCTACTGACAGGCAAATTATTCGTTATCTTGCATGGATGCAATTTTCCAGAGGCTTGAACCATTGGGTTCAGACCGCCCAACGGTAGCTCTTCACATAATTTGCCTGCAGCACAAATTTTGACTTCGAAAGGCACATTCTGCCGAAGCTGCAAGGCCAGAACAATTGGTCCTCCTGAGCTTTTCACTCTGCTTTGACCGTTCAATCGCCCGCGGTTGCCTATATTTCTAAGCAACTATTCAAAAGACCAGGAAAGGATCCCCGAAATTCTTTTCGAAACCATTGGCTACGCTGTAATGGAAAGGCCAAACGGATACGGCTTAACTACATAAAAGAACTCTGTCTATAAATTAGAATGCTGAAGATGACTTTGGGTAAAGCACAATCCTCGGTAGGCCGTCAGTTAGACGCACTATCTGGTCGGAAGACGAAACTTAGTCGGCACAGTTAATCGCCGCGTTAGATCCGATGATCGATGGATGAGGCTAGCAGACCACAGACGCTAAACAGCACAACACGCGTAGCAGAAGCCAGCAGGCGAATCGAAACCCGTACACGTCTTTTTATCGGTTGTTGGTCAGTTAAAACAAAACTACAATAATAATAGAAATGAGAATAGGAAAGCACAGTTGTGAAGGATGTGTAAACAGTCGCTACAGAACTCTTCCTAGAGCGTGAGTCATTGAGGCAAGAACTCGCTACTTGTGGGTCATTTACTTTAGGCTGGAAGGGAGAACAACTGTGCGTCCGAAGCGTGTTCATGCCTCAATTGGCGTGCCTCGCATAGTCGAGAATAAAATATTTATTTATTTATTTATAATGCGATTTCGGGTGTGTGTCTTGAGGTGCTTGGGATGCAGAATTGGGTACAGAGATGCCACCCTGCGCTGAGTAGGATGAATATTGGGACCACGGGCTGATCGGTAGAAGGAATGTCTCTGGGTTCTGGTTGTGGTCGCTACTCGATGTCCGCTTCAAGCGGACAATGGTCAAAGTATCCCGGTAACTATATTTATCCAGCACGAACTATTTCGCTTTCCGAGCAACAACCCTAAAGGGCCCCCGTAACGCGCTGTCGGAGGTGGACGGACGGCAACGACGCGCACGAGAACGAAGGGGAAGTGCGTAAATCCGGGTGTGCCCGTTGACACCCAGGACGGATTCGAGGTTGTGTTGGACGAAGTAAACTGTAGTGTCGCCTCAGGCGTGTGACGTACGAGGTGGGATCAACTTCTCCAGTAACCATTGTGTCTAGCTTCATTTCTCCAGGAAATTTGAGAGTAATGCAAAGGAGCAGCTCAGCAGGACAACAGCTAATGTCTTCTTTAATAGCGTTAAGAATACGAAGCAAGGTAATCGGTAGACGTTCTGACCATTGTGAGTTCGACTGTGAAGCCGTAATAGCGGATTTAAGTTGATGATGGAAACGTTCAACGATGCCCTTAGCAGCTGGGGGCTAGGCGGTTGTCCGTAAGTGGGAACAACCGAGGAAGCGGTTCATGTCAGGAAACGATGCCGAATTGTATTGCGGCCCGCTAGCGTTCGGAATAGTGGCCGGTAAGCCAAGGACGGAAACGCAATCCCCAATGGTTGTTTGCTCCAAAGTTACTGTAGAGGCACGGCAAGTCACTGCAGGTGGCCAATGCGTACAAGGATCTACACATCAGTAAGTAGACGAAACCGTTGGATGAAGGCAAGGGTCCGACTATGTCAAGATGAATATGTTTGTAACGAGCATCGGAAACTGCAAACGTGCCGGGGACGGTAATCATGTGACGGTGGATTTTGCTGGTGTTGCAAGTGATACAGTGTTTGGCCCACTGCTGGATTTCGGAACGCATGTTGTGCCGCATGAAGCGATCAGTAATTAGTTTACGGCGGCTCGGATGCCCGAGCGTGAGATTCCATGCAGGTGGTAAGCCGATTCGGCGGTACTGCTGAGGGACAACTGGCCTGGGCTTGCCAGTAGAAATAGCGCAGTAAATTTTGGAGTCAGAGTTAAGGATTGGCAACTGTGATATTTTGATCGACGGATTTGGTCTCAGTTGCACAAACTCAGGATCTCCTTCCTGATGAGTTGCTGTGTCTTCTAAGTTAATCTACCGCCATGAAACTTCGTAAAGACATATACGCGACATGGCATCGGCGACAACGTTATTGGCAGCATCCACATGGTTAATTTCGGTAGAAAACTGTGAACTATCATTTAAATGACAAATATCGCTGAGGTAGAAACGGTCGGATGAACAATGGGAAGCAAAGGCAAGTGTGTTATGGTCTGTAAGAATGGTAAACGTACGACATCCAAGCAGGTGCCAGAAATGTTTGATAGCGAGGTAGATAGCTTAAAGTTCTCGACCAAAGGTGCTGTATGGCGTCTGTGTTGGCTGAAATTTGCGAGAGAGAAAGAGGATAGCGGCTCACGTTGATCTTCGATTACCAGCTGGTGAACAGTCCCAAAGGCAAGCTGAGATGCCTCAGTCTTGAGGAAGAGAGTAGCGTCAACACCAGTCCTCAAGTCACTAAGCGCGGTGGCGTTGGACAACGCGTGCTTGCTCTTGTCGAATGCATCCATAGCTTCCTGAGTTGGCTCGAATTTTCGTGACCTGCCTTTAAGTAAATCGGTCAATGGCTGGCGTGGCCCAGAGCAATCTGGAATGAAACGGCCGTAGTACTTCATCATGCCGAGAAGACGACGGATACATTTGAAAGGCTGAGGCTTGGTGTAACCTGCAATCGCTTGCGCTTCCTCGGGGGGAGGACTAATGCCATTTCAATTACTTCGGTGGCCCGAAAATCAACAGAACTGGCCAAAAGCACCTTTGTCAACGTTGATAGTAACGTCTAGTTGAGCAAAGAGTTCGAAGATCGATCGGAGATGTGACAGATGCCCATCCTGAGTGGAACCGGCCACATGCATTTCGTCAAGGTAGGCGTAGACGAAGTCGAGCCCTCTAAGTACTTGATCAATAAACCTTTGGAAATTCTGTTCGGCATTTCTTAGATCACTAAGTATGCGAACGAATTCGTAAAACCCAAATGGTGTGGTTATAGTGGTTTCCGGAATATCGTCGGGAGCATCCGGAATTTGGTAGTATGCACGCACCAAGTCAATCCTAGAGAAAATTGTCCTTCCATGTAAACCATTAGAATATCATGCATGTGCGGAATCGGATACCTATCGGGGACGGAGGAATTATTTAGTGCACGGCAATCTCTGTAGGGTCTCCAGTCGCCCCTGGACACTTTGGGAACCACGTGCAGCGAGGAGAACCATGGGCTACTGGAAGGACGAACGCTCCCGAGACGAAGCCTATATTCGAACCCTGCCTTGGCAGTAGCGAGCTTGTCTGGAGGTAATCGTCGAGGTCGGGCGGTTAATGGAGGCATATGCGTTGAGCTGTGGTGCGTCACTACATGATTAGGTTCAAGGAAGTCATTCGTCGATTGATAAAGAGCAGAAAACAGCAGCAATAGTTTGGTGAGTACATTGTCAGTGGGCAGTGAAAAGCAAATGCCGATCGAACTGATGGAGCCGAAACGGACAAGGAAGTCAAACTATCGCATAGTGTACGGTTACGCAGGTCCACGACCAGGCCAAACGTGGTAAGGAAATCAGCATCAAGGATGGGGCCTTAGACGTCAGCGATGAGAAAACAAAGGAAAAACTTAGAAGAAGACCAAGTTTGAGTCAACATGTTCTGGCCGTATATATGGATTTTGGTATCGGTCTCCGCCTGTAATATCGGTCCGGTTGGAATAAGGTTTTTCTGCAGCACCAGGAAGAACGCTGACCTCGGCACCGGTGTAAACCATGATGTGCAAATTGATTGAGGAATCGTAGACACAACATAGACGATTGTTCGATTGACCAGACGCAGTAGCCGCCATCACTGGCTAGCGTGGCTGTTTCCCTGCTGCTGTTTGTGGAATGACTTCGGGTCGTTACAACCAGATAGACAATTCCTTGCATCATCGCCAAAACTGTGATGGTAACAACAGTAAGGAGGTTTCGAACTCCTGGCTGGACTACGTCTACTTCGAGAACGACGTCTGGGGCCAACACAGCTGTAGCGATTAATGCTTGGGATAGCAAGCTCTAGCTTGGATAACCTCTTGAAAATGGCTTCAATCAGGTCGGCCTTATGGGCGGCGTTAGCGGTCGATTAAACTGGGTGACATGCTGCTTGTTTATAAAAGCACTCATACAATTTGGATGCTGTTTCGGCCAGCTTGTCCAAAGACAAATCATCTGCAAACAAAGCAAGAAGAGCTGGGGTGTTCGCTGGAAGGCACCTCGTCCAGGGCTATCGCAAAATGGTGGCATCGATCTTACAGGAACCGTCCAACGTAAGCATGTGCCTGAGGAGTTTTGACGGCATGCGATCACCTAGTTCAACCCTGGATAGTAGTTGTCGAAGGCTAGCTTAGTCGGCGGCCGCGTTGCGCTTTAAAACGGCGGTTTTCAGCTTATGGTAAGGTGCGTCAGCCGGAATCGGTTCGAGTAAACCTATACGGTCAATTGTGATGTGGGTAGGAAGCTGGGCAGTGACATGTGCGAACATTAATGACTGAGAAGTAATACGGCTTATACGAAAAACAGCTTCCAATTGTAAAATCCATACATGAGGATTAGATGAATTGAAGACGGTAAAGGAGAAACCAACAAAATTTTCTAAAATGTCCGTGCGGGAATCATGGTCCGACATAGCAAAGGCACAAAAATGAAGTTCTGAGCATTCGAAAATGGAGAACTAAGTCACCAAATATGTAGTGGAAATGCCAAACGGATACGGCTTAACTACATAAGAGAACTCTGCCTATAAATTAGAATGCCGGCTCTGACTTTAGGTAAAGCACAATCCTCGGTAGGCCGTCAGTTAGACGCACTATTTGGTCGAAAGACGAAACTTAGTCGGCACAGTAAATCGACGCGTTAGATCCGATGATCGATGGACGAGGCTAGCAGAGCACAGACGATAAACAGCATAACACGCGTAGCAGAAACCAGCAAGCGAATCGAAACCCGTACACGTCTTTTTATCAGTTGTTGGTCAGTTAAAACAAAACTGTGCAATAACAATAGAAATAACAATAGGAAAGTACAATCGGGAAGAGAGATATGTACAGTGGTTACAATCCTTCAGGACCTTTAAGGTATTTCACTGTATATCCCTCGGAGAGTTCACGTGGTTCTGCCGATGAGCAACACATCATATATGGAGGATGTTTACTCCGTGACCTACCAATCGGGTAGAGCCATTCGTTCAAATCGGGACAGGACCCTGACCGTCGCGTCCGCCAATCGCGGGATTTTAAATACAAGCCCTTGCTCCTCAGAACAACTGGTTTCTGAGTTCTCTAAATGTATGGGTTTTACTGGGGTAACATGTTGCGAAAGGTGTTAATAATGGGGTCAGGAATGCCAAAGGCTAAAAGCTGTACTGTACGGTGCCTAGTTGAAAGTTGTATGAAAATAGAAGAGTTCAGATATAGCAGTACGCAAGTGGTTAAAACAGAAAAGAATCTAAAATATCGCTTAGGGCTGACAGCGCTATGCCTCCGTAAAATGAACGAAGTGGCAGCATGTATAGTAAATTTTCTAGCATATGCGCGTGTCGAAGTATGACATAGGGTTTTTAAGTAGGGACTGGTTTGCAGTGGAGATTACCTTCTAAGTCATAACCGTGTAATCCAAATGGTGACCAGAATGATTATTAATTGTTAGCTAATTGCCTGCGTGTGTGTGAAAATGTCCCCTGCTTTGAAATTTAATACATATATATACGTTAAACGATTTTAAATGTTTAACCAACCCCTGTTCCCCAAACACCTCTTAAGCTTCAAATGAGTAACCATGGACTTCGACGCTTAAGTACCATTACTTCATGCAACATCATTGTGTGGATCAAAAACATTTCAGTTAGTACACCTAGCAGGAAAAGGATGATGATAACAATAACAAACAGCTGCAGTCCGCTAATAAATATGACATTTCTCTGCGTCCACAATTGTACAAAACAAAACCATCTGTAATTCAACACACCTTTTCTTTCAGGCAACATAAAATTGAGAAAATCCCCTCAAGCTCCCATTCTACATGTATTATACATCAAACACGCAGGAGTAAGTAGATTTACAGAGGAACAGTAATTCACGTAGGCATTTCTTACTTAGGAACATGCCATTATTCCATACTACCTTCAGTAACCTATATATGCATACATATATAGGCGTATACGCACTAGATATATTATCAGTATAAATATATATTTGTATAGTACGTATATGCGTATATATGTATGCATATATAGGTTAACGATGCCACTTGCTGTGGCTGAGGTTGCATCCATGATGCTTCTTCACCGCAGTTGGGCTAAACCAAATCGCAGTTGAACTAGGTCTTTTTAATGTGGATAAAATTCCTTACATGTTATTTCGTTTGTTCTGTGTACTTGAGCATCTTCTCTTTACTTGCACCCGCCGCCTAAGCAAATTGGGGTAAACATGGGTAATTTTATCGCGCGGTATTTTTTAAATAACTTTCGGACATTTTGTACTTATCACGGATTCACTTATAACTAATTTCTTCTATATTTCATTTAGCGAGTATTTATGTCATCATATGCGTTTACTTTAATCGATATAGGCTTTTCGAATGATTGGCTGTTGTTTGACATCCCAGGTGTGGCTGCGGTTGATGTGCATGTTGACAAGGTGCCTACCTGTCTATTGCCCACTACCTCGTCCATATTGGCTCCAGGAGACAGTTGGTCGTTGCTGGAGGGGAAGGGGTGCACCGTCTTTATGGCCGTGCTAGGCTCAAAGTGTGGTGCAATGCACTCAGTGTGGAGCGGACTGCGATCAAGCCACCGCCTTCGGTGCATTTGATTCCCCTAATACTGCGTGCTTGTGTTTGTCTGTGAAGGAGTGTGGGCCGGCTCTGTTGATGAAACGTGGCTCCCATCCACGTGCCTCCTGGTCATATTCCTTCGGGTTTACACTGGATATGGGGTGTGTGGATGGAGCTGTGAATGGTGCAGCGCAAGCCACCCATGGTCCTTCTGTAGGCACAAGTGTCCTGTGGCTGACAACAGTGAAAGGCAAGCCCAAAACCGGAAGCCTCTAACTGTATAGGTTAACGAAGGTAGTACGGCATAATGATATGTGCATAAGTAAGAAACGCATACGTGAATTAATGGTTGTGTGTAAATCCATATACTTCTGCTGGCTAGCAGAACAACCTCCTCGTGGTGCCAGCTGGGTAGTTCGGGTTTAACCCGTTCCAGCAAATAGTTCGGCGGCAGTGTTCCAGGACGTGGTGGGTTTTCGCCTGGCAAGCGTTCTCCCTATAAAAAGCCACAAATGTCTGCTTATCAACACTGCGATGTGGCGGATATGACTCGCCACAAAATAAAGTCACCGGCCCGTGGATATCCGGAAAGTGCTATCCAACCCAAGGACCTCAATCGCTTATGCTCACATTCCTGACGACAACAAACGGTCAAAAATGCTGCGGCACATTTAAAGACACAAGCTACATTCATACACAAATACATACGTATATACACTCATACACTTACATACACTGTTATGCCAAACATGTACTTTTTACATTATTTATCACACTGTTAGCTAAACTTGATCATGCCTGTAAAGGTGTGTCTCGCATGGTCGAGAATAATAGTTTATTTATTTATTTATTTAATACATGTAAAATTTCACATTGGCGAGTTTTTGGCAATGTTATATTACCTGAAAGAAAAATTGTGCTTAATTAAAAATGGTTTTGTGGTACACAAATGCGGACGCAGAGGAATGTTCTAAGTTATAATGGGGACTTCAGCTGTTGTTTATTGTAATCCTCATCCTTTTCTACTAATTGTGACAAATAAAATTATTTTGCTTCACGCAAGATGCCTTCGGGCTCTCGGAGCTCTCTGCACCACGCAAAACTCCACAACGTGGAGGTTGGTTTCATCATTCGCTCGGGGAGTTTGGAGATCAATAATAGCTTGTCTTATTTTGACTCGGTTCGCTGGAGCGTCTTTCAGGACATAAATGATTAGCAGTTAAGGCGTGCAGCCTCTCTCATAATGGGCCGTCACTCTTCCTTGCCTGGCAAACGAGTTTCCGTAGGCGCGACTTGGACAAGTCACCAGTTATTTTTTCAAGGCGATAAGCATATGTTAATCCCCTGCTTGCTCTCTTCGAATAGTATTGCTGCCACTCTATTATGGTAAGTGTGCCCATCGAGTATCTTCTCAGCAGCAGTGTCTTTGTTGAATTCAGAAACTTTACTTATGATCATGCAGCCGTCGCGGGGAGGAGTACCGTTAAAACCCGGAGACGATGGAGTTTGTCTTCAAATTTGGTTTTTGGGCTGTGGTTTCAATTGCGTTACGGTGTCAAGTACGACTAATCTCCAAAAGCCGCGGTGTTTTCCTTCACTTTGGGCTTTGGGGCGAGTTTCCATGGAGGCTTGTTTGCAGCTGCGCTAAGGTTGGATGTTACTAGGGCGGTGGCACTCGCCATGGCAGCATAAGTCTAGCTCTTTTCCGTCTACGTTTCGTCTCACTAGTAAATCTTGCTCCCACCAACGTAGCGGAGGGAGTGTGCTATCGCTTTGGTCAGCACATGTGGCAGGCCAAGATGCAGGTTGGTATACCGATGCGCTGTGTGGCTTATCTTTGATGTCAGGCACGGACAGGGCGGCAGCGCTACAGATAGGGAAAAGCTGAGGGCTGATCAGAAGGCTTTTGTCACTTAAGAATGCCCGACATGAGTCACAATGAGGGCTTAGGACCTGAGGGGTAGAAAGTTGTAGGCATTCGTACAAGGCGTCATCGATGTTACAGCAGGTTGTGCGCAGCCTTCCTTCGCACTGAAAAGCCTTTAAGCGGGAACTGGTGCGTTTACCACGATCTATGCACTTGGATGCCAAAGCAGTTCGTTGTTCTGAGATAGAAACATCGAAATTTTGGACGTATACTTATCTAAACGGTAGGGGCACGTTGAGTGTAATGTCAATACACGTCATAGTTAAGGAACGGAGAAGGTGTACCTTGTTTGTTTATAGGAGTTACTTAGCTTATCCACTGGCGCCTTTCGTGTCTTTCGCCATGCAGGATGGTACCGCTGCTTTTCGTTGCATGATAATAGGTGTTTACAAGGCAATTGAGAGGTTACCACGTGACTTGATGCGGTTCTAAAGGGTAAATGCAAGTTCTTTTATAGATGCACGTGGATTACCGCGGCGGGTTATAAGCAAAGGACTGGGAACTACCACTCTGATGGTTTTCGTTAGCAATGCATTCAGTATCAAGGGGTGCATAGCAAGCAGAAGCATGCGAAAGGGACACGGGAAGCTGCAAGATATTGATGACTGCTGATGAAGCTTTGAACTTTAGGTGCTACAACTATTAAACCAGGTTCTCTGTCGTGCCGAAATGCAGGTAGTATGAAACAGCGTAACATATGTAAGACAGCAAGGACCAAGAAACATCGGCACTTCAAAGCGGAGCTGGTATCCTCGGCCATAACTACACCCAAAAGCATATTTGCCTACTTAGAACGTCAACTGAACTCCTGGCGAAATACCGACCTTAGAGAACTTGGACGGAAAGACGTTCATTTCAAGCGCGCAGCACGCAGACGCCTTGGTTATGCACCTCCTCACTGTACGTTCCAGTAAACCGGCGGCTGTTTTAGTGCCGGCACAGGTTATGTCAGTCTTGCTCGACAGCCTACCGTGATGCAGTCGAAGGGTATCAGCTACCCGTCAACCTCGATGATGCATAGCCCCCAAACAGACAGACTTCACCCACTAATACTCAAGTCCCTATCGATTATACTTCCCACCAGCTGTGACAAAACATTCAATAAAGCACTCTCTGCAGGAGCTGGCTCGAACGACCGGAAATGCTCGATGGTGAAACTGCTTTCCAAGCGTGGTGATCCGAGTAAAATAGAGAACTATAGACCGAGCTGTCTGCCTTCAGTATTATCCAAATTGTTCGAGAAGGTTGTGAAAAGTGTCTCTTGTTGTCCTTCGCATCGATGGACGTATTGAGACCAGCGCAATACTGCTTTACGCAAGGGTGATGCTGCATCATCAACTTGAGTAACGCAAACAACCAGTAAGCACGAGCTCGCAATGAACAGCAGATGGTTGACGTAGTGTACATCGACTTTAGTAAGGCGTTTAACAGAGTGAACCACTAGGTACTCCTTCGTAAACGGGGAACAAAGGGAATCAGTGTCACATTACTTCAGTGGTTACACGAGTTTATTTTGGGACGAAGGTATAGAGTACAGGTCAATGACTACTTGACAGACTGGTTCATAGCGACCAGTGGCGTGCCTCTAGTAACTGTACTTGGGCCAGTTTTATTTTTTATTCATAGCAAGGACCTTCCGCAGCAGCTCCAGTTACCATGTGCCTTGGTTGCAGATGACTTAAAAACCTGGAGGAGCATTGAGAACCAAGGCGACTACGTTTACCTCCATCATGAATTATATTGACTGTCAACGTGATCCACAGAAATGCAACTCCCTCTTAACACAAGCAAGTCGGAGTTCAGTATCACCAGACGTCAAGCCACTCAACCGTACACCTTGGACGGCCGGTTGCTCCATCTCAACACATCTGTCAGCGACTTACGACCTCTCTGGACATGATATGAGGTCACTAGAAAATACAGAGACATGGTACCGTGCGGCACTTCGTATGCTTTAGGCATTAAGACCCAGTTTGTCCATGTGGTCCGAAGAATCCGTCCCTCGTCTATTCACATTGCTCAATAGACCAATCCTTGAATACGGCGCCCCAACTTACCATCAGATGACCCAATGGGAAACTGAAACGTTGGAGAAAATACAACAAATGGCAACAAGAAGGATACCGTGTCTACAAAAGCTTCCATATGAAAAACGTTGTGAAAAGCTTGGACTCTACACACTGTCCTATCGGGGAGTAAGAATTGACTTTATTACGACCTATCGAGTACTACACTTAAATCACATCCCAAATATTCCACCAATATTTCACCTGTGGAAACCCTGTAACACCCGAGGACACCGTTACAAACTCAGGGTCTCCAACATGAACAAAGTATCACATAAGTATTGTATCGAACAAAGAATCGTAAACTTATGGAACACACTAAGCAATGGATTAATAGAGGCCGATTCTGTGAGGTGTTTTAAAAAGTGTATCAACGATTATTTCGGAAAACTGTGCTATGGTGAAACGATGCACATACAATGCTAAAAGAAGACATTGTATGCCCGGAAATAATGACACTAGTACAAATTCCTAACCAAACAAGGATAAACGATTAACGGAGTAGACACAACTGCTGATGACTCATAACTGAAGGTTTTTATGTTCCGTAATTCCAAAGGGTTGTACAGAAAACTTTCTACTTGCTCCTAAATATAGTCTCAGTCTCAGGTATTTGCGTGTGCTTCAGTCTGGGAAACCTTAGCTCTATCTAGTTATTCAGCGGCTTAATGCGGTACAGTAGGTAGCAGTAGTAAAGTTAATCAAGTCCTTTCGTCAGACGCGTGAAACCTGAAATTTCGTGTTAACCAAATACGGCATCCGTATTACCAGGCGTGACTTATATCATGTGGGGCATCGGGGTCAGGCGGAGTAAGCTAGTGGGGTATAGCATGTAATCACCCAGTTGGAAAAGGAAAGTCCTTGTAAGGTAGTTGGGAGTAGCTGGAGGTGCGATTCCTTAGCTTCGCTCCTGCTTGCATCCGTAAGTTGGCTTCAAGAAACGGCGGGGTTATACTGGCGGGTTCTATGCCTCAGAGGAATTAGGCCGGTTGCACTCTATGGCACATCATGTTCACTGAAGTCACGGGGTTAGGGACATCATTCTTTTGGGCTTTCATACGGAATGAAACGACACCGACTTATTTGGAGGCAGTAAAAGCCCCGCGTGAAATGGTTCCAAGCACAGCATCCGTGCGGACAACTGTGGTAGACAAATATGTGCAGCAGTGCAAGGCTTTTAGCGAGGCATCTCTGGAGGCGTGCAGGGTGTTGGGTCGTGTGCACGTTAAAGTACATTAAAAGGCAGCGCGGTCAGCTGGCAGTTAAAGACCTGGCGGAAAGTGCTTTTCTTATTCGTTTGCAAAGGAAGCTGATATCCACGCAGGTGGAAACGTGCTAGCACGGAAATATTAAAACCATTCGGCAGAGAAATACCGAAAGCTTTGAGTATTTTCTTAGTACATGGATGCCTTGGTGGAGATGCCGGGCGGTGCATCAACTACCGTGTCATGCAGTTCAGGTGCAATCCAAATAATCCAGTGAAGAATAAACGTATGCACCATAAACGCACCTTGAGCGAGTTTTGCACCTTACGTTTGCCTGACGTAGTGATCGTTACTCGTGCAAATGGCATGGTGGGTCATCATAGCACTCAGGTAGCGACGGTGGGCATGCGAAGTAATGCGACGCTCGGCGATGGATCCGTGGTGTCTGAACTTGTAAGCAGATGGACAGCCTATGCTTGCGGAAGGGTTATGAATCACTTTTAGTGCATGACCATGGTCGGTGTTGCGCCGGATGGACGGTATTAGATGGTGTTAGAATCCGGGTCCGCCGTGTGCCGCGTCTGCGTAGGCCAAAGCAACACTGTGGTTGTTCGTTTAACCGAAATTGTCGTGTGCCTTGCAGTCACACTTTACACGGGAAGGCGGAAGGGAATCGGAATGCCATAATGTCCTTCAACAATGTCGATGGTTTATTGATCCGGCGGTGCGAACAGAACGGTAGAGAAATTGGATTGTTGTCACGCTGAAATTGTATCTGCAGTTGCACATGCTCCGCCTGTGCTAAACAGGCGCATAAAGATTAGAAGACCGCAAGAGATGTGGGCGAAAATCAATGTGAACGCCCAGAGTCTCGCCTCAGACGGCTAACTGAAAGCGCATGATCTTTTGCTTTTGTTCGGAAACGTTATCTCTGCTAACTTGGATTAAAAGATTCGCTGCGACATGTCGAATTGTTCGGAAAGTATACCACTGTGCACCGGAATTGTGCCACGTTTATTAGAAAGGTGGTGTGAAAATGACGTGGAAACGCTTTCGGCAGGCACCGTTACAAATCCGCTAGCGGTGAGGAGATTGTGATGGATAAATACATAAATAAATAAATTGCTATTCCTGACAATGCGAGGCACACATTTAAAGGCATGATCATGTTTAGCTAACATAGTGCGATCAAAAAGGTACAAAACGTAAATGTTAGGCATTGCAGTGCATGTAAGTGTATGAGTGTTTATACGTATGTAATTGTGTATGAATGTAGCCTGTTTTTGAATGTGCCGCAGTATTTTTGACTGTAAGAATGTGCGAATAAGCGGTTGATGTCCGTGGGTTGGATGGCGTTTTCCGGATATCCACCGGCCAGTGACTGTAGTTTGTGGCGTCGCATCCGCCACGCCGCAGTGTGGATAAGCAGACATTTGTGGCTTTTTATAGGGAGAACGCTTGCCAGGCAACCTCCCGCCACGTCCTGGAACACTGCCGCCGAAATATTTGTTGGAACGGGTTAAACCCGAACTATCCAGCTGGCACCACGAGGAGGTTGTTCGGCTAGCCAGCAGTCAGGAAGCCATCCGACACCCAGCAACTTCGGTCACAGTGGTCAGTGTGAAGGATCCCGGGCATCGCAAATATGCGCGCAGGGAACACTTAATCCATCGTGTGGTAGACCGGCCCTTGGTACCAGCGTAATGTCAAATAAGTAATTTTACCGTTTCGGGACGACGAAGATCGCGAGATGTAGAGGGCAGAGCAACCTTGGTGCAGGCGGCCAAGTTCCAGCATCCCTTGGTGAATTGTGTTTGCGGGAAGCGTACTTTAGAACGCACGGTTGCGAGGTTTCCTGGGTGATGTGTGACAGATGCTCTAGATCGTTTAACCCAGGTTGCGCACCTTATCATGCTAAGGATACTTAAGTATGAGTTTATTGAGAAGTTATTCTCCCCATTCTGCATGTAATAACGAAACGCATTACAGGCGCTTGACAAAAACAGCAAGGGCGATTGCGAGACCAAAAATGAGGAAGAGTAAACCTGATGCATTTTATTTGCGAATGGGCTTTACACTTTCGTTATGCTACTTGTTCCTATTAACGCAATCATTTCATACGTCAACAATTCTTTCCTACTTTCCCTTGCACATGTGTAATAAGGTAGCAGTTGCAGCGGCATGTGGTTATGTATCAAATACTGCTTATGCTTGCAAAACGACATGCTTTCCACAGGTTTTCATTCTGCCGCCTCATCCACTGCACTACCAATAGCTGGATCTCAACAAGTACCTTGGAACCTTTAGACCGTAACCGTGCCTTGAATACCGGCACGGAAAACAACGGAAGTTGTCGATCACATCAACTACAACTGAAAGTAAACCTTCAACGTGACCTTGAACCTTGGTGGTCAATGCGTGCTGCTGAAATGTAGGCCGCTATATTGGTTGTAAATTGCAGTTGTTTGTTTCCTCATATCAGGAACAACAGCATTAGATTAGCTTTTTGAAATAATGCTTTGTTGTAATGCAAGCATGGTGACTTAGTAATAAAGAATAATACATGAGATAGAAGGGTGATTACCTGAATAACTTAATGCCCCAAGCAACCAAGCAGGGTCAGGGCGTATACACCTGCTGTAGAACACATGCTGTCTCAACCTGCTGGCTACCATGAACAGATCACACAATATCTGGGTGACCTGTTCCTTGCAGTGTTCACTGCTCCGCGTCATAATCAACCATTTACTCTCCAGATAGCTCAGCACCAAATACACTTTAAACAAGCATAGAGACTAAGAGACAACAACAGAGGGGCCACTGGTGTCGGTTGCGAGCCACGTCTTGTAAAGTCTCGCACAAGCACAAGGCGTCACGAGGACACCAGCCCGGAAGGCGAGATGGACCAACGGTACCCGGTTTCGTCGCCGGTCACTTCCTTTCCCGCCGCCAAATCAACTTCTGTCCACCACGAGCCTTGCGCCACCCTACACCTAGCAGACGAAACATGCCCCCCTTGGTACGCGGTGACTAAGCATACCTAACACGTGCCTAAGCCAGCGCAACGTATTCTGTGCTGTCTGTTTTCCTAGGGATGTAGTCTGATTACGTTACATATTACTCGCCTAAGCACATCATTGTTGCAAACACGCTGGTGCCATCCGCCACCATCACTGTTTCGCAGACAACGATGAGCAAAGACATGGGGGCGCCTCAGATCAGGCCATCAGATCGAGGGGGCCAGGACTACATCCAATAGAGCGGGACGGCCCTCATTGTGGCCTTGTATACATGGTCGTACAGACGGAGGAACACCCTTCTGTCGCCAAAGATGCTGCAAGTTCAAGAAGGCAGTTCCGATCTTTGCATTGCGTGAGCTGATGTCATTTTCTATGCGCCTGTCGTTGCTGATGCAGTTGCTAAGATAAGTGAATTGATCAACTACCTTGTGTTTCTCGTTAACAAGGTTCAAGGAATCATAAAGTGTCTAGTGATCCTACAGCAACACTTTGTGGTTTGCAGGTGCGAAGGGCATACCAAATAATGGGACAACTCTAGACAAGCTATTCATGGTTGATGGTGCCGCCGCAACATGTCGGAAAGCAAGACGATATCGTCCGCATAATAAAGATTAACTATGCTTTTATCAGGGTGGACCTTAATGCCTACATTGTGAGGTCCTGCGAGGGCACCCACCAGGATAGAATCCACGACGAAACTGAACAAATTTGGGGAAATCTGACAACGCTGACCAACGCCAATTTTGGTCGGAAAGCTAAACGACGGGTCAACGCGAACCTTGACGCGACTGGTAGTCTTCAAGTGTAGTGCATGTAGGATGTTCATTCATTTCGTGGGAACACCTTTCCGCGCAAGCTCCCTGAACAGAATCGACCGATCGGCTGAATCGAATGCACGCTTGAAATCGAGGAACACAGCTGTTGTCGGACTGTGGTATGCATAACACTGTTGTAGCGTCTGCTGCAGAGTGAAAATGTGGTCTTTACAGAAACGTCCTGGGCAGATACCAGCCTGTCTCTCCCTTATCCGTGGTTCCCTTTCCACCGTGCGGCGACGAATGAGAGTCGAGGCCAGTAATTTGCTCACAACTGGCGTTAGGCTAGCGCACCTGTGGTTAGAACAGGCTCTGTGACTGCCCTTCTTGTATATTGCCATCAGAATCGATTCGCTTCAATTAAGCAAAACATACTCTTCCTTCCAAAAACGTTTGAATAGGGAATCAGTACTTTGCATAGGACTTCACCTCCAGCAGTAAATAGCGCAGGTGGAAGTAAAAAGGCACCAGTTGCACGCAAAAGATTGAGGGCTGGGCTTGCGTTTCGGACCTCGACCTCCGAAGAAGGCTATACACTAACCGTCCACGGCCCGTTCCGCAGCACCTGAGTAGGAAGGTATCTGGAAGCAAGGGGCTTAATGAACTTATCCTGTAGGTCTTCCACCCAACGCGCCATACAGTGCTCCTTATTGTGTATCTGTGTAACTGCGCTGTCCCTGATTGTCTCACTGACGCCTGGGTTCCTGGGACCAGGGAAGCGGAACAGCCGAAAGAGCTTGCTGTATTTGCCAACCGCTGTTTTTCTTCCATTTCTTGAGCCAGACTGGTCTACCAGGGTTCCTTGTCAGCACCTAGGCTCCGCTGTAGTTCGTGTCTGATAGCCCGTCTGGTCACATTATGCTCATAGTCAGTCGGTAGGGTGCTTCTGGCTTCCAACTGGTTCACCGACTCTCGGATACAAAGTGACCCTTGCGGTGACGATTGACACTGCCAGAAGCCGATGCTCATGCGTCGTACATAACGGCCGAGATCCTATTCCACCGAAGCTCAGTGTCATTAGGACAAGACAGCGAAAATTTGGTACGCAGCGCGTCCAGATAGGCTTGTCTGACCGAAGGCTGAGCCAATTTCTCAATTGTTACTAGGAGGAGACGCTTGGCGCGCCTCCTGGTAAAGTTCATGGAGAAACGACAGTGTACCAGGGCATGGTCAGAGTCGACGCAGGTATTCCAGTACGAGGGGAAATCCAGGATGGAACCACGCTACTTGTAACTTAAGAAAATGTGGTCAATGTAGGACATTGGGTAATTTTGGGTCATTGAAGATTCCTCAAGGGCCAAATGTTGGAGCTGCTGAACAAAAGTCGCCGTTCGTTCACCTAGTGACGGAGGTACCGCTAGCCTCCACCTTTCCCAAGGGAAAGAAATTACTTCATCTACGCAGCACTGCTTCTGTTGGAAATGAAGTCACGGGCCACCAAACTTGGTGCCGTTGGTCCGAAACACCTTCCGGAGGGGAATCCACCTGACTCGTCTTATGCTTCACTCTACGCTTTATAGCACATGGCTTGCGACCGACAGGTGTGGCGGGTCTGCTGCGGTCTCCTAGTCTGATTGTCTGTTTAAGCAGTGTTTGCCGCTGCGTAGTCTGGGGCATAATGCTGCTTATTGCGCAGGCCAGTAACAGCCGCAAGGATCGTGTCTTGCCCATGCCGCTATAGCTGTGCAACGTTATCTGCTGTAGGTGATGGCATGTCACAGTACACGACCTGCAGGCGCGTTGGCCCTGAAGTATTCTCAGAGCATTAATGTTCCCAGTCAGCACTTCTTCCCTTCCTATTATTATCCTTTATTCCGTCCTTCAGCGTCCTTGTAGGGCAACCATGGTTCCGTTCAAATTGGTTACGTATAGCAGTTGTTGTGGTTTGGTGTATTTGTCTAGTGAATAACCTTTCAGATAGGGAGAGGAGCACTCTCACACTGTCTCGGTTGTCTAAATGCAGGGTACATTCGTCACGGAAGCTACGCTCACTCCCAGTTTGTGATGCTCTCTCTATACAAGATACACACCATTTCTTTGTTAACGAGTTGCGGGTTACGAGCCATCCCAACTCTAGCCCGCGAGACCGGGAACATTTGTGAATGGTTATGACATTCATTTCCAACAATGGATCATGCTGACATGATTAGTAATAATCATTACCTTTATAGCCAGTTATAAAGTGACGGCTCACGGCGCCTTACTTATGCTTTTGCAATTTCCTTTCAGGATTGACCAATCATATACCCCAGCTGTTATTATAGTAGTTCTTTACCGCCTATCAGCAATCACTTTAGGTGAGGCACGTTGGCGTGGAGGCACATTACAGAAAATCCAACGCACGCAGTAAGCAAGTTAACCGGACCTTGATGTTCTTATACGTCCCTTTAGTCCTGCGCATAGTTAATAACCTTATCTGTCCAACATTTTGTGCGGCGCCACCGCATTTAATTCATTCCAATAACGTTGCGTCCATGTTGTGTTTAATTTAAAATGTGAGTGGCCATTCAGGGAGTCACATTTGCATCTTACTTAGGATGTCTGCGCTCACCCATATGTGACACATACTGCTACACACCATTTATATACATATATATATATATATATATATATATATTGAATGCACACGTTAAGTCTGTGTAGCTTTTGTATGCAGAAGAAGGACATTGTGATTATAATGATTAGTTGTTGTGCTGGACTACATGAGTATTGGAAATCATTTGGCGCCACAGTTCTAACTGTCCTCATGGTGGTTGATTCCGAGAGCTTCTGTCTGTTGGTGCGTACACATTATCGGGAATCGGAGGATGCTGAGTGCGATATAAAGCAATTGTAATGTGCAACTGCTACAGGTTTTTACACGCGGCAGCTTTATGAACGACAAACGGGGAGGCAGTTGACAGAAGAGTACCCGTACCAGTACGTGCAGTATCGCTGTGTTTGTGATAAGTGTAGCAAAGTTCGTGGGAAACGGTAAGTTGCTATTCACACTGTATACTAAATGCTACATAGTTACAGGATTCTGGATTGCAAGACGCATTTCTCTTTCAAGTTGAGGGGCGAAGTTTAGCGAACGAGCGGAATCACACTTTTGTCATTGGCACGCTTTCCATGTTGGCAAGCGATGGCTGTATCCCAAAAACAGGCGGCTGACGGAGGCGCAGGAGAAAGGGGTGTATTCCCTGATGTACGTTTTCAATAGTGGTAGGGAAATACGTAACTACATATGGATGGCACATGGACGGATGTTGAACGCTGATGAGCTGAAGATGCATAGAAGGCGACAAAGAAGCGGCAAATAGGCTTGCCCGCTCCGCCTTTTTGGGGACAAAATGGAGCTCAAAGGGTTTTGCGATTGGGTACCAAATCGGTCGAGGCGTTACGAGAGCAATCGTACCTCGAGCGTCTACTTAGCTTGGGTATGTATTCAATGCACTACTGGCGGCTTCCAGGAGACCTAATCCATACTTACCGTATGTTAACAGGGGTTGGACCGGTTTTGAGCTGGCTATTTAGCCCCGCTAGGTTGCCTTGTCTTCGTGATCATCCCATGAAGTTACACAAGCTGCGTTCTGATCGGATCAGGGCGAAAACTCGATTTTCGCATAGTTATCGAGCGCTGGAGCTGGCTTCCAGAAAGTGTAGTCAGTGAACCTACGGTTAAGGGTTTCGAGCGTCAGTTATACTCTCTGCGTCCTGCATATATATGTGGGATACTTGTATGTCATTATCTCCACGCTATTAATTGATTTCCTTCCTTTTCCTTTGCCATCCTTTTATTGGTTACGCTTCGTATAACTTATGCGAATTACTGCAACCGACAATGTTTCCTTAGTGTTATGCATAATAACCGTATAAAGATATTCATGAAATGCGCAATCTACCTCTTTTAGTCCTCATAACTTGTGAGGTACAATTACAGATAATTGTTAACCTCCATGAAAACTGGCAGGTGCATAATTAGTTATTTATTCAAGCACATATGGTAAAGGACAAATACAGCCCTGATTTGAAAATATGTATACTTTGGTACAGTGACGTCCAGTTACGGGAAATTGCCTTAGGGAATTTCTGCGAAGAATAATAACGTATCGCCTTGTTACACCGTCTGACGCTGATTATCCGTGCTACCATTTTAACTATACAAACGTATTCCTACATAAACATATAACCAAGAATAGGTTGAAGCAGCAGCAATACCATTTCTTATCGTGCTAAATTTGCGAAAATAGAATTAAACGTTTTTACAACCAAACATATGCGTTCACTTCCATACACCATAAAGTATATATAAATTAAAGCATTAATAACCTCCTTTCCCTTAACAGATAAATACATATAAATAAACATAAATATATATATATAAACACACATATAGTTAATAATATATTTATTTAACACAATGCTGCATGAAATTAAATGGATTTATTGATATATAACTATATGCGTTTATATTTTTGCAAATTTGACATTTGAGAAGTTGACGTTTGCAAATTTGACATAATAATAATAATAATAATAGAAGTTCTGCTCCTACAAGACATATAAATGCAGCATGTTTTATCAGCGATTTATGCACGTTATGGATTTGCATTCCGCCGTTGCGAGCATTAAGGCACCAAACCTTTACCAGAGACTGACATGCAGATCGACCTCCTTTCACCTTGGATCATTTATCTTACTGTTACCCCGACCTTCTGACCTACAACTGACGCTTACACACCATTTTTCCGTTTTACATACGTATTATATAACAAGTCCCATATGTAAATATGTACGCATATCACAGTGTCACCGGCCTATATGTACCGCACCTGTTTACCCTGTTATTTACATATTATTCTCACAGCCATTTCCGTACTTGCCCACCTATTTCCCAGTGCCCTCTAACATTCCTGCCTAGTACTTACGCAAATCTAAATCACATAGGAGCATGTGAGGTAAGCGTAATATGCAATTCCCATTCAATTTAAGTGTAATACTGTTCCTATACGCCAATAAAACTGCTTCGCTTCATTTTCTGATTAACGGACCGCATTATTTACTTATTCAAAAACATAGGTTCGCTTTAGACCCGGGGCCGCTTGTATGTGCAACGAACTCGAAACCGCTGTAAAGTCCAAAAGGAACTTTGATGTATCCCCAAACTGGATTGCTTACATGAGGACACGATTTCGCTTTTCCCTGATTATCTTGCACATTTACACTGCTTTACTGTGTTTTACAAGCGGTTAACATATCATATATTTATTTATTACACCCGATCACTGACACATCCTTGAGGTTTTAAGGTCATTCTTATTATTGGGTTACTGTGACAGTGCCCAAATATTCGATCGGCCCCACGCTGTACAGTTTTTGCCCGCTTGCATTACGATTGCAAAACCTATTCGTAAGCAATGTACTGTATTTATTATGCCTTATAGAACCACGGTTACAGCAAAATTCGTTGTATTCTTCTGCCAAGACCACGCTTTAAGTCTAGGCTTATCTGTCCGTAGTTTCTAGTTTAGTATTCGTACGACGTACTTTGGTTAGGCATAGTATCGTTAGTACAACCGCCATTGGTAGCTTTAAAGACTACATAACTGATCTCTTTATTTTCTCTTTCATTTGAAAATTCTCGAGAAACCACAGATATATGAAAACGTGCGAAGGCACCTTACCGACCCAAAACTTTGGCATTCGCTTTTTGTTTTGGTTGTCTGATTAAGGTCCTGTACACCTCTGTCTTTCCTGTTGTGGGTAAACGTGCTTCCTCCGTGTTTGCTCGTCTTGCTCGTGTCACGCTTGCGTATTGCGATTCTGTGGGTGCCCAGTTGCTGTGTGTGCTGCTCTCGTCGTGTGTCCGCTGTGATTGACTCCGTGCTGCTTTCTACCGTCGTTGATTCGTTTCGTGCCCGTTTTCTAGCTCCCGCCGGTATCCCACCCAGGAACTTCGTTACATTTGGTGACAGATGTGGGACCGCAATAGAGAAGGAAAAGGTCAGCCCCAGAAATGTAATCGCAACTTCGTGTTGTTACCCAGGATTGTTCGGTGTTTCTACCTGTGCCGAGACAACCCCCAGGTTTTTGGCCGGGTGATGATTTTGACAATTGAATGTTTCATGTTTCGTTACGCCTTTCCAGTGTCCCTCAAAAGAACGTAGGCCCTTACGTTCTCAGCTTTGTGAACGAGGAAGCCACGCGTCTCTTCCGCGCAACTGGAATTCCTCCAACGGCGCCAGCGTCAGAAATATAGGAATCCCTGCGCGGACTGTTTGGGAAAAAGGAAGCCGCAGTTCTGTATAGATAAAGTTCTCTTATCGTACACAACAGCCAGGAGAATCGGTCGAAGTGTTCGCGCGCACTCTTCAGGAGCTCTCCTTGAGAGCGTTTCCCGAGCTCTCCAACGCCGAACGGGATAAGGTGCTGGCTGAGTGGTTTTGCACCAGGTTGCACGACAGGTCTTTCGTCACCCACTAGCTGGGATGCCGCCCTGCAGTTTCACGGATGCCATGTACAAGGCACAGTTTCACGAGTCCCTGGATTCGATGAACGACCGCGACGAGTATGGACAGGCCACTTTGTGTTCTGCACTGAGAAACGTGTCTAGTACCGACAGCAGAGCATCTAACCTCAACTCCAATCCGCCGAGGCGAGGTTGTTGGTACTGCCGTCGCTTTTTGAAAGCGTGCGCAATTTTGCGGACCTAACCCACCGATCAAGCCGCGACGTTCGCAAGGTAGGTCACGTCTTAATCCATCCGGCTCCCTTGTGTCCACTTTTGTTCGTAATGCTCCGTTTCGACCTATAACCGCCGTTGGCTGCCTCAATGCTTTTGACATCCAGTTCTTGCTTGACACCGGTGTGTCATGTTTGTTGTTGCGTCTAGAAATAGCCGACCGCCTCGGGGGTCGCCACGCCACTACCCAGAGAAGGCCACGAGTGTTAACGGCCAACGGGGCTGAGTTGCCCGTCGAATTCGCAGTGTTGGCTCAAGTTCAACTGGAACATGTCACTGCAGTACACCAGGTTCTAGTTTGTCGTAACCTAAGTTGAGACGCCATCCTAGGGATGGATGTTTTGGCTAAGCATGGAAACTTGCTGCAGCTTGGTACCGCGAATCTATTCCCATAGTCCACTCCAGTCAACACGCAGCCGTGTCACTCACAGGGTGCTTGCACAGTTTTAGAAGCCACCTCGAAACCATCACATTTCGAGACTGATGTCATTGAGCCTTTGCGTAACCACAGGGGTATTTCCCCAGACTCAAAAACCTCACTTCTCTCTATGCTGCGTAATTATAAAGGTCTGTTTTGTGACACTCAACTTGGGCGCACCAGCGTCATCCAACACGAAATTGATACAGGGTGTCAGCATCCTATTCGCCGGCGGGCGCGAAGGGTGCCCATTCATTACGAAGCCCAGCTAGATCGCATGATCCAAGAGTTGCTTGATATGCGCGTTATTCGCCCATCGACATCACTTTGGTCGTCTCCAATCGTACTCGTGAAGAAGAAGGAGGGTGCTCTACGACTTTGTGTAGATTACCGTAAGCTAAACGAAGTCACCCGTAAAGACTTCTTCCCCTCCCTCGCATTGACGCCAAATTTGGTGCTCTACGTGGTGCACGACGGTTTACTACTCTCGATATGGCCGCCGGGTATTGGCAAGTGGAGGTCCGTCCGTTCGATAGGGAGAAAATCGCGTTCATTGTACCATCCCGGCTGTACGAATTCGAGATCATGCCCTTCGGGTTGGCTAATGCCCCAGCCACCTTCCAGCACCTAATGCAGAAAGTATTGGAGGGCCTCGTACCCAAGGAATATTTGATATATTTGGAGGATTTGATAGTGCATGGTAGCTCGGTAGAAGTGCACAACACCCGTCTACGTACAGTTTTGGAGCGGTTATGGCAGGATGGATTAAAGCTGAAGGGACGGAATTGCCGTTTTCTCCGCGAGCATATTAACGTTTTGGAACACGTACTAAAGCCAGACGGCATTCAAACCGACCCCGACAAGTGCGAACGAATATTGTCGTGGCCACAACCCAGATCAGTTGATAAATTGCGTAGCTTTTTGGGACTGGCATCTTACTACCGGAGATTTGTGCGCAATTTTGCCTCGATCTCGGCACCTTTACATCGCCTGACGGAAGAGGAACGGAAGTTTGTTTGGACGGACGAGTGTGCCAGTGCTTTCGGACGACTGAAAGAACGCCTCACGTCGCCACCGCTGTTAGGTCTCCCGGATACTTCCGAACGAGCAGGGCCGTTTGTCCTAGACACCGACGCCGGTAACGAGGCCACTGGCGCTGTTTTGTCACAGAAAACTTCTATTGGGGAAACCATGATCTTTTATGCCTGCCGCCGACTGGACAAGCGAAAGCGTAAGTATAGCACAACGAGACGTGAGATGTTGGCTTTGGTGTATTTCTTGAAGTATTTTCGACCATACTTACTCGGAAACCGTTTCCTTGTGCGGACTGACGATCCATCTCTGCAATGGTTACAAAACTTCCGTGACCCGGAGGGACAAGTCGCGTTGTGGCAAGAACGCCTACAAGAGTACGATTTTACCTGTGAGTACCGGCCGGGAGCACGGCACGCCAACGCAGATGCCCTTTCGAGAATTCCCGCTCTGGACGAAATAAATGCAGTCCTACACCACTCGGAAACTGATAAAACGTCGTCAGATGCTCAGGCTCAGGACCCATATATATCTAACATTTTTATGCGGCAAGTGGAAGGATCGTTTAAACCCTTGGGTACGGAAATGCAACCCCGTTCGAAAGAAGAACGCTCACTATGGGACCACTGGAGCCGATTAAGAATCATTGGTGTGACGCTGTTCCTCACGGATGACCTGGGCCGAAAGTGATTAATCCTATGTCGAGAGTGCCGGGCGTACTACAAGCAGTCCATCAGCAGTTAGGTCACGCTGGCCAACTAAAGTCGGAGACAGCCATACGTCAACGATACTGGTGACCAGGAATCCACGCCGACGTCGTAAAGCTATGTAACGCTTGAGAGATCTGCGCCGCTATCAAATCGAAGACACCCCTATCCCGGACCCCGTTGGAACCGATAGTAGCCATGTTCCCAGGTCAGCGAGTCGGAGTCAATCAACTGGGGCCTTTGCCAGTCACAAGGAACGGGAACCGCCACCTCCTTGTTCTTATAGATTATTTTACGAAATAGTGCGAGGCCATACCTATCAAAAATCCGGATGCGCCAATGGTTGCGTCAGCCATCGCAAATGAGTGGAATGTCTGCTATGGAGCACCGCTGTTACTGCATTCAGGTCAAGTCGCCATCTTCGAGAGCCACCTGCTTCAGGAAGTGTATCGACTGCTCTCGGTGAGGAAGACAGTACCACATCGTATCATCCACAAGGAAATAGATTAGTAGAGCGCACCAACCGAACCATAAAATAAATAAATAAATAAATGGTATATTCTCTGTAAAACGATACACACCTCTAAAGGCATGATCAAATATGCATACAAGCATAGCTTTTTTGGAATATTAAAACATTTCGTTTCAATGAAAGGAATAAACGAAAAGATGTAGTCCATATGAGCGAGCATAGTGTCAGGTCATGGTCAGATGAAGGACCATGATGACGCTGTGGCGCGCAAAAACTGTTGCCTCGATACAAGTGGGGGGTAAATTTGCCATGTAGTGATCCATGAGCACAGGAGTCCAAACAAGGTTTAGTGCAATCAATGACCATTACGAAGCCGGGATGCTCTGTACTACACTAAAGCATTCTTCATAGTAAAATCAGTTGCATAGGTTAGATGTAGGAGGCTAAGGACTGCGTCAGTGTGAAATGTATAGGTGTGACTTTATTTTGTGGCGAGTCACGTCCGCCACGTTGCAGTGTTGTTAAGCGGACATTTGTGGCTTCTTATAGGGGGAACGCTTGCCAGGCGAAAACCCACCACGTCCTGGACCACTGTCATAGCTTCGGTGGAACTGTAGTGCTAGTCAGCTATGCATCGTATAGACCGATTTTGCACTTTATTATTCGCAGTCGGTTGAAAGCCAAAATTTTTCCTTCGTTGGCCGAATGGCTTAGTAATCGTCCGGCAGTAGTCGTTGAAGCCGGTCAATGATGTAAAAAAATCGCAGAGTCGAATGATATTGATGCAGGTGAGTAAACACATGGTTAATAGAGGCCGGCTTTTTCTATTATATTGTCCGGCTCGCAACCCGTGTCCAGCTATCCATGCTGGACTTGTCATTGGGACGGTGAGTGAAGTTGTTTCTTGTGTCTGAATATGTCCATGACAGGAAAACATGCTATTCTCCGCAAAGTGGACTAGTAATTCCTTCAAATGTAAGTGTAATTGTCTCCATGGCCAAGTGAGAACTTCCTGAAAGATCATTGGAAAACCTGCTTATACGCGCACAATGCTGTCTGTGAAATGACATCAGAAATGCTCCAGGAGACTGGAGAATCGGAATGTTTAAGGCCGTGAAGGTAATTACTCCAGAATTGTCTGTCTTCGGTTGTGGAACAGTAGATCCATGTAAATCATTACTCCAGGTGAGTAAATTGTTCTACTGTGAGTACGAGGCGAGCTAAACCCATTTGTTTAGACCCGTGGTGATAGCTTCTCCAGAATGGTGGAAAGAGCTCCATTTGGAACGATGTGTGGGTTCTTCAACTCCCGGAGAAAAGATCAAGCATGTAAACCAGCTGGCTATTGAGGGCGGGTCGACCAGTCCCAGTGGATAAACCTTCTTGTTTTGGCGGATGTATCTGTGGAAATCTCAAGAGAAAACGGGCAACGGACAAGAGGCAGCCAAACAGAAAGACAGCAATGAATCAAGAAGCACAAACACAGACTGGTGGCGCGCAACGGTGCCTATGATACATTGAAATTTATGTAATTTTGTTTAGTATACATGATTTGCAAGCGCGTTCTTTACATCACGTCGCTGGTGTGACTCAGACTAAAACTGAAAGGTAGGAAGAAGGTTCTGCACGCGCAGGGTCAAGAGACCGATATAACAAAGCGTGTTGACAAAGTTAAGCGATTAATATGATTGTTGGAGAGTGACACGTAATCCGATGATGATGACAGCAGTCCGAATGCGAGCGGCATCTTAGGTGACACTAAGGACAATTAGGTTGAGACCAAAGGCGGGAGCCACATAGGTAAAGCAACGTTCCAAGAAGAAAAGGAAATTTAAGGAATCACCTATGAGAGGAAAACTGCGGACGGCACTGCGAAGAGTAACTCGTGAGAGTAATTAGGAGACGATAGTCAGGATGAAAAAGATTTACTACTAAAGTGTGGTGAAGCCAAGGACGCTGTCGTGCAAAGTATGAATTGTTTAGTTCTGAAAATTCACCCGTAATATCCAGGTAGTCTGAGAGAACTCTGAGAGCTGGAGACGGAACAGACGAGACTTGAATAGTCGACACATCCTTAGGCCTCATAGCAGTCCCAGAGAAGTTCACTGATCAGATGATGACAAAGAAGGGCAGGGCACTAAGCGTCGGTCGTCCGATTGAAGGGTTGAGGGTACAGGTTACTGATGGAAGTGCCTATATTAATAAATGGTAAGCAAGTCTACCCGGCTGTCTATGTAAGCAAGACATAGTTTTGAGTCTACAGAGATTAGATCGGTATATCTTGCTAGTCTGGAAAAAGCCAAAGGAGCATACCGGTCATATGATACTAGGTTAGTACAGCGCACTGAGCGTTGGCAGTCCGATTAGGGAAGAAATGATAGTAGAGAACGCCATAAGGAGAGGAGACGGTCCGGATAGAGAGAGGTTAACTTATAAGGTGTGGAAAAGTCCATGGGGCCCGTGAGGTAATGGGGAGAGAGCTTTCGGACTTCTCATCAAATGCCGGTAACGTCACAGCAGTCTGAATGAATTCGGAGAGCAAGGGACCGATCAGACGAGACTGGATTAGTCGGCAAATTGAGAGTAAGTCGGACAGTTAAATAAATAAATAAATAAATAAACTTTTATTTTCGACAAGGCGAAGCAAACCTTTGCAGGCATGATCATGCTTAGCTAACATAGTGTGATCAAAAGTGTACAAAAAGTACATATTTGGCATAACAGTGTATGAGTGTATATACGTACGTAATTTTGTATGAATGTAGCTTGTGCCTTTGAACATGCCGGATCTTTTTTGACTGTTTGTTATCCTCAGGAATGTGAGCATAAGCGATTGATGTCTGCAAGTTTGATAACACTTTCCGGATATTCAGCGTGTATGGGTGTATATACGTACGTAATTTTGTATGAATGTAGTTTGTGTCTCTGAATATGCCGGAGCATTTTTGAATGCTTGTTATCCTCAGGAATGTGAGCATAAGCGATTGATGTCTGCAAGTTTGAAGATAAATAAAGAGTCAGCGGAGACGGATAGATTTGGGATGCAAGAGGCTACATGAATATAAGGTATGCAAGTCAGGCAGGCTCCCAATGTGAGAGAAATTGTGTGTTGGTTATACAGAGCCTAAAACTACATTTCGCCAGTTAGGAAGCAGTCAAAGAGGATAATAGGGCAGGGCTCTGAGAGCTCGCTATACGGATGAAGAAGAAATAAAGACAGGCCGCGATAAGGAGAGGACAGAGTGGTGAGTTTACGGATACGGATAAGAAATGCGACAGTTAACGTGGCTCTCGAAGTAATGGTGACAGAGCATTCAGTCTTTCGAGCATGGCAGGCAGCGTCGCAGAAGTAGGAGAGAAGAAGACCGAGCTGCCGAGGTTGGACTTGGTCGGCACATTGTGATTGAATCCTATGGTGCATTTGGGAAGGTGAGTGGAGTCAATAGGATTTGACTGGTCAAAGATAGAAGTGGTTATATTAACATGGGGCGAATAAGTTTAGCAGGGTATCAAGATGAGGGACTTTGCAGAGCTTCCTGGAGCGGCATCAGTCAGATCGATGGGACGAAGCGATTCCGCAATGCGTGATGGTGTATCTAGCGTCTGTACAGGCAACCACGGGGTATTCTCCAGCCGTCCTGACGTTTGGCCACGAGCTTCGTTTGCCTCTGGAGCTGATATCCTCTATTCACCAAATCGAGGCTTGTTCTCTCTTAGACTACGTACGACAGCCTAGCGAACGTCTTCTATCAGCCTTTCTGTGCGCGGGAGAACACGCAAGGATAGCACAGCATCGTCAGAAAGTATGTTATGATCGGCACAGTATGGGACCTGAATATCACATTGGAGATCGCGTATGGTTGCACCGCCAAAGACCTCCGCCTGGCGCAGCAGCCAAGTTTCACCGACCGTGGCAAAGGCCATACGAGATTGTGTTCGTCCGTTCACCCACGGTGTATGTCGTCCGAGATGTCGCGCAACCAAATTCCGACGTTCTGACCGTGCATTACAATCAGCTGAAACCAGCGGAATCTTCAGCATCTACTCCGGAGGAGGAAGTTGTTCCACCCGGATGCCTCCGGATGGTGGAACACACCGTGGAGATACCCCGCGAAGGCGGCTCGGCGAGTATTCAGGGCACTGAGACACTGAGGACAGTGTCTTCGCCGGAAGGAAAAGTGGTGTAACGAAATCAAAACGGTCATGGGTAGTTTTAAAGACTACATAACTGATCTCTTTATTTTCTCTTTCATTTGAAAATTCTCGAGAAACCACAGATATATGAAAACGTGCGAAGGCACCTTACCGACCCAAAACTTTGGCATTCGCTTTTTGTTTTGGTTGTCTGATTAAGGTCCTGTACACCTCTGTCTTTCCTGTTGTGGGTAAACGTGCTTCCTCCGTGTTTGCTCGTCTTGCTCGTGTCACGCTTGCGTATTGCGATTCTGTGGGTGCCCAGTTGCTGTGTGTGCTGCTCTCGTCGTGTGTCCGCTGTGATTGACTCCGTGCTGCTTTCTACCGTCGTTGATTCGTTTCGTGCCCGTTTTCTAGCTCCCGCCGGTATCCCACCCAGGAACTTCGTTATGCTTGCACTATGAGAAAAGTGTCTTGTTGAGGACGTTCCGTGGTACAAACGGTACATAGCAACGGTTACCTAGCGACGTTGCCAAGGGGGATTAGTGCGCAAATAGCCGGAAATAGCTGCAAAGTGTGGAGGAATTTGGTTTATGTTTGAATTGTAATACCATATAATGGATTCCAGGTAATGGTGCAAATGCATGTTTGTTTTATTATTTCGGTGGCCATACTTGTATTTTCTGCTACCGCAATGCCTGCGGCTGATAGCGAGCTGTTCGGGAATTTGGCTAAGTGGAAGCATGAAAGTGGTGAAGACATTGAGGAGCATGTGGGACGTTTTCAGATTAATACGGCTACTTGTTTTTCCCGATTTTCTTCCATGTCTGCTGCGGCGTACAAGCGTGATAGGCGAAAGCATTTGCCGGGTTCTGATGGCTACGGTTACATTCTGTACCGTTTCGTCCATTATCAACGTTCTGGATCGCGTGGCAAGCAGTGAGTTAATTTTTATGCAACACGTGAACTAATGCATGTAGATACAAATCGTACCATTGCAAGACAAGATCCTCGGTGGTTATGAAGGGGGTAAATATGTCGTAGGAAGTTACTTTAGGATCCATAGTCATTATTTTCACCTGGGTAACCCCTGGCTGTATGCAAGGAACCGTCGGCTGTCACCGCGACAGGAGAAGGTAGTCCTGCGCTTGATGGACAGCTAGCACAGCACGCCGGATTTGAGGCGCTTCATCTAGCAGGAATACGGCAGATGTGTAACCCGCATGGACCTGAGTAATCTGTGCATTTTTCATCGTAATAGAACGTCATGTGAAGTGTCGGAGTTGACAACGAGGTTGGAAGGTCACGGTGTTTGCCGATTGGTGTCGGAGGGCAGGCAGGTTCGGGATGTCTTCTTCTCTCCATCTGTTGTCCGTGGCATGGTTAAGCGTCATGGCCAGGTGTTGTTGTGCGATGCGACACACCAGTTAAATTATGGTGGATACATATTGTGGCAGTGCATGTTCGTGTACGTCACAGGTCTAGGGATTTCTTTTTGCTACGTCCGATTTCCGGATAAGACATCTTAAAGCTAGGGGCAAGCGGTGGAGGCGATGCGGGAGGTGGTACCTAACAGCATACGTTGCCCTACAGTGGGGATGGATAAATGCGCTGCGCAGTTGCGGACGCTTCAACGTTTCTATCCCAACGCGAAGATCCTGTTTTGCCGGTACAACGTTAAAGTGGACATGGCTCGACGTTGCGGTAGCATACGTGGTTTATGTGATGCGCGCCGAATCCAGTTAGCGCGCGGCTGCATAACGGATACATATTTGGGCTGCATCGGTATTTGAAAGAATATTGTATGCGGTGCGACTTGGTAATTCTGAAGGCTACCGGTATTGGTGCGCAACGTGGCTCCAACATGCTGACACTTGGGCGGCTCACAGCCAAAGTGATGGTGTGTTCTTTGGATGCCATACGACAAACAGGGTGGAAAATGAGAACAAGCATCTTCAGGATTTTTCGGAGTGGTCCTTCTTGCTCACTCTCTTAACCTGCGTCGTTGATAGGGTAAGCAGTGTCGTGCACTTACGAAACAGCAAAATAGCTAGTCGTCGCACGCGTGCTGTTTCGATTCCATCGAAGGTGTCCTCAGTGGCCTCGGTTTTCCCAAAGCTCAGTGTTTTCGCAGGGAATGTCTTCACAGTCCATTTTCGGGCCTCCGCAGTTCTGCTTTGTCGGTCTGATGGGCCTTATTGGTTGGCTACCTGTCCTCGTTCGAAAGTGCGTCGGGTATACATAACAAGCGGCAGTGAATGCGATTGTTAATTCAGCCGGTAGTGGCGGCTCGCACGTGTGCACATTTGTTATGTGGCGGGGCTTCACGGACATTCCGCGGAGGATATACCACATGGAGGTCGGTGGATTTCACCCCAGCATCCTCCCGCAGGTACCTCAGACTATGTTCCAGGGGATGGTGGCTTGCCATGCGGTTGTAAGACGTAGCATAAACTTGCAAGGCATAGGAGGTGTTGTCATACCTGCACGCAATTGTGTTTCTACGGATTCGAGAACTTCTCCGGGGCGTTGAACTTCTTGAAAACAGTTGCGTTGCTGGTGTCCAAGGAAAGCAGTTTTCATTTGTATATGCGCACTTCTAAGTGCCCTGTGCCCCTTCTCCGGGATACAATGGCTAATATCAGGATGTTGTATGACTTACCAATGCCGGGAACGTCGCATGATGGCACAGCCATCGCGGTAGCGACGACGTCGGGAGGCGATGTGCCGCACCCCGTGCAAGCAACAGAGGTGAATGACGTCCGCCCCGCAATTTCAACGCAAACACCGGTGCCATCCACAGCCGCAAAGGGGTCCAGGAAGCGTAACTCGCCCCTTAAGTGTTGCGTGATGGAGTTGAGCTCGTAAGAGTGCTCTAAGGGGCAAATATTTCCGGAAGCTTCACACAGCCATATCATCCTCCTATAGGTTGCCCTGTAAACAGAAACCGGATACTCAGGGAGGCGGTTCGGAGGAACTCCGTGGAGTCTGTCAGCGAGAGGACGATGGGTAAGGTCGCGGGGACGCCG
>OX104061.1:33885984-33952789 GCA_944474145.2 Dicrocoelium dendriticum
ACCATACACAACGACCTGTGGGAAGTAAGTCTACGTAACATCTTCCTTACAGCCGTACTTACTAATTGCCGTTCTTTTTTCTTCTGACGGCCGCGCGGTCTGATCCTTTTCAGCTCATCTCTCTTTTCCGACTCTTAAACAAGCAACGCTTCCGCCTTCTGTTCCTCTTTTATCACTCTCTTTCTTTTCGTACTCGCTCGCTCACTCACTCATGCGCTTTTGCCCACTTTCTTTATTCGCTTCTATTGCATTTTGCTCATCCATCTATTCGTGTTCGGCGTCATACTCATCCACACGGGAGTTATCCTAACGCCTTCCGTGTGAATAAAAAAGCGCGTCAGTCTTCTATCTCCTTGCTTTCTTTTCTGTCAGGGGGCTAACCGTCCAAGCTTACCCACCCCTCACTATGCGTTGATACACCGTAACAATACAACCGCCAAATAACATTGTAGTCTTGCCGCTCATGTGTACATCCATCATTGCTTACTTTTCTCCCTCATTACGCATGCACTATTCAGTTCTTCAGTATCTCGTCTTCTACTCACGTTTCTAACTTTTGACTACAGTTTCATACTCGAGCATACTCTTCTCTTCAAACTTCTTTTCCTCCCTCCTGGAAGACAAAAAAAATACCCTGATTTTGACCCGTTGTGCACATCTCGGCCTTCCTTCCCGTCCCGCTTCAACTATTCTTGTCATGTTGCATTTTCAACTTTCGAGGCAGTGCCTGTAGGTATGATTGTCAACTCCTAATATACCAACATTACACCCCTTCCGTTTTGATCGTTGGCTTCCTTCTTTACTATTGTTCCTAAAAGCGAGTAAGATCTGCGTCATATCATTCTCTTAATGCTCTCTTACATCTTCCTTATCATGATTACTATTCTTCTTGCGGCCTATTTAACACTTCCTTCTCCTTCGCTCTTTATGCTAGTTGTTCCCTTTCTCTCACTCCCTTGCGAGCCTAATTACTTTGCAGGTCTCCTGACACAATCCCTCTATAACTTTTTTTTTTGTATCGTGGAGTATCATCTTTCTTTACGCTGAGCGCGATATCCAGGCTACTATCCCCTTTTTATTTCTAATTTCTCGTTTCCTTACACCGACATATCTCTCTATAAATATACTATTCTTCATGCCACCGGCATGCTGCAGGCACTTTGCCCACTCTAGTCACACTGGGGTGCATGAGCTTCACACACTATCCTACAATCCTGTCGAGGCGTCAGAACGCAGTGGTAGCCTTCTTAATACTTCTGACCCACAATGGGAGACTGGGTTTTTCATAGCTTGTCTTTGGTGCGAAAAATAACATCTACTGGACCGAAATTAAAAATAACGATTCTGTTTCTTCCCTGTTTGCTCTGGGTTACTTCTGATGCTCTCCCGTTTTTCTCTGTTCTCCTTATTCCTTGTCGTTTTTCCTCTTGCCTCTCTATACTGTTCTGCCCAGTTTCTTTCTTTTTTTTTTGCTCGGCTCCTTCGATCGGTTCCGCATAAAGACTCCTTTCTTTGCTCGACTCTACATCTTTTTGGTATTTCCTTCTTCTCATGCTTCTTACTTCGCTTGAATTTTCTTGTTAGGTTTGTTCCTCTTATCTCTGTTTATTATACTAACCTATATCCTCTGGACTAGCTAACTAATGTTCTTTTTTTGCTCTTCCGTTTTTTCTCTTTTCTTGGGGTCTGCTTCCCTTCTTTTTATTTACTTGCTAAATCCTAGATCCTATGACTCACCATAGCTGATCTCATTAACTTTATTTTAGAACAGGTCTCCCGTTGAAATCAAGTACTAGGAGACTCTTCCTCGCGGTTCTAGCGGGTACGCTGGGGGTTCATATTGGCATATGGTGAAAAGCAACGACGGTGAGTGCCAGATGCGAAGACTCGGCGGACAAAATATGCAGCAGAAGAATGTTGTCGTAGGAAGCTATAAAGCATTGTGAATGAGGTTCTAGTCAATTTAGGTATATTAGTAACACTTCTAGTTTCTTTCTATAACTGTCCCCTTGACTCTCGTATCCCCCCTCTCATTCCCCTGTTCTCTTTAATTTTCTTTCTAGTCGACCTTCTTCTTATCCCACTCTACATTCCCCCGCCCTTATTCTTTTCTCATGTATTCCGTTTCGTCAGTTGCTACCCTACCCCTGCACAAGCTTTGTCCTCTACGGGACTTATTTTTTTTCACTTACTTTAACCTCTTTGTCTAATGAGATGGGAGAATTTGCCCCACGCCTTGCGCCATTGGTATTTTCCTCAAAACTCTCTTCTACCGAACCCTCTTATTCTGATCCAAATGCCATGATCGCTTTCGGACGACCAGAGTAGTATTTTGGAAACTGTTTTCCATGCTGACCTGTTCTCCCTCTATAGTGTATTGTTCCTTGTCTTTCAGTTTCTTTCTTCGTAACTTTTCATTCCCTTCATTCCTCTTCGTATCTTGCTATTTCTTTCTTCTTCTCTCTGTGATCTGCGTCACTTTACTGTTTTCTATTTCTTCATATTTATATTTTGTGTTTGGCCATTTTCTGTTGCTCTTTTCTTTACGTGTTCCTCCCTCATTACTCTTTTTACCTTTTTCTTCTCCTTATTGGCTCTTGACTACTTTCAGCGTAGTGGTTGGCTCGATTAGGCTGCTTTTCATTCTCCATGTAGTCTTGCCGTATCTTCCTCCTCTGTTTCCCACTTCTCAGAGAACGTCGAATCCGCAACCACCCCATTCGACAGTTAAACGATGGAAATAAGCATTTTTTATTCTTTTTCTCTCTCTTATTATTTCTACTTTCGGTTTCTGGACGAACGCCAGCATTACTACTGCCTTTATCCTGGGGAGTTTTGATAATCTCTAAATTATCCATAATATGGTGTCTTTGATCCAGTTTCTTATTTTTCTTATTCGGATTTTCGCTGTAATTTTTTCAGATATGTATACTCAGATCCATTCAAATGAGAGTTCCGTTCTCTTTTATCCTTATTCTTTCCTCTTTTTTTTTTTATTTAGCGTGCAGCAAATTTTCCGGAATAACGATTATCTAGCTGTAAATTTTTCTTCCCTCCTGCGTGTGTTGGGCTTTCAGTTGTCTAGTTTCGTTGCTTTTGATCTATACTATTCATTTCGTCGGCATATCAATCGGTTACAGTTAGTGTGAACCGCTGCATCGTCTTTGTGTTTCTTGAAAACTTACTGGAAAGCATTTCTTTCCCCAGTAATGAGACTCGATCTAGTCAGCCATTTAGCCTCTGTCAATTTTGGCGTTAGTCTTATTATTAGGCGGGCACGAGTTTCTTATCTCTCATGTTAAGTTACTCGTTAGGTCCAACGGAATGCTTTGCCAAATGGGAGCTTAGGCAATTGCCGAGAACTATGCCATCCAGGAAATCAGAGCCATAAATGACCGCTGTTAGGGCATATATACAATGTCAGCGAGAGATCCGGCAACTCCACCTTGGGTAAGCGCACGGTATTATGAAACAAGAAGGCTTAGGGCTGAAAATTCCCAATTTGTATCGGGTCCCAACAGTATCATCCTATATCATTACACCGCTAACATAACCTGATAATAAAAAAAGTTTCCCTCCATTCTGATGATCAACGTAACTAAGAACATAAAGACAAGAAGTAATATTGATCCAGTCTTCATCGCTCCCGCGAGTAAACCTGAGCGTTTAAGTGTGTACTTTCGGGGGTGTTGAAGGAGGTCGTATCCTCTTCCACAATCAAATAGATAATTCCCGCCAGATTCTGACCACCGATCTCCGTGCTGGAACATCATATTCGAAAACTAAGGCAACGAGCCATAAGCTTGCCGGCACACAAACAAGAGCCAACGAACGATGTATACCGATAATACTATAGAGACGTCTTTTTCTTATTTCTAGCATTTCGAAATTTCTTATCTTCTGTGGTATGCTCTATTTACACTAATAGACCACTTCTTTTACATATTCTCCCTTATCATCTTCCCCCTATCCTGTTTCACTCAAATTATAGTACCTCAAATTAATCCTCTGTTCCCTTTTTCTATTTTATAAATTTTCTCATTCTATCTTTTGCTCTTATTATGTACTGACAGCCCTGAATCCGCGTGATCCGGTCTTGACTTGCTGTTCTTTCTTCTAGTTCGATCTACTGTCTGCATATTCGATCAGACGCTTCATAGATTGGCTTGCGGCAGCCCGACGAGATGGGTTTTATGTCTCAGCAGTACTAGAGACCAAGGTGTTGGTTACAATTTCTTTCGGTCTTGCGAGGCACCGAAATTTATGATCTATTTGGATTATCGGGCAAAAATATCGTGGCTGGTTTTGCAGGGTGAAATAATTAACATTAATCGACTTGTTATGCAGTGCACACGCTAAGTTCCTAAATATATCTGTTCTTCTTCTACCAGGGGCGTTTGGGCTAACTCTACCCGTTAGCCTGTTCTGTTGAACGTTCACATTCTTCATTCTCTGATCACACTTTCATTTTCTTTTTACCTCCGCGATTACCTGACCCTTTCGGTAGTTACGTTGGTCTCCTCAATTAAATGCTTTATTATCTTCCTATACTGCTCTCATATTCCCAAATTGCTTGAAGATACGCTTCTACTTGTCTTTTTACAGATTATCTCGCACCAGTTTACCCGAATGTAAAGCCCACAGATGGTCCAGCCTCCCCTGGTCCATTAGAAATGCAAGGCCGGCGACCGCGTAAGGCTCAAAGAGAGTTCGTAGTAGGATGAGAAAGATGCCTTATTTATTGCTAGGGTTTGGAAAGTTCAGGTAGGGTAAACCCCACAATATAGGTACAGCCGAAACCACAGGCGTAAGGTGCCGCCTGCTTTGTCCATAAAGTTTCGCTGAAGTCCGGTCTTTCTTTGTCCCTTAGGCTTCTTTTTCCAGACGATATGTTTTAGGCTCCTTTTGACTCTTGTATGTTCTTTCAGCCCTCGGCGTTGACGTCTTGTTCTTTCTTTGAGTTGTCTCCTTTCTTAGCTTCTTTCTTTTCTCGACGTCAGCCCTGTTTAGACGTATTCTGGACTCCGTTCTATACTCTACCATGTTCTAGCTCCGTGAACAGGTAGCATGGGAGCTCTTTTTCTTTTCAAGACTCTTTCTCCTTTACTTTTCACATGATATTGTGACTGCAAAAACTATTAGCGCGCTCTATCTCGGCCAGTACTGGTCAAGGAACAAAATGTTCCTTTTTATTTGCTTCTGTGTACTGTATGGCCAAGACGGCTTAACTCCGGTAGCATAGCACAAGTCCGCGTCATTATAGATCACTATCACGGTACTGGTCTCTCTAATTCTTTTTCGTTGGCTGACCGACATTCCGCCCAATGCCAGGGCAGTAAGTCTCTTCTCTTCCTTTCAGCCGAGCCTCTGAAAAGAACCTATGGAGTCAACTGTTGAGAACGAGTCAGCGCTTTTTCTATACTTTCCGCAGATGGTTAGGGTCGGACGGAAACTTTAGCATGCTTTAAGATCGGTAAAGCTAAGGAGGCCCTCCTCGAGTTTAATACTGAGCTTGTGTACCAAGGCACATTTTGTTCAGTATTTCTTTACTTCACATTTCATCCCTTCGTTCCGGTAACGTCTCATTAACTTTCGGGCTCTCTTCTTCCTGTTGTTTGTCTTCTGCTCCCTTTTGCTTACATGTCTAGTATCGACCTCTGTTTTCCTTAGGCCCCTTCTCTTTCAACAGTCAGAAAGCAGGAGGACAAAAGACTAAACGGAGGTCTTTAGTGCGGGCACTCGTCCAGTTACACTTCCTTCTTATGGTTTTCGTTTTTCTAAGCTACATCCAAGTTCTCACAAGGGATGGTCACCCTTGATAACCTTGTAGTTGGATGGGTCCATTTCTCGAACTGCGTCTTACAGTCATGTACTCAACTGACTGTATGGTTCTATATCACGGTCGTTTCTAATTCTTCTTGCGCGTCCTCCAACCGTCGTGGTGGCATGTTCTTGGCTTCTTCTTTACGATTTCATGCTATTGGGCTCTTTAGACCTGCTCTTGTCTTTTTGCATTATTCACATATAGTGGCTCTTAATATCTGGTTCATTTCATAGGAGTGTGCTTCGTTCTTGTATATACTTCTTGAGTCCCTACCGTATCTTTTCTCCCTTCTTATCTCCATAGACTTTTATCATATGTTTTACTTTTGAGTTACGCTTTATTCCCTCTTTCAGTGCAGATCTTTCTTTCAGTTGGAGGCGGTCTAACTGATTTGTTATAAATCCTAACCGGTGTTTACGACAAAATCTTTCTTTTTCGTTCCAGACTGTCTTTCTCTGTTTTCTGAGCTCAAAACTATTACCGGAGACATAGTGCAAGTGTCTTATAGAAGTATGCTTCTCACCGCTGTGCTCTCTTTTTCCTTCCTCTTATCACTCTGCCGCCACTATTGATTGTAGCCGTCGGCCAATAAACAACTACTAACAGATCTATAATCACCGCAGTCTCGCCCTCTCGAGCCCAAAAGGCAAGTCGTAGCTGTTAGCAAGCGTCGCATTCCAGTCGTGTCCTTCGTACTCTTCTAGTACGCGGTATCCGGAGGAATTGCGGATAGGTCAGCTTGCATTAATGTCGCAATAGTTCTATTATTCTCTCTTTGTCACGGGATCCGACTTGTACTCAAAAATCTTTTGTTTCAAGGTTTTTACGTTTAGATGGAAGGTCTTTGTATCTCTCCGAAGTTTATCCCTTCTTTTCTGTCGGTGAGTTTTCATCTCGTTTCTTATTTCCAATCCCCTCTATCCCCTCGTTGAGTCGCCCCGCCTTTCGATCTCTCCTCTCTTTTCTTCTTATCTCTTCTTTTGCTGTTTTAGTTTCATTTCTAATGAGTCTTTCTCCCTGTCTAATCTTCCACTTCCCACTTTAGACCTCGGACTAGTGAGTCTATATTCTATCCTGTTCATGCAACAAGCTCGCGATCTTCTTATGGGAGAACACTCCCTCCATCTCTTGCTTCTTTTTTTATTGCGCATCTTCTTTATCTTCCTCTTTCTTCTTATTATTCACCTCCAAACGATCTCTTCCATAGTCAGTTATCTGGAACTCTCTCTGTTTTGGGCCTCGCCCTTTTTTCTTAGTCCTTCCTCCGTGCTTACGATTGTTCTTCCTGGTTTTCATTCCCTGTCCTGCTCGCTCTTCAAAATTGGTTTTCTTGTTCGTATGTTCACTTTTATCTTCTTAACTCTCTTTCTTTTAGTAGATTTTTCCGTGTCGTTTTCACATGCCTTACTTTACATAAATATAACCTCTATCTATATGTTCAATGTTGTCTTTAATTCTTCCTTGTTCGTGAACGCCTTGCTTCTCTTTTTCATCGCTGGCTAAATCCTACCATTCGTTGTCGCGATCTCTTCTTTTCCTCTATACTATTCCAGTGTATACAATGCAGCCTCGGTCCAGGTCTTTCGCTTTACCAGTAGGTTTACTCTCTTGATTCTCTTGTAACATTTTTTTCTCTTTTATTAATTAATTAGTTAGTCCTGTACCCCTTACAATGGATTGTGTATCTTTTGGCGCACACTCTGATGGAGACGTACATTGCTTCGCGTTATTTTTTTTTTTTTCTTCTATTTCTTTCCGGTCTTCTTTTCCCTTTTTCTCCTTTTGCAATTGTAATGCACAGTTTTGTCCTATTCTCTTCTATCTCGTGACTACTTGCGCAATCTAATCGACTTTCGTGTACCCAATACTTATTTCTCAATCCCCCTCGTGACATCTTTTCTTTTTGTCCTTCTTCGTGCTGTTTCTCTTTTCTTTTTTATCCGTTTTAGATAATACGCTTCGTTAAGGATGTGCTGCTCCTTTTGTGCCACTATCTTTATACCCCCTAACCATTATTACGCTGCGTTGCACTTCATTTTTCTTCAATATTTGTCAGACTTTCGCTAGAACTTAGCCGTCGTACTTTTAAACATCAGAGTATCTTACAGTTGTATTTCACCCTTTATCCATTATCTTACTTCTTGGCTCTCTCTTAAAGGGTGTTCGTCGATCTCTATTCTGACCATCTCTTGCGTCTCTTCTTTGGTCAGAACGTTAATATCCCGTGGTTCATCGCTGCATCTTCGACACAACTATGACATGAGTTATCTTTGCACTGGATACATGATGCCGCGGTGTTTAACACACATCTTTTTTGCATACACTAGCAGGTGATGAGCGCTCATGCGACTCTTCACTCTCATTTACTAATCTTTCTTCTCCTAATTACGTTTTCTTTATGCCGTGCGCATGGCAAAAGGTCTTCCATGTGGACATCTTGTTGCTTCTTCTTCTTTCGACATCTTAGACCTCTCGCACTCTCCTAAACAGGATATCCTTATCATAGATCAACGGTAGTAGCCAAGGCTAGTCGTGTTATTCATTTTCTATCTTTTTATCCCTTCTCGTTCCCAATTCTACACATTAATTTTCTTTTTAGATTTTGGTTCTTTTGTAGTGTTTAATACTAGGGTGTTTGTCCGGAGTTCTTTGCCTCCTCTCTTCTCTGGGTTTTTGATTTGCGGTACAGGTGCGGGTTAGCGGCTAGTGTTTTACGTCTATCAGCGTGTTTAACTGCTCTTAGACTTGCATTGCGTAGTCAGTTTGCGCGGTGTTCTTAGTTTGCGCATGTCATCGGTCCCACGTTCCTTTCTTCATGACTTCCAAGCATCAACTCTAGTTTTTTCATGTTGAGTCCCATGTCATCGCTATCGTTGTGTGTGTCCCAGTCATTCATCGTTAAACCTCGCTTTTTGATTGGTGAACACGGTGAAAGTCCTTCCCCGTGCGTGACTTACTCAATGCATACCGCTCTTTTCTGCAGTTCTTCTTGTCTTACAAGCGCTTTATACCTATTCTTATTTACTCTCTTTTCTTTTCGCCTTCAGGGTTGATCCTCCATTCTTTAACCATGGATTCAGGTTCATAGTCGCCCGTTAAAGAATTTCCACTTATTCTTTAACACACATTCAAAGTGGTTTTTGTTTATCATGGATGATACCCCAACTATACAGTTGCAGTAACCTCAACCAGGGCCTCGGCTCCCTTGCTCTTCTCGGTAACGGTAATTCTATCCTAGGAGGCTCACTAACGAACTGTGTCTTTCTTCGTACACATTTCGTGATCGTTATGTAGCTGTAGACTATCTATAATCATCTCTTTACTTTACTTATTGTGAGCTCATCTTTTTTCTTTTTAATGCTATCTTCTCTGTGATTATTTACTTCTTTGGACTCTGCTTCACTGCGGGCTACCTTACCCCTTTTCTGGCTCCCGTTATTTTTTTCCTTCTTAAATCTCAGTAGTTCTTTTTAGCTACCCCTATTCCATCAGTTTTGCATGCCGCGCACCTCCTCACCACAGCTAACTAGGATACTTTCCTGCACCAGGGCACAGTGAATATTATGCTTGACCTGTACTCACACTAGATCTCTTCTGTCATCGCGCCGTCTACTTTTCCATCATCACATACATTTTCTCTGCGACCTCCCTTCCTCTTGTTTCCACTTGGCCTCGTTTTATTTTTTTCTTTAGGTTTTTACTTTCTTCCTCGCCGGCCGTCTTCCTCATACGGTTCTGTACCACAACTTCTTTCGAGCAGTTGAGTTACGTATCGTTCATACAATTCTTAGGTACGCTAAGGCTCTCTTTGTTTCTCACTCTTCAACCAATACGGGTATAGCAACCACTCTTCTCTTTTTTGGAAGACCAGCTCGACTATCCTATACCGGCTATATAGATCAGATGGTTCGTTCGCTCACTGTGTGAACGCCATTGATCGATATCTCACTTCTCACTTCACCTGATGCTAGAGGTTGCCGGACTTTTGACCCGCAGGCACTTCCTCTTCGTCTCTGCACATCCAACAATCGAACTGAGGCCCTGATTTGCAACCCCCCAGAATTCTCTTCTTTCTCTCTTCCTTATATTTTTTGGTTTTTCGGCTTTCGTAGGTCACCCGCAATATGATCTAATCGTTTCGCTAAGTGGCCTTCCCTGGGGTGAGTTTGGGAACAAACAACTTCTAATAAACGGCAACGAAGAAAACTATTAGGTCATAATTTTAACTATTTTCATAACTTAGCGCTAGCTCTCGGATTTAGTTACACCAATACTAAAAAGATCTGGCACTTAGAGATCTACTTTCTCTTGCTTATCTCTCTAAAGGCACAGTTTGAGCAATTTTTTACTGCCCACCAGGCATCCTAACTACATTCCTACTCTACAAACTGGCTTGGGTAATCCCATCGCGGCATATTCTTTCTCCCTACAACGGATATCATTTGTACTTTTTACACACGACTATAGGCGACCAATTCGGCCACTTCTCGTGTGACATCAACCTCCGAGTTGACTGGTAGACCGATACTCGACCCAGACTGCTGTATGTCGTATTATTTAAGCAAGTTGTGCGACTATGGGCTCTAGCCCTTGGTTCTCTCAGTCCAGGCACACTATCTTACTTTTCATCCCTTATATTCTGTCTGGTATCAGCGCTCATGTATCTCTCGCTATACAACAGCTATTTGATATCTCTTCCATGAACTTCATTCCAATCTTTATATTCTTGGACAGCCAAACCAAAATCTACGTGGTTCGACTTATTACTGGATTGCTCTTCTTCCCCTACGTTAGCACAGCTCCAAACCGTTTCTACTGTATTCCTCACTTCGGTTCTTCGGCCTTCCCTGTTAAGCTTCAATCCGCGTCGTTCGTTACCTTTCATTACTGTCTCACGTCTGTTTATCCCAATCATATGAGGTTTGAGTTCGCTACTACCAGCGCATAGGTCACAGCTTGTCCGGCTGATTCTTTTCTTATACCTATTTCTTATCTATCTTTTGATCGTCATTCCTTTCTTCATCAACCGTTCCTCTTGATCTTATCTATAGGCTCTTCGTCGATATTTGCCAAACGCTCTTCCCTTGCAACCTAGGCGTGTATCCTTCCAAAGCTTCTTTTTTCTGCTTGCTTCCGTTATTCTATCGCTCAAACCAGTCGTGTAGGCGTGTTTTCCCTTGAACGTATTTTCTTTCTCTTGCCTTTTCGTTAATATTCTTATTTTTTTTCAGTTTCTTACAATACAATTCTTTCGCTTCTACTGCAGCACCGTGATGGATTAAATATCACCTCCAAACATGGGGGGGGGGTGGGGATACAAGTATGCGACAAGGACCTGGGGGGGGGGGGGACAGCATGAATCTTTCAGGAGGATTATTAGGCCACTTGCAACCCACTAACACTCCGTCTAGCTTTCCCTACAGAGAATAATACTATCCAAGTCTTTCATCAAGGTTCGATTATCAGGAGCTTTCTATACGACCGTATTTTACTTTTTATTCTTCGTTCTCTGTCTCTCAAGCCAATGTCCCTTTCCGTCTTTTAAGAGTTTTTCGACGTTCATGCTGCGATATCAACAGCTTACTCTAAAAACATCCGCGGAAGGGATGGTAGATCCATGTTTTTTTATTGCAACTCCACTACTATTCTTTTCGACATCAAAACTTCCCTTTTTCTAAGCGGCCGGAGAATCCCTGCTCAAGTTCTATCTTTAAGGTCAAACATGAGTCTTTCCACGTTCCTCTTAACTTTACTCTTCTTCAATTTACACTATCCCTTACCACAGTTGCATAAGAACCTGTACTCTTACTTCTCACTCTCATTTATACATAGTTCCCTTTTCAATGGTTCTTCTCTGTTTCGTTACGCGACTTCCCCTGGCATTCTTTTACTTTCTTATAACGAATGTACCTAATCTAGTGAACAGATGACTTAAGTTTTGGTAGTCTGAGGTACCCTACACGCTGTGACTTCCCGTTGTTTTATACTACAGGACACGCTGGGGTCGTTTTTTTATTCCTTCCACATCACCCACTGGTCCATCAAAGACAGGGCTATTAGCCGTATGGCCATGATAATCTATCTTTAGCCTTGTCCCGCCTCCCCTGTTGTTCTACGTTTCCGTGTCCGCTTCTGCTCCCTACGTTCTTCTTTCTTATTTCTGTTGTCGGCTTGCCCGGCTCCGACTTCTTTCTCCGTCGGCTTGTCTCTTTCCTTTCCTTTGTTTTTCCCGGGGTTGCTCTTTTTATCTCTTCAGTTTCTTTTTGGTTGGAGTTTTACGCGGGCAAGGTGACCGCTGCCTTCGTGTTCTGCTTTTTCCTTTTCGTCGTCTCTTGCCCCTTCTCGGCTACCTCTTGTTCACCATTCTTGCTCTTCATCGTGTTTTCCTTTTTTTCCTTTAGTTTCCTTCTTTCTGCTTCTTCCGTCTTCTTTTCACTTATTACGTCGTTCTCCTTTTTCCTTCGGTTCTTTCCTTTCTTCCTTCTATTTTTTTCTTTGGCTTTTTCTTTCTCTTTTTTTTTCTTAATCTTTCTTTTCCTGCTTCCTTTCTTTATGTCTTTCTTATCTTTCCTCCTTTCTTTTTGCTTTTCTTTCTTTTCTTTCTTTTTGTTCTTTATTCCTTGCCCGTTTCCGTTTTTTTTCGGTAGCCTTCTCTTTTTTTCTTCTTGCGTTGACTTCTCCCTTTGTTCTTCTTTTTTTTCTTCCCTATTATTTCCCTTCTTTGTGTTTTCTGTCTGTTTCTCTTCTTCTTTGTTCTTCGCGTTCTTCCTCTGTCTCCATATCCCTTCTTACTTCTATCTTGACTGTCCATATCCCCGTTATTTTATTTTGGTCTTGTCCTCCACTCTTCTTATCTTTCTAGTTCTTCTTCCTTCTTTATTTTTGACTATCTTTTACCCTTAGATTGCCTTTTTTTCTTTCAGTGAGCCAGATCTACCTTTCAGATAGTTGGAACCAAACTTGCCCATCCTCAGGTGTTGTCGTATTCTTTCTTTCCTCTTCCTCATGCTTTCTTCTTTCTATCACCATATCTCTTTATAATACGTTCTTGATTTCCATTCTTCTCTTCTTTTTGAGTGTTTTTCCCTCCTGTTTTGTCCGTTTCTTCTTCTTGCCATCTGTCTTTAGTCCTACTTATCTTCTTCATTTCGAAATTGGAGTTTTTTTTTTTTTCTCTTGTTGCTTTTCGTCTGTCTTTTTCTTCTCGTACCCTATACCTTCACACTTGATCTTTCTTACTTCCTTCATCTTTCTTTTTTGTTAGTCCGGCTGATTTCTTCTGCATCTTTTATCTTCTCCGCGCGTCCTCGTTCTCTTATTTGCTTAACCCCCTAGGAAGTGGCTTGCGCCGTGCACTTATTCTTCTAAGCGATACGGGGATGTTTTTCTCCATCTGCTTCTCCTTACTTTCTTCTGCTCTTTCCTCTTTCGCGTAGGATCGCAGCCATGGTTGTTGCTGCATCATCGACTTTACATCTTTGCTTTTTTCTTTCTTTACACTGGGCTGTGCACGCTAGTCTTTTTTTCTTTCTTTTGATTTTTTTTCATTTCTTTCTTTTTTTTGGTTCCTGCCACGCTTGTTTTCGCTCTTTTTTACTTTATGTTTAACACTTGGCTCTCTTTCTCCCATAACATTCTTCTTTGCTTCCTTTTTGCGCTCATTTTCTACTCTTTCTTTGTTTTCTTTCCTGCTCCAAGCTCTTGCGTTCTTTTTTTTTGTTTCTTCTTCTTGCACTTTCTCACCTCCTGATTTTTTTTTCGTCTTCCTTTCTTGCTTTCCCTCTTCTGCCCCTGGTCTACTGCTCCCTTTTTTCCTCATACTGTTCTCTTTGATCTGCGTTACAGACAACGCTGTTTGCTACCCTCGAAATCTCTGCCCTTTCAGGCCTGCTCATCAATACATTCTCTTATACGTTCAGATTAACCTTTTGACTCGTTGCATCGTTTAGGTCCTTGATTCTTTCTCGTTCTTCTACGCCTTTTCTGTGTTTACCTTTTCTAAGCATCTTTTTTATTTAGTCTGTCTTTCTCTTCTTTCTTTTATACTGTTTTTCCGTTTGTGAGTGTTCTTTTTTCTCATCATTCTTTTCTTTTCTCCTTTTTCTCTCCTCTATTTCCTTGTTTGCTTTAATTTTATTCTTTTTTAATCTTCCTTTGTCAGATTGTTCCGTCTTACTGTCTTTTGTGTTTCTTTTCCTGGAGCACCATCTTTTGTTACATTTTCTATATTTCTTATGCTCCGCGCATTTACCCCGGGCGGAGTTTTTGTTTTCCCTACTTCTATTCTTCTGTTTCTTGTTTGTTCCATAAGTTTCTTTGATAGCTCTTTGCCCTTTGTCTTATCAGTAATTTCTTGATCTTTCTTCTTTGCATATATCCTTGTACCTTTCGTCTTCTCTTTGGAATGTTTAGTTCTTTTCTTTCATTATTCATCTTTCTTTCTTTTTAGTCTCTATGATTTTTCTTTATCTTTTTGGTTCTTTTCTTCTCACCTCTCTTAGTCTCATGTATGATTTCTTACCCCTTTCCCAGCCCTTTCCTTTTTTTTCTTTCGCTTTCTTTTCCTTACTTTCATTTTTTCCTATGTATCTTGGTTTTCTCCTTGCTTCTTTTTGTCCGGCACATATCATTGTAAATCTTTCTTTTCCGTAGCTCGTCCAAGGAGGCCTCCCTAGTTCTTCTTTTCATTGTTCTTTCTTCTCTCTCTATCCTTTTTGCACTTTTTGTCCTATTCTTTCCTTTCTTGTCCTTGTTATACTCACGCGCATTACTATAAACACACTAAAGAACACACCCTTAAGCGAACGACAAAACCTTTTTTCTTCTATTCGTCTTTTTTTCTTGCTTTGCTTTTTTCTCCGTTTTCTTTTATCCTTTCGGTTATTTTTCTTATCTTCCTATCTTTACCTTTTTGTTTTCAGGTCCCTTTCTTTGTCTGTGTAGGCGATTTTTATTATTCTTTTTTGTCCGCTTGCATCTTCTTTCCGGTGGGCTTGAAGTTACCCATTTGTTCCTGTTTGTTGCTTTTTTCTTCCTTGCTGCCTATTTATTTCGGTATGTCTCTCTTTGTCTCTTCTTTTCTTTCTTATTTGTTTATACCTGTTCTCATCCGTCGTCTTTTCCTCTCTTGGTTCCATCGCTCACTCACGAGTGGCCACGACTACAATTTTCGTATCTCTCTCTGGAGCTGTGCTTTGGAACTTCTTTCTTTCATTCTATCTGATACTGTTTTCCGCTCCAATCGTTTTTTCTCGTCATGTGGTTTTATCCTGACGTTGGGGTCCAGTCCCCCTTTTTTGGCATTGTGTCTTCGACTATCCGCCTTCGCTTGTCTTTCTTTTCTTTTTTTTCTTTTCTCTATTTCCGGTTTATTTTCTTTTTTTTTTCTTCTGTTTTCTTCTGTTCCCTTCTTTCCTCTCATTTATTTTTCTTATCGATTCTTTTTTCACCACCCCGACGACAGTCCCGCGTAGGCGGGGTGTATTGGTGTTACCATAAAGTGCCCGACCGCAGACATATACCCTCTATGTTTCTTATTTTGTTTTCTGCATTTTTTTGCCATTCGCCAGATGGCCTTTTAGCTTTCGGTCGCGGCGAACAGGGTGGCAAGTTTTTGCTACCTGGAACCGTCACAACCTGGGGCGGAAACGGGTTTTGCGGGCCCAAAGTCAAACGGCGGGCACAGCCAGGAGTCTAAGGCGGTAGGCGGCAGTGGAACACGACAGTATGTCGTAAAAAAAAGGTTGTAACGAGTTGAATAAATATGATCGAGAGCAACATGCTGAATGGGCCCATAGTCCCCGTAGCTATTATATTAGGGGCTGTAAAGGATTACTTGTAAGCCATGGCGAAGCAGGAGCGCCATAAGTGTTTAAAATGGTAACCCATGTGAATCCAGGGCCCGAAATTTACTTGCACTCAGGTCGTCTAGAAAGTTCTACATATCTGGTGCCAAACACGATACATCCGTTTTTAAACGGCGTAAAATAATATTGCCTTCTGAGTAGCTATGGGAGGTGGCTATTATAAATTAATATAAAACGCGCTTAAAGGGAGGTGGTATTGATCAGTTGTGACTTATGGTTAAAGTTGAGTAAAATAAGGAAAGGGCAAAACGGTGGGCGGAAAATCAACAGTAATTCGAAATGTGCGAAAAATGCGTTCAGACAGAATGTACGTTATTGTTTTGGTTAGGGGAAGTGCCTTAAATGTTGGCGCTAGTTGAGACTGAAACCCGACTGATGCTTTATAACTGGTAATGTTCACTTTTTTTTACAATGCAGCAGATAAAGGGCTTGAAATCCAAGACGGATATGTTACATTGCCCTGACCACCAATACACTGATGCATCTAACGATTGCAACCTTTGATATGGCCCCCCATGTAACCTCGAGTATTCCTGATGAACGGAACTACGAAATTCATGTGATGAAACTTACGGAAGCCGCATAAGAAGGAACGTCTGGCCTACCATATTCCGTTAGTGACACACTGCCGAGTGGTTATGCCCCACTGCCCTACCAGACAAGCCCAAGGACTCCCAAGTTATCAAGATGTTAAGAATCCGAATGCCGATGTGCCCCTATTCATCTATTGACCTACCAGCAGACGCCTGACATACTCCATTATTTGTTAGGTTGGAGATCGACAACCGTCATCGTACAATGAACAGAGCGAATGAGACCGAATAAGCATTTTGGTAGTGATGGCGTTGGTAAACGGGAATAAGATTACAAGTGCAAAAGCACGTTTGGGTAGGTGTAGATTAGTTGCGAAGCGGCTAGGAGGTTCAACTACGAAATTACTTGGTAGGTCCTCATTAAGCCCAGAATACATAATTAAACAGAGATAACACTGCTAAAGTTTCTCCGGATTCTTAGAGTTATAAAATATGAGGATATATATTATCAATAAATCAAGTATATGCATCCTTCTTAATTATGCTACGTATGTGTAAATGGATTTAATATTAAATGTATCATCATGCGCCGTTGACTTATACGGTCAGAATCATTCACCCATCCAAATATATATAACACGGCACATTCCAGTCACCCATAACACACAAATGCACACAACACCCACCCTCCTACCCATGTAGCCAACCATCCGCTGCCCAGTGAGAGAACAAACCATTATAAGGCCCCCGCATTCACACATACTACTCACTGACTAAGATCACACTATCACACACGAAATGCCAACCACAGGCCACCACCGATCCCCTCTGAGAGACTCCCCATAAACCAACCTACCCAGCTCCTCATCAGTCGAAGCAACTACATCAACATATGCCACGCCATGTCGCATCGAAAGATGCACCAAACGTAGCGACAGCAGTGGGTCGTACTATTAAATAAAGCCCCATGTTGCACCAACACCACATGACCAGACGTGTGCCAGGTCAGAACTGCTGTAGAGTGCGCGATAGGACTATTGGGCAGAAGACGTGCCATATAATCGTCAATTTCGTGGAAGAGGAGCCTGTGGTATATGGGAAACGGCTACACCCCATGTTTAGCTCCCGTCCCCGGCGTGACAACGCCAAGGAAGCATTAGTGTAGACACGAGGGTAAGCAAAACTAATACCCGGATGAGTGTATGAAAAAACCGTGCCTATAAGGGTGTGCAAAGGCTGTGACTTGCGGGGGTGTTTTGTAGATATACCCGGGCATTGCGATTAGGGTATCCGTGACACCTACTTGTCAAACGGCAGTGGCACGCGCTCTCATTATAAAACGTGGCAGTGAACCGAACAGCTGCATTGACCTTTCCATGTGGCAGTTATGTCGCGCCGCGGTAGCCATAGGGTGTCGAAGGAAAGTCGGAGGAAGCACATGGAGCTTTCCGTCAAGCCGTTCCTGATCTCATTATCAAAGGCAAGGCCGGGTTATATACAAGTTTCACCAGGTAGTTACATTGGTGTGCCCCAAGTATGAAGTAACGCCCAAAAAGTGTCCTCGCAGTTGCACGCCTGTCAATTTAGCAGTGAAGCGCTCTACTTTCTCAGTTGCCAATCGTAGGGGCCGCAAGTTGCGCCTCCCGTAACGGTTTATGGGGATACGGACAACTTGCCAAGTAAAGATAAGGAGGTGGCGCTGACAGGTACTGACTTAGGCTAGCTAGGAATGCGTGTCGAGATATACCGCATGGACCCTCCAAAAGAGAGCGACAGGTCATTATAAAACCAATAGAGAACAACATAGTTGAGCCCAGTACCGACACTTGTAGGACACCGCAGTAAGCAAGGGCCTACACTAGAAATTGCAGTCCCGCGCCCCTGAAAGCTGAATGTCCGTCGACTTGAATAATTCAGAGACCGATAGTAATGATGAGGAAGCAATCCATACCACGTCAGCTTGTCATTTAAAATGGATGAGTTCACTGAGTCCAACGGCATTAAAACTGGAATGGGTCCCATAGAACCCACCTAAGGATCTACGCTGACGAAAAGGCACAATCACGTGGCGCTCAGGGAAGGAGGTCTTGCTTGGGTCTACGAAGGGGATCACAATAAATTATGTTCACCGTCGGCCGCCCTAACATTACTCACTCTCCGGCGAGTTGCTGATTCGGGCGCAGTACAATATATTGTGCTCGGCAGCACAGATGTGCGGGTGCACCGGTCCTGTGTCCATTTAAACTTAACCAAGAACTACACGCAACGTAGCGCCCACTACAGCAATTAGTGCTCCACACTCAATCCTCTCCGACCCTGGGGTTGCCCCTCGGATATAGAGCCCCAGGTGGAAAACTTCTTTGGTACCATGTTCAAATCCATCGCTTCCTGAGCGGGATGAACAATGCCTGGTCTGCGTAACGCAAACCGGATAAGCGCTTTCCTTAGTTCGCCGCTTGGGCATGCCGGATAGACTTCTCGACGTGTTTCCCCCATTACCTTGGGCTTTGGGCACGATACAACTCCTGCGCAATGTCCAAGTCCATGCGGGCCGACAATTGCTTTAACTAACGGAATCGTGCAGCAGCTGAGGAACCTGATTAAATGGATTTAAAGGTTTGATGGTGTATGGAAGAAGAGACCTACCGGGCTGCTAAGCGCACACAATGGAAGCCAATCCCATGTAGTTGGTGGTGATCGGGACATTAAACATGATATGTGTAGCCGCGACGATTACGGACCCCCCCGGCTCTCAACCCATGGTCGTCCGTGCGGCGAACGGCCATGTAGGGGGATTAAGCATGGCCTATACGAAAGGTAGTGGCCGCTGTAAAGGGCTACGTTGGGTTCATTCACGTAGGGAGTGGACGGTTAGGGAGCTAACGACCATAAAAAAAATGGGACGTGCTAAGGGAGACTTACTATCCCGAGTGAGCGCGGCAACCGGGGGGGTGCGGCGGATGGCGCTTCCATCTACGAGGTGAGCCCGAGACTGTGAACTCGGGAGTTATGGTATTGTTAACCCTGCACTAGGCAAACAGGATGACAGCCGGGGATGTGGTGTTCAGGTGTCGGAGGTGTGTTTTTTTTTTTTTTTTTGACACCAGTGCATGCCGGCAAGTTGTGAGCTGCAGACATGTAACGTACCACACCCTGGTGGATGGGCCAGCCAATGAGGCTACCCCGAATCATAACTGCAGACCCTGGTGCACGCAGGTGAGGCATGATGATGCCAATGAGCATAGTGCCCGGTCCCAATGCGGACGGTCCCCCAACTGCGGGCCTCCGCGCAGTGGAGATCATCCTGACCTTCGGACGGAAGGAGTGGGTGGGTGCATATAACTAGTGGGACGGTGAAGAGTCGACAGATAATCATCCACAGCCCAATGCACCCCAACCCCGCGTACGTGTCGGGCTATGCAAAATGCATTCGAACGCATCAATGGGCGGATGGGCGCATACGTTGAGAAGGGATTGGTACAGCGTGGGCGGATTGCCAAGGATGGGACAGGACATTGGTGCGGCGCACAGGATCTCACTGTAGTGTGTCTGGTAAACAGGAGTCATCGGTGATTGTGCAGAAACCAAGAGCGGAGAATCTGATGCCCGACGTATCACGGCGGTTCCTTTCGCAAAGGGAGGCTGGCGTAGTTGCCGTGAATTTCACGGACGGAAGTCGTGACATGTACGGCGCGCCTCAATCACACCGAGGTCTCTGACTTGTTTAAGATGGGGGACGTCCCCAGAGGCCTCAGAGAACCACGGGCGCCCCACCTGTGCGGCATCCTGCCGAGCCACCTGCGGCCTACGGAACATCACCCCATGAGGGAAGGCTCAGTACACCCTGTGCCTGCCAGTCATCACGGCAAGTGGCTGCTACCGTATAGGCGCAGTGGTTCTTGAAAAAGCGCGGTACGATCAACTGGGTGCACAGGCGAAGCCAGAGTCGCTAACAGTATGCATGAAAAGGAACCCCTTCCAATCCAAGCAAGGTAAATTGGCAAACAACTTCCCTGGCAGGGAAAGTTGGGTGCTGTGGACACGGAGGAGGCCTCCTGTGATGGCTGCGAGGAGCCGATTAAGCACAAGTGGTACCATAGGGGCATGGAGCGCACAACTTAACCGTCGCGGAGCAGTAGAGCACGCGCCGCTACCGGCTGCGCGACCGTGAAAGTTGTTCTCACGTTCCACATTTACACGGAAACTGGCCATAAGCCCTCAGGCCGTACCAACAAAAGGGCATACAGTGAATTGCACTTGCAGACTGAAGGCGGTACCCTGCAATGGCGTGGGCATGCAAGGCAGTTTCCGTAGTGTTCCACAGGACGACACACACAGTGGGCTGTGGTGGGTATCTGCTCTCAAGCGAACATACAAAAACGGGATGGGTGGCGCACAGACGGCAAAACCGGGTGGGCGGGGGGGGGAGGATTCACCCGCGCTCTGCAAGACCACCGCACATGTGGTAGAGTGTCTGTGGAACCTACGGAAACTGCCTTGCATGCCACGCCATGCAGGTACGCCTCAGTTGCAAGAGCATTCAGTATGCCCTTTGTTGTTACGGCAGAGGGCATTGCAGTTTCCGTGTAAATGAGAAGAGAACAACGTTCCGTCGGAGCCGGAGCTGCGCTGCACTACTACGCACCGGTAAGTTGCCCATTCCCCTAATGAACCATGATTTAGGTTCGCAGCATCAGGCTCTCCTTTCCACAGCCCAACTTCCCTGCCAGGGAAGTTGTTGCAATTTACCTCGGATGTAAGGTGATACTTTCATGATACGTAGCCACAGGTTGCTTATCCGTGATGACCTCTCTTTCAGAACCACAGCGAAGTTCGCCGCCAATTGCCGTGATACTGCACCATGTTACTGAGTCTTCCCTCAGGTGATGCTTCCGCCGTATGATGTCTCCTTGTCACATAGGCACAGTTGCCGTTTTTCAACATAACCCATTTCAGAGCCTCTGTGTTATGCGGCGTACATAGCCTTCCGACGTAAAACCGCAACTCAGCCGCCTCCAAGGAACCGCCTTTATACGTAGGCACAGATCTCGTTTGTTTTGCATGATGACTCCTGTTTCAGAACCACAGTGAATTGCGCCGACCAATGTCTTCCAACCTAGCACCGCCCGTGAACCAATTTCCACGTATCGCCTCCGCCATAGGATGCATCAATGCAAGCTACCTACCGGTGTCATTGGTCTTTTATGATTACTTCGCTTTCACCGCCACAGTTATATGCCCCACCCATTTCCTTCCGAGGTCAGGATGAAACTGCGCGTATTCCCGCGTTTTGCCTCCGCATTTACGTGCCATGCCATTGCATCACATGCCTCACCAGGTTCACCATGACAGCAGTTAAGTACGTTTAGCTAATTGCTTTCCCATCCACAGGTATGGTACGTACAGTCAGCTCCAAATGTCGCAGCACTGTTTTCCACCGTCCGCACGAACACCACATCCCCGGCTTCACATTTCCAAGTGAGTTAACAATACCATACTCCGAGTTCACAGCTCGGGCTACCTCGTAGATGAAGCGCATCCGGTTGCCGCGTCCTCGGGATAGTAAGTCTCCTTAGCACGTCCATTTTTTATTGGTCGTTGCTCCCTAACGTCCATGTCTACGTGAATGACCCAACGGCCCTTTACAGGGCCACTACCTTTCGTATGGCCATGCTTATCCCCTACATGGGTTGCAGCACGGAGACATGGGTGAAGCGGGTGGGTCCGTAATCGTCGGAACATTCATGTTTATGCCCGACACCACCAACTACATGGGATTTGCTTCCATTGTGTGCGCTTAGCAGCCGTAGGTTCTCTCTTCCTACACCATCAAACTTTAAATCCATTTAATCATGTCTCAGCTGTGCACGATTCCGTTAGTAGCAATTTCGCGCATGGACTAGACCTTGCGCAGGAGTTGAATCGTGCCCAAAGCCCAGGTAAATGGGGGAACACTGTCGAGAGTCTATCCGGCAAGCCCAAGCGGGCGAATCAAGGAAAGCGCTTATCCGGTTATGCGTTACAGCAGCCCAGCATTTGTTCATCCGCTCAGGCAGCCGATGGAAATGACATGGTACCAAAGCAGGTTTTCCCCTGGGGCTCTATATCCGAGGGGCAACCCCCGGGTCCGGAGAGACTGAGCGTGTGGCGCACTAATTGCTGTAGTGGGCGTACGTTTGCTTGTAGTGCTTGGTTAAGCTTAAAAGGAACAGGACCTGTGAGCACTTGATTGAGCACAATCTAATTACAGCGGAATAGCATGGCTATATTAAAATAACGTTTGGCTTACCAATTTATTGTGCTTTTAGAAGAGATTACCTGATGCCTTGATAGTGCTATGTCGGTAGAGGTGTGCTATATGGACTTCAGTAAAGCCGTTGACTCAGTGAATCATCCATTTTTAAATGACAAGCTGACGTGGTATGGATTGCTTCCTCAACCATTACTATGGTCCTCTGAATTATTACGTCGACGGACATTCAGAGTCAGGGTTGGGGAAGCAATTTCGAGTGTAGCCCTTGCTTACAGCGGTGTCCTACAAGTTTCGGTACTGGGTCCACTGTTGTTTCTAATGGTTATAAATGACCTGTCGCCTCTTTTGGAGGGTCCCTGCGGTATATTCGCAGATTCCTAGAAGCTAGTCAGTACCTGTATGCACTCTTATCTTACCTTGGCAAGTTGTCGTCTCCCCATAACCTTTACCGGGAGGCGCACCATGCGGCCCCTACGATTGGCAACTGAGAAGTACTCTCGCTCCTGAAACATTGACAGGGAGCACCTGCGCGGACCATTTAGGGGTTACATCCTACTTTGTTCACAAATGTAACTACCTGTGAAATTGTATAACGGACATTGCCATTGATAATGAGATCAGGAACGGTTTACGGAAAGCTCCATTTGCTTTCACTTTCCTTCGCACCTATGGCGGCGGCGCGACATAACAGCCACATGGAAAGTTACAATGCACGAGTTCGGATCCACTGCCCCGAATTAATTGCGTCTGCCTGCCGTTAGCAGTAGGTTTCAGGAACCTCACTCCCTCCGTTTAATTACAACACCCCCGTAAGTCACCGCTATGCACCCCTTAAGGCGGTTTTCATAACTCATCCGGTTTGTTTGCATCCCACGTGTCCCCTGCTACCTGTGATGTCACGCCGTTCTTGTAAAAAGGTGTTCTCGTATCCATATCCCTGTCTTCCCGAACTATAAGGCCGTCTCAGCAATGTCCTTTTTCACTACAGACTGACTGGCATTTGTTAGTGGTGTTGGTGAAATGGGCTTATATACAAGTACGCAATCTGTGCTAGTAGGTTCAGTTTGCTGCGAATTGCTATGCAAATAAGAATAATTTGCTACGCCTTCATATGCGCAGTTACATATGTAAACTGGTTATAAATAGGTGCACGTTTATGCCTGATTATGAAATATATATATATAAATATATATATATATATGCGGGTGTCTATCATTGTATGTATCACCATGTAGCGTAATGAAATGTATGTACGTCGGTACGTATGAATATATCCATATATAAGTACATGTATCCATACATATCTATATATATATATGTGATTTGTGAATGTATATATATGTATAAGTATGCGAATATATACATATATATATACATCCATATCCACATACGTAGCAAATTAAGACGGATGCATATATATATATTATACATATATATATATATATATCCACATATATATATCTCAGAATCAGTCATAAACTTACGCATTTTTATCTCTGGATTACATATGTATCTGGGCATATGAGGACCTACCAAGTAATTCTTAGTTGCCTAGCGCTTCGCAACTAATACACCTACCCAAAGAGCTTTTGCACTTGTAAATATTCCCGTTTACCAACGCCAATACCAAATGCTATTCGGTGCATGCACATTTCCAATGACGCATTTATATACTCCAACAAAATAATGGAGAATGTCTGTCAGCATTAATTCCTTAGCAACTTTGCACATCTTATTCTGCAACTTAACAACCATGCACCTAGTGATACCTTTGTCATGACAGTTATTCTTTTTGCACTTCTGCAGATTTTCAAAATGACATTTACTTCCAGCTTACCTTCAAAGCGTCATCCGTAAGTTTCACACATATTAATTACGTAGTTCCGTTCATCAGGAATACTCGAGGTACATGGGTTGCCATAAAATGTTGCATTTTATTTCCTCCGTGTAAATTATTTGTGCAATTAACATTCCGTTTAGATTTCAAGCCTTTAACTGCTGCATTGTAAAAAGTGAATTACGTTTATAAAAGACAGTCGGTTTCAGTCTCAATACGCGCAACATTTCAAGGCATTCCCTAACCAAAAATAACGCTACATTTGTTGAACGCATTTTTCGCACATTCGCATCTGTTGATTTTCCGCCACCGTTTTGGCCTTCCTTATTTTACTCACTTTACCTAAGTACAATGTTTATATACCACCTCCCATTAAGCGGTTTATAATAATTTATACTAGCCATCCATAGCACTCAGAAGGCAAATTATTTACGCCGTAAAACGGATGTACGAGTTGGCACCAAGAAATGTAAATTTAGCCGCCATAGTGCAATCAAACGGTCCCCTTTATACCCATTTATACAATTTAAAAATCTGGGCACCTGCTACCATGGTTACAGTAACTTACAGCACTATAAAAGCTACGGGCCTCAGGTCCCTTCATATGTATGCTACTCGATAATTTATACAATTTACAACTTTATTAACTACATATTAATATCCTGCGCTACCGTTAGACTCCTGGCTGTGCCGGTTGACTTTGGCCCGCAAACCCGTTTCCGCCAGATGTGAGGTTCCAGGTAGCAAAACTGCACCTGTTGCGCGCCGAAAGCTAAAAGGCCATCTGGCGAAGGCAAAAAATGCAGAAAACAAAATAAGATAACACTAGAGGGTATATGTTGCGGAGAATATGGTAAACAATACACCGCCTAACTGTCGTCGAATATAGAAAAGGAGTCAGGCCAACGTCATGACTTCGGCAAATAGCGCCAAATGTAGTCGTGCCACTGTGCTGAGTGAGAACTTGCTGCGATATCGCGGCGCTACCCACGGTGCAGCGAAAAACGACCTCAGTTATCTCACTAAAGCAAAACTTTGTTTCGCTTCAGGGTGTGTCTTTAGTGTGTTTAATAATGGTATATAAAGGTACAGGGCTAATTTTGCTGATAAATGGTAAACGTGAAATTCGTCTTGGCAGTTCCACTGTAGCTTATCCGCAGATGAATACAGCACTCACAACATTTTTACAGCACCTTGGTCTTTTAGTGCGCTGGCTACGAGGGTACACTTCAACTATGAAAGCAGAAAGACAACTGGCATGACAAATGCGAGGCTTGGGCGTACATAAACAATAAACAGCATCCTGAAGTTATCCGGTCTCATCCAAGAGGATGACCTTCTTATGGCGCAGCACACCTGGTTAGCAGCGGCCGCGCCTCATCGCATCTTGGGTAGTCTGTAGGTTAGAAGCAATTATTACACCATCGGTTTTCTCTTGAAAAACATCCCTGAGGAGGAGTTACCAATAAAGTAGATTGCTTCTAGTTCAAACGTATCTGTTGGAACGGCGCAGCAATTTTCATAATGGATAGGTAAGCCGTGTTTGATGGACCAGTGGTGTGGTACACCCAGCGTGTCCTGTAGTATAACAAGGGAATCAAGGTAGGGTACCTCAGACTACAACTTAAGGTCATCTGTATAGATTAGGTATTCGTTATAAAATAATCCAGGAAGTCGGTAACGAAGCCATTGAAAAGTTCATGATCAAGTACAGGATCTTATGCAACTCCGGTGGTCATGTGTATTGGTTAAGAACGTGACTCAGTTACCTACACTTGCATGGTTCCGCCGTTTATAAGTTTGTGTGCTAGTAGTGGAGGTTGCAACTGACACCATTTCCGCGGAAGTTTTAGAGTAGCTGTTGATATGGGACCTTATCGAATGCTTGGCTAGACTCAACGAAGAAAATATACGGTCGTTGACCTGCATCGATTGAACTTGTATATTCTTCTCTTGGAACTAGCAGGTTAGTGGTGCAAGTGCTTTCCTCCTGAAGTTCATGCTGTGTTGTGGAGGTGATATTTAATCCATCACGGTGCTGCTGTAGAGATTGTTTACTAATTTTTCAATAATCTTGCAGCTTACCGATGTTAGGCAAATAGGACGAGCTTGAGGATCCCGCCTAGGTGCTTTGGCATCGCGATACCTATTTTTCAGGGAACGGTTAGACGATCATTTTTATAGACCAGCGAAAGACTGCGCTGTTGCGCTCAATCACATATTAGGCAGCTACGTTGAGTAACAGCGGATGAAGCTTAACAGGGCCGGGTGAGGAACTTGAACGTAGTTTTAGTGGGAGTATCATAATAGTCACCACGTAGATTTTGATTGGCTGCAGACTATTGATAATTTGGATTCATAGCTGTTGTTAGACTGAGCTTCCAGCGAATATAAGGAGATGTAGTGCCTGACTAGAACAGCTAGCCCATCAACTTCTTAAAATACAGCGTCTGTCGTATCGGGTTACAGCTCGGGTATGTCACAGTGGCCTTGGTCCTTCTGTTAAAGTACAAATAGATCCTTGTGGGCATATGCCGCGATGGTTCAGCCAGTTTATGTTCATAATGTGGTCTCTTCTCCTGCTCCTTTAGAGAACAGAGAATTCTAACCTTCTTATATTGGGTATAATCCGAGACTAGTTAATAGAAAGTAAATTATCCTAATATTTTCTTCGTTGGTTTATTAGAAGTTGTTGTTCCCAATCACCCCAGGGAAGGCCACTTACGAAACATTATCATTTGGGGTTTGAAACAATCTGTTCAATCAGCAAGTTCGTGTTGGTGTGCAAAGGAGTCCTGGCAAGTCGATCTCTAGCTCAGGTTGCAAGTTTCGATCAAGCTTCCCAGGCACCTTGCTAAAGCCGGATGTGTCGGCGTTTCAAAAAGGGTGGTGCTATACCCTTTGGTTATGTGACAAGGCCTTGCGTCCAATTTATGACAGTACAGCGAATGTTATGACCAACTAGCGGCAGAGTGGTTAGTCCCGCGATGTCAGAAGAGACTAGTGTGAGTACCAGGTCAAGCATATATTGTGCCTGGTCAGGAAGTATCCTAGTTAGCGTGGAGAGAGGTTGCGATAACTTGGTATCAAAGCCTGTTTTAAGAAGGCCGGGAGCAAATAATGTGTAAGGTAGCCCGCAGTGAAGCAGATCCCAGGCAATATCCAGTGCATTGAGACCACCTAGTATTAGATGCTCCATAGTCCTCCCACAGTTCTTTAGTGAGTCCAGGATAGAATTACCGTTACCGGACCGGGCCCTGTAGGTTACTCCAACTGTAAAGTTGGTATCATCATGATACACAAAAACCACTTTGAATGTGTAGATAAGTGGAAATTCTTTAACGGGCGACTATGAACCTGAATCCATGGTTAAAGAATTTGAGGATCAACCTGAAGGCAAAATTGGTCTTCCACTGCGGCTTCATTAAGTACGCAGGGAAGGACTTTCACCGTGTACAATCAAAAAGCTAGGTTAAACGATGAATGACGGACACACCAAGATAGCATGAATGCTCACTGCTTGTTGGTCTTGGGAGGCGTGGACCGATGGCTGCGCACGCACCGCAACTCTACGCATGCATCTAGGCGTTACCGCTGTAGCTTTACCTAGCCGCTAACCACCTACCCGCACAAACCCTGAAAGCAAGCTCCCAAACCCCTAGTTACCCATCCCATTAATAATTTGTTATGCAGGTAACACTGCTGCATACTACCGTTATCTTCATCTGGGGATCGATGTAGACCGTCCACATGAACCTTTTGCCATGCGGCATACCGAACGGAGAAATGGTGGTCGCATGGCGCACATCCACCTGCTAGTGTATGCAAAAAAGATGTGTTTAACACCGCGCTCATGTTCCAGTCAAAATTTTTATTGTGTTGCAAGGGTTTTCGCCACATGAATCACCTTAGTTGTGGAAAGTGAAACTGAATTTTACACTGTGATTGGTCCAATTATGGGCACGCAGCATTGGTTAGGTTAAAGGAATTCAAGGTATTATTAACAAAAGATGTCAAGGTTAATTTTGAAAGTGTTTGGCTTCTTCTACGCTGTCGTCCTCAGTGTCCAAGTCCACCAATTGTTACAACTTAATTAAGAAATGTTACCAAGTAACCTACTGGTACAGACCTGCCGGCTGCTTGTACACTGTTTGAGGAAGTCGCGCCATGGCTTGCCACGAACAGGCTTCAGGTATTTCCTTACATAGTGTTTTATGGCATCCAGAAATATGTTGCTGACAGCGAAACTTTTAACAGAGCAGCTAAGACAGGGACTAAAGGCCAATGAGGTTCCTTACCTTGCATTTCGGTGAAAGGCTAGGTTTTCCGAAATCCGTGCTTGTTGCATGAACAGGATAAATATATCACCACCATCAATGGCTGCGGCTTAATACGCTGCACCACGTGGCGTATCGTCTCCGACAAGATGTCTTCGTGTACACCTTCCAGCTACGTATGCTTAAGATACATGTGACGTACGAGGTGTTGCATGCTTGCTCCATCCTGTACTAAAATACGAAGGACTGGAGCTGCACCACCTATGCATTTGGCGGAGGGAACTGCGTGATCTTCTGTGGTTTTTGGCCGCCCATTGTCGCAGGCAGGGAGCACAGTTAGCTCTTCATAGACACTTGCATCTCCATAATTTTCTGAACATACTTGCAAATGTCTACCGTGTTTACTCTGACCGGCCTCCAACTATCTGACTGCGTACAGCTTACTGAGATGTAAAAAGTAGGGACTCTTCACAGCCAAAGCACTATTACCCTTAATTCGAGCGCCATCTAGGCCTGCCCACAGTTAGGCAATTAAACCTCTGCCATATCTTATCTGTCCATTTCTGATGACCCTCCCAAGTTTCATTCCCCCTTAACTGTACGCTTAAACCCTTATGCGCCCACTAACACCGTTTAGTCTGTTTGACCTCCTGCTTTCTGACTTCGCTCGGACTAATGTGACGTTACCGGCCAAGGTTGAGTAGACCGAACACCTTGTACACATTACCTCGAGGGCCTCCTTAGCTTTACCGATCTTAAGATGTAAAGTTTCCGTCCCGACCCTAACCATCGCGTAGCCTGCTTTCCGTTTTCCATAGTTTTTCACTCGGCTAGGCAGAACTTACTGCCCTGCCTTGGGCGTGTCACCCTTGACCAGTCCGTTGTTCTCTGGCAGCTTCTATGCTACCGAAGTTTAAGCCGTATTGCCATAGCAGACACAACATAAAACATTTTCCTTACGTCTGCAGCCTGCTATACTTTTGCACCCTGGATAGTTTTGGCCCCTTTTTCACGCTAACATTTTACGTCCAAATCCAACGCTGGTACTAAGCTGACCCAGCCTGACCGGCCTCCTGCTCTCCGACTTCACGCAAACTTCTGAAAAGCCACCTACCTTGGTTCGGCTGTCCTAATGGACGGTTTACCCTACCTGACTTTCCAAACTTTAGCAATAAAGTCTTTCTCATCCCTACACTCTCTTATCCTTATCGCGGTCCCCGCTTGCATTTCTAACTGGACAGCCATCTGTGTGCTTTACATTGGTCTGGTCTCATCTGACCGTTCTTCATCATTTGGATTGCATTTATACTATCGAAGCATATATGATCAGAATTTTGCCTTCCAGACGCACTGGTTACCCCACCCCGAGAACATTATTAGACTTGCTCACACATCATTAATGTTAATTATTTCATCCCTAACCTGCCCATATTTGCCGACCATAATCATTCGTCCTCCAAAATTAATTACACCACTTTGTCTCTATCTACTGACTAACCCAGTCTCGTCGGCTCAGCCACTTGCTCGCCGAATTTGCACAGTCTACTGAGACATCACCGATCACGGTTCGGCTAACCCAAAGCGATTTTATGGGACAGATACTTGAGGACTATAATTTATAACGATATGTGGAATGTAATGGTCATTAGTTATAGCATCCATGTAATTGATCTAAAGCGTCTCTTAGTTCCGGATACATCGTTGTTGTCTGTTTGTGCGGCAGCCTTTGCTCGTTGCCTATTTTCCGATAGTTCCACAGAATCGGTGGTCAGCATCTGGGGAATATCTATTGATTTGATTACGACCCTTCAAACAAGTACAATTTTCATTTACTCGGGAGTGGATGGATAATTAATCTTCTATTTTATTACGTACCAGATGGAGAAACTATTTATTCGTTATGTTGGATGAATGTCATTAAACTGTGGCCCGAACAATTGGGTTCAGCTAGCTTCTGTTTCTCATACCTCTTACCCGGTCCTCTCTCGCTGACATGTATAAGCAACGCGGTCATTTTGCCTGAATTCCTGAGGCAGCTTCTCCTGCCATTGCTAAGCTCCCATTTGGAAACATCCTGACACAATGTTAACTCTCCCTTTGCTAACCCAACTAGGTTCTGACAGTTTCATTACTGGACAAATGCTTTCCAGTTGTCACACAGCTGCAGCGGTTCACACTACAGTACCGTAGATGCCAGTGTTTTCAAGCCACACAACTAACCCCGAGAGGAATTCCGATTCGTTATTCCGGAAAATTTGCTGCACGCTTAAGACTGAACAATTGTGTCTGATTATCTTTCCCGATCCAATAATAATGCAACACCATATTATTTTGGATACTCCCCGGTGGCAGTACGCGGTTCTCCAGACGATATAATATATAAAATAAAAATGCTTATTTCCATGTTTACCTGTCGAATGGATGGTACCATTCCGTCTCTAGGTGACAGACCCCATGGATAAAGCAGCTAATCGCCCACCCTACATCAGCCAGAGTAAAGTATGGACCTATCCAAAATGCGACTAACTCAACCTATAAGCGGTCAGCAAGAAACATTCCAAGTATACTTGGTCGTCCGAAAGGATCTATGGCAATGATTCAGGACGGTGGGTTTTGCCTGGCAAGCGTTCTCCCTATAAAGAGTTAAAATTTCCGTAGAACAACTGTGCGAATTGGCGGATGTGGCAAGCTACCGAATAAGGTCTCAGCTTATTACTTCACATTACCAAATTGACTAGAACCACATATCACCATGCTTGATAGCTTCCGACACATTCTTGTCTGCATATTTTGTCGCCGCGTCTCGTTCTGCGCACTCACCGTCGTGCTTTTCACCACATGCATATGAACCCAGCGTACCGTAGAACCGCGAATCTCTGTCCTTCACCAGCCCTGTTCTAATTGATCAGCTCTGGTTCTTGATCTATTCATGGCTGACTTGTTACTGCCAGGTATATCAGATAGACGTTGCCAAAGCAAACGTGCCCTAACCCACTACCAGGGACTTCGTTATTTTTATTTCGGTCCTAGTTGTACAGTTTCAACCAAGAAAGCCTGAACAGTCTCCCATTGTCACCGTTACAGCTACTGTTCAACGCCTGTACAATTGTAGATATTGCTTCATGCCTCTGTGGGCATGCCTCGCATAGCCGTGGATAAATAGTTAATTATTTCTTTAAACAAATAAAGTACCGTCTATGTACACCAGTTTATTCTTCAGTTGCTCCATATTGCCTGCAGGAAAATGATGCAAGCTCATTGTAATGCTTAGGATGAATGCGATCTTACTCGCTTTTAGGAACCGTGATGAAGGGTGGGTCTAAAGTTGCATCTCAGACTATTATACTCAAGCTAGTAAGCGTAGGCATCAACGTTAATCATTTTTTGCTTCTGTGCGTTTAAATTTACAAAACTGTGAAATAACGTATTAAACGCTGAAGTCTCATGTGAAGAAAATGTTACCATGTACATGTATTACGTTGATTGTATCAACGCATAGTGTATCGCTGCAACCAGGACTGACGCGCTTTTTATTCACGGCAAGCGTTAACTCCGTTAGAGTAACGATAGATGAGAGCAATGAAGAACGGCTGTGGAAAACAGGCGCTTTCTGTGGGGTTGCATACCCTCGCCGTCAGAAAATGAACGGCATGGTATACGGCTGTAAGGAAATGTTACGTAGACTTTGTAGCAACGCACAAAAGTATGTGGGATGGTGTGTTTATGCCTACCGTGAAATCAGTATCTTCGGGTAAGTTTGAAAAGTCGCCTGTATTTGTTATAACGGCAGCCTGATCGAAATCCCTGCAACATTTAGACAGCACACGACTTACTACTTCGACGAAGTATAGTCACGTCGGCGCATCTTCAATATTCGTCAGCCGGCCGTTATTGTTTCACGACGCTAGCATATCCTACATGGAAAACGTTTGGTATCAATGCTCGTCGACTGTATCCAAGCAGCCAGGAGCTGCTTATTGTTGTAAATGTGGATACGGTGTGTAGCGCCCAAAAAGATTACGCTTATCTTTCGTGTACAAATTACCTGTTGATCCATTGTACATTACTCCTTTTTGTTTTAACCTTACTACCGGCTCTACATACAACTGCCTTGTAAGTCCCCGCGCTCACGTGTACGCGCTTGCCTCGCTTCATCAGTCCGCTTAATATTGTAGCCCATCGAATACAACCCGCTGTGTCCGACTCCCATTGTCTTCTGATATCCGCGCGTAATTTCGCGCACCGTCTCGGACTAGTATTAACTAGTTCTACAAATTGGTGGCCCCGATTCGCACGCGCGAATTCAACTTTTTTTTCTCGTTTGTATGTTTTGGTGAGTGTCTTGCATTTTTCGATTAAATACCTGTATTCATTCGTTTCTTGCGTAACTTTGGTACGTTCATCGTATTTTATTCATTCTTTATCTTTCGACTCACATTTCGAGAGGGTCAACTGAGTCGTTTCACAGCGTAAACATGCTTACGCTGGCTGATCCAAGTTTCATGGAACACAGTCCAGCAGTTTGGTTCAATATATTCGAGATCGAACTAGAAAATAATGGCATTACGGAGGACCGCCCGAGGTATAATCAGCTCTTCCCACGCCTTCCTTCGTCGGTTGTGACGCTGATTGAGGACATTCTACTCTGCCCATCGAATGCGGCAAAGTATAAACGATGAAGCAAGCGATTTTGAAAGAGTTACGACCCAGCGCACGAACACGATTTGAGCAGCTCAATGGTCTCAAGCTTGGAGATCGCAAGCTGTCAGCGCTGCTCCGCGAACTTCAGCGCATCGCTAGTCCCTTATTCTTGAGCGAAGAAGTGATGAAGGAGCTGTGGTTTGCACGTCTCCCAGAGCCATTGCCGGCAATGCTGTTCATGTTTATAGATACACCACGGAAAGAATTAGCTACTAAGGCAGACGCTGCGTTTGAACGGCTTCCGCAGCAGAAGATCAATAGCTCCGGTGACGTATTCTCCCCGATGAAAACCGAATCTCATGTTTGCTCCCAGTCGTTAGGCCGATCTGACTCTAAAAACGAGGAAATTGCGCTACTTCGCAGCAAGATATCAGCAATGAAGGCTTCGAACCAGCGTGTGCCACGGTCAATTACTGACCACGTTTTGGCTACCGTTCATTGCGGCTCGTCTGTGCCTGCACCGAGTACGTCTCGTTGGGCACGAAAGCGCAACATTTTCCCAACAAGTTCCCAGTCAGGTAATATCAAACACGTCGAAGAATTTTGTTGGTATCACAGCCAATACGGCGGAAGATCTAGACGTTGTCGAGCTCCCTGCATCAGGCACGACCCAGCTGCTTCAGGGAAAAGGAATAGCCCGCATACTAGCACGACCAACCTATCCGTCAATCACTAAGCAAACCGACGGTTTTACGTTAAGGATCGACGTTCTTCCAGCACATTCCTCTTCGATACAGGAGCGGAAGTCAGCGTTATTCCAGCTACTGCTAACGACAAGCACTCAGAGCCTACGTACAATTTGCGTGCGGCCAACGGTAATCCGATAGTTACATTCGGTCAACGCATGACGAATCTAGACCTAAAGCTTCGCCGAGATTTTCAGTGTGTCTTCATGGTTGCGTCTGTACCCTTCGCAATTATCGGTATCGAATTCCTCCTGCATTTTGGGCTGCTTGTTTATGCTTGTCGCCACAGACTTTTAGACGGAGTACTAAACTAGGGGTTGAAGGCGTTCTTACCAACGCCCCAATAATCAGTATCGTTTTTCGAATCGCCGCTGTACCATCAGGTTATGCGAACCTCTTGTCTGAGTACCCGCGACTGGTTCGACCGGCTGCAGAGCTTCCACCAGTCACGACAGAGGTCGCTCACCACATAGTTACGCTCGGTCAACCAGTTAGCGCACGACCAAGATGGCTTGCTCCAAACAAACTACGGGCAGCACGAGCCGAATTTGACCACATGCTTCAACTTGGTATCGTCAGGCCGTCCAACAGCCCATGGGCATCGCCTCTGCACATAGTCCCGAAGAAGGTCATGGGGGACTGACGTCCTTGCGGCGACTACCGATCCTTGAATACGGTGACCACGCCCGATCGCTATCCGATCCCACACAGTGGATCTCTCCGTCCGTCTGGCAGGTAAAAGCATCTTCAGCAGGATCGACTTGGTACGCGCATACAACCAAATTCCGGTAGCCGAAGCGGACATCGCTAAAACTGCTGTGACGACTCCACTTGGTTTGTTCGAGTTTCTGCGCATGCCATTTGGCCTAAGGAACGCCACACAAACTTTTCAACGTTTCCTCGACCAAGTTTGTCGTGGTTTAGACTTCGCTTACGCGTATTTGGATGACATTTTATTCGCAAGCTCTTCACGAGAAGAGCACATGCGACACGTACGAGCACTTTTTGATCGTTTATCTCAACACGGGGTGACGATCAGCGCAGAAAAGTGTTCATTCGGTGTCGATTCAGTCAGCTTCCTCGGCCATCGTATCTCCTCTGCAGGCGCCGTGCCACTGCAGGATAAAATTCAAGCCATCATCGACTACCCCGAGCCTCATTCTTTCAAACAGCTCAGGCGTTTTGATGACCTTGTCAACTTTTAACTACGATTTATACCCAACTGCGCCTTGCTGATGCAACCCCTCACGGACCTTCACCGAGGGAAACTGAAGAAATTCGAATTTCCTGCCGCAGCACGCGCTGCTTTTAAGTCTCTGAAAGAGGCTATCGCCAACATAGCTTCTATAGCGCATCACGATCCGTCCGCCCCACTCTCTCTCAGTACTGACGCCTTGGACGTGGCAGTCGGTGCTGTTTTTCAGCAACGAGTAGCCGACACGTGGCAGCCCTTAGCGTTTTTCTCCAAACACCTACAACCTACCGAATCTCGCTACGGCACGTTCGGTAGAGAATTACTAGCCGTATATCTAGCGATACGTCACTTTCGACACGTCCTAGAAGGCCGCTCCTTTGTCGTCGTCACCAACCACAAACCCCTGACTTACGTGCTCGGCTCGATTACCGACCGATACTCTCCTAGAGAGTCGCCCCACGTTGACTATATCGCTCAGTTTACGACCGATATACGGCATTTCTCAGGTGTGCACAACGCCGTAGCCGATGCACTTCCCGCATCCAAGCTATCTCTGCTGACGACGGCACTGCTCTCGACTTGGCAGCCATGGCCACAGCACAAGCCAACGATCCTGAGGTTGATCTACTACGCGGGTATTCCTCATTGGACATACGACCCGTTCCGCTGACATCATCAGACGGCACTATACTCTGCGATTTATCGCAGGGCACGCCGCGCCCAGTTGTCCCACGCGAGTTTCGGCAGACCGTGTTCGACACGTTGCACGGCTTGTCTCATCCAGGCGTTCGTGCATCGGTTAAACTCGTAACCGCACAATTCGTTTGGCGCAATGTTAATCTGGACGTCCGTACCTGGGCAGCTGCTTGCCTTCCGTGTCAACTCGCGAAGGTGCCCAAGCACACGAGAAGCCCATTAGGCACGTTTCCGACGCCAGACACACGTTTTCATAACGTGCACGTAGACCTCGTAGGTCCTCTGCCGCCTTCCAAAGGTTCTGTATATCTACTGACCTGCAGCGATCGATTTACTAAATGGCCTAAGGCCGTCCCTATCCCAAAGTGCTCCTCTGAAAATGTAGCGAAAGCTTTTATGGGGCGCTGGGTAGCTCAATACGGCTGTCCCGCCATCGTGACCACCGATCGAGGGTCACATTTCTCGTCGACATTTGCCACGTTGCTTAAGGATTTAGGCTGTCGCCACGTTTAGACGACAGCGTATCATCCGGCAGCTAACGGCATGGTGGAGCGTTTTCACCGCCAGTTGAAGGCAGCGCTACGTGCGCACGCAGATCCTTCATGGTCTGAAACGCTTCCCCTCGTTCTCTTAGGCTTAAGAAATACGGTTAAAACCGATTTCGACGCCACAATAGCGCAGCTAGTCTACGGTTGCACGCTGCGGTTGCCCGGACAGCTGGTAGCACCAGCCCATGCACTTCCAATTTTGACTACGGAAGTTACACTGATCGATTGACTCACCAGATGCGTGAGCTACGTCCACCCGTTCCTCGATCGCAGAAGACACAAGTGTACGTGCCCGAGAAGCTGTCTACGTGTTCACACGTCCTTCGCGCAGACGGTGTTCGACAGCCTCTTCAGTCGCCGTACATAGGACCTTTCAAAGTACTACACCGTTCGAGTAAGACGTACATTAGTGACCGCGTGGGTCGACGTGAAGTCTTCAGCATCGACCGTCTGAAACCCGCCTTTATGGAAGAAACGACCTCGCCTACTTCGTCTAGTAGTGCTACGTGCGACGTCACAACTCACCGCACCAGCTTTCCGCATGCTATTGAAGTCCAACCAGACCACGATCCCGGTCTACAAGCTTCAGCCGTCCCGACATCTCCCGAACTCAATCCGCCGCCTCCCAAGACCAATCGCCGCGGTCGGGAGGTGCGTACCCACGTCCGTTTCTCCGACGATGTACAGTGTAAATACTTTTAACTTTAGCAGTGAAAACTGGTAGCTCAGGTTGTTCAGATGGCTGTTGAACTGTGCGCTGAGCTTGGCAATTTTGTTGCAAACGTTTCGTCACCTCGATTGGTGACGAAACGTTTGCAACAAAATTGCCAAGCTCAGCGCACAGTTCAACAGCCACTTTTAACTTTGTGGATATTGTATATATTTGACCCATTTTTTGGTCGATTAACGTTTTGAAAACAAACAAAAATATCAAAAAACCCCGAAAAACTTATTTTAAAAAATTTAAAAACCAAAAATTTACACACGCAGATCATTCGTCTGTTCTTTTTGCGTTTTCTGCGCGTGTTTTCTATTTTCTCGCCTTTACATGCCCCAACCCTCCCCTTCGATCGGCTGGCCCATACAAGGAGTGTTCTCGAGGACCCTGCCACGAACGCTGGTGATTTCTCCGCTGGACGAGTGTCGCTTCTCCGCGGGACGAGTGTAGATTCTACGCGGGACAAGGGTCGCTTCTCCGTGGGACCATGGTCGTTTCTTCGTGGGACGAGGGTCGTTTTGGCGCGGAGCGGGGTGCGGCGGGGGGGGAGAAACCACACTGAAGCGCACCGTTTGGCAGCAGCGGAGGTTGAGGTCCCGTCGGACTTTTCCTGGGATAGCCAGTTTTTTGTAGTCCGACAAGCCCGCTCCAACGGCTCGCCGAAATGCACCCTGCCCTGCAATCAATAAATAACAAATCATAAACGGCACAGCGGACTCCGACTTCCGACGAACCCCCATTTACACGAACGCTCCCTCAATTTTACTCGACACGATTTTGCCTTACGACCCGCGTTTCAGCGGTCCTTTTCGATTTCGAAGGCCTTCCATGTTCAGCATTCTAGGGGGAGCTCTGTAACGCCCTAAAAATTACTCTTCTCTTCCGTGTACAATTTACCTGTTGATCGATTGTACATTACTCCTTCTTGTTTTAATCTTACAACCGGCTCTACATACAACTGCCTTGTAAGTCCCCGCGCTCACGTGTACGCTCTTGCCTCGCTTCATCCGTCCGCTTCATATTGTAGCCCATCGAATACAACCCGCTGTGTCCGACTCCCATTGACTTCTGATATTCGCGCGTATTTTCGCGCACCGTCTCGGACTAGTATTAGCTAGTCCTACAGGTGCACGTGCTCAAGAAAAAACGCAATAGGTTAATGGATGATAACGCGGAAATAGATATATTATGGCACGACTCGCTGTCCGTTTGTACAAACATAATGAATTAAATGTGGTTGCAACGAAACTTTTAATAAAGATATATGTGTTGAAAACGAGGCATTATTTCGCAATACAATTTGCCTTATCACTGCTAGATGCCGGTCAAAAATTTGTCCGGATGAAATATTCGCTACTGAAATCCTGTCAACATTGTTAAGCGGAGGGCGCTGTCTCCTTTATCCCTGTTGTAAAATGTAATACCAGGCCGTTGGTACGAACTTACCCTGCATGTTCACAGTATACTAACGTAGGTCTGTGTCATCAGGTGTGCATTCAACACGCAGTGGTTGGCAAGCCAAATATACATAGATGCATGTACTCGGTCGACAGCCCTTCATACACTCATCGAACCAAACAGCGAAGCTTTGATAACCCTGCAAGACGTGGTTCTTACCACAGCACCCACGTTTGCCTACTGCAGTATTGTAATAGAACTACCTATGACGACTTATTGTCGCCAAAAATTGTGGGTGCGTAGTTAAGTGTCTAAGATGAAAGTTTTACAATCACGCTGCGTGATAAGGTACTAAAGTACCTCAGGTAACGAGAAAAGTGCGTAGCCTTGGTACAGAAATTTCGTGTAAAATACAAATAAGACAGCATTTATAACACAGTCCAACAAAGCAAGAAGTAATGATAAGAGTTATAACAACTTAAAAGGAAATAAAGCCCTAGAAAGCAATCTAAATAGTATAAAGTAAAAAGGAACTTTCAGGGACGTTGAAAGTGGACAAAACATAACAGTGTATTATCCGGAGTTCTGAATTTATACAACAAGGGAACCACAGCTAAGAAGTCATTGCCATAGAAGAACACAAATTTGTAAGTACACTGCCCACAAGGAATGGTTGCATACCATCAATGTTAATTGAGTCGACAAATATATTGCAAACGGTAGAAGTTATTCCAAGATGGTACAACTAAAGCACGTTTATGAATTATTTGCACCTAACGGAATAGTCTTTAGCGTCTAAATGCTTAATCCTGAATATGCAATAGGATAATCGGATATAATGATTACGTTTTCAGCTGCGCTGGATGAGTCGGTTGTACCCTCCAGAACAAACACTTCATGACATAATACTCTAGCTAAAGCAAACCTACCTCCTGAGATTCAGGCCAACAAGAAAGAGAGAGCAAATAACCGCATGTTACAAGCACTGTCTGACAACCCGTGCTCCAAAGCTTCATGAGTTACGCACTACTCGTATCAGGAAGCCTATATAGGAATCCAGCGAAAACGCAGGAAAATCGTCAAGCTATTTTTATCGCATTTGGAGACAAGCTTGAGGAACAGCTAGAGAGCGCTTGCTCGCTGACATAAATAATCCCGACTTATGTCGTCAGCTATTGTCACTTCCAGCACCGACTTATGAACGTAGAATGCACCTGATTTCATTCTCTGAATGTTTCTGATATTACAAAATCACAGTCGACTGTGGGTGCTCAACAAGTTTTATTTGGCTTAAACAAACACCGAGTTTACATCGAAACGAGAAACCACTGGCGATATAACGCATTTAAAAACTTCACCGCATTACGCGATCTCAAGCACAGAAACATTCCTACCATGTTCTGGGACATGGTGGGTTTTTACCAGGCAAGCTTTCTTCCCTATAAAAGTCACAAATATCTGCGTAACAACACAGTGACCTGGCGGATATACCTCGCCACTAAACGAAGTCACTGCTTTGCCATGTCAAAGAATCTTCAAGAAACCTCTGCAGTTTGACAGTTCTCATGTGGTCCTTTCACATGTTGTCACTTTAACTAGACATACTCAATAACATACAGTAATAATAACAAATTCATGCAGCACAATGACTTACGCATGCACCCGCAAGAATAATACACACACATATCTCCAGTACGCGGTGGCTAAATCATAGCACTTCCGTAGCATGATTTGTGTTACGCGTTTGCATTACCATGCTTTTGTATTCGAATGTCAGTCTCGCACCGGCACGAGTGAATCCTATTTTTATCTATTCATCAACGTACTGAAGCAGGGGAAAAACACTTTGAAACAGCATCACAGGGGAAATCTTGCCAGCCCAGATCGGGGCGTTTAAAGTCCCCGTCACTACACACCTCTACGTTGAATGTTCACGGATGAAGTCAATTAGCCTACAATCAAAGCTATCGGGGCTTCTCTCGACCAGCGCGGAAGCAATGGAAATGAAACTGCTAGAGTGGAAAGTTACATCGTGAATATAATAAGGTTTGGGTTGACATACAAAGCGAGGCAACCTCCGCGACGATCGGACGTGACGTCACACCACAGCAGTGTGTAGCTTTTTAAGCCTACTATTCTCCTTGCCGACGGTGCACTACCACGGATCGGTGAATGCGAGGACATATGGACTGCAGCCATCTACAACGGCATTTAGGTTTTGCTTTGCGAAGGCCCTGAAATTGTGGGTGGCTGTGAGATCGTAGTCCATTGTGAAGAAACAATGTAACCGCTTTTAGGTTTCTGGGTGGTTAACCTGTGGCGCACTTTGTTGCCAGCACCGGTTCCATCGGCGCACAATCTCGGAATCATGGTGCTAACTACCTACTGGTGATCTTCAGAAATTTAAGTAGCCGGAGCTACAAGCTGTGCACAGTCGGCGTAGTTGTAGAAGGCTTCAGTTCAGATGTTCTCACGTTTGTAGCAGTCTGGAGATTCCTCGGTTTGCTTGTGTAAAATTCTAACCAAAATTCTATAATTGTACACTTAGGCAACCGGTGTAGTTTGTTGAACTGCTTGCTGAGTTCGAATGCTTTACTTGCTCATCGCCATTTTTGCTTGGCGCTCGCTTCGGTTGCAACGCGCGACTGCTCTGTGTGCTGTGCTTGATCCGTTCCCCTAGCTAGAGCGTCCACGGTGTCGTTCATTTATAGCTAGCTAACAGGGAATCTTTTGCTGAACCAATAAAAGTTTCCCTGCAACTCGATCTGTCTTCTGGAATCTCTCTCTGGGCTCCCGGAATAGGCAACCCTCTAAATTGGTGACCCCGGATCCGGAGCAATCTCAACGCCGGATATTTCGAACTTTTCTCTGGTGAGCTCCTTCCATTTATTTTTCATATTTTCCGGTTTTATTTTTGCATACGGTAGCCTATTTTTTCGCGTCATTTTTTCAAATCATGGAATCTGTAGACCATAAGGTAGAGTCTAAGCTTAGTGTTGTATCTCTCTCAGTTCCACCTTTTTGGGACATGGATCCTGTTTTGTGGTTCGCTCATCTGGAGGCTGAGTTTTATAACCACAGAATTACTTCCGACTACGCGAAGTATTGCAAGCTCCTGTCCTATCTCCCCAAGGAGATATCAACGCAGGTTCGTGACGTTATCATTTCTCAGACCGATAACCGCTATGAGGCTCTGAAGGAGGCCACGATTAAGCGTGTTATGCCCTCTGAGAAAGTTCGCCTGCAGCAGCTTTTCAGGGATCTGCAATTGGGCGACAAACTGCCCTCAACCCTGCTACGAGAGATGCAACAACTCCTTGGTTCCTCAACCATGGACGAGACTTTACTTCGCGAACTATGGCTACAACGGCTACCGGAAAACACACAAGCGATTCTCGCTACAGTGAGCTCCGTTTCGCTCACTCAACTAGCAGACTTAGCGAATCGAGTTATTGAACGATCACAGCCACAAGTCGACGCCAGCAAGATGAATGCCGTCGCGTCCCAGGGCACTTCTATCACTGACTTACAGTCAACTATAGAAGCCCTGCAAGCACAAGTTGCGACACTTAGTCGCCAGGTGCAACAGCTTACTATGACCCGTCGTCGTCCTAGCCGCTCAATATCGCCTTGCCAACGTTCTAAGTCTAGAAACAGGCAAGCTAGCTGTTGGTACCATCAGCGTTTTGGTACCGCAGCTCGTAAATGTGTCAAGCCTTGCAACTACGCCGAGCAGCAGGGAAACTGCTCGGCCGGTCGGTAACGGCGACGGACGCGACCGGCCAACACCAAAGTCGCCTCATCCGTGTTAGGGATTTAACTTCCGGCATCGAGTTTCTAGTCGACACTGGTGCCGAAGTTAGCGTCATACCCCGTAGCTCAGATGAGGTCGTCTCACCATCGCCGACCAAGCTGTGTGCCGCCAATGGCACACCAATCGCAACTTTCGGCGAAAAGCTGCTAACGCTCAACTTAGGCCTCCGGCGAACCTTTCGCTGGCCTTTCATAATCGCTGCTGTGCCTTTCGCCATCATAGGCATAGACTTTCTGCAACGCTTCGACCTCATCGTCGACGCTAAAAGGAAGAAGCTTATTGACTCTAGGACACAGCTCAGTGTTATCGGGACTAGCGCCAACGTGGCTGCTCACTCCCATTCGTGTCCTACCTCAAGCTTCACAGCCTTTTTTAGAACTTTTCAGCAAGCACCCTAAACTCGTTCGCGTCCTGAACGACTTGCCTCCTGTGACGTCAAACGTCATGCATTACATTTGCACTAAGGGCCCACCTGTTTCGGCCCGCCCTCGCCAACTAGCCCCGGACAAGCTCAAAGCTGCTAAGGCGGAATTCGAGCAAATGCTCGAACTGGGAATCATCCGCCCGTCCAAAAGTCCATGGGCATCACCATTACACATGGTGCCGAAGAAATCCGGTGACTGGCGCCCTTGTGGTGACTACAGGGCACTTAACAAAGTTACCGTCCCGGATAAATACCCTATTCCACACATGCACGACTTGACCTCAGCTCTAGCTGGCAAGTCTATCTTCAGCAAAGTCGACTTAGTTCGCGCCTATCATCAGATACCTGTCGCGCCGGATGACATTGCTAAAACAGCAGTCATCACGCCATTTGGCCTTTTCGAGTACCTCAGAATGCCTTTCGGCCTCAGCAACGCTGCTCAAACTTTTCAGCGTTTCATTCATGAGGTAACGCGAGGACTCGAAGGCGTTTATCCTTATTTCGATGACATTCTCATCGCCAGCTCTTCTGACGAGGAGCATCTTCGTCACCTCGACGCTCTCTTCCAGCGCTTAACACAGCATGGGGTTACCGTCAACCCCGATAAATGCGAGCTTGGCCAAAGCTCCATCGATTTTCTTGGCCACCGCATATCTGCCTCTGGTATCGAAGCTCTGCCAGACAAAATCCAGGCACTGAAGGACTATCCTGCTCCCAGTTCCTTCAAGCAGTTACGCCGATTCCTTGGCCTGGTCAACTATTATCTACGTTTTATTCCTAACTGCGCGAGCATTGTTCAACCAATGACTGACTTGCTCCGCGGTAAACAACGGTCTTTTCACTTTACAGACGACGCTAAATTGTCTTTCGAGAAGCTCAAAGACGCTATCTCCAACATAGCGCTTCTCGCCCATCCAGACACGTCTGCACCACTCTCCCTGACGACTGACGCATCTGACACTGCCGTCGGTGCAGTTCTTCAGCAACTCATCGACCATCGATGGATACCTCTAGGTTTCTTCTCAAAGCGCTTACAACCTGCCGAATCGCGATACAGCACCTTCGATAGGGAACTGTTAGCTATCTACCTAGGTATCAGACATTTCCGTCACTACCTCGAAGGCCGACATTTCACTGTCTTCACCGACCACAAGCCATTGATCTACGCAATCAATGGCGCAACGGACAAGTACTCGCCGCGGGAAACTAGACACCTAGACTACGTTTCTCAGTTTACGACAGACGTACGTCATGTCTCAGGTGCTCTCAATCCCGTTGTGGATGCGCTTTCACGCATTCAGCAGATCAGCTTATCGCCTGGCACAAATATTGATCTAGCCGCCATGGCTGCTGCCCAACAAGCTGATCCCGACATAAGCAAGCCACGACGCAACACCACTGAGACGATCACCATTGATCGACTCAAGCCAGCATTCTTCGACAAGTCTGACTCGTCGGTGCAACAAGCACCTTCACAGCCTGCTCCATCAGAGCACGCACCGCAACCTCAGACGAGTCAGTCCGCTTCAGCAGAACCGACAACCCCAACAGACAGCACTCCTACTCGCCCTGCTATCAATCGACGCGGTAGGAAGCTCAAACCTAAGGTTCGTTTTTCGGACTCCGTTCGCACTTACTATTTTACATAGAACGTGCCTTCGAAATTTTCTGCTCTTACTAAACGTTTTTGAAAATCCACAAAATAGACCAAAACGTTTTGAAACTACCAAAAAACAGCAAAACCTTTTGAAAACACCAAAACAGCTTTGCACGTTATTCGCTTTGCACTCTTGTGTATTGCTATGCATTCATGCTGCTTTTTCGTTTTGCTTTCCATATACACCCCGTCGGCTGGTTGCACCTCAGTTTCACTTTCGCTGGATCCCCGCACGTCAACTGCAAGTGGAACGAACTTCCTGCTCAACTGCCTACGTGAACTTTATTAACTGTCCCCCCACAAACAGTTTTTTTACCGTTTCAAAACCGTAGGGAGGACACGGGTGGGAGCCCGCTAGGGTCCGATTGCATGGTTCTCCCCCAGCAGCTGCATCGGGTTTCACAACCTGGTCTCGCAGAAGGCTGGCCGGCGACGGACAGTCCTCACGTAGATCGAAGGACTGCTTACACAGTCCCTTCTGGGAGAGGGCTATGTAGCAGTCTGGAGATTCCTCGGTTTGCTTGTGTAAAATTCTAACCAAAATTCTATAATTGTACACTTAGGCAACTGGTGTGGTTTGTTGAACTGCTTGCTGAGTTCGAATGCTTTACTTGCTCATCGCCATTTTTGCTTGGCGCTCGCTTCGGTTGCAACGCGCGACTGCTCTGTGTGCTGTGCTTGATCCGTTCCCCTAGCTAGAGCGTCCACGGTGTCGTTCATTTATAGCTAGCTAACAGGGAATCTTTTGCTGAACCAATAAAAGTTTCCCTGCAACTCGATCTGTCTTCTGGAATCGCTCTCTGGGCTCCCGGAATAGGCAACCCTCTAAACGTTTACCGATCCACATGGCATGGAGAGTAGTAGGCTTAAAAAGCTACACACTGCTGTGGTGTGACGTCACGTCCGATCGTCGCGGAGGTTGCCTCGCTTTGTACGTCAACCCAAACCTTAATATATTCACGATGTAACTTTCCACCCTAGCAGTTTCATTTCCATTGCTTCCGCGCTGGTCGAGAGAAGCCCCGATAGCTTTGATTGTAGGCTAATTGACTTCATCCGGGAACATTCAACGTAGGGGTGTGTAGTGACGGGGACTTTAAACGCCCCGATCTGGGCTGGCAAGATTTCCCCTGCGATGCTGTTTCAAAGTGTTTTTTATCTAGGTTCTATATCTAGCCTTTTACGCACCCCTGCTTCAGTACGTTGATGAATAGATAAAGAGAGGATTCACTCGTGCCGGTGCGAGACTGACATTCGAATACAAAAGCATGGTAATGCAAAAGCGTAACACAAATCATGCTACAGAAGTGCTATTATTTAGCCACCGCGTACTGGAGATATGTGTGTGTATTATTCTTGCGGGTGCATGCGTAAGTCATTGTGCTGCGTGAATTTGTTATTATTACTGTATGTTAGTGAGTATGTCTAGTTAAAGTGACAACATGTGAAAGGACCACATGAGAACTGTCAAACTGCAGAGGTTTCTTGAAGATTCTTTGACATGGCAAAGCAGTGACTTCGTTTAGTGGCGAGGTATATCCGCCAGGTCACTGTGTTATTAGGCAGATATTTGTGACTTGTAGCAGTCTGGAGATTCCCCGGTTTGCCTGTGTAAAATTCTAACTAAAAAACTTGCATTGTACACCTAGGCTACCGGTGTGGTTTGTTGAACTGTTTGCCGAGTTCGAATGCTTTACTTGCTCATCGCCATTTTTGCTTGGCGCTCGTTTCCGTTGCAACTCGCAACTGCCCTGTGCGCTGTACATGCTCCAAACCCCTAGCTGGAGCGTCCACGGTGTCGTTCTTTTATTGCTAGGTAACAGGGAATCTTTTACTGTATCAATAAAAGTTTCCCTGCAATTTGATCTGTCTTCTGGAATCGCTTTCTGGGCTCCCGGTACAGGCGACCCTCTAAAGACTTTGAAAAGAAAGAACGCTTGCCTGGTAAAAGCCCATCATGTCCCAGAACATGGTAGGAGTGTTTCTGTGCTTGAGATCGCGTAATGCGGTGAAGTTTTTAAATGCGTTATATCGCCAGTGGTTTCTCGTTTCGATGTAAACTCGGTGTTTGTTTAAGCCAAACAAAACTTGTTGAGCACCCACAGTCGACTGTGATTTTGTAATATCAGAAACATTCTGAGAATGAAAACAGGTGCATTCTACGTTCATAAGTCGGTGCTGGAAGTGACAATAGCTGACGACATAAGTCGGGATTATTTATGTCAGCGAGCAGGCGCTCTCTCAGGTATTCTTCAAGATTCTTTTCAAATGCCAAAAAGGTAGCTTGAGGCTGAATTAGAAGCATATAAACGCAAAGAGGTAGCGTAGTTTTGCGCATCCGTAAATTAACTTTACTCTTCTGGTAAACACAAATATTGCAGGTACTAAATGAAACAAATGCTTTAGAGAGTAACGGCTTTGCGGAGCCAGAAGAGCGATTCTAATAGACAGATGGTTGCATGGATATCTATGGTACTTCGAAAAGTTCCCCGTTGCTGTTGACTCTATAGCTAGGGGAACGCGGAAAGTGAAATAAACAAGCAACTCGTGCGTATCAATCGCAGCGTGTTCAAAGAAATTTGGCAACGCTTAACTCAAGCAATGGGGCTTGACATTCAGGTCAACGTACCGCACCGGTCGCCAAAATGTTTAATGAATCAGTGGTAGTGTTTAGAATTTTACCCTTGCGAAACGGGAATTCTCCAGTCCGCCACAAAACTGGTCCCCAGAAGAGACTGTGCAACCAATCCTTCAATCTACGCGAGGCGGGGCTTGAAATCGGTCGCTGCCATTTTCACAGGACATCCTTTTTACATCACCTACTTTATATATCTCGGTATTGCAACATTACACCGTGTAGTATGTTGTTAAGCCAAGTTTCGTGGTCCCTGAGGCCCTTGTTGGGTGGAGCCTGGGATTCTACTCGGCAATCAATAATACGGAAGAGACGTGTCAATTACGGGATCGTATAAAATTTGGAGGCGACTGAACCCAACGTATATTGTGCAGGCTACAAAAATAGGAAGCGGATCATCCAGAGCGAGAACGGTGCAGCAAGGTACTCACCCAAACACTTTGTGTCAACGGAATGGCAGTCAGTAAAACAAGTGGACGTTTTGAAGGTTAAAACAACCATAAAAGCCAACGTTGCAAAATACTGAAAGAGCGTGTTTTCCGGTACAATACACCCTTTATTCTTGTAGAGAGGGATCGAAAAAGTTGTGGCGCGCATCCAAAGTTGAATCGTCGCATTAACGGCACTCTCTACCGACTGCCTTTTAGAGCGCCTTTCCTGCTTAATTACCGGAGGAGAACAAGAACATGGGGGCCTTGGTTAACTGTAACTTAGTTCGTTACACTTTACCTCATGTTGATTACCTTTTTATAGGGTAGCTTTTGTGTAATAGAACTTCGTTCTCAACCCTTGGAGTTCTTCCGTGCTTGCAGGTTACAAAAGGGCGACCCTGCCACGTCATAAGAACCGGGAATCCAGCATTATCAGTCTAATGAAGACCATGCCGAAAATGACTGAAACGTCTAATGCCTAAAGGTATTCGGATGTTGTTGACCACACGACCAGTTTTTCCACTTCACTGGATGCTTTGTCCCGTACTTGGAGAAATTATCGACAGGCTAGAATTCGTCAGGCTGCAGACATGCAAGCCCTCCTACAGAAGGCCACACCCCCGGCATGACGTACTCTATATGTTTGAAGCAAGTGCAGATTAAACTCCGTCACTTTCAAGTCAACCAACTTGCATGCGTGCTTGCTAGCCTGTTGTCCGGTGGTGCGTTTGATAAGGTTGCTGATACCAAAATACTGGAAAAAGAAGTCACGACCGAAAAGTTCTCTGCATTGCGCCGCGTACTGAACCGTCCTGGTTTACCTGCTGCCTTACGCACAGAATTCCACTTGCTACACCAGTGGCCCGGACAGGGTATTGGGACGTATGTGCGCGAACTCTGAAAGGTGGCCGACATCGCATGCGAGCAAGTCATCGAGCGAGCCTGACAAAAGAATACTGGAGCAACTCCTAGAAGGAATCCAAACACCCTCCTTTAAGTGTGCATTACTTCTTAACTTCCCGGGCAGTCGGATGCAGCCATACGGACTGGCGAATAACTGGAGCAAGTCGACAGAGCGATGGCCAAGTTGACTTCCGGGTGCTTTTCGTTGAGGAGAACCGGACGCCCCAAATGTGCGTCAACGAAACCATGGACGGGGCATCCTGACTATCATTAAATATATTCCGGCTCACCGCGACCAACGCAAACGTGTTCGCGATGGCCCCGCGGACCAACACCGAACCGCGGACTATCTCTCTACGATGAACGACGCCCAGGTGAGTGGTGCCGGGTGCATTCACACTGTATACCCGCCATTGTTTGGGCAGCGACCACAGAATCAGCATTGGCAATAGAATTACAGATCGCAGGTGTTGCATTAATAGGTCTCATCGACACAAGTGCATGGAAGAGCATAAGGAGGTCTAACCTGACTAACCAGCTAGCAGAACGCGTAAAAGCACCTTGCCGTTGCCGCCTAACTACCGCCAATGAAGAATTGTTATCCGTTCAAGGATCCCTAACCGCACGAGTTGACTGTGCGAAACAGAGCTTCACCTAGGAATTTATTGTTACGGACAAAATTCCGGTTGCTGTTATTGTTCGGCTAGGCCTATCGCTCAGGTTGAAGCGGCGATTGCAGCTAGACAGGTGTCAACTAATCGCTGATAACTGTACAGTATTGTTAAGGACCTGTGAAAATTGTGGGTTGGATGCTTTCACGATCTATGAGGACACCTTAGACATTGAGAACTACATAACCCCTTTATTCGCTCACTTAACCGAATCATGGATGAGCAGACACTGAGGATGCTCAAAGACGTCTTGTGCAACCACTCGGACGCATTCACATTACGAAGTACCGACTTGGGTCGAACCAACCTCGTGAAACGCCCTATCGACACCAGGGATGCAATCCCGATTAAACTTTCCGCAAGGCACATGCCGTTACATTGGCAGGCTGAATTGCGAAAGCTTATAGAAGAGATGCTATAAAAGGTAATACGGCCCTCTACTTCACCCTGGGCAGCCCCGGTTGTTCTAGTAAGGAAGAAGGATAGTGGTTTCCATCTATGTGTCGACTATAGACGAGTAAATGAGATTACACGGAAAGATGCTTTTCCCCCACCAGGCTCGATGATCTACCTGACGCGCCGGGAGGATCAGTTTATTCCAGTAAACTAGATCTGGCTTCCGGGTACTGGCAAGTAGAAGTGCAGGAAAGAAACAGATCAAATCATCATTTGTAGAACCAGCAGTATTTTATTATTATCGCGAAAGACGATTTACCACCCACAAGGCAACGGATAAGTTGAGCGTACAACATGATCGCTGAAAGCTCTACTGAAGGTCTTTGGATCAAAATGTAAGTGAGTGAGACGGTATCTTACCAAAATGCTTACTGGCAAATCGGGGCACAGTGCACGCTTCTACCAGTCACACTCCATTTTTATGTGGACCGGAAGAGAAGTCCGATTACGGTCTGACATTTGACTACCCAGCCTGCAACAACCACATCCATCGGTGAGAGAGTATGTTAGCGAACTCCTTGATTCGCTTCCTCAAACACAGCATGCGGCATGTGTTCAGCTTGAAAACGTCCATCGACGACAGAAAGCATCTTAGGGCAAGAAAGTTTTCGGCGCTCTTTTGAAGGCTGGCGACCAAGTTTACTTGCACCAGGTACCAACCGCAGGAGTCCCGGTAATGCTACACTATGAGTGGATGGGTTCGTACATAATACGCCGCGTGATATCGGAAGTGACATGTGTTATCCAAGATCCCAACATGCTTGTCAGTCAAACCATGGTAGTACATTTTAATTGCCTTAAGCCATTCCTGAGTAAGACTGACCAATCTGTCTGGTTGCCGAACGAAACGCCTGGGGAAGTAGCAGTTGCACTGGAGGTGCCGGCTCAAGGCGACTGTGGAGTGGCAACGGGGACGCTGCCCGATTAGAGGGGCGTGGTGTAGAGAAGGATCGAAATTGTTTTTTCGCACGTCCAAGCCGAAATTTGCATTAACGGTACTCTCCCGTTTGCTTTTCTGAGTGCATTTCCTGCGCAATTACCGGAGGAAAACAAGAACAAGACGACATTGGCAAACTGTAAATTACTTCGTTCCAATTTACTTCATGTTGATTACCTTTTGTATAGGCTAGTGGTCGTTTGATTGATCTTCGTCCTTAACCCTTGGAGTGCTTCCGTGCTTGCAGGTTACACCCTTGTACAACATTGAATTTGCACATAATATATTGCGCATGCTCCCCGATATATTGTTTCTGGACACAAAGATCCACGACGGTTTAAACGAATTCTAAAGAAAAAGTTTTAAGAAAGCTTATCAGTTCTCAATGGATATAAATCTCGAAGATTTAGTTCAACGTTTTGGAATCGTTGCTTGCTCGTTCTGAGAGTGCATCCTCATTTTTATATCTCTTTGTAATCTTTGCACGTTACTGGCAACCCTCTAGTAAATTTGCAGTTGATGGATATCACCATCTCCACAACACTTTTGGTGTGTTTGTTGAAACGACGAATGTGTGTAACGTTTCCATCAATGGCCATTCACACTGAAGGCTGTTTTGTGGAAATCCTCTGCGATGGGCAGCTGCCAATATCCCGATCGGAGATCTACGAAGGATTTCTGATTTGCGCTGTGAAGACTGGAAGAAATGTCTTTCGTCTGGAGCCTCATAAACGCATCCTTCACTGTCACTCTGTTAAGTTCTCTGAGATAAATGCAAATCGATAGGTGCCGCTGGCCCTTTTCGTCCGTGACACGGGTGATGAATACGCACTGTGTATTCGCCTTGTGGTCCCTTTCGCTTCCATCTCTGCTGCCTGGTTTGTGTCGCTGTCAGCGTATCCTATGGTGTTCTTTTAATAGTCAGCTTGCCTCGCCCTCCCGGGATTAATGGTATTCGACGTTCCATTCAGTTGCAGACACAGTAATCACCATTTGCGTATGTGAGTAGGTGGACATACTTGCTTAGTGCACTCCGTATTCCAGGGTTAAGGTAATCAGGCAGGACCTTAGCAACACCTACTCAGTTGACTCTCCCAGTGCACAACATAATCGTTCCGTTACGTACGATTACCAAGTCGTTTCTCAGATTAATTGTGACCCCGCCCCGTTTGAGGATGTCGTTGCCGGAAATCCTGTCGGTTGTTTCCTTCAAGATGAACACAGCATGGCTGATGAGCATTTCTCCTATCCTGAGTCGCAATGGCTGTGTGCCTGTCACTATCAAACGATATCCACCGATAGGCTGCATCCCGATTGAGGATTGAGTTAATGGAACTCCTTCGAAACTCTTCGCAAAGGACACGCCCGATCCCGTGTCCATGGCCCAGATTAGCACACCTAAAATAGTCACCCAGACGACCGGTACCCGCCACCTAGTCGGCTAGGATAGAGAGAAACAATGGTACAAATCGCAGTTGGTAAAGGATCTAGCCACATGACCCACCTGGTTGCATCGGAAACAGCGGCGACTGTTCCGGCTTCCACGTCCATTGCGGTGTGAAATCGCTCTCAAGGACTCCCTTGAAAACAGCTTCTCCACCATTTCGGACAGTTGGTTTACCCTGTGGTACAACTCGGAATGCCGGAATTTCCTCATTGTCACTCGCTACGAAAAATTCTGGGAAACCATCACCAAATCCCCCGTCCTACAGTTTTTAAAAAGCATTGCCAATTTTATCTTGTCATGGAGTGAGTCTAGCAGGCTTCGTACAATTTGCTGTTTGAGTAGCCGTTCTCTTGCATTGCTCTTCAATTCGGGGAGTCCAATCGCCGGATGTCTGACAGCTGTTGGAAAAACGCCATCAAATTTTCATGGCCCTCCCATCAGACTGAGTGAGATTGCTCCAACGCTAGCTGTCTATGGTCTTCCTTTGCAAATTCTGCACACAATGCGAAAGCACAGCCAGAATTGGCCTTCTGAGTGAGCCAATACACCGCCTTCGCTCTTCCATCCAACAGCGGGTCCAAAGCAGTAAGCAAACTGACATCAACTTTGACCCCTTTGCATGTAACGATGGCCTCAAATTCATCGAACCATGTCTCCACGTCTCCATGGGCGAATTGCGCTGGCCAAGTTAGCTTCATCCTGATTGGTCACGGCACCAGTGTAGCGAGAACGACGCAGCAGGGGGCAGAGCGTGCATTGTCACAACAATGTGCCACTGACAACTCACAAATCCGTACAGATATGGACAGCGTTTCCTTACCACGACGCACCGCTGATGAGGATTTATAAGACGGGCCATTCCATGCGCCTACGAGCTCGCGCTTTGGAACAATCCCTCCCAGTTTTCACCCGTATCTCTGCTTCGCTATATCCAATTCTGGCCAGCCAGGAGTGGTTCGAAAGCTAACGATTTGCTTCCTGGTGGCTGCACAACTCGGCCCGCGTTCAGTCCTGTGGGTCATGCTAGCAGTTTATTCGTCTGATTCACTACGTTCTCGGCAAATACCTTCTCCGTTGTCCTGTGTACCGGCTCGTTACCAGATGCCGCTCGTGATCCGCAAGCCTCACAATGTCCTGTCCCGTCTCCTACATGGCGCCCGTTTTCTGTTGTCCTTCTGGTTCACGAGTAGTCGCTAGTTTTCACCGCTCTACAATAGGATGGAAGAGCGAGTAGCTAGGAAAAATTAGCGTTGGCAACATCAAGCCACTGCTTGTACACTCACCAAGAAGTTAAACTAAGCACATCCATTATTCTTGTTGTTCTGACATCTTGCAGGGAGTGTTGCCGTGTAACGTGAATATAAGGGTGCCTTTCCATGAAGTTTTGGATACCGGTAAGGCGTGAGAAGCAGTAACGAAAGTGAGGAGTTTAGTGGTGTCGATCTCTCCCACACCAACACCGAAACCCTCCACTTTGGCTACAGTCCCTACGATCGGAATGGTATTGGCTGACTCAAAGTCAGCCAATCTAAGTGATCTAAGTGCTTCTCTTCAGAGGGTGATGACAAATATGGTTGAAATTCCTCAGATGGTCCTATACTCTTTTACGTGGCCGGTTTTTCCCTGATGTCTCTAAACCGTCGCACGCATCGAAGGATGTTCAAGGTACGCTTCGCGGGGCTGCTCTTATGTTTGCTAATTGTTGTTAAACAACGTTACTATGACATTAGTGAAAGATGTGAAAGTGATTGTGTGCAGGATGATGCAATATTTGGCTATGAGACCAAATTCTGCTTTTTCGGCACCATACATCCATCGCTGTCACTAAGCTCTCACTGTTTGATGGCTGGATTTTGGTCCTCCCAGATTAACGTATCTTTCATTATGACTATTTCATACAAGATTTTCCATTCACAAATTTCAAAATGACAAGAAGGAACAACATTTCGTCAGGATAATATGAATTCAGCTATTTCACATATTCTCCTCAGCGGTTAAGGTACCATTGGTGGAATGGTTAGGTTGCATACAGTGGCATACAAGGTGTAACCTCATTGGATAAAAGAAAACGGTCAAAATTCATCTGATTCTGGCAGGCATCCCGTTTATAGGAATGTGGCTATCAGTCTCACGAAGGCAGGGAGAGACTGGCGACGAACTCCGGCTGTTTACGCAAAGTGGGTTTCTGCCGCCTAATTGCCGAGGCCTCGGCGAATTGAGGAAGGCGACCGGCGCTCCGTCGATTAATTATCCTAAATTACTCATGTATGTTTTCACACATGGGGCAGTGAAGTGTGCCGGACGATTGAACTAGCGGGTACCTTCGGAACATTCGCGAGTGAATTTCGAGAAATATGCTCTAAGATCCTTGTGGACAATCTCCTCTCCGTTCGGCCGACGTACTGGCTACTGCAAGCTCAATGAAACAGGCAACTACATGAGGCGGCAACTCGAGAGTCTTTTGTCGAGGTTGGATTTAAACAGCAACTTTCTAACTTGTTACAAAACCACAACCTCAGCAGAGTAATAACATCTCTTCATACATTGACAAAGATGATACCGTAATCGGTCATTTTGGTCTCCTTTGACTGGTAGAGTTGTGAACACCTTTTGCCTGGGTAGGTCGGTCACCAGCACGCTCCTAGCTTCCAGTTTGCGTTTGAGTGCGGCGCAAGGAACTTCACCGGATATCTGTTTTCACGGAATGTCAAGAAGGCGCGTTACAGTTAACGCTCGATCGTTTCATCAGAGCAGATCCAGCGAGCTCTCGCAAAAGTGGTAAGAATTAGAGCTCGTTTGCAATTTACAGGACAGAAACTGTTAAACTTAAGGTACGGCCTTGTCCATATATGTTTACTGTACACACCGGATGAGTGTACAATTCGGCTTTCTTACTAGGTTAACATCCAAAATTAGAAGGAACCGGAAGATTCGTTTTCAGCAGTAAATTCGAGTGCAGGATGGCAGTTATTTAGAGCACAAACTACAATGGAACAATGGTAGCTTACAGGTAAAAAAGCGGATGCTTAGCAAGTCCCGTAGGATGGTCAAAAGGAGAACTACAACATGGTGTATAGAAAACAAAGGGATAAAAGGAAAATTGTTTTGGTGGAATCACCATAGTGTTAACACAGAGGCACGCAGGGAGAGCCAACCACAGTTGTTTAGGTTAATTCTGGTTGGACAATGGTTGTGCAACCTTCGTCGCAATATATCACCTGTCCAGACGCACAGGCTTTATCTCGTAGTGTAGGTGGGTTAGGGCAACATCAATGCCATTTTTAAGTACAGGTAAAGTGGGGAAGGAAACTAGGTAATTTGGGAGGGCGCTCCAAGCCTGACATACACGAAGAGAGAAAAAGTTCCGTTGACATCCTAGCCGACTGTATTGGGTGGCTAAATTGAACTGGTGGCCCCACAAATTCTTGTTGGGGCCCAGATGACGGCAGACGTAGTTGAGGTTCCTTAGAAGCTGATAAGTCATAAGATCGCCATGTAGGCGCCGGTACCGGCCACTATATAAGTTTAGGGTCCTCAGTCAAAGTTGATAAGAAAGATTGACGTGCTTCGTGGCTTGTCCCTGTGGAGTTTCGAGTGCTGCGAGGTATTGTCTGTGTCAGGGCTGTCACACCTGGATTGCGCGTTTCACATGAGGCCGCATATAGGTGTCAAGCAACTGCGAACAGACGGATCAAAGCGCCCAACTGCCCTCTGCAGCATGCCAGATCAGCCTGAACTAGTATCTCAAGATGGCGCTCCTGGGTAACTGCTTACAGGAAATGATCTCCAAGCTTGTAGGTTACGTTCGGCTGGCAGCGAATGTGAACCACCTTACACTTCCCCAAATTGAACTGGAGCAGATTGTAGAGTGATCACCCATTCGCTCTGTCCAAGTCTCGCTGAAGTGCATCGTGAACTGCTGGGTCGGCGATCGTCCGCCACATCTTGACATCGTCAGCGAACAGCAAGAAATCTGAAGCAATCAAACGCGTAAGCTGGTTACTGAACCCGAGAAACAAACGCGGTCCCGGAACTGATCCTTGTTCGGCAGTGACTACAAGGACGAAAGTGTCATCTATGTAACGACTATATGAATGTACATTTTGTATGTGAGGACGTAGCTTAGTGCTTTCGATGTGGCCCATGAAATTATCAACCGAGACAGGTTCAAGTGGACTGCCCATGACTAACAACATAGAGGGTGCCGTCGAACCTAAACTGCACGTCCTTCGTGTATAAACGTTTTAGTGGTTTGAGATAGAACGCTGGAAAACCAACTTTGTCGGCATGTGCGCTTATTATGTTCAGAGTCTCTTCTAAGGGGACATTAGTGAACAATGAGCACACATCAAATGAGACCATGTGTTTCTCTTCTACGTTCAGATCTCGTATTTTGTTGACAAATTCGAACGTATCTATGAGACTGTATTCTGCTAATTAACGCCGAATAAGTTCGATAAGTTGGGCAAGCTATGGCGCCAATTTTTGATCCGGTGCGCCGATCACCGAAACGATCTGGTTCAGGGGGTCAACTTCCTTATAGGCCTTCGGTAGGCCGTATATTTGCAGCAGCCGAGACCTCCAAGAACAGAACTGTGTCATCGTTTTCATGTCGATCAGTCATATATTCATCAGCTATTTTAGTTCGCAATGTAGCAATCTCTCGACTTGTTCGATTCCATCACGACCTGTCACATCGCGAACGAAACGGCTCATGTCAGCTAGAACTGTATGCGTGTTCTGACCATAATAAAGTTTTCATTATAATCTATCCTGTTTCCTTGCCAGGCCTCAGTATGGCTACGTTCTCATTTCGTGGTAATTCCATCAAAGACTCCGTGATGTTTGGTTAAAATTCTGCACTTTTCCGTTTTAGTAATACAAAACTGGTTGGCCAGACCCACTGCCTTAGCCTTAAACGAACCGCTTGTGTTATCAGTGGCAGGCGTCAGACTGGACAATTGTTCGTACATGTTTTCAAACTGAGCTTCAATTCCTATTCTATCACAATCACCCAATGGTACAGCGAAATTAAACTCAAGTGATAGCGCCTCAAGTTGGGGACGACTTAGTGGGACAGATGACAAGCACGTACCTCACGGGTTCATTTGGTAGATGATCATTAATGGACTCCACTGACATCGAGTTCAGAAGTTGTTGCTTTAGTGTCAATTGTATTTTTCTCAGCACATGCCGGATAAAATGGAAGAAATTTGCTCGGCGCACAAGATGCAACTGTCTAGGATATGATAGGCACATCCGATTCTGGCGTTTAACTCGGAAACACGTTGAACGCATGCCTGAACCTAGGATTTCGTAAAACGTCTCGTTTCGTGGGCTCACTGGTAATCTGTCATTTCGCAATTGCAAGAACTGACGCGGATAAGTAAGGGTGTAGAGGACGCAATGAGGAGCGGACAAATTATTTACTGTGGAACGCATGTCTGGTTAACATAATAACTCGAACATAGGAACACGAGTCCACTTTGCGCAAGACTTTCGCGACACCTTTCCGGAGCGATGCGCCATTACAACTTTTCATCCGCCGAGCGTCTGTCTAGATTGCCTCGTGACCTTCGTGTACGTCGTCCGGTTGATTTTCCACCAAACCTCATTCGTCTGCCGGTATCTCATGATATCCCATCGCAATGAGGCTGGACCTTACCGTGATGCGATGGTTTGCGTGCCTCAGCGATCCATTGAGCTATGCTGGGTGGTGCTTTTTTGCACCTTCAAAGCCACTCATACCAGATTGGTCAATGGTTAGAGGCCAGACAAACTCAGCCTCCTGGTCCTCCAGGTTGGGGGTTGGAATGGGGGTGGCTCCTCATTTCATAAAAAGGGCTCTGTAGTCCAGTGCCAAAACGCGCTGCCTTGCGGTGAGGTTTTTGAACCAAAGGCTTTGGTTGAGAACCCTAATCGTTCTCCTGTCTAGGCTTGGGCAACCTGACAGTATTCTGCCCACGCAATACAATGAACCCTTCATCAAACAATTTCTTGATGCTCTGGCCGTCGCAGAGGATAATAAACGGCGCCCTATCTGCTGTATCGAGCAGGGTGGATAGGGGTATGGATGCTACTGCTCAGGCCTTCCCGTCTTCTTATACCCTCTTGCGCTTTTTCATCCTTATCGTCCCGCTCCCATTTTACTTATATTCCCACCATTTTCAATTCCCCAATTCTTGGCCCTCCCCCAGCTTACTTCAATAGTCGCTTGTCTTCTAATTTCAAATCACACACAATTGCAGGGCCTCGCTCCAATCCAGCTGACAAGTCCATATGCAACCAAGCGGACAACGTAAGTCCATCCGTTTCCCTTTGGAGTCCTCGTGTCTCGCTAAGACTGGCATGCCTTAACGTGCGCACTTTGCTGCAGATTGTCCAACAGGCAGCACTTGCCCACACACTAGAGACCCTATCGATCGATATTTGCTGTTTATCAGAAACCCGCCTGCAAGGTTCTAGCTCCGTGCTTACCCTGAGATGCCCCACATGCGACACTGGCGGCACATTCTCATTGCGCCTGTCTGGCGATGATGCAGCTTCAATTGCCGGTCAAGCTGGTGTCGGCATTGTTTTTAGTCCCCGGGCTGAAGCTGCCCTGATTGATTGGATCCCAGTAAACAGTAGGATGTGCGCCGTTAGATTAGCTGGTTCGTTCCGTGCTACGAAGTCGCGCGGGGACAAACGGTGCCTGTTTGTCGTTGCGGCCTACGCCCCTACAAACTGTAGCACGGATCCGATAAAAGATGATTTCTATCAGCAACTTCACGAGCTCCTTCGTTACAGAAGAAGCACGGATACTGTGGTGTTTGGCTGGTGATCTAAACGCCCAAGTCGGGAAATTGTCCTCTGATGAGCTTCATCTGGGCGGCCAACATGGTGTAGGCTCCTGTAATGATAATGGTGAGCGATTGCTACAGCTGTGTGAAGATGCTCGCCTCTTTCTCGCGAGCACTAACTTTCGACACAGCAGCCGCGGAAGTGTGACTTGGCGGCCACCAGCCTCGGGCCAGCCATGGACGCAAATCGATCATATCGCGATCAGTTACGGCTGGAGAGGCTGTGTCCAAAATTGTCGCTCGATTTGGAGCACGAGCGTAGATTCTGACCACGCACTTGTCTGTGCCGACCTCCTGGTGCGTTTCAGTGGACGTCCGCAACGTCGATGTGAACGGATTGACACCAGCCAGCTGGCGAAGCCAGATGTTCTGAATGTGTACCATAGTGCGCTGACATCTGGGCTGAGTAAGCGCCCACTAAACACCGTTGAAGATCACTGGTCGCATATTCGTCAAGCGTTGCTGTTAGCAAGCATGTCTTCATGTGGCAAAGCAAATTGCCAAACCGGACATTGGGTCTCTACACAGTCTCTGGAACTTATGGATGCTCGCCGACGTATTCCGGCTGGAAGTGAATACAATGAGGCTCGCAAAAATCTCAGGGCAAAACTACGTGCTAGCCTAAAGAAGGACCGCGAAACCTGGTAGTCTCATCGTGCCTCTGAGATGGAAAAATCCGCTGCCGTTGGTAATCATCGTAAGTTATTCCGTCTGATAAGGGAAACAGGCAGCAGGAGACTTGGTGTTTGCGAGACCATACGCGACGAGAGTGGGCAGCCGATCCACAGCCTGTCAAAACGCTTGGAGCGTTGGGCTGAACACTTTGCTAGGCAATTTAACCAACCTGAGTTATCGCTTTCTTCTTCTGGCATTGAGCGCCCTTCTCCTTGGATCCGCCCTCACGCGCAGAAGTCGAACATGAGATCAGGCTGTTGAAATTGCATAAGGCCGCAGGGGCAGATAGAATTTCCCCAGCCCTCTTCAAATTCGGGGGACTTACTCTAATAGATGATTTACACTAGTTGCTTGTGAAACTTTGGGAGCAGGAGACAGTCCCGACAGACTGGAACCGCTCCGTCATTGTCCCCATTTTCAAGGGAGGCTCAAGTTTAGAATGCGGCAATCATAGAGGGATCAGTCTGATTTCGATTTCCACTATATTGCTTGCCTCTGTCATTCTCCACAGACTGACTGGCAGTCGTGAAAGCCAGATTCGTGAAGAGCAAGCTGGATTTCGTCGAGGTCGGGGCTGCATCGACCACATCTTCACATTGCGTCAAGTGTTGGAGCACAGCCATGTTTATTGGCGACCCACCGTCGTCGTGTTTCTTGACATAAAAAGTGCCTTCGACTCAGTCGATCGATGTGCCCTTTGGGACTGTCTGCTGAGGAAAGGTGTGCCTGATAAATATGTAAACATTATCAAAGAGCTGTACGCACATAATTCGGGCAGAGTGAGGGTTTATGGCAAACTCTCGCCACCCTTCAGTATTACTAGCGGTGTGACAAGTATGCCCGCTGTCACCTTTCCTCTTCAACTTCGCTATTGATGAAGTCATGGAAACAGCGTTCGCTGGACACGACTTAGAAGGTGTGGAGCTACTTCCTAGTGAGCGACTTCTTGACTTGGAGTATGCGGACGATATTGCCCTAATCTGTGACAGCTCCCAAACATGTCAAAGAGCACTGGACCGATTAGCACTGGTTGTCAATCGTTTTGGGCTATGCTTTGCTCCATTGAAATGCAAAGTACTTCTCCAAGATTGGCAGGGACCCAACCCTGCGCTAACGCTTGGTGGTGATCTGCTAGAAGTCGTTCAGGAATTCAAGTACCTGGGCAGCTATATTAGCACCCGTGGGATTGAAGATGAGGTTACGAACCGTATAGCAAAAGATCGAGGCGCTTTTGCCAATCTCCGCCACCTGTGGCGCAGACGCGACATTACTCTCGCCCTCAAGGGCAGAGTTTACAACGCAGCCGTCCGTTCAGTTCTCCTATATGGCTGTGAAACCTGGCCCATCAGGTCGACAGACATGAAGAGCATCGTCACATTCGATCATCGCTACCTTCGCAGCTTAGCTCATGTCTGGTGGGAACACCGCTTTGAGCAATGAGCGTGTTCGACGTCGCGTATTTGGTGCAGGAAGAGCGAGTGAACCGCTCAGCACCATTATATCACGCACCAGGCAACCGACTCCCGCGACGTGCATTGTTTGCGCGTTGTGGGTGCGGTTGGAAGAGGAGGAGCGGAGGCCAAGTGATGACTTGGTCAAGAGAAATGAAAACCCTCACTTCGAAGTTGGCGTCGGTTGGGGCATCCCGACTGCCTGGCTGGGGTCCTAAGGACGGTGAACATGTTTGGTTGGACACACTTGCTGATATGGCGAAGAGCCGGCCCAAATGGCGTTCGTGTTGTGAGTTCCTTTGTCCATCCCCTTCCTGTTTAGCATCCCCATCCAATCACGATCTCACTTGTTAGGCATAATATGACACTTTTATGGCAGCCAGCTGTTAGCTCTCGGGAACGATGTCCATCCGTTACTGGGGACTCAGCGGGCGTGCTATTGTTTGTTTTTTCTTTTTTGTCTTTTGTATTGCGGCACAATATCTGAGGTGTTTTCCACCTCCAGCTATCGTGTAATGTAATGTAATCTCATGATTTATTTTAGGATGTTTGTGAGTACCGTAGAGTTTGTAGAAAGTAGAAGTCACGTGGACCGGGGTTCGGATTTGCCTGTCACTGTGGCCAGCCACAGGGCGCCTGCGCCTACAGAGGGATCGTAGGTGGCTTGCGCTGAACAACCCACAGCTCCAACCACACATCCCATATCCAGTGTAAACCAGAAGGAATAAGACCGGGAGGCATGTGGATGCGAGCCACGTTTCATCAACGGAGCCGGCCCACACTCTTTCACAAGCAAACACAAGCACGCTGTAGTTGGGAATCAACCGCACACAAGGCGGTGGTTGGGCCGTAGTCCGCTCCACACTGAGTGCATGGAACCGCTCTTCGAGCCTAGCACGGCCACAACGACCGTGCACCCCGTCCACTCCAGCAACGACCAACTGTCTCCTGGAGCCAGTATGGACGGGTAATAGACAGGTAGACACCTTGTCAACATGCACATTAAGCGCAGCCACACCGGGGATATCAAACAACAGCCAATCACTTGAGAGAAAGATAACCAAGGAAATAAATCGAATAATGCATTAAGGAACGGTGACATAACTATTAAATTAGTGAGCATATGAAATAAGTTGTTTATCAACGAATACGAGGTAAGTTCACGAGGTCAGAAAGTATATCTAACGGAAATGCTACAAACACGAAAATGTTATCGAAATAACTACAAGTGGCTTAAGCGACGTGTGCAAGTGTAAAGAAGAGAGTATAAGTAGGCATTTATATGAGAAAGAAAAGCATTAGGATAAAAATGAATACCCACCACCTGAAATAAATAGACTTAGCATGCAAGTACGCTGTTATTAAATCGAATGCAGCGTACCTACAAACGCTGTGTCGGTTCTGCCTACCTTCTCTGCAGGACCCGTCGTCGCTTCGGTAGTGGTCCCGAGTGGCCTCGCTCATGGCTCACTAGGCCTGTCTGACTCAGGCACTCGCGACCGCATGTGCTACAGCACCATGCGCTCGATGTCGATGGAGTACAACCCATAGGTGCTTGCCATTTCCGCACTTGCCGCTTCTTCTCTGCATGTATGAGGTCTTTTTTCCGCACTTCGCCAACTGTCTTCGTGATTAGATCGCGCCATGCACGCCGATCAACCGCCTTCGATTCCCATGATCAGTAATCAAGATTAGAACGTGAGAGGCTCACTTAATTCATATCCTGGTAACGCAACTTTGGTGTCCCCACATCCTGCTTCTCAATACTCAGCTGACCATATAAGTGTTGTTTCGGTACACGCATTGAATCCATACGCCACACATGACCGAGTCACCTCAGGTGTCTCAGTAAAAGTATGCAGTCCACTGCATACATCCCACTTTGTCGCAACACTTCTGTGTCAGCAACTCTGTAGCCCCAACTGATGCGCAAAATTCGTCGCAGACACTGCTGATGGAACCGCTCGAGATATCCCACATCCCGCCGGTACATCGTCCACGTTTCGTTAACGTATAGAAGAACGGACAGCACCATGGATTTGTACACCATCAGCTTCGTGCCAATGGTAAGATGTTGGCTGTTCCACACTCGAAACTCTAGCTTCCAGAATGCCGCCGCGGCTTTCGACATGCGGATACGAAGCTCACAGAGAAGCTGCTGACCAGTCGACATCACACCCCCAAAGTAGCAGAAGCGGGAGGTGGCTTTCAATACTTTGGCACCAACGCTGATTTTCGGCAATATTGAAGATTGCACCTCCGGTGAAGGCTGAAAGAGACAGACACTTTGGCTTGTGTTGATGGTGAGCCCGAATTCTGACGCTGTCGAAGCCAGAGCAATAGTCATGTGCTGCAACTCATCCGCGCTGTGTGCAAACAATGCACAGTCGTCAGCAAACAGCAACATACGGATATTTGTCTCACAGACTAGGGTTCTCGCACCGAAACGACGGATGCTCAGCAACCCACCATCAATATGGTGCTCCACATGAACACCGTAAGCACAAGCGGCATCAGAAGCACAATATATCATTGCATGAAGATATATATTAAACAGGGCGGGAGCTAAGACACAATCTTGCTACACACCAGAGACAACTGCAAAGTCATCCGAGGTCTCTCCACTCAGCTGCACCAATCTCTCGCAAACCACTATGCAGACATACAATTAAACTTACAAACTTACACGGACAACCAAACTTACCCAACACCAGCCACAATGCCTCGCGGTTCACCGTATCAAATACCTTGGTGAAATCGACAAAAAACGAGTACAACGGCTGGTGTCGTTCTCTGCACTTCTCCTGCAACTGACGAGCCGCAAACACCGTATCTATAGTGCTGCGAACCCAACGGAATCCGCACTGCTCTTCCGCCACGTTAAGTTCCAAATCCTGACTGACAAGGTGGTTGAGCAGGATTCGGGCAATCACCTTGCACACACAAATCAACAAGTTGATGCCAAGATATTTCCTACAATATTGCTTGATCCTTTTGCCCTTGTACATTGGTAGCACAACGGCATCACTCAGATCAGGAGGCACCTCCTCCTCAATCCATACGCGTTGCACCAAGTGCTGCAGCGCGGTCACCAACGCGGCTCCGCCGTGTTCCAATACTTCAAGCGGGATCCCGTCAGCCCCAGCACACTTGCCGTTTCGCAGCTGAGCAAGTGCCCTCTGCGTCTCATTCAGTGTCGGCGTGTCCGCCAGACTCGCCTTCACATAGTACTACTTCAGACCGTTTAATCTAGGCCAGTCGATTTCTGACCGGTTGTTCAAGAGACAGTCAAAGTGATTTCGTCAGATCTGCATTATGTCTGCAGTCTGTGTGCAGGTAGCGCCTGAACTACCATCGATCAGCGTCCATAGCGGCTCCAATGTCGGTCCATACACCGTCTTCAAGGAGTCAAAGAATCCATGCGTTGGCGACGTTCGGCCTAGCATCCCATCTGCATAGCCTTCCCCGTCCACCATGCATTTTTATGCGACGGGGCTCTCAGGTCAGTCGCCGTCGATTTCTGCGAAACTGAGTCTTCTTCCCCAAGTCACTGGGGTCCGCCACATGTGCAGCAAATGCTGCATTCTTCTCTGTCACCATTCCGTTAATCGTCGCACTGTTCTCATCAACTCAATCAGGCCGCTTACCGTTTGCGCGCCCGATGGTCTCCTCGGAAGCAGCTGTCACCTGGTCGTGAATGTGGTGCCACAGGTCGCCCACTGTGACTTGCAGTCCACATCACACAGGAGTGCAGCCATCACCTTCACCAGCTCAATAAGTTTCGCCACAATACCGAGGGAGAGAATGTCAAATTTACGTAGATTCACAGCTGGACTGCAATACATAGATTTACGAAAATATATGTACAGTTTGGTCCGCACCAATTTCTGGTGAGTGCCACACGCAGCTCTACGCAGTACACGTGTCATGCGCACTTCACGCATATCACGCTGACGTAAGATGACATATTCGAGCAGGTGAGCGTGACTACTCCGTGGGTGCGTCCAAGTTGTTACATCGGTCACACTCAGTGCGAACCGTGTGTTCGTGATCGTCAGGCCGTGAGTGGCACATAGTGAGGGCAGTCTGTCACCGTTTGCATTCTCTGAACCCATGCCATGTGGACCGATAACATCTGTCCACACCGATGCATCACGCCCAACGCGCACGTCGAAATCACTCAGCAGAAATAGTCGGTCGCTGCTCGGCACGCATCGTATCACGGTGGATAGCTTAGTGTAGTATTAATCACGCTTGTCATCAGGATAACACATGGTCGGACCATACGTGCTTAGGAAGGTGGCAAACGTACCTCTTCCGGGTCGTACGCGAACAGTCATCAGTCGCGCGCTGACGCCTGTTGGTTCACCTACGAGCTGGCCATGGAGGCGATCAGATATTGCAAATCCGACCCCATGATAACGTGGCGCTGAGGCCGCGCTGTTCACCCAGTACAATGTGCGGCGAGCACCTGCTTCAAGCAACTTACATTGCTCAGCAAGCCCAGCCTCACTGAGCGCCTCAATATTGATGTTGTAGCGCGCCAGTTCCATTGCAACCTTTGGCCTTTGGCTCAATAGCCTGACCAACAAGGCAGTGGGGAAACTATATACGGTTGGCAGCATCCGGGGGAAACTATATACGGTTAGCAGCATCCGGGGGAAACTATATATATATATATATATATATATATATATATATATATATATATATATATATATATATATATATATATATATATATATATATACATATATATATATATATATGCGGATGGCGGCATCCGGTTTCGGATTTGCCTGTCACTGTGGCCAGCCACAGGGCGCCTGCACCTACAGAGGGATCGTAGGTGGCTTGCGCTGAACAACCCACAGCTCCAACCACATATCCCATATCCAGTGTAAACCAGAAGGAATAAGACCGGGAGGCATGTGGATGCGAGCCACGTTTCATCAACGGAGCCGGCCCACACTCTTTCACAAGCAAACACAAGCACGCTGTAGTTGGGAATCAATCGCACACAAGGCGGTGGTTGGACCGTAGTCCGCTCCACACTGAGTGCATGGAACCGCTCTTCGAGCCTAGCACGGCCACAACGACCGTGCACCCCGTCCACTCCAGCAACGACCAACTGTCTCCTGGAGCCAGTATGGACGAGGTAGTGAGTAATAGACAGGTAGGCACCTTGTCAACATGCACATCAAGCGCAACCACGCCGGGGTTACCAAGCAACAGCCAATCACTTGAAACGACAAGATGAAATAAAACAAATCCAATAATGCTACACATACGATGGCATAACTCTCCACTAAATTAGCATATGAAGTAAGTTGGTTAGCAACAAACCCGCGATAAGGAAAAAATGTCCACAGGTTACTTAAACACGCTAAAAACGCAACAAAGTTATCGAAGATAAGCGCAATTAGCGAAAGCAACGTGGCCAGTTAATAGCTTATTACGGTAGGCAGAAGAAACTAAAATAAGTGGAATGAAATTTAGCCAGCTTAAAAAGACCTAGTTTAAATGTACGTTGGTTTATATATATATATATATATATATATATATATATATATATATATATGATTTGGCGGCGTCCGTATCCGGATTTGCCTGTCACTGTGACGTCCATGGGGACAGTCACAGGACGTCTGCGTCTACAAAGGGGACCATGGGTGGCTTGCGCTGCACCACCCATAGTTCCATCCACACACCCCATATCCAGTGTAAACGCGAAGGAATAAGACCGGGAGGCATGCGGATGGGAGCCACGTTTCATCGACGGAGCCGGCCCACACTCCTTCAACAAGCAGAACGGAAGCATTCCGGCCTAATTGGGAAATCATACACACCAGACGTACACGAGGCGGTGGCTGGACCGTAGCCCGTTCCACACAGATTGCATGGAACCATTCTTTGAGCCTAGCACCGTC
>OX104061.1:33952889-34011659 GCA_944474145.2 Dicrocoelium dendriticum
ACGCTGTATTTGGGAATGCAAGCGCACACACTGGCGAGTGCGCTAGACCGTAGTCCGGCTCATCACTGGTGAGCATTGACCTGTGTGGCGCAAGTGCATGGAAACCGCTCTTCGAGCCTAGCACGGCCCAACCATGGGATCCCGTGCACCCGCCCCTTCAGCCAATGACCTACTGTCTCCTAGAGCAAGTATTGGACGAAGGGTAGTGGGTATCATAGACAGGTAGGACACCTTGTCAACAATTTACACATAAGCGCTACTCATACAGAGATATCTCAAACAACAGCATTCACTTTAAACGACAAGCTGAAATTAAATAAAATACAACTAATGCATATCTCGTTAAGGTGCATAACTCTTCGCTAAATTTCCATATGATAGTTATGTTGGTTTGCAAACAAATCCGTGAATAAAGTAAGAATGTCCACAAGTTGCTTAAAGGCTACAAACGCCAACAAAATTACCGAAGATAATGCGCAATTGGTGTAAGCAACGTGGCCAGTTAATAGAAGCATTATCAGGGAGGCAGAAAACCAAAACAAATAAAGAGGAAATGTTATTTAGCCAGCTTAAAAAGATCTTGTTTAAGTTAAGTTGGGTTTAGCCCAACGTGCGGTGAAGTGCATCAGAATGCAACATCAGCCTCAGGCATGGGGGCATAACTTGCGCTGCTTCGGGATTTCCAATCCAGCAGAAAGTGTACTCAGCACCATCCTCTCGCAATGTACCTTGATCAGTCAGTCGAGTCTCACTCAGCGCTGCGATATCAATATCATACCGCGCAAGTTCCATGGCGACTAATGCGGTTCGTCGCACAGGTCGATGATTAGTGTCCCGATCGTGCAGTGTGCGCACATTCCAGTATCCAACATATCTATACCTATCTATCTATCTATCTATCTATCTATCTATCTATCTATCTATCTATCTATCTATCTATCTATCTATCTATCTATCTATCTATCTATCTATCTATCTATCTATCTATCTATCTATCTATCTATCTATCTATCTATCTATCTATCTATCTATCTATCTATCTATCTATCTATCTATCTATCTATCTATATATATATATATATATATATATATATATATATATATATATATATATATATATATATATATATATATATATATATATATATGATTTGGCGGCGTCCGTATCCGGATTTGCCTGTCACTGTGACGTCCATGGGGACAGTCACAGGACGTCTGCGTCTACAAAGGGGACCATGGGTGGCTTGCGCTGCACCACCCATAGTTCCACCCACACACCCCATATCCAGTGTAAACGCGAAGGAATAAGACCGGGAGGCATGCGGATGGGAGCCACGTTTCATCGACGGAGCCGGCCCACACTCCTTCAACAAGCAGAACGGAAGCATTCCGGCCTAATTGGGAAATCATACACACCAGACGTACACGAGGCGGTGGCTGGACCGTAGCCCGTTCCACACAGATTGCATGGAACCACTCTTTGAGCCTAGCACCGTCACGAGGACAGTGCACTCCGTCCCCTCCAGCGACGACCAACTGTCTCCTGGAGCCAGTATGGACGAGGTAGTGGGTAATAGACAGGTAGGCACCTTGTCAACATTCACATCAGGCGCATCCACACAGGGGAACTTAAGCAACATCTACCTCTGAAATGCAAGATTACTCATCACGCAGGCAAACGTACCACATACGCCGCCTTATTGGCCTGGATTAGTAAAGTGAATGGGAACATACTCATGGTGTTTCTATTCCGCATACAATTGTGCTTTTTTCGGGCACCCGAGAAACCGCCCTTTTGAGTAGTTCACGGAATTCGCATCGATCAAATTTGCGTTGGATTCGCAACACCTGAAATCAACATGAGTTTGTCATAAACTCATCTTCTTCATGTTCTGGTAATATTATTTTCGGTTTGCTCGAATGTCGTTCTACTGCACTAAGTTAACCGTACAAAAGCGGTATGAAGATCCTCGTAGAATTCATTCGGTATACATATATACATAGATTGTCGTCATCTGTGTCCAATGGCAGTTCGAATGCGGCATATGTACATGCGTTTCTCCAAACTTAAGTGTGAGCTGTCCCAAACTGGATAGAGACACATTAGACATCATCATCAATGGTACGACAAACGTGTATGGGTTTCGTTTGGAGGTCAGGCTAACAACCACTTTTACAGGTATGAGAATAACTACCCCATACGAACTGTTGATGTTTTCTTCTACATTTAGACGTGACTGCCTTAAACCTTGGGCATCCATATTTGAAGGGATCCGATGTGGCAATAGTAAAGCAACTGCTAGGTAGAATGATGACTAGACTATTAGTACAGTGAAATAGTGTGCACTTAGGTGTTGCCCTCTACATGTTCAGTCTGGTTTGAGTAACTGATGTGGGAGATCACACAGCATGCGAATGCGATACAGTGTCCACTTCTGGCTCTCTGTGTCTCCGACCGGTTCGGTCATGTGCTGCCCGAGGCATGTGCGCCTACTCAAAGAACGATTGATGCGCAACCTTTGGTATTGACAAGTGACATCAACTAAGTCCCGCTGCTCACTGTCAAACATGCGACTTTCCAAACAGTGTTCACATTTATTGTGCAAATGTCCAATTACTCAACCGTTTATACCTACCGACTCAATGGACAATGGTTTATTACGGGTAAAACCCGTCATATTTGATCCGACAGTGCGGTCGCAAAAAAAACTGTCCTCCTGCGTTATTCGCCTCCAAATCTTTGGATTTATTCTCACAGAGACCTACGTGCCATCATTCGATTTGGCTCCGCGAGCTCCTCCTACCACTGTTCATCTATTGGATCTATCATTCACGGATCACCAACAAACTGTGCTCCTGGAACTTCGAAGTCAACCGTATTTGAAGCTTATCGGATGTTTTATTTCTCCTCTCATCACATAAGAACTCTTGTGGTCTTATTTTAAAGATCTTTTTGAGAGTCACCCGATCAGCTTACTACCATTCCTTCAAGTCGCTCTACAAAGCGATAGTCGTCAATTTGATCCGTCCTTGGAACTGCCACTGTCGTCATTAGACAGTATTTTCCAAATCACCGTACTTTGGCTCAGTCCTACGTCCACCACGGCCTACCCTCTACCGTCTGGATCGATAGCACGCACATCCACCCCAAAGAACGCGTGATTCATCTGGCCTCGACACGCCTGGACCTGCTGACCTCGAACCAGCGCCGATCGCCACGCAAAGGTGCGTCAGTATCTCCATCCCATTCCTACCCCTACTGAGAACATGTCTCGTATGAAGAGCAAATGCGAATCATGTGCCAAAGTCGTAAAAAGTGGTCTGGTTTGTACTATGTGTTTGAAAACATACCACACTACCTGCTTTGGGAAGGCGTTCACGAAAGCCAACACCGCAGACGCGTTTTGGTTCTGCCAAGTATGCGAGTCTATTCCATTTGTTAGCTGTCTATCTGTGCTACTGAAGAGGTGTGAAAGACTAACCGAAGCAGTCGAGCAACTGGTGAGCGCCAGAGTTACACCCTTGGGAGGAAACGGACCTGCACTTGTGAGTGAAAATAACACCCCGAACTCACTAGTCAGGCCGAAGAAGCGAGCCAGGCGTCCCAACCCAACCCCAACGACTCAGCCTCCAGCAGTATCAACTCCATTCTCCCTCCCTCCTATAAGTAAAAACAGTGACTGCAGTGCGCCTGCCTCGACTTCTGTACTGTGTGCTGCACCTAGTAGTCTGTTCACTACACTCGAGACTGTAAGCTACAGTCAACCAGCCATAGTGAACAACCCGGCAACGTACGCATCGGTTGCTGCCAAGCAAACACCGGAAAGAGCACCGGTAACCTTTGTGCCCGAACTAGAGAAAACAAAACTGACGCAGCACGGATGGCACACACCAAGGCCGTTCACAAATTCAACAAAAACACCAGAAACTAAGCCTCGAAATCCAAAACCAGTAACCACCAGGCGCAACCATGGTGTCCTAAATATTGTATGCACTAATGTCCCCGAATCCAAATCCAATACAATTAAGAGCAAGTTGACGGACGATCGAAATCAGTGGGTTTCCATCTGTACGTCGATCGGAGTCCATGCTAATCCCACGACATTAAAACGAATCTCGCGCCACCCAAACGCGTTGCACTACGGCGAACCCCGGTTACTTCGAGTAACACTAAACTCGGCGGACGAGACTGAGGCCGTTCTGCTGTCTGCGAATCGTCTCCGCAACGACTCAAGTGGAGTGCGCATACTACCCGAAATCCCGTGGAAAGAACGTTCAGGGGATCCCGCCAACAAAGATAGGTACAGAATAAGTCAAGATAAGAAAACAGTGATTGCTCACGGTGTTCCTGAGCTTACTGACTCCTCTTCCGACGATGCTCAGATGCATGACCGCGAGCAATGGCACTACATCCGGGAGGTTCTTTCTCTCTGGATCCCCATATCACCAAACTATAAAGGATGCGGTCCCAGGCTATTACAACTTGTGTTACAGTCAGAACAAATGGCACAAACCCTACTAGCGAACTGGATCAAATTCCGTTGCAGATTGCCAACGGAAATTCGTCTGAAAGCAGCAAGAACACCAACACCTTTTAATGACAATTCAGTAGAGGCACAACTCTTAATGAAAACGCCAGCTGCAGGACCCGACTCGGGGACGGTTTCAAGAGTAGCCATACTATCCGGAGGGGCCCAGCAGAGCACGAGCAAACACCAGGATTCGGAGCATCTGATACCTGCTTATATATCAAATACTTCTCGAGAGTATGCAACCCATCCAAAAAACGATTAGTCGCCGACCCTTTAATGGTCGGCGTAACCTCATTTGCTTCATCCACCCCTCCAGTCGCCGGCCACTCACTGGTCGGCGAAACTTCACGTATGAGTTGTACAACTTCTGAAACATTGATTAAATCTGAGAAACTTTCATGTATGTACACCAACGCCCAAGGGCTCCTCAGTAAAATTAACGAACTTCGACTGCGTCAGGTTGCGAATGCTTGGGACCTAATTTCTATTACCGAAACTTGGTTGCATCAAGAGGTGACTGATGCTGAGGTTGAGATAGCCGGAATGTCACTCATCCGGAACGACCGCCCCAGCAGAGGAGGTGGGGTCCTACTCTACTACCGCAGCGATCTACAATGTACAATAGTTGAGAACCTGGAAACACACGTTACCGACTCACTCTGGTGCCGTCTCCGACTGAGACACAACGATACATGTCTCATAGCTATCGTTTACCGCCCCCCAACGTCCACTATGGAAATGGATTCCTGCTTGATCCATGGCCTAAACAGAGTAACACGCACTAGGTACAGCCACACTCTCATCTCCGGGGACTTCAATCTACACAATCTGGAGGTTTCGGCATCGCCCAGTGAGCAGTTCAAAGCAGACTTGCAGGAACTGATCGCTAATATCCCTTTTTACAATCATGTCACCACGCCCACTAGATTCAGGACAGCAAACAAACCGTCCATATTGGACCTTGTGCTCACAAATGAAGAGCTCATGATTGAGAAGTTATTGATGGATAGTCCATTAGGTCGCAGTGACCACGTAGTAATAACTTTTGACTATGTGTGTTATGCAGAGTATCCATCTGAACACTCGGAACTAACTCATACAATCACACGCTACCACGTATTGAAAGAACTCGCCGACGAAGCTGCTTGGGAATTCTCAAACAAAAGTCCCCTTGACAACGTTTGGGCAGAGTTCGTTAATAAGCTCAGCGACAACGTCAACGAAGCATCAGAGACCAAACCACTTCGTCCCGCGAAAATGCCTTCAATTATAAGGAGTAGGACTCGCAAATGCCTGGCGATAAGGTATGCAGCATGGCGTGCCTACAAGATTAACCCAGACTCAGAGACTTGGGGAAATTTCCTGACCCATCGCAACCATTGCACCGCACTTGTCCGTGAGGACAAAATAACGTATCAACAGTGTCTAGCCAAAAGGTTCATGGCAAACAACAAACTGCTGTATAAGCATGTCAATAAGCTTCGTAAAGTGAAGCATGGAATACCCCCACTATTCACGACAGGCGGTAGAGTACAAAGCGCCGAAGAAGCAGCTAATACACTGCGGCTGCAATACGCCCCAATTTTTGAACTCGCAACATCTACCTGTCCCATAATATCAAGCTCATTACCGACACCTTTGTTTACAAATGTTATTTTCAACCCATCAATTGTGCTAAGGAAGTTACTCTCACTGCGCGAACATAGTTCTCCGGGAGCAGACAACATCCGCCCGAAGGCACTGAAGGCTGTGGCTAATAAGCTAGCTGAACCACTGTCACAGTTCTTTCAAAGGTGCTTTGATGAACAACGAGTCCCCACTATGTGGAAGTGTGGCATTATAACCCCTATTTTTAAAGGCGGTAGCCGTTCCGATCCTGCAAACTATCGTCCAGTGACTCTCCTCCCTGTGCTCGCGAAGGTGATGGAAGCAGTCGTCGCTGAGGCTTTGATGGGCTACCTGGAAAAATGCAACATATTGGTACCGGAACAGCATGGCTTCCGTCAACACCGGTCATGCACCACCAACCTACTTATTGCTCGAGGCAGTTGGACGGAAGTGGCCGATGATGGGGTCGGAGTCGACGTCATCTATCTGGACTTTTCCAAAGCTTTCGACCGCCTTGGTCACCGCATCCTACTTCAACGGCTTCAGAGTTACGGAATCGGAGATCCTGTACTTGGTTGGATTGGAAACTTCCTTTACCAACGAAAGCTCCAAGTACGTGTTAGGGGATCACTTTCTAACCCAATTGAGGTGGAATGTGGTGTCCCGCAAGGCTCAGTGCTGGGACCGCGCTTATTCCTGGTGTTTATCAACGACCTGGCAAGAGTCATCTCCTCAAACTTCCTGCTTTTCGCCGATGACATCAAGATATGGCGGGCGATTAGTAACAAGGCAGATCAGGATCTGCTCCAACATGACCTAGATTGCATTTACGAATGGTCAAAGAGTAACAAGCTTCAATTGAACATGGCTAAGTGCAAAGTGATGCATCTGCGTCACCAGCTGGTGAGCGCCTACAAGATTGGAGACCACACCTTGGCAAAGGTTTCTCATGAGCGGGACCTGGGTGTATTGGTACAGGAAGATCTCGGGTGTTCCAAACAAGCAGAGAAGGCGACGAGAACCGGAAATCAACACTTCGGCCTTCTTCGCAGAGCCTTCGGTCGGTTTGAACCATCAATATTTCCCCAAATGCTTAACGCCTACGTGCGCCCGCATGTGGAATATGCTATTCAGGCGTGGCAGCCGTGGCAGAAACAGGATCTCATTGCTCTCGAGACTCCTCAACAACGGGCAACCAAGAACGTCAGGGGCCTCTTTCATCTGCCCTATCAGCTTAGACTGAAATCTCTAAGAATGTACAGCAGTCGATATCGGCTTTTGCGGGGGGATCGCATAATGGTTTACCAGATTCTGAAGAACCCAAATCACATTTGCCGTCCGCTGCTGGAATTGAACCCCAACATTAAACTAAGAGGTCACCCTCTGAAATTGACAATTCATTATAGCCGGCTTGAATGCCGTAGAAATTTCTTTTCTCTCCGCGTGTGTGAGCCTTGGAATGCCCTCCCTAATTACGTCGTTTCTGCTCCCAATCTGGCGATATTTAAAAAACGTGTTGACGATGCGTTGTCTCACTTACATTTCCTTTTATGACTTGTTAGCCAGGGGCTACAAAACGCAACCAAACGGTTTCTTGCCAAACGCTCAACCATTGGATTTATGGATTTTTATGTTTAATACGCGAACATCTCCGCTATTTCACATAAGTCTAAGGTGAGTCCACCACAACGCTTTTCACTTTATTATGCAATTTATTTTCGCAATAATTTCCATCCCACAGGACTTGTTAAGCGATGCTGTTTTACCCGTAATAAACCATTGTCCATTGACTCGTACTCTACTGTGGCCATAAGCTATTTGCTAACGGTCTATATCGTACGTTCCAGGTGCAGCCCATTCGGTACTCATAAAACCATTGTCCCTATGCGCCGATTCATTTCCGATGTTATATACTAACACACTGACGTACCATTCCCGTTAGATGCAACCTTTTACTTAATCCATTCAAATGATTGGCCATATGCAATGCAACTTCTGGTAGGCGTCTCTGCACGTCTGCCTTCCATCCGGTTAATACGTGTGTTTTCATAAGCCTTCGGTAAATTCAGTATGGCTGAGGGATAACTGGAACTATAACTATACTCACTTTTTTCACTAGCCTGCGGAGTGGAACATGGAATGGCAATATCGTGATAATCGCTAATCGGTTAATTGTCGGGATTGTTCACTTGACACAGATTTTCCAGGGAAATTTCTCTTCGAATGCATAATCCAAAGTTGTCACACGAAGGACAATCGTTGAGCATTGTGTTACAAATGTCAAATTTGACATTTTATGCGTACTGTAAACGGCCAAGCGATGATACCCTTTTGATTCAAATGTATCCATCGAACTGGAAACATACACAATAATTTGCCACCCTAGCATTGATCCGTAGCAAGCACACAAATCGCTCGGAAATACCGCACTCACATCAATTACGAATGAGCTCATGGATGGACTGAACCATTATTCTGCGATGCACCGGCTCTCTAAGCATCATGCAAGTTGGCATTGAGCAGCTAGTCAAGCTACAGTTATGGTTAGCAATACCATGGACCTGACATAGTGATATGAATCACGGCCGAATAATAATACGAAAATGAAGATGTCATAGCTCACTCTCGGTTTGTAACCATACTAGACGCCGCTTGAGGAGGTAGCAAGAATAGCATAGCATAGATCATGATGAGTACAATATCGTAATGGGCAACATGGGAAGTCAACGCGAAATACAACCGAGTTAAATAAGCCTAAAAACGTTAGGTTACCTGTGGCTTATCCGTTCTATGCAGGTGCAATAAAGATACCACATTGCACCAAGTCGGTAGTTAATCATGCTAGAATGAAACTGCACCCAAGCCCGACTTACATGCGGTATATAGAATAAGGATGACACCAAAATGAATGACGGAGATGACGTAAGCAAATTTTCAAATTAACAGGGAAATGGTGCGATTATGTCCACTGCAGGCTATCCGTGTCGTAAGGTAAAACCAGAGCCGGTTCTAATCGTCTGTTGTCCGAGGTAAGCGAGAATCAACAGGGAGGTAGAACCACCAAGCAGTCCGTCATGTGTTACTATTTATTTCCCCCTGGTCATTCGTTCGGACCGCCAACATATCTCAACCAATCCATCAGTGTCTAGAATACTACCTATGCCCATGCATTTCGATTCGGATGTTACAACGTATTGTCGCTGCTCCGGGAATCAACCTAGATGACTTGTCTGAATCTCAGTGCGTTTACCTGAAGGCGGCAGCAGTACAATGGGGCGTATAGAGACACTTGAGATGGGATACATTGACTTCATATTGCAACCCCTAATAAGTCACGGTGTCACACGAGAAGAAACGTAATAACATCCATCTGTCAAGTGGGAATGTATCGAAACACGAACAGATGTCAGCGGGATTTGTACTTTAGGCGAGTCCCATTTAGACATCGAGCCAGCAGATAATGGTGTTACACGAGTGAAAATGACATGTCTGTCAGGCTAAAGTGTGGTGCTTATAAGTGTTTCTAAATGGCTTCCACTTAGTCATTCAACGTGAGTTATCAGTTGACACACCAAAGGTCCTTGGTTCGAGTTACAGTACTGCAGTGTTGCGAACGGGCATTTGTTCACACTTGTGTATGGACTACCACAAACCGTCGTAAACCATAGCACAACGTACGTGCATGAGTTTGGATTGAATGAAAGAAGAACAGCCATATTGCTCTAGTTTTAGAAAATCGCACGTAGAATTATAAGTAACCAATACGACTGTCAGTGGTTAGTTAGCGTTTGGATGAGAACCGAAACGACAGCCTTAAGTTTAGTCAGAAGTGTGGGTACCAACAATAGATTGAGACAGATATGGGAATACGGAAACAAATGCCGTGAGTATGGTTACCAGGTAGAATGATGCATAACTAAATGTACTAAATGCACATGTGGAATAGTCCGCTGCTCCCTGTTCTATCATCGGCTTTTGAAAGAGTGTGCAAACTGTTTTAGCAAACTTACAAGAAGTACTTTGCACAATATTTAATTATCTAATATCTCAAATGTGTATGTCGTGGCACACATGGGCATGATGATATCTTCACAACGGGATTTGGAATGGAACCCCTTAGACATGGCTGAGAAAGCAATGAACCAGTAAATCTCCGTACCCATGGTGTGATTTGCAATGAAAACAGTGAGCGTTGCATAGTTAATCATATGAAAGTAGACAAATAATGGGTATCAAGAGCCTCGGCAAATGGCGCAGATAAGGTGGTTAACTGAACGTATTATGTTCCCATGCGAACTGGATTTCTCATCATAATTTTACCACTTACAATTTACTAATAATCTGTCATCATACATCTGAGTTGCAGCTATTCTTTGCAACAAATCAATTGTTGTTGTGCTGAATTTATTTTCCAATTACATATTTATTTAAACACTACCGTAACACCATAGTTGGACTAATCTACTTTTAACTCAATCTACATGATTGGTCATTTGTAATTTAAATTGTCGAAGGAACGTTGGCTCTTCCGCACCTTATCTCGATAATAGCTGACTTATCCTAACTTCAGTATGAGCGATGTTCAGCTGGAAATATAGCTACAGTCATTATTGTGACTAATATATGAAACAGAACATGTAGCATCAACATCAGCATGTTAATCGATAGTCAGTGACTTGCCGGGATTATTCAGCTTACACGGACGAGCCAACGTGTGGACACTTGCAACAAAAGTTGTTGGGTCTTGAACACCGATTTTCCAAACTGCATTCCAAAGCGAGGAAGGGTTGCAGAGTACATGAATTCCAGGGATAATTGTTGATCACTACACCCAATCGTTCAATCCAATGTTCGAACGAGTGTGAAATATTATGAGCAGCAACCGCTTGGTACCCAGGAGTTAACGCGACCCATATATATATATATATATATATATATATATATATATATATATATATATATATATATATGGTTGGTGGCATCCGGTTTCGGATTTGCCTGTCACTGTGGCAAGCCACAGGACGCCTGCGCCTACAGAGGGACCATGGATGGCTTGCGCTGCACCACCCACAGCTCCAACCACATACCCCATATCCAGTGTAAACCCGAAGGAATAAGACCGGGAGGCATGCGGATGGGAACCACGTTCCATCAACGGAGCCGGCCCACACTCCTTCACAGCCAAACACAAGCACGCTGTATTTGGGGAATCAAGCGCACACAAGGCGGTGGCTGGACCGTAGTCCGCTCCACACTGAGTGCATGGAACCGCTCTTTGAGCCTAGCACGGCCACAAGAACCGTGCACCCCGTCCCCTCCAGCAACGACCAACTGTCTCCTGGAGCCAGTATGAACGATGTAGTGGGTAATAGACAGGTAGGCACCTTGTCAACATACACATCAAGCGCAACCATACCAGGGATATCAAACAACAGCCGTTCAATTTAAACGACAAGCTGAAAGAAAATAAATCCAATAATGCATACAGATACGGTGGCATAACTCTTCGCTAAATTACCATATGAAGTAATTTGGTTAGCAACAAATCCGTGATAAGTAAGAAATGTCCACAAGTTACTTAAAATGCTACAAACGCAACAAAATTACCGAAGATAAGCGCAATTTGTGTAAGCAACGTGGCCAGTTAATAGCACATTATTCAGGGAGGCAGAACAAAGCAAATAAAGCGGAATGAAATTTATCCAGCTTAAAAAGACCTAGTTTAAGTGTAAGTTGGTTTAGCCCAACTGCGGTGAAGAAGCATCAAGAATGCAACATCAGCCTCAGCATGGGGCACGCGACACATACTGTCATGTTTATTATGCAAGGGTGGAAGTTCATCAACCTAATAATAGCTATAAACAGTCATGTGAATCATCCACCAGGCGAGCAGTACGATTAAACGAATCAAGCCCTGCTGGACTTCGCTGACAATCACGTGGAGTAACAGAGAGTAGTGGTGGCTAGCGTCCGACCCGGAAACAATGACACGCACCGTGAGGAATGGAGAAACGGAAGACAATTACGGAGACCGTGACGCCATGTCCATTTCAGTTGATTTGTTCAATAAGTTCGGAGCGAAAAAATGTGAAATGAACTGACTCTGAGTAATAAATCAGTTTCCAAAGAGTAACTACCAAGGTCGTAGCGATGATATGCGAGACTCACGGCATGATCAATCACTGCGGACGTAAAGGTATCTGACTCCAGTGGAGTGCCCACTTTTAACTGGCGGTGATGTTCCAGTAGCAGAGTACGCAGCTTGGGCCAAACGGTGGATGGTACGTACAACCGACTGCATGCGCTACACTTCTGATCGGAATACTCAAACGCACTGCGGATAGTACCAAGCGCAGCAGCTTCTAGATCAGCTGATGTGTGAACAAAGTGGTAATTCTTTCCACCGCACTCGCCGTATATATATATATATATATATATATATATATATAGCATTGCGAATCATAGCCATTTAATTTTACTTTTTTTGGCTCAGACATCTGTTATTTGATTGTGAAGAGCCCTAGTTCAACGACAGGTGAAATCGAGTTGAACGATTTTATTTACGTTGTCACCTGAATGTGAAATTTTCGCTCGTTCATTTTGAAAATTTAATATTGCAGTGGTATGAAAACGATGTAACAGTATTTGATCCGTTCATTCTAAGGAACAGCTTAACGCATCGTGGAGAAATACACGATTTACTCATTTTGTTTGCTATGGATACGGGGTCTGTGAATGGAGCTGTGGATGGTGCAGCGCAAGTCACTCATAGTCCCTTCGTAAGCGCAGGCGTCTTGTGGTTGCCCTAAGGTCACAGACTCGAAAACCCGGAACCGGGTGCAATCAAACAAACGTGGCATAGTAAGGTGCGGAACTGATATCCGCCTTGTAGGTAGATTCTGCTGAAGAAAAAAATGCTGAAACTCAGATTGTTTGTAATAGTGAAGCAGTTGCTGCCAGATTTGATTTCTCAAAAAAGCTTCGTAAATTTTGAGAAGGCTTCCGTGAACGCATCGAAAATTGCTTTTCCAGACGTTGAAATCAAAGACTGTCACTTGCACCGGTGCCAAAGTCTCCTCAGAAAGTCGGTAACATCGGCTAAAGACTGCATTTGAAACGAATGTAAACACAAATCAGTGTTAACGTTTGTACCCGTTGCAGAATGCAAGGAGAGTCTCGAATGAACTTGCTGCTACATTTCCACAAGAAGAAATCTATGATGCGGTGCTCATATACTTCTCCACAAACATTGAGGGTGCAGCAAGCAAATACATAGTTTTCAATTCAAAAGTGGAAAAATCATGGTGCAGTTCTTATGATGTCGCCGAAGACCACAAATTGCTATGATGGGTTCCACAATGCGTTAGCTTTTTTGATCTACTGCACTTATCCCAGCATTTAGTCTGTTTGATGGACAACAGAGGGACGTGGCCTGCCGCAGCCTAACACTGGCTAATGCGTAGACAGATCGCCTGAAGAAGAAAAAGAAGAGTTATACGTGGCAAGGCGCGGTCGCCTCTTATGTAAGAGATTATGCACAGAGGGAAGACAAGCCGAAATACTAGTGAAGATTGGTAAGCTTGCAATAAGGAACATTGTTCATAAAAACGGTCTGCAAAATGCGACTAAGGTGGTTGCGACGATTGGCAAGCAGCACTAGTGCGATCAAACCCTGTACACTTAGCGCTTAATTGTGTTTTGTATACGACATTATAAGCTATTTCAATACGACTGCCTCATTACCAGTGAATTACCTGATATATTCATGAGAAAATGATATTTTTCCACGTGAGATCTTGTAGGTATGTCTAAAGAACAGTACAGAAAAAGGGAACAGTGTAGCGATACACTCATAGCGTGAATATAAATAAGTGCCGCGCCATAAAACGACACGGTGAATCGTGCGTGCCAGGGAAGCAGGTGAAGTGCGCGTCGCAGGTATGCGAGGAGTCCGACCACCGGCGTTTTTCGGTTCAGTCAAACGATTTCAACATAGAGGCAACATCGCTCTCGCAAGTGTAAAACGAGACAGGTAATTTAGAGTAGAAGTTGACACAGCGTACTCAGGCAAATCTTCGGACAGCCACGGATCTTTCGGTGTGGGCATTTATGTCCGTGCGATTTTTGCTGTGCGGAATTCCCGTGTGGGCTTTTATCACAAAACCGTTATATAACCCACTGAGTGCATGAAAGAAAGTAAAATGCAGATAAACCGAAGCTGTGATCAAGACATGTTCAAGGTAATTTAAGCACGAACTAATGTGGGCTTTTAGTGCTAGGAACAAATAGCAGCAGATCACTGCAAAAGGTGTGATCAGGTCTGGAGTGCCACTACCCAGGTGCACAAGAGAGAACTGACGCACTGGGCAGCCCTCCAGGAATCAAGAACAAAGTCTGGGCAATGATCTAGGCGGACCGCGGTTTTTAATAGACTATATACGGTATTCTGTTGTTGTCCGCTTATTGGCTGTCTGTTGTTAATTGGCCTGTGACATTAGCCCCATCCAATTGGTTCGTGCTCGTTCTTTAGTTGAAACGATTGACGTTTACTGAACCGAGGATAACGTCGAGTCGTGTTGATGTCATCGCCGACAGACTGCATGGTGGCGTCTGATTGGCCATTGGTCTATTAGGTTGATGCTTCCCCGGCTGGATGACACAGCGGTGCGTGTGGTTGAAGTTGATTCCGGTGTGAGCTGCCTACTTGCCTAGGGCCGACCAATCCGGTTCTTAGATGCCGCCAATCACGCTGTCTCTTGTGTACTGAGTCGGACCAGTCGTGCGGATTTCGCCTTCGTCTGATTGGCACAAGGTCCATCGTTACCGTGACGATTCCCTTCGCCCCAGGTTTCAGCCATCATCACATCTGGGAGAAAAATATAGTGTATCTAAGTGACAGGTGTCGTTGGAGCCAAGCACATAGGAGCCATGCATCCGGTGATGTCATACGTGTGTGTCTCGGTCGTTGCGGTCATCCACCACATTGTGACCTGTTAAAAAGACTACCAGTTTCCTCAACCCGCTAAAAACTGAAGGTTCTATTTTCTCGTACTGCATCTAACCACAATTCTGATCTATCGTGCCTGCCCCGCTTGCTTGTTGACCCAATCAAAACTATCAGTATGACGCGAAATTATTTTCTCGAGTGATACGTGTAGACAATTTCATTTTAACAATAATTCCATATCACCATTCGTAGTGAAAGCGTAACATGCTGAAAACGCACTTACCGGGCGAATAAAGCGTACTTTGACTTGACTATAGTAGCAAATGTTAGCAGTGTTGTGTGTGCTCACCGCTAGTTCTCTGTCGCCCCATGCACTCTTCAGCCTGCAACTGACTGGATCAATGTCTGCCGATTGATCGATAACAAAGTCAATACGCCTGTACCCGAAATGATTCACTTTTCCGGAATACACAGTCCTACGCGTGCTATTCCCAGGTGTACGACGTAGTGCTACAAGGTCCGATTTGCACATGGGCCTAGTGTGTTTACCGAGACACACAGCGCGGCTATGAAGCGCTACAATGGTACTTCGTATTCCACCGTTCAATTTTGCACCATCATCAGTACACGTTAGCCGAGGGTGAGGAACACACCTCAGCTAATGTGCCGCAATACAGAAAGGTAAGATAGTAAGCAACGTAGACTTAAAACCAATAAACAGTAATGTAATGTTAGTACCACATTTGTGATCGTTGTTGGATGGGAAAGCTAAAGGGAAGGGATAAAGAGACTCAAAACACAAACGCCACTGAAATCGATACTTCGCCAAGTCGGCTAGTGTATTCAACCAAAACGTGTTCATCGTCCTTCGGACCCCAGCAAGGCAGTCGGGAAACAGCAACCGACGCCAACTTCGAAGTGAGGGACTTCATTTCCCTCGACCAAGTCATCGCTTGGCCTCCCCTCCACTTTTTCCATCCATACCCCCGGCGCGCAAACAAAGCATGATGCGGGAGTCGGTAGGCTGACATGCGTGACACGTGGCCCAACCATCGGAGCCTGGTGCGTGATATAACGGAGTTGAGCGGTTCACTCGCTTTTCTTGCGACGCCGAACACGCTCATTGCTCATGCGGTGCTAAGCTGCGAAGGCAGCGATGGTCGAATGTGACTAGCCTTTTTATGTCTGCCAAATTGATGGGCCAGGTTTCACAACCGTACAGGAGGGTTGTACAGACAGCTGTATGGTAAACTCTGTCATTCAGAGCTAGAGTAACGTCACGTCGGCGCCACAGATGGCGGAGATTAGCAAAAGAGTATCGTGATCTTATCTTCCGTTCCACTGGCGCTGATATAGCTGCCCAGATATTTGAACCTTTTGGCGACTAGATGATCACTGCCAAGGGTCAGCGCAGGAATGGACCAATGCCAATATTAGAAAAGAACTTTGCATTTTGATGTTGCAAAGGACAGCCTGAAACGACTGATATCGATAGGTAATTTCGCTAATGCAACATGGCACGTTCGGGAGATATCACAGATAAGCGCAATGTCATCGGCATAATCTAAATCAAGGAGTCGGTCACCTGGGAGCACCTTCTAAGTCGTGCTCGGCCAACGTCGTTTTCATGACTTCGTTAATGAGGAAGTTAAAGAGGTAAGGTGACAGCGGGCAATCTTTTCTCACCGCTGCAGATATTGAAGGGCGGTGAAAGTTTGCTGTAAACTCCACTCTGCACAATTTACGCGCGTATAGCGCTAGGATAATATTGGCATATTTCTCGGGCACACCATTCCTGAGTAGACAGTCCCAAAGGGCACACTGATCAACCGAATCATAGGTCTCTTTTATGTCTAAGAACACGACTACAGTGGGCCGCCAATAAACATGGTGGTGCTTTAACAACTGATGTAATGTGAAGATATGGTCAATACAGAGCCGACCTCGACGAAACCCGGCTTGCTCCTTGCGCATCTGGCTCTCACGGGTGCCAGTCAGTCTAAAGAAGACGACAGAGGCAATGGGGATTAGACTGATTCCGCTATGACTGCCGCATTCTGAATGTGAGCCTCCCTTGAAAATTGGAACTATTAAGGAGGGGCTTCAGTCCGGCTGGACAGTCTCTTGCTCCCAAAGATTTACTAAGAACTTATGTAAATCGTCCAAAAAAGCAGGTCCCCCAAATTTGAAGGAAGCGGCACCATAGAAACTGTTCGGTTGTCACCTCGCTTATAACAAATGGCCTGATATCCACATTCGAGGCGATACGAGAATTTCAACCGTCATGCGGTGCCTGAAGCATCTGGTTGGTTGATTTGAGCTTCCCGAAGAAATATTGACGAAAAACGGACTACATTTTACAGAAACGAGTTCCGTCGTTTCGTACAACTTTATGATGTGAAATAAATACGAACCGTTTCATACAATTCGGTTGCCAGACATGACGGAGCGCACAAATCACTTGCTAAAGGAAAATATACAGACGGCAAATTTGTCTGGCATACAATGAGAAGATCCAGCAATTACAGTTCCGTTTACATACAGAAAGCTGCATTATAGAGCGACCGATAAAACATCATGGAAGCTACCATTTGGTAGGACGTTGCGAGAAATGTTAGACGCATCTATACAGGCACGGAAAACAGTGATCCCCACCAAATTGGGCATCCCCGCCGACCAGTCCACTTAGGAAAAGCGGGTCTTGCCAATGCGTTCCGGAATTTTCGTCCGGTTGAACGAAAAGCAAAAACGCCAGGTGCAACACATATCCTCTCACCCCGTCAGTATTACCCATGTGAAACAGCAGAAGAGCGCAAAATTAACGTCGGGCAGCTTTACCTCTCTCTTCAACCGAATGTGGTGCTATGTTCCAGAAACGACGTCGCAAGCGGTGGAACAGCTACTCAACTCGCAGCTTATTCTGAAGTATTCATTTAGAGATAGAATGGTGTTGTGTGCGCTTACCGCTAGTACCCTGCGCTCCACCTATTTTCAGCCTGCAACTAGTTGGATGAATATTCGTCGCAGCTAGACTCAGGCAGACAGTAACTACACATTCAAGAAAATGTTAGACCACCGTTTCGTCCGACTGGAATTCGTCACTAGCGCGCACCCGCCGAATCTTGCCAGATTGGAACCTACGACCTTACTCTTCCGATCCAGTGACTTCTGCCATTGAACCATGGGTGACGGCAGTAGACCGCTATGACTGATAAATAACTGCGGTATAGAGCAGCCAATCCTCCACTGTCATGCAGTTAGATATTAATCATGGCGCTCTACTGCCGTCATCCACGACCGTGGCATAAGTCGTTGACTCGTAAAAGTAAGGTCGTGGGTTCGAATCTGGCAGGGTTCGACAGGTGCGCGCTACTGACGACTACCAGTAAAACGAAACGGCCATCTAGCGTTTTCCTGGATGTGTAGTGACTATCTGCCTGCGTTCAGCTGCGACGAATCTTCACAAAAAGCTAATGAATCCCCTACTACTCACTAATAGTTGGATGTGTCTATCGATCGATCGCTAACAAAGTCAGTACGCTTGTACGCGGACGAAGCCACTTTCCGGAATACAGTCCTACGCGAGTTCCTCCCGTTTCTTGTTTCGTTCGCGGATGTATACCGCAATGCTACAGGGCCTGATTTACGCATGCGTCTAGTATGTGTACCGAGATACAACAGTTAGCTAAGGCTGTTCATTTGTTAGACGAATTGTTTGCCAGATTTGGCAAATTGGCTGCTAACGTTAGTTACCAATCAAGGTGACATCATCAGCGGGTTGATGAATCACTTTGATCTAATACCTGTCTACGCTCTGATGATTTCACCTCGAATATGGACGAAAAGTTTGAGTCAAAATTGCCAAGCTCAGTGAACAGCTCGACCAACGAGACACAAACGTTATCACGAGGTCGAAAAGAAGAGAGGTAAGTTATATGGGCAAGCGTCAGCGCGGCAAAAGTGCGTCACTTCGGGTTTCATATGCTAACTCAAGACCGTAATGCGGCACGTCAGTTTTTGGATTGCACGCACACTGGTAAGATTGTGTTGTCGCCTGTTTCACGGCGTTTGGCCGTTGATAACCCAGATCTGGTTGCGCTTGATGTAAATGCTGAAGAGGTGCTTATTGTTGTGTGTGCTCACCGCTGGCTCTCTGCTTCCCCTCTCCATGTAAGTGCGCACTCTGCAAACGACAGGACGAGTGCTGATTGATTGAGCGCTAACAGTCAACATGCCTGTACACAGACTAAGCCAGTTGGCCTGAATGCACCGTCGCATGTAGTGCAGCGTTGTTTCCTGTCGTTCATCATGGACCGTACTGGCTTAAGGGGACGTCCAACAGATAGACCTAATGCGCTGACGGAAACAATACACCTACTTGTTGAATATTTCAACCTCCATTGCTGGATCAAGAAGACTGCCGAATGGTTCTGGGGCAGACGTAGTAAACGATCTCCGTGACAATGCTAGGCTCAATGAGCGGTTTTATTCGGCGTGGGATGGTCCAAGGCAGAGTTATCAAATTGCGTGCGTCAGTACGCATGTTTTCCCTTACATGCTATGAATGATGTTCCTGTTGAAGCAGTGGGTCAGCTTTGAATCAACTATACCTCTTCCAAGCGGTGTGGATGGAGCTGTGAGTGGCATAGTGCAAGCCAACTGTGGCTGCCTGCAGTCACATGTAACACAACGGTATCATATTGGCGTTGAAGCGAATCTCGATCATGTTGCTGAATTTGACCTGCAAATGCGAACATGCGTGGCGAACATTACCAGAGAAGATGCTTAACCGTGGAGTTTACCCATAACGACAATATCAAAGACAGATGAGCCAATCCACGTGTAGCACCCATACTGGAGGTGCGAAATCGATCCACACGGAAGCTTGGCTATACTATCCATACTTCTAAGTGATAAAGTGTGGGTGGGATGGACATCAACCAACCATGACAGCGCACACTGCAGGCACACACACCACCTGTCAGGAGAGGGACACGAACTCCACAAAAGCAATGTAGATAGGCGAGCGTGCCAATAAACCGGAAGCTGTCAGTAATGCGAACAGAACCTCCAGTTCCTAACTCCTCAACTTTTAGACCGACGGAAGACTGCGCTGTCATGTTAAGAAAGTCTTATGAGAAGCGCAAGTTCCGAAATTCAAGTTGCATGAATGTAACGCGCGCGGGTCACCAAGAGAACCCAAGGCACTAGAACCATGAGATGCGAATAGTCAAGAGCGCTGGGAATTGAAACACACTCGCGTTGGCAAGGAGAAATAGGCGGACACGGAAACATGCGAGGAAAATACAATGGAGATTTCTGAGTGCATGTCCAAATATGACAGATGGATCGGGCACAATGAAACCGGACAACTGAAAAGGAAGGTCGATTTGAAGATAATGTGAGTTTGTTGGACATTAAAGCGAGAAATGTGCGGTGGAAACAAAACACCATGTTGCAAGTTCACAACTATCTACAATACGATAAGCCAACACAAACTCATCGCGAGTGAACAGCACTCCTATGGGAAAAGGTCCGTTCGGGCAAAAAGACGTGATATATTTCACGCCGGTAATTGTGCCGATTTTTGCGTCGCATAAAAACACACGACAAGTAAGCTGAAAGTGACAAGTCTGTCGGGCAAGCAAGCGTCCCGATCAGGGATATCGGTTCGCTAAGAATTATCGTCTTTCTTGTCTTGTTTGTCCTCTTCATTCGCTGATTCGTCGTTTTGTTTTTCCTTGATCGTCTCGACCTCCATCGGTTCATGAGGCAGAGGATCTGATGCCGATGCTGGGAGAATGGCGCTTGATGTGGCTGCAGCCGTTTGGGAGACTGGTGGAGTTGCACCTTCTTCTATGTACAGAAAAGGTTCCGGGGGTGCTGGCTCAGCACCGGACCCCGCTGATGACTTGCCAGATCGACCGGATCCTGGAACCTTGTGTTTTTCACGTTTGGAAGAAACTGGGAGGCTAACCGATGCTTCGCCCATTTCGACATCAGCTTTATCAGACAACTCTTGGGCGACAACGGTGGCGATAGCAACATCTTCTTCATCGTCCTCTTCCTCGTCCTCTTCTTCGTGAACATCGCTTGAGGAATCCTCTTCCTCATCTTCGTCAACCCCCTCCTCTTCCTCATCATCCTCGCCCAGATAAGCTCCTATAGTTGACGCGTGAATCGGTTTGACACCAGGTTCAGCTAAACCAGAGCTAACTGCGGCGGTCACATCTGAAGATCCGCCAGCTGCAGCGCCAGAGGCACTGGCAGAACTGGACACGATTGTTCGGTCCCCGGTAGGCCCGTGGCCATGAACTAGTTCCACAAGGACTTCTGTGTCATGCGGTCTGCGATCATGTACCATGAGGATCCCGGCCTGGATTACAAGAAAAGAGAACCAAACGGATCATAGATGATGACAAGCAAGCAAACGGAAAACGCAAATCTGGCGACAAAGTTCACTGCTCAAAAGGATCCCATGTTAGGTGTAATTTTCGGATTTAGCAGGTATATAGAATGATAGTGTGTACCAATGAATAATCCACGACAGCTCAAATGTGAGTTTCGAATAGATATAACCAAAACCATTCTTACGAGCAACCACATCACCACCACTACCATGGTTAGCAGCACGAAGAAATTAGAGCAGAATTCAACGCGTTTCATCAAACCGGCTGTCACCGATGCAAGTGACATTCGGGAGAATAGGGTCCAATTGTCATCACATCGGATTCCTTTGGTTTCTTCAATATATTTTTTCAATTCAAGTAAGTGCTTTATGCACAAATAAGGGTGAATATTCAGTTGTTACACATGCGCTTTTAGCATAGTAAAGGAAATGAAGCAATAAATACACAAGTAGAGTAATAAGTAGCATAGACAGCAGTGTGGTTACGATGCACAGTTGCTTTAAGGCTCCAGGACAACTGATGTATGGTCGCATAAAAAACGTGCCAGATATGGAATAACGGATGAGTGGTAAACCTTTGTACGGGCAAAAATGGATCTATACTTTGTCTAGTTGCGAATGTTGATATACACTCAGACAGTGCAGCGAGACTGCGCATTAGTGTAGTGCGACGGTTTGCGCACCTCATTGACCCATTGAGCTATACTGCATGGTACTTCCGGGCCCCTTGAAAACTACATATACCAGGTTGGTCAATGGTTAGAGGTCAGACAAACTCAGTCTCCTGGTCCTCCGGGTTAGGGGTTTGAAATGGGATGACGTCCATTTCTGTAAAGCTAAATCATTGCCAAATCCCCGATGCATCGTGGACAGGCTCTTGAGCCAAAATCTTTGGTTGAGGACCCTAATCGTCCTCCTGTCTAGCTAGGGGTGAGCGCTCTGGCAATATCTGAGCCCAGATACAAACATGACTTCTTCTGCATCGGCCGTCGCGCAGCTTAGCAGGGGTCGTCTTATCTGCTGCATACAGCAGGGCGGATAAATGAAAACATGCTAGTGCTGGCGCCACGCTTCATTTTTTTCCACCTGTTTCTCTTTCATCAAGACTGCTATCATAAACCTTCCATCTACAATTCCCAGCTTAATTGTCAGCAACCGAAGTGCCACTGGCATAGAACCATGTGCAGCCAACTTCTCGCGACACCCATCGAACGCCTACCGGCAACAGTCCCTTATAACGTCACGCTGTCCAGTTTCCATTGAAGCGCACAAATAGGTCAACAGGCTGCATTCGCACGTACATTGCACAATGGGTATTGATGTGTGCCCTGTGTCCGAAACTAGGATCAATGACCTCAATAAGGTTGTTGAATTACCTGAACCCGGCTTGTCCTCTCGCTATTGCTTGCATGCATCCGCAGACGCTGATGCAGTTCGCACAGGTCAAGCTGGGATAGGTATCATTCTCAGCTTCCAGGCTGAGCCTGCGCCCTGACAACGGAGCCTGGTGGACCAGTCAGGCTCAAGAAATGAAAGAAACAGAAGCAGAAGGCAATTATCGCAAGCTCTTCCAGCTAATCCGCACTATCGGTCACAGGAAACCATGCGTCAGTGAGACAATCAGAGACAGCGCGGGTGCAAGGTTACACAATAAGGAGTGCCATATGGCTCGCTGGGGGGAACGCTTTTAAGAGCAGTTCAGTTTCCAACATGCTCCAGGACCTCTTCCTACTCAGGTGATGCAGGACAAGCCATGTCCGGTAAGTTTAGAGGCTACGTCGGTGACCGAGGTCCGAAACGTGACCACAGCCCTCAATCGTTTTCTTGCTGCTGGCCAGGATACCCTCCCACCTGCACTAGTTAAGGATGGAGATGAGGTCCTCTGTAAAACACTGACATCCCTATCCGAAAAGAGGGCCCCGGCTAAATGGAGTGAATCGATTCCAGTGGCAATATACAAGGGCAGTCGCACAGATTGTGCTAACGCGATGGATATTAGAATAACGCCAGTTGTGACAAAAATTACTGGCCTCCATCCTCGTTCATCGCCTCATTGTGGGACGGGAATCTCGGACTAGGGAAGAACAGGCAGGTTTCCGCACAGGACGTGGCTGTATAGATCACCTATTCACCCTGCGGCCGGTGCTAGAGCAGGGCCACGCATACCGCAGATCGACAATAGATGTATTCCTTGATACCAAAAGTGCGTTCGATCCAGTGGATCGGTGCATTCTGTTCGAAATACTTGCGCGAAAAGGTGTTCCCATGAAATATGTGAATATCCTACATGATCTATACTCGAACACAAAGTCGCATCAGGGTCTACGATGAGTTGTCAGATAGCTTTCGGACAAAAAGTGGCGTTCGTCAGGGTTGTCCGATTCCCCCATTTTCGTTTAATGTCGTCGTGGACTCTATCATGCAGTGTTCCCTTGCGGAATCTCACGGTAAGTGTTGAGGTCCTGTCTGGTGCAAGCTTAGCTGATCATAATTATGCGGATGATATCGTCACGTTTTTCGATCACGTTGGGGCGGCACAATCAATCCTGAATAGCCTCTCTTGAATGGTCCCATTATTTGGCATGCGCATCGTACCTTCATAGTGCAAAGTGTTGCTGCAGGACCACCATTCACTTCATGACCCCCTGACCCTTCATAAAGAGGAACTCGAGGTGGTCGATCGAGTCACTTAACTTGCAGCTGCATCAGCAACAACGGGCGCATAGAAACTGAAATCAGTTTACGCACGGCAAAAGCCAGAACTGACTTCTTGAACCTACGGCATCTTTGGCGACAGAAAGGAGTTTTCCTCCGTCTAAAAGAATGTATATACAAAGCCACAGAGAGGGTCGTCATGCTTTATGGTAATGAAACTTGGCCCCTTCGGTCTGAAGACCTGAGGCGCCTTCAAGTTTTCAAACACCGTTGTTTGCGGAGCATTGCTAGCGTCGGGTCGCCCCAGCGTGTCCGCAACAATGATGTGCGGAGGCATGTGGTAGGCAGTGGTAAGCAAGCTAGCTCATTAGAATAAAAGATAGCACTGAATAAGTTGCTTTGGCTCGGGCACGTGCTATGTATGCCTGGTCATCGCCTACCTAGGAGGGTCTTGTTTTGTAGAGTGGCGCAAGGCTCAAGGTGGACAAAAGTTGACTTGGCAGCGGGAAATGAAGTCACTGACGACCAAACTGGGTGCCGTCGGTCCGTCTCACCTTCCGCGCTGGAGTCCACGTGCTTGTGCTTGATTTGAGACTTTACAGGACATGGCTCGCAACCGACACCACTGGCTCGATTGCTGCTGTCTCCTAGTCGGATTGCCTGTTTAAGTTGTTTGGTACCGAGGTATCTGCGGGGTAATGGCAGATTATGACACGGGACAGTGAAAACCGAAAGGCAGCTGTGTCGCCGATGCCGCCTTATCTTTACACGATAATCAGCTGTTTGTGACGGTATGTTGTTAACACAAGGTGTAGGCGCTTTCACCCTGAATGTTTGCTTAGGGCATTAAGGTTTTCACGTAAGTCCCCCTTCTCTTCCTCTTATTGTTCTTTATTCCTTAGATCATCAAGGTCGTATAGCAGCGAAGCATCAGTTCAAGTGGCTGGCGTACTGCTGTTGTTGATAGTTGTTATGTGTATCATGAAGAGGGTGACTTCTATCAGTATTCTCGAAGGAAGCCTTATGCATGAATTGGTGTGAGTGGACACAAAAATCACAACGAATGTCGGCTTGGGAATTCAACTACAGCGAGATAATTGCGTCAGTGATCTACCTAGGATTTTGAAGTGCTTCCTTAGGAAACCAGGAAATATCACAGTGGAGCAATAGATCCAAAGAAGTAAGATACATGCGGTGATAAATTACAGAATTAAGTGGCAAGGGACAGAGGAGGATCGCAAACGAAAGGCGTCGAATGAAAGATACCTCACCTTCGTAAAACATCAGTAACATAGAGTGACCAGGAAAGATCATGACTGAATGTTACACCTAGGTACTTCAGTCACACTCTGGTGTGAAAATTCTTGCCATATATGTGAAGTTTGGGGTATTCCATGAGAAGTTGCTGATAACGATGGCCTTTATGTAAGGAGAAAATGACGTTATTGCATCTTGATGCATTCAGCGATAAAAAAGTGAGCTCTGGACTATAATACAAGCCTGTCCAGATAGGCGTGTAATTTAGTTGATGAGGCTGCGGTCGCCACTTAAACACCTTAGTTAACATTTCAAAATTAAATAGTTAATATGTGAAGAAAATCGAAACCAAATTTTTATTGTCATGCATCACAGAGGATTGATATAAGTGATGACACCTCCGCTGCGGCTCTTGTATGTAGTTGACTGATCCACACAGGACCCGTTTAGTGTCATTCATTCGGTTTAGGTATGCCGAGAACGCTGGCATCCACCACCGCATCAATCTGATAGTGGTTAGTCTCCCAATTGAAGAAAATAAGAGTAAACAAGATTATGCGACGCTAGAAAGCAAGCTCCTTCTGTTGGTTGACAGCCTCCCCTTATATGAACACAGACAACATCCACTAATATTAACTAACTGAGAGTGAACTCTCAATAAGACGGATTAGTCGGCTCAATGGAGGAGCCTTCCGATTGGCAGTAACTCCTGCCTTGCCTTGTTGCAAGCACTGGCCCTGATGAGTTGAACGTATGTGAACGACGAGTGATGTCTTCATTCTAAGTGGATGACCACAGCTGCATGTCATTTCCGATGCCTCAGTCAGATATGGCACAGCTGCAAAGCTAGAGTTAACATTGCTTCTTGCTTCATGCAGTCCAGAGCAGCGCCAATGGAATCATTCGCCATTCTCCGGTCGGGACTGACTGAAGTAGTGCTTGCGATCAGTGTTCGAAGATGAACACGAAAGAGTTCAGCTATGCCTGGTTATGGACCGACTATGCCACGGTTCTGTAGTATACAAGAGGTTCAGTGACCATGCATGAGTTGTTGACACCAAAGCGGTGGAAGCACGTTAGTTCAAGCTGCAGTAAGCGGGTCCGCTGTCGTGAGAACAACAGTTGAAATGCCTTAGAGGCAGGTTTAGTAGATCAGACCTCTTGATGGGCGATGGAAAGGAATGGATCAAGTCTATTATACATTCCGAATCTGTAAGTGTAAAAGTGCTTAGCTATTCTGATGTGTGCAACATCAAGTGGGGCACCACTGGCTATTTTAATTCGGGGATTTTCCGACTAGTTTAAATCACTGAAATCGGTAATTTGGCTGACTCGATTAAGAAAATCTGAAGGATCGTAGGTGCGGTACCGATAAGTATGACATTACTCCGGTTTGAACTCAAAACAACAGAATTCGACGTTATTCGAATCGCACGAAACTAAGTTACAATGAGGAATTGAAACACTTTGAGGGAGCGAATGAAAGAACAGTGCCTCTTAAAATGTGGGCACGGCAAGGGGCTATGGTTCGATTTTGTAATAGGTACTGTTGGGCATGCGCCGCAAGTGTTGAGCCGTTGTAAGATTTCACCGTGAAGCGATTGATAGAAAATTGTTGGATGTGCAGAAAACGGCTCGCCACTGCCGACCAGCAACTGATGGTATCACTACTGCTAGCTAGAGTGGAGCAAGGCATCCAATTAATTTTGCTGGCGTAAAACTTTGACACGCATTCCTATTCACATGCACACAAATATGAGCCGTTCATATTGCGCTGTCTGATATGTTAACCACCGATACTTTTACCATGGATTTAATGTGATTCATTTCCCCCAGGGAAATCCCAGTCGAAATTTTAAGCGCCAATGGAGGCAATATCGTAGTGGTCGTTGCCGAACTGCGTACTGTCATGAACGATTGATCTCTAAAGAAGTGCAATGACAATAACTTGTTGCGCTTCCGGTGTAATGGCACTACGATCAGCCATAGAGGGTGATGTGAGGAGGTTTTGTAAGGTAGATCAAACGAGTTCTATTGTTAGCCTCCAAGCAAGGTATGGAGCGATGAGGCACTGTGCATCCTTTGCCGAATCAAAACGTGTCCTTAGCAGTCGACCGCTGGTCTTTCTAAATTCATACTCAACCGATCGATCAACTCTTACTAATAGCGATTTGTGGTTACTGTAACTCAAAGCTTCTGATTTATTGCATGAAGCTTCGACTGACAGATAGCCCCACTGTTCACTGCAAGTGAATTAGATAACTGCGTTGTTCCTACCTAAATCTGTTATCGTCAAAGCAAAAAACCGGAATTTTAAGTCGTGATGTGACCTCAGTTTCTTCTTAAACGACCTCGCATACAAAATGGCCACTAGGGGTAATTGACAGCTGTGTGACATGAGATGATGGTCCAGTAAGAACAGTTGTGCCCAAAGTAAGAAGTTACATATTAAAAGTGTAATCATTGTCATCAATACACGTTAGCTGAGGGTAAAAAGCATACCTCAACTAATGCACTGCAAAACAAAAAAGAGAGGAGATTAAACATTACATATTAAAAAACAAAAAAGAGTAACATAATGCTAAAATCGTATTATCCATTGGGTAGAGATCCTTGGTAGAGAGGGAAGCTAAAGGGAATGGACAGAGAGATTTATAACACAAACATCATTGAGATCGGCACCTCGCCATGTCAGCCAGTGTATCCAACCATGCGTGTTCATCGTCTTTCAGACCCCAGCAAGGCAGTCGGGAAACAGCAACCAACGCCAACTTCGAAGTGAGGGACTTCATTTCCCTAGACTAGGTCATCTCTTGGCCTGCTCTCCTCTTTTTCCATCCACACCCCCGGCGCGCAAACAAAGCATGATGCGGGAATCGGTGTGCTGGCATGCGCAACACGTGGCCCAGCTATCGGAGTCTGGAAGGTGATGTACTGGTGCTGAGTGGGGTACTCGCTCTTCCTGCATCAAATACGCAACGCCGAACACGTTCACTGCACACGTGGTTCCCACCAGAAATGAGCTACGCTGCGAAGGCAGCAATGGTCGAAAGTGTTTAGCACCTTTATGTCGACTGATCTAATGGGCCAGGTTTTATAACCGTACGGGAGGGTTGAACGGACGGCTGCATTGTAAACCTTGCCCTTCAGAGCGGGAATGAGATCCAGCTTGTGCCACAGGTGGCGGACACCGGCAAAAGCACCCAGAGCTTTCGCTACACGGTTCGTGACCTCATCTTTAATCCCACGGGCGTTACTGTAGTTGTCAAAATACTTGAATTTCTGGACGACTTCTAGCCAAGGGTCAGCGCAAGAGTGGGTCACTGCCAATCTTGTAGAAAGGTGCAAAGCAGAGCCCGAAACGAGTGACAGCCAGAGCTAATTGATCCAGTGCCGCTTGGCACGTCTGTGAGCTGTTACAAATGACGACAATGTCATCGGTATACTCCAAGTCAAGAAGTCGGTCAACTGGGAGCAGCTGCATACCTTCTAAGTCGGGTTCAGCGAACGCCGTTGCCATGACTTCATCAAAGGCGACAACAAGCAAACTTGTTTCACACCGCTGGAGATATTGAAGGGCGGCGAAAATTTTCCACAAACCTTCATTCTGTCCGAAATATGAGCGTACAGCGCTCTTATGATATTTACGTATACAGGGGGCACACAGTTCCGTAGTAGACAGTCCCAAAGGGCACATTAATCAACCGAAGAGAAAGCCACTTTGATGTTTAGGAACACGACTACAGCAGGCCACCAACAAACATAGCGGTGCTAAAAAAATTGAGTAATATGAAGATGTGGTCAATGCAGGCTCGATTTCGACGAAATCGGGCCTAATTCTTGCGCAGCTGATCTACGCGGGTGCCAGTCAGTCTAAGGAAGAAGACAGAGGCAATTGAGATCAGACTGATTCCCACGGGACTGCTGCGTTCCAAACGGGAGCCTCACATGAAAATTGGAAACATAACTTGTTGGGATAGTCACCTGCTCCCATAAATTCACTAGTAAGTCATGTAAATCGTTCAAAGTATAGTGACCCGGAATTTGAAGTGGGCTTGGTGAAGTCCATCTGCTACGGCGGACAAGTTCAATTTCAGCAGTCTGTATCTCACGTTCGATTTCGGCACGTGAGAGTGGATCCAAGGGGACGGCCAAGAGAGTAGGGTGCTCATTGGCCAAGGGAGAATTTGGCAATTCTGAGTGATTAAATCGCTCCTCATAGTTTTCGGCCCAACGCTCCAGGCGCTTTGACAAGCTGATGATCGGCTGCGCACTCTCCTTACATATAGTCAAGCTAACAACAGGTCTCCTGCTAGCCGCTTCTCGTATCAGACGGAATAACTTCCGATGGTTACCAACAGCAGCGGCTGTCCAACTCTGTGCACGAGACCACCACACTCCACGGCTAGCACGCAGTTTCGCCCTGAGATCTTTAAGAGTCTCATTGTATTCGCTTCCAGCCGGAACACGTCGGTGATCATCCATAAGTTCCAGAGCCTGCGTAGGGACCCAATGTCCAGTTTGGCGATTTGATCTGCCATATGAAGACATGCCTGCTAACAATAACGTCCGGCGGATATGCGACCAGTGATCTTCAACTATGTTCAGTGGGCGTTTACACAGCTAGGAAACCAGCGTACTTGGATACGCACTCAGAACACCTGGCTTCGTCAGTTAGCTAGTGTCTATGCGCTCACAGCGACGTTGCGGACGTCCGTCGAAACGCAAACAAGCGCGTGAGCAGAGTCCACGCTTGTGTTCCAAATCGAGCGACAGTTTTGAACAAAGCCTCTCCAGCGGTAACTGATCGCGATGTGATCGATTGGCTTCCACGGTTAGTGGGCGCCGTGTGGGTGCTGGGTGGGAAGTTAGTGCTAGCGAGAAATAGACGTGCATTCTTACACAGGTGTAGCAACCGCCCACCGTTATCATCACGGGAGCTTACACTGTGTTGGCCGCCCAGATTCAGCTTATCAGTGGACAGTTTTCCAACTTGGGAGTTCAGATCATCAGCAAGCGCCAGAGTACCCGTACTTTTATGGTAACTGAGGAACGTGTTCAATTGGTGACAGAATTCATATGTCAACGAGTCAGCGCTACATTTTGTAGGGGCTTAGGTTGCAATGACAAACAGAGACCGTTTGTCTACGCGCGACTTCAAGGCCAAGAACGAGCCAGCCAATCTGACAGCGCACATCCGACTGTTCATTGGGATCCAATCGATCAAAGCAGATTCAGTCAGGGGCTAAGAGCAATGCCCAAACCGGCTTGACCGGCATTTGTAGCTGCGTCATCTCTGGACAAGCGCAATGAGAAAGTGCCGCCAGTGTCGCACGTTGCGGATTGCAGGGTAATAACAGGAATCCAATCCTTCAGGCGAGTTTCTGATAAGCAGCAGATGTCGATCGATAGGGTCTCCAGTGTTCGGGCAAGAGCTGTCTGTTGGCCAATTGGCAACAAAATGCGCACATTGAGGCATACCAGTCTCAGGGAGGATCGAGGAATCCAGATAGTAGCAGATGAACCGAGGTCCATTTGGCTGGACATGGACTTGTCGACTGGATCGGAACGACGTCCTGCGATTGCGTGAGTTGAAACTAGAGAATAAACGATTACTGAACCAAAATGGGGAGCGCCAAGAATTGGGGCGTTGAAAACAGGTGGATGAAAGCGAAGTTGGAACGGGACGATAAGGATGAAAAAGCGCAAAAAGGGGGATAGGAAAGCGGGAAGACCTGAGCATTAGCATCCAAACCCCTATCCACGTTGCTCAATGCAGCAGATAAGGTGCCGCTTAAAACTGAGGAAAGATTCATGGCCAGAATACTGTCAGGTTTCCCAAGTTTAGACAGGAGAATGATTAGGGGAACCAACCGCCTCCTACGCTGACCCTTGATGGGGATCAGCTAGAAGTCGTTCAAAAATTCAACTACCTGGGAAGTTGTATCAGCGCCCGTGGGATTGAAGATGAGATCACGAACCGTATAGCAAAAGCTCGGGGCGCTTTTGCTAACCTTCGCCACTTATGGCGTCGGCGCGACATCACCCTTGCCCTGAAGGGTAGTGTGTACAATGCAGCGGTACGTTCGACCCTACGGTACGGTTGTGAAACCTGGCCGCTTAAAGCAGCGGACCTGAAAAGGCTAGTTACGTTCGACCACCGGTGCCTTCGTAATTTAGCTCACATCTGGTGACAACACCGCGTGAGCAACGAGCGTGTTCGACGCCTTGTTTACGGCACAGGAAAAGGAAATGAACCGCTCAGCACCGTTATTTCACGCATCAGGCTCCGATGGCTCGGCCACGTGTTACGCATGTCAGCCGACCGACTCCCGCGACGTGCGTTGTTTGCGCGCCGGGAGTGTGGATGGAAGAAGAGGAGGGGTGGCCAAGCGATGACTTGGTCGAGAGGAATGAAGGCCGTCACTTCGGAGCTGGCCTCGGTTGGAGCGTCTCGGCTCCCTGGTTGGGGTCCGAAAGACGATGAACACGTTTGGTTGGACACACTTGCTGATATGGCTAGGAGCCGACCCCAGTGGCGTTCGTGGTGTGAGTTTCTTTGTCCCACCCCATTCCTCTTATCGTCCCCCTCCAACCACAATCTCATTATTTAAGTTTATATAATTCTGCATAGTAATTTTTTTGATGCACAGCAGCCGGCTGGTAGCTTACCGGAACGATGCCCATCCGTTACCGGTAGCTCAGCCAGCTTGCACCAGTTGTTTTCTTTTCCTATGTATTGCGGCACAGTAGCTGAGGTGTTCCCCACCTCCAGCTAACGATATGATGACCAACCAAAGCCTTTGGTTCAAAAACCTCACTGCAAGGCAGCGGGGTTATGGCACTGGGCTACTGAGAGTCCGTCACTTTAACCCTCAACCTGGAGGGCGAAGAAACTGAGTTTGTCAGGCATTTAACCATTAACCAATCTGGTATGAGTGGCACTGACGGTGCAAAAGCACCACCCAGCATAGTCCAACGGATCTCTGAGGAAGGTAAGCCATCGCAACATGTTAAGGTCCAGCTTTTTGGAGGAGACTGAATCGAGTGAGGATATAGTTCCAGATGTTGGCTTTCCACAGGTAGAGACGAGCATTCTGGACCGCCGCTCCTTGGAAGACTGCTGTGAGCCCAATGCACTGAAGTGAGACGGCCCAGGCGTACCTCCCACAGTGGAGGGAAGTGGGGTAAGGCGATCCCGAGCAAAATGCATTGTCTTAACCTTTGGAAAATCCGAAATTCTTTTCGGCGAGAAGTATCTCGGATAAATCAAACAGTCGGCATCCTACGGCCCATGCATTTGTCTACAATGCTGCCTACACAGGTTCAGTGCTCCAGACTCCGGAAACCTAGTATTAAACACCTGTGCCATGTGTTACCGATGATTTTTTGTTCTCGCAGAATGGTTGACGTTGCCTGCATTGTTGTCTGTTGTCTCACAACCACTGACCGTTGTCTAGACTCACTGAGCTAGTTATCCCGCATTTTTGTTGATTAGCCACTCATACTGCGCGTGTGCCCTTCCTCGAGCCGCTCGTGCGCTCTTTCTGATCTGTGGTCTTGATTGTTTAGCCAATCATCGCCTCGCAACATAGCTGGCCCACATGTCACTGACGTTCATTTTGTTGGATCCCTGTGTGCGGTCTCGTGACCCGCCTCTATTGGACTTGAACCAGACCCACTTTGCTTGTCTCAGGAATTGCCTCTACTACTAAGTTCTAAGGACATTATTGAGGTCGGTCTTTCATTTGGATATCTGTTTGTTTAATAGCATGTAACCACTACCGCCATTGCTTTTCTAATTTCTGATCATAGATCCGTTTCAGGTTATGTGGATTCGTTTCCGGCGGTCTGCGCTCAGTTTCGGCACTGACTCGTAGATCCCGGTGCCCTACGTGTACCTTAAAATGTTTTGCCGCTTACACACAGTGGCAGATGAGAGGGCGTGGTCAAAAAGCAGAGGTACCAAGATACGTGAACCTAATGAGTGTACAATTCTGCATGAAGTGGACATGAAGCGGTGTAGTGTAAAACGTACACATGATGATCAGATGAAGGCAGCGAGTGCCCGTTCGAATACTGTCTTGGTGAGACAGTCGGGATTTGAGGCAAGTAGAAAACCAATGATTCGGTCGTAAACCTGATAGCTGTGTAGCTGTAAGAGAGTTCGACTTGGGTTCACCAAGAATACAAAACGTTGCGACAGAAGGGCGTGATTACATGCAATAACGAACAGATAAAGCACAAGCAGTGAGGGCGAAAAGAAGTTAAAGTATGAATGGTAAATACTGACGTAGTACCGATGAGCAGACGGAGGAACGAACCTGTGTGACGGGTTTCAGAGTGTAATACCGAGAATTCTCCGGGATGGAGATGACCCGCTGCTGGGCACGCAAAACGCGAGCCGGGTTGTTGAGCATAACGAAACTGGGTTCCTGTTGGAGTGAAAAGTGGACGAAAAATGGCCGGGAGATGAGAGACTTCAAGATAGAAAAGGAGTTAAAACAAGTGGGATAAGATAGAATTACTCAACGTACTCATAAGTAGAAGAGCTGACCGAGTGCGCCACCCTTAATGGTAAGCCAAATGGATGGTTCACTAGTAGACAACCCACAAAATAATTATGTCAAAAAGTGCGCAACATGACTAACCTTTTCCTCCTTTTCGTCAGGTTTCTCTTCCTTCGTTACCTCGGGAGGGACAGTGTCACTGAAAGTGTCCAAACGTGTGGTGGTAAAAGGATGCGAAAATCAAGCGTAGTCGATGTCATGGAAAAACGAACCAAAGCAGAGGAGGCTAGTGATAACAAACAAGAACACCCACAGAGGTGGGTAAATCACACTACTTCTACTACCAAGCATAAGTAACTAGAACACAGCGTGATTGGAAGAGGAAAGAAACCATTACTTCACTCCAGTGCACGAAGTTAGTCGTTGTATGCATATGGGAATAAGGTCAGATGGAATAAAAGATGGTTTAGAATGTGACCTAACAAGTAAAGCCTCATAAGGCGACAAAGCACCATTGAGTGGTATAATGGTATCAGCACTCGGACACCAGTACGGATGCCTTGCCAACCACAGTCAACCGTGAACGGGCGGAGATAGTGAAGGGAAGCCCAAACTCAAGCAGCAACAGCAGCAGTGGCTGGGACTAGAACTCGGGATGCAAGTAAAACGCATGGGCCACTGCATCACAAATTTCGTGCGGCACGTAGACCAGACATCAGAAAGCAAATCAAATGATAACGGCTAACTGCGCGTCCTACAGCGTACCCTGTAACGGATCAGTTACTCAGTGCTGAGCTGTGTACCAAAGTGCATTTAGTACAGCAAACAAGGTTCAAGGAGCCACAATGATAACAGTGGAGGACGATACGAAAGATAAGCAAAAAATAATGCACAGTGGACAAAATAACTGTTGTCCTCTGATTGCAAAATACAGCTAAAAGCCGGGTAGCGAAAACGAAAACGCAATAGTCATCGTAACTATGTCAAGAATAATAACACAAATTATAGACACTCGACACCGAGATCATTGTACCATGTATTCGGGAAACGCACACAACACACATGAAGATAGGGGGGTGAGGGTCATGTGGAACGCGGCACCTAGTCAGTGTTTGAGTGCAACACATACCACTGCTGTATCAAATAGACTGCTGAAAAACAAATGCTGGATCTGAACAAAACTCACACGGTGGTCCCCTAAGGTATGAGCAAGTGCACAAGCACAGGTGATTAAAGAATGCCAGGCAATTGACATGCAAGCTGTCACCGTCCTTCAATATCTTCAGCGGTGTGACACAGGACTGCTCGCTGTCACCGGTATTAGTGAACTTTGCGTTTACTGGGCAAATCGAAGGTGCGGAGCTATTCTAAAGTGATCGATTTCTTGACCCAGAGTAGGACGACACAATTGCTCTCATCAGTAACAGCTCACGAATGTACTAAGCAGCACTGGACTAATTAGTACTAATTGTTAACCGCCTTGGGTTGTGCTTTGCACTTCCCAAGCGCAAAGTTTCCACTCCTGCACTGACTGTTAGCGCGGATCAGCTAGGAAGTCGTTCAGAAATAAAATATCTGGGCACCTGTATCAGAGCCCTTGGGGTAGATGAGACCGTGAAGCGTATAGCAAAAGGTGGTTTTGGAAATCTGCACAACTTACGGCATCGGCACGAGATAACTCATGTCATAAAGGCTAGAATCTACAATGCAGCTGTAGCTTCAGCACCACTGTAATGTGTAGTCTGGTCCATCAGATCGAGAGACGTAAAGTGGCTAGTTACATTCGGCCATCGCTGCCTTCGCAGTTTAGCTCATGTCAGGCGAGAACATCGCATAAGCAATGAGTGTGTTCGGCGTCTCGAATTTGGTGCCGGAAGAGCGAGTGAACCGTTCAGCACCGTTATATCACCAAGCGCCAAGCCAGCACACCGACTCACGCGAAGTGTACCGCTTGCGTAACCGGAGTATGAATGGAAGAAGACGAGCGAAGATAAACCGAGAATGTGGTCAAGAGAATTGAAAGACCCTTCTGTAGGTTTCCTACTATCGTCTTGTTGGTTTGTATTGTATCACAATAGCTGAGTTTATTCGCACCTCTAGTCAACGTATAATGATGGTGATGATGAGTCACGTAAAGGCTCGGTTCTTCCAATGATTACACCGCAGCAACATGCAGTCAAAAACCGATCAACAGGTCGATAGCTCGTCAAGCTTATATGTGGTTGAGGAGCCAAATAGGTTATACTGATGCGCGCAGAAATTGTCGCGACGACTCTATCACCAGATAAAATACAGTCAACTCGAACGAAGGGCCGGTAAACCATTCGAAGTGGCTGTTCGGGAACAGGAAATCCGGAGCGAAGCAGATGTACGGTATCGTAGTTGCTATGTAGAACCAGGAGTGAAGAGACTATATGGGACTAACAGTTGGACTCTGACTGAAGCGAAGGAAAAAAGGCGCCAGAATTCGGTGACTATGGACAAAATAATGGCGTTAATTACTGTGAAGTAACCAGCTAGTAAGACTAACCGCGACAGCAATCCAGATGGAAAGATAAGGTGTAACGCATATCAGTCGGAATGTCGCGTCAAGTGTGATATAGCTCACAAGTAGAGAGGTCAATGGAGACACCATCTGATACCAGCTCTAGGGACAAGGTTTGGCTATTTTTAGTTTGTAGGAAGGTGGGGTAGACCCTGTTTTAACTTTAGAACATCGCGATGACAAGAAAGGATGTGAAAACAAGTCATATGAGTCTAATCACTGAGTGTACACCAAACTGCGTCTCCAGAGATGGGGCGCCAAACACACGCTTTGAGCAAACAAAAACAGCATGCCATTAGGACGATCGGTAAAAACATGGACCCACGGAGCGCCGACGAGGGGGAAATAAGTAAACGGGCAAGGGATCCACATCTAATGAGGCAGACGCATTGGGACAAGACGTGTGCTTGTGAGTAAACAATGAAGATATGCGATGGGGAATGTGGATAAGGACGACTCATAGAACCTGGTCGGAAGCCTAGAATAAGCATTGAGCATGAAAAGGTCTCATAAACTGGATCAAGATGTACGATACACCAAGAGGAAACCACAAGGCACGACGTACACGTCCATTTTCTCCTCTTTTGGTGCCTCTTTGGACTTCTGTTGCTGCTCTTTGTGTTTACGATCGGCTTCCTTTTTACGTTGCTTTGCTGTGATACTCAGGATGGCGGTTTCCACCTTCTCTCGTTTCTTCTCCTTCTCAGGCTCTAAAATGTGGCGGGAGAGAAAACAATACAGCGAGAGAGGAACAAAGAGAGGCATAGTGTCAACCATAGTCTGCCGATGAACTTACGCAAAGGTTGCGGATAAGCAAAAGTGGATGGTTTTGCGTTCGAACGGAACTGCATTTTCGGCATTTTCAAGTCTTTATTCAATGCGATCAGAGTGGTGGGTGTCAAGGCTAGGCTGATGAAATTTGTGAGAGGATACCAAAACCAGAAATTCTGGAACAGTAGCAAGCCCACAGCAGCAGCCATATTGTCGTTGCCTGCAAAACGAACACGTAAAATCGAATTGAGTAAACGAGAGGAGTTTTGAGAAGTCAATAGCGTAAGTAAAAATAGCATAATGGTATTGAGTAGAAAATAGGACGAAGTGCTAGAATAGTGAGAAGAAGGGTAGAACTGACATCCAAAGATAAGAGTGGGTTGAACAATGATGATTAACTGTATCGGCCATCAAGCAAAAAATGAGCCATATTTGACAATGATGCATCAAAAGTAAGATGGTAGTCAACATGATGAAGGATGCAACGGTTATGGTGAACCATAAACATTGGGATATGATGGGAGAAATAAAACCTGAAAGACAGAAAACAAATGGTGAGGTACAGAGAGTACAGAGGGACAAATGGCGACAAAGAGCGTAAATCGCGACTTTAGGTCAACAACATTATGATTAATACTAAAAACAAACAATCGCGCAAATGTGTTGGCAGTGCTGTAAGTGTTCCTTAAGCGAGTAGACAAATTGGTTCAGCGGATCTATGAGCGCAGTCTTCAGTAAAATATATAAAACAGGGGAAATGACCAAAAAAAATGAACTGAGAGGAAAAGGGAACGAATCCGAAGCGAGTAGGGCCATAGGGGGATGAGCATCGATATATTGAAGCAGATGAGCTTAACACCCTTAGAATTGAAATATGTGGAAGAGAATTTGCATATCGAAACAGTTATCAAAAACTAATCGTACCGTACCGTTCGGCTCCCATATAATCCCCTTCGTCATCAGGACAGTGGTGAGAATCCCAAAATAAAAAACGTAACGAAGTTTGAGGAATAAGCAGTAAAACAGGAGGTCTGAAGAGCGCTCCAACAGAACATACATAAAATGTGGCTGCATCATCAGTTAGAGCGCCAGTGATCGAACTATCCGAAACTTATTGCAATGGAGATCTCGGTTCACACTGAGATTGGGTGTCGCAATGCATTCATATAACGAGTACATCAAAATGACTCTCCAATCACATATATGAGCTGTTTGAAAAGGAAAACAGCAATCGTTCCAAACTTCGAGGAAAACAAAGTTCGAACGAAGCTAGTGAAAGAGAGAATCCGTTGCGATGACCCTGACTGTGCGTTCAAAAAGTACGCTCACCTGTTCTTGTCTGAAGAGAAATTGTCATGTTGCAGCCACCGGCATCGAGAATTCCGCAGGCTAATATGGCCCCAAACTTCGCCAACAAATCCTCATGTCGATCGGTGATAATTTTCAAGCATTTTTCGCGGAATTCCACCGACTGAGAGCAAAAATGGACAAGGCGAAATATGGTGAGTGATTAACAGATAAGAGAAATGAAACCCGGAATGTGGTGAATATAGAAATAAGTTGTACCAGATATTCGAAGAAGGATAATCTTCCATATTACTTCGCCTATAGGGTGGCAATGGTAATGCTTCAGTAGCACTGCGCAGGAATGCATTCACACACACACACACACACACACACACACATGTCTGAGCTAACATCGAAGTGCATTGCCATATGTGAAGACGTAGCGACGACAGTCAAGTCTCTAACAAATCTTACGTTATTTTTCCTTTCCACGTGGAGGAAACATAAAGAACCGTGAACATACCGCCTACCTTGGGACATGTGACTCCATTTTGCAGCATTAAAACCATTGCGGTAGCAACCAGGGCACCTTGACGCACAAACGGTACAGTGCCTTCGTATAGAGTCTCCAGCAAACCCACAGCTTCTTTGAGAGCGGTACCTGCACATGCCACCCCCATTGCCATGGCTGCCCCAAAGCGAAGGTGCGGATGATAGGATTCGGTGAGAAGTGAGACCAGAGCAGGCACTTGGTCTGGCGTTCTGTGAGAAATAAAACAATCGCACAGACGTGGATATGAGAGGACTTTTAGCCAAAGGAAACAGAAATAGGTTACAGAACAATATGAACACAAGATAAAAATCCACGCACAATAATATGCCTCGACGGGGAGTCGAACCCCGGTCCACGAATTTCCGTTCCGCTGCTCTACCACCTGAGCTACCGAGGGCTGACGATTAGGTGCGCAAAGTTTAACACATGTCTGCGTGAATTTTAATCGTGGCTTCTACTTTCTTCGAACTTTACACTACTCACAAACATCCACCACAAGAAAATAAAGAAAAATGACGGCACGTATTCCGCCAAAGCATGAAACAGAGGGCTAAATCGCGACAAAGAGCGTAAATCGCGACTTTAGACAAACAACAATAACAACGGCAGTACACCAGCCAGTTAAACCGCTGCCATACAACCACGATGACCTAAGGAATAAAGAATAATAAGAGGGAGAGAAGAGGGACTTACGTGAAAACCTTAATGCCCTAAGCAAACATTCAGGGTCAAAGCGCCTACACCTTATGTTAACATACCGCCACAAACAGCTGGCTATCGCGCAAAGAAAAGGCGGCATTGGTGAGACAGCTTCCTTGCAGCTTTCAATGCCCCGCGTCATATTCAGCCATTACCCCGTTGATAACTCAGCACCAAACACAACTTAAACAGGCAATCCGATTAGGAGACAGCAGCAATCGAGCCAGTGGTGTCGGTTGCGAACCATGTCCTGTAAAGTCTCAAACCAAACACAAGGGGAGTCACGTGGACTCCAGCGCGGAAGGTGAGACGGACCGACGGCACCCAGTTTGGTCGTCAGTGACTTCATTTCCCATTGCCAAGTCAACTTCTGTCCATCTCGACCCTTACGCCACTCTACATTTGGCAGACAAATCAAGGCCCTCCTAGGTAAGCGATGACCAGGCATACCTAGTACGTGCTCAAGCCAACCCAACTTATTCAGCGCCATCTGTTGTTCTAAGGAACTAGCAATCTCATCACTGCCTAGTACTTGCCTACGCACATTATTGTTGCGGACACGCTGGGGCGACCCGACGCTAGCAATGCTCCGCAGACAACGGTGTTTGAAGACTTGAAGACTCCTCAGATCTTCAGACTGAAGGGGCCAGGGAGTGTAGCAACACAGCGCGTGATCTGTATTGCATAGATCGGGGCACGATAGGTGACGCTAAAAGTGTAAGAAGCGATTTTTCTTTAACTAGCTGTGTTGAGAAACCTCGCTTGTCTGACAGGACTATCAGAGGAGTCATACGTTAGTTCGCCAGGTGGTGCTTAGCCAGGGAACTGTGGTGACGTATTGAATCATCGGATGAACTTGAAGTACTTGAGTTCATCGGACAGCGTTTTCGCGTGCGTGCTGATCGGTACTTTGAAAATCTTTTGCGGCCGCTTCGCTCCACTGGGTTAATAATTTGCAGAGTGGTTAGGCACAGTGACGAACAAGCATGAAGAAGCCGGTTGAGAGGCTTAGTTAGACTGGTACATGCCGTCGCCCGCGATGATGATCTTGGGATTGGCCAACACAATTGTCAGGAAGGTTCGCAAAACCCTACTCCAAAAAGACACTAAGACGATGAAAAATAATAGACAGAGTGAGCGAGGATTGCGAGACCACTGCCGCCTTCTGGAGTAGGGTAATCTATTCGGTCAGTCTTGTACAATGACATGACAGACAAAAATTGTAAGCCACAAAGCACGACGGCGTTGACAGATGGTCACCGTCGTTGTGTATAAATCTACCGAGTACCGGCTAGCCGAACAACGTCCCCGCTGGGGCCAGCTGGGTGATTCGGATTTACCCCGTTCCAGCCAATAGTTCGATGGAGTGTTACAGGAGGTGGTGGGTTTTCGCCAGGCAAACGTTCTCCCTATAAAAAGCCACAAATGTCTGTTTAACAACACCATGATTAAAGTCACTGCTGTACAATCGTTTTCAAATCCAGGAACGTTAAACAGTGCTTTAGCACTGACATCACGCTCAAACACAATCAAAAGTGCAGCAAAACATTTACAGATCCAAGCAACACAGCTATACACGCCTACATGTATACACATTAAGGTATCAACATATATAACAATCCTATTACACTATTGTACCTTCCTTGATCACTTGTTGTACTCTTACCATGATCATGTTTGTGCAGGCGGGTCTCGCTTAGTCGAGAATAAACAATTTGTTTATTTGACTACTGAAAACCTCTCTAAAAGGGCTTGACAACGCTGTATGTCGTGGATCAGAGACTGAAACGAAAGTAACGCCATGGGCTCAAGTGATGACAGTTGCTCTGTCGCCAAGTGGGGATACAAAGTACGGCGTTGTGGCAGGGTTAGCTTGATGGCTCCCGTATTCTGCTTGGGTCACAGACACCTAGGAAAGCGCTGGACGGTTATCTCACTCCATTAGAAGACATTGCGGTGTGCATTTAGTTGGTGGGTCTCGAACATCACCGGTAAATACTATTGGCTCAAATCTAGCGGGATTCGGAAGGAAAGCGCAACGAAAATGCTTCATAGTAGGACACAAGGAAAGTCCAGTGTTTCTCCAGATGTACAGTGAGTCGCTGACCGAATCTAATCGTGCTGAATCTCTTGGGAAATCGTCAGATGCAAATGTCACTCATGATCGTCATTTCACGCATTAGCTAGAGGAGAGAAACACTTCAGCTATTGGGCCATAATGGATTTTAAATAAAATGGCAGTAAAAGAATCAAAAACATCAAAAGCAAAACAGAAAAACTACTGTCGTGTGACTGCCATCAGTTCATAACCAGCTAAATTCAATTGTTCAACTACGACATGAGCGCCAAAATGTCATGCATTCAGTCGCATCGTAAGTATAACAATAAGAAGCAATGAATGCGATAAAATAAAAGTTACGATCAGAGCAAAAAACGGGCAAGGAAGAGGGGAATCGGGGGCGAGAGCGCCATCACATACACCACGCAGAGTGCTTTTTAACTACTGATGTGACCTATCAAAAGGGGTTAACTTTTGGAAATATGCACACGCCTTGGTCCGTACTTTGGCTGAAGTTAGTGCTTATTTACTATGCGATAAGTTGATTAGTGCGACAGGACAGTGGTGCGCAGCAACACCAAACAACATGCGGTGATAGATGGTTGGCAGACAAACGTGAACTAACCAGCGTAAGCGAAAAGACATAAGTTGCGATGTGTCAACATTTCGATTGTTCTCATCAGTCGCAAACACAATACAATCAAAATTCATAGCCAGTTATGTACAGAGGAAAATTGGCGCACTAATCAAAATGTCAAAATCAAGACCACGATAAGTTAATTGATTGTTTCATTAGTTTCTGTACACACAACACGGGTTGATAAGCCCTAATTAGCAAAGCCTCAGTAATTGCCAAAATTATCGGATTATTGTTGCGTAATAACACGCAGTCTCCGGGTTCACCTGATGTCCACTTGCCAAGAGATGCCTGGTGATAGATCACGCTGGGCTCCGGTTCATCTTCTGATCCACTCCGTTTTGTTGTGTCATCAGTTGTTCCAACCACCTCAGCACATGTTCAACTACCCCCTGAGCTAACTGACGGTCAGTCCTGCCTATGTAAATGTCACTACAATCACAGGTGAACTGGTAAACGACGTGAGAGGCCGAACTGACTGATGAGTTGCTCTGGCGGTCATGAATCACAAGGCTTCGCGTTGTATGTATGAGTCGCAACTGAGCGATCGCGTAGGTGCGCGTAAGGGCTGACCGAATTTTATATCCGATATCATTTGGTATTGATCTCCTTTGAACGGCAAAAACAAATAAACATTCTTTTTCGCTGCTGTTAACACCGTTATTTTCTCCTTGGGAAGTCTGCTGTGGATCTGAATGAACTTTTTAAGATACCCATTTGACACCAAAGTTTTAAACAAAAATGCTTCTTCAGCTTGAAACATTTCGGGGCTGCATATCCGTCTGGCTCTGTAGAAGAGCGTTTTCACTAGGCCGTGTTTGTAGGCGACCGGGGCAAAGCTGGAAAAGTGGAGGTATTGCCCGCGATGAACCGTGCGCTGTAGTGTACCATCGGTCCGTCTCTTAATGAGTATGTTCAAAAATGGCAGACTATCGTTTGCTCCAACTCATGGACACCGATAGATTTGGATGAATTGAATTCAGAACTGCCGACAGCCGCGCAAAATGTTCGTTGCTGGTGAAGACTAGGATGTCAACCACATACCGCCTGTACAACGTAGCCACATCAATGCTGGCAGTAACTTGTCTTTATATCAAGCCAAGAAAGATATCTGCTAATACTGCTCCCAGAGGGCTACCCATGGCAACGCCGTCGATCTGTTTATAAGCAGTCTCCTCAAACCCGAACCGTATATTTTCCGTACATAATAAGATGATATCCCTCAAATACTCCAGCGGCAGGCCCACAGACATATTTTGACTCACGATGAAATCACACAAATTGTCAACCGTCTCACGTAGAGGCAAGTTTGTGAGTAGGGAGTCTACGTCAATTGAGTACATGTGCTCCGCACCCAGCGTCACGTGTTCCAGTGTTTCGACTAAATCAAAGGAGTCCTTTAGGCCATACGTGGCCAGGAGTTTGCATATCGGTTCCAACATTTTCGCTAGCCACCGCGCAACGTTGTGATACGGTGAGTTGTTCACACACATAATCCGGCGCAGTGGGTTACCTGCCTTGCGTAATTTGGGAGCGCCCATCATTCTGGGTGTCTGAGTGCCAGTCGGTTTCAACCGCCTGTATTGCGAGTCATTGATGTAACCATGTAGTAAGAGAATCTGCAGTTTCCTTGCCACTTGCTTCTCGACCAAGATGTTGTTTTCTGGTGTCTTGTCTAACTGGAACTTCCGTCTGTCCCCCAAAATAGATTCCATCTTTGCAATGTAGTCAGGCCAGTTCATTATCACAATGCCTGATCCCTTATCCGGCTGCAGAAACATTTTGCGTCTCATTTGTTGTAACTCTTTGATCCCCACATAGTATTCAGCTTTCAGACAGCATCTCTGGCTTATCGACGTGTTCAAGTATTGGTTCGCAATATCTACCAATTTTGCCCGGAACCAACGCGCATCTTCCATTGATCTTCGCGTATGGTCACTGAGCTGTTCATTCAGATGACGCAACAAAACGGAGTGGATTCGAAGATGAACTGGAGCCCAGCATCATCTATCACCATGCGTCTCTTGGCAAATTGACATCAGGTGAACCCGGAGACTGCGTGCTATTACGTAACAATAATCCGATAATTTTGGCAATTACTGAGGCTTTGCTAATTAGGGCTTATCAACCTGTGTTGTGTGTATAGAAACTAATGAAACAATCGATTAAATTACCGTGGTCTTGATTTTGACGTTTTGATTGGTGCGCCAATTTTCCTCTCTATATAACTAGCTATGAATTTTGCTTGTATTATGTTTGCGACTGATGAGAACAATCGAAATGTTGACATATCGCTTCTTCTCACTGTCTTCTCACTGCTCCGACGAAACAATGTAAGCGAGTCAAACTCAATAGACGTCGTGGTATGATACCACAGCGTCTGTGGATATACAACAAAAGCACACACACACATCGATGTCACTTGATTGCTGCCGCCTGAAAGGCATGTGCAGGCATTAGTGGTCAGCGGTCACAAATCGTTCCATGCCAGATCCACAGCCGTGTTGTGCCCCTGTACCTAATGAGTTCGACCGATGGGCTAGCGTTCCGTTGTTCTCATAGAGTGAGTAAGGCCACAGAAGAAGTCACAAGACGCGTTACCGGCACTCGTTATTTGACTCAATCAATATAGCTTACACCTGCGCATCTCCGTCTGCGGATGCGAATAGCAACAAGTGCTGTTATCGCCTGGTTTCGACTTAACCAAATAGCAAGGTAGCCGGGTAATGCGAAGTAGAAAAGCCCCTGTGACACCTTGTGATCCTGTGAGGTGGGCCGACAAGGTGACTTTAAACGGCTCAGAGGATGAATGATAATGTAGTTCTGTTGCAGAGGACTATTGCGTTTTATTCAATCCCTAATTGCGACATTGATTACGCGATTCATCGCTTGATGTGACCAGCTCGCCAAAAGTGCGTTTACGGTCAGCGTAGTAGCGTTTATCTTCCAAAGTTTCAGAGTCAGCCTACAATGCATCGGACTATGGAGGCTAAGCAGGAGAATCTGTACCTCTGGGAGTCAATGCTGTCCTCTGTAAGTTGGAAACATGCAGGGCACTAGAGGATGAGTATCGCGATACATCACAGCGAGTTACTTGCTCACAGTGGCTACCGCTCCAATCCTGTGGCTAGACGGTCTCAACCAGCAACTGGAAGGTGAAAGGCCGAGGGTGCTTGCCCCTCACCTGACAGAATGCGGGATGTTGATGAGTTTCTAAAGAACGAAATGAACGTCCAGTGCTTTAGCCGATTTGCGATGGCTGTGAGCAAGAATCTCCATCAAACTATGGTAAACATTGGGAAGTGGCAAACATAGAGCGCGCCGTGAGATGAGGATCTGGAGAGGATACGGTCCGAGAGAGAAAAAAGTGCGCTCACTTGCGGCACGAATATTGAAGGCCAAAGTGCAGAAAGCAGTCATCCGTGGATGGCGATAAGATTGCAATAAACGGTGTGTCCCGTTGTACACGAATCGCAGCGCATATAAACAGTGAAATGGAAAATCACGAAGACGAGATGAAAGATGATGTTTGCAAAAGTTTTACTGATAAAGTAGGTACTTGAAAAGGACGAATCCCAGAGCTGTCACAGCCCAGCGCCGCACATCGTCATTTGTGTCGCTCACAGCGACATGTAAAAGACGTTGAACGGCTCGATTGTGCCCTGTACCACAGTAAGCCATTGCGATAGTTGCCATACCGGACCAGCGGAGGATGGGGTCATTATCCTGTAAGCAAAAGTAAACGAAAACGACCAGTAACAACTGGGCCTTAAAGCAATGAACCTAAGCGCGTGCAAAACGGAAATGGGAAAACGTACAACGATGAGGCGGTCAATTAGCTCATCCGCCTCTTCTAACCGACCGTACATAACCATGGCAATGCCCAAGGCAATGCCACGGATTATTTTCTCGTGTGCGGTTTCCTTTGCGTAACCCAACAAATCTTCGATGGCCTGTGGGGACCCAGTCCCAAGCATGACCAAACCGATCCCGATACCCGCCGCCTCTCCTGCAAAAATGAATGGGAAACGGTATGGAAGAAAAAGCCGTAAATAAGATAAAACAGGTATGGTAGGAAGGAGATCGGTGTAAAGGTAAGAAAAGCTATATCGCGCACGAAAGAGTCCGACTCGGGGGGGGGGGGGGGGTAAACGTAACTCAGATGTTGAGGAACATTTTTCTTTATAAACTAGAAACTGAATCATTTAGTACATTTATAGATCGCTTCGACCATTACTGTCGCTAGATGGACGACATCTTTTGTGTGACCAATAAAGATATGAGTCTAGAACAGCGGCTCACAACCCTTTTGAGGTTGTTACCCCCAAAACGGGTTCTCTATAAACAATAAGCCTCCAATTTTAGTTTAAAGCTAATTAGTTATTAACTATTGCATTTTTTGCTTTAAATTGCAAGAAACTAATACTATTATTAAATACATTCGAGCACTTAAATAAAGAAAACACCTGCTGTGAGCAACTTTTTGCTAAATTAAGAGGTGATGTACGTTAATGAGACGGGTGATATGGTTTAGTTCCAACAATTTCGGGTATCATTGGTGCAGATTCGGCTAATGCACACCATAATTCGTGCTCCAACTTCATTCGGTTCCTTGCTTTGGTGTGTGATTCCTGATCAAACATGAATAGATGCCAATGGGTCATCATTTGTTTCGAGCATCCTTCCAAGTCCGTTCTGGATGACAGCTACCCACCACCATTCTGTATCGATACATCCTAAACAGTTATGGTCCATTTTGCCCCTTTTACCTTGTAAACAATCGGTCGCTTCATTACCTGGTCGGTTGACCAATGCTTCCACATTAGAGTTCACTTAACTTTGTAATTCGACTCGGCGAACAGCTGTTTTACAGGCTTGCATACCTATTTTAGGTAAGAAAAGCTACAGCCGAAAATTGTCTAATTCACTGATCCCTCACTAATGATTAGTCACTGATGGTTAATCAATAGTGAATGGGTAGTTAGTTACATGCCTTGATGCCAATGGTTTTGGTAGTAATTTTGTTTGGCGACAGATTGATGATGGATCCTTGTACTTATATTGATCCCCTGGAAAAGCCTATTTTACCGCGTGGGGGTAATTACCTCTAGATTGAGAACTACTAGTCTAGAAGATATAGTGGCAGAGTTTAATAGTGCACACCCGGCAATTAAGTTCACCCACGAACTCGAACAAGAAAGTCAAGTTTCCTTTCTGGAGGTGCACCTGAGTAAGCAAACTGATGATTCCCTATTGAGGATAATCATCAGAAAGAAGATATGGACTGGGCGAATTTCAGTAGTCTCGTATCGCTTAAATACAAGCGCAATCTAATACACTGCCCCGCTAAAGGGCAAGAAAGACGCCCTGGAGGATAAAATCAATCCAGGACATGCTGCCCAAAAATGGTTACCCGGAAAGATTCATTTAGCGCAACATGCAGCTCAAAATAACACTAAACGTTGAGGAAGTAGTCGAAAAGAAAGCTCTCGTCATTGGCCTTGGTTTTAAAGGTGATATCGTTGCTGAGCTAGCAACGAGAAATCGACACAGTCGACAACGAAGAGTTTGCCGGTTGCCGAATTGCAATGTGTCTTCGCCACAAACCAGCTAATTCCTGTGCGGATCTGATCCAGTTATTGTACGCTTCCCTAGCAAACCATGAATTGGTCTAAAAGGAGCCTCGCTAGACCGGCGCGTCAGGCAGGTGCATGAGAAACAAAGCTGAACTAGCGCAACAAGTGCAAAAGTTAACAGTGATCCAGAAAGCAACAAGAGTACGTGCTTCCAAGTATCAACTAGAGAACAGTTCCACGTGGCAGTTGATGGGCCTCTGATTATGGACAACGCTTCGCAGGCACCGATGTCAAGGATGAGTGATCCCTTAATATTCAGTGGTTGATTGGTAGGGCGGATATCGACCCACTGTCCATGATATGATTTACGGTGTCCATACGAAGGGTGGTTGCATGCTGAAAAGGACGGAGACTCTACAACGTGACGTTACATTTAATTCACTCGGCTTGTCGATTCTAAGCACTCACAACTTCCGCGTTTCCATGACTCGGGCGATGAGGAACGATGCTTGGCTGTGCGCAGAATCAGTGGTGCTTTTCATTGCATGGAACCAAATCAATGACCACACAAAAATGTGTTGCTTTAATATTGGCTGGTGGTCAAGAGCAAGAACGAGCCCATGTAGACCAATTAGAGTTAACAATTTCCAAGGGGAGAGCATACCTGTGATAGCGTCGTCCTGATAGAGGTTCAATTTCATTTGATCATACACGTCCTCACGGCCAGTGCCCATGGCGGCTAAGCCGAGGCCTAAGCATGCGCCGTGGCGTACGGGCTCCGCAGCTGCCTCTTTCAATTGATTCAAGAGATATTCTGAAACAAAAAATTAAATTGTAACCGCTGCTTTCATGATCTATTGACAGCATGTTGCACGGGTGCGATTCAGAATTGAGGTGAAATCTGCATTACGGCTTCAGAAAGTATGAGATCTGACCGACTTTTAGGTTCCACTTCAAGCTGAATGCAAGGCTAAGTAGTGAGGGAAACTTCTTATGACTTATCACGTCCCATTAAATTGAAGCAACCGACCAGACCACAGGAGATCAATACAACTATGCTTTTTGATTCCGATAGGTCACAAAAGGGAAAATAAGGGGACAATCGGGAAATTTGAAGTGCGCAGGCGAGTAGTAGCTAGTCATGATCAGTGCAGTTCGTTAGATCAGCAAATAACACGGAATGTGATGCGTTGTTTTGGGCACGTGCTGCGTATAAATGCTTACAGATGACCTAATGCCCTATTTTGTCTGGTTGAAAAGAAGTGAGATGACGTATGGAAAGAGTAATGAATATCGTGGTAACTGAAATGAATTCAATGACGATTAAACTGGGTGCCGTTGGTCCATCTCGCATCTCGCTGGAGTTCACTGGCACATCTTGAATTCTCAGTTTGGGACTTCCTCACAACTTGTGTCAGTAGTGCGCTCACCTTGGTATCGCAACCAGACGGTAAGTTCAATGCAAGTAAGACGACTTATCTGTAGAGTACGATTGATTACAATGCGTAAAAGTGGGTAGAAGCTGCAGAAAATCTGAATCATCAATGTTTCCCCACCATACAATGGCTAGTGGTTTCTGGCAGTGCGCAGTTCCCATTATCCTGAATGTTTGCTGGAAGTAGCTAGGCTTTACACCAGGAACTCTTCCACCTTCCACGTGAGTAAGGTGCTCGTAGGTGCATAGCAGCGATGCACTAGCACAAAGTACTAGCGTATTGCTACTGGTAATGGTAGAATACCAAAACTCAATGTGAGGCATAAACCGCTGTGACACCGGTTTACAGTATGCGACCACGCAGAACAAAGAGAATGATAGGACTAGAAAAAAGAACGAAAGAATCGGAATTTATACCAGCCGATGGAATTTCAGCTCGATGAGTTTACAAACTAGGCGTGACAAGAAAGTACATGAAAACAGAAAAACCATCGGAGTGGTGGGCACGACCTCGGGTGACGTAGAAACAGTGATTCAGTGCGGATACAGTCTTTCTACTCTGTAGGTTTAATTTTGTCACTGCAGGTAGCACAATCAGGATGCAAACCGTCAAAGGCAGAACCGAGTAATGAGAAAAGTCGACCGCAAACGAAATGGATTACCCGTCATGGAGCTTCCGTGAGTTGCATGAATTAGACCGAGCGCAAAAAGCCCACCGCCTTCGGTGTATACAGAGCCAGAGGACCCACTAGCGTCTTTGGGAAGATAAGCAGACATGAGTCGAAGGGCATCTTTCTCGTGACCTGAAAAGGTGAGGGCCAGTAAAAAGAATTCAAGTGCGTAGAAGACGCAAGACATCGCACTGATAAAGGTAAACACAAAACAAGATCAGAATGCGTGTTATACCAACTGTGAGGTCACAGTAACAGGCAAATTAGGAACCGGATGCCGCCAACCATATATATATATATATATATATATATATATATATATATATATATATATATCTTAAGGAGGATTTTTTGAGCCGCCACCGGAGAATGAACAAGGCTAAAGAAGGGAAAATTGAAGACGGGCTTCGGTGCTGCTCGGTTTCAAATTAAACAGATATCGCTAAAGAAATTTTGTGTTGAAATTCAAGCATACGATGGGTATCAAAAGGCCCAATTTTGAAAAGGAAGTTGCGCTTTGTCTTTTCGGTGTTTGCCGCAAAAATAAAGCAAAATTATGATCATTCCGGTCGCTGACGGTGAGCAAATCGTTGCGAAGACGGGTGCTATGACAAACGTTCAACCAGATTATCATAAAAATATACGCAATGAGTGTAGTACAACTCATTAGCAAGGAAAGAGGCCTATGGATGCTACACAGTGTGTGGATGCTACACGAGTGTTGGATGAATCAGAACACTTCGCGACGTTTGGTGATGAATGTGTGGAACAGTGAAAGCATCTTCCGGTCAAAATTGAGTGGGTTTTAACCGGCCTTAGTCATAAACATTATCGTAAGCAATTTAGGACCAGATTCCCGACGGGATTTTGATTTAACTGTGCATATCCTCTACAAAGTTGGCTTCTTTTACGGTTATGACAGGCGCGTCGATACATATCGTGTAAATGCACGACTACCATGGGCGGCAGGGACAGACTAAACGTAGTCCAAAAATCGCCAAATTAGGAGCTGTATGATGGCCAGTTTAATAGAAGAGAAGAGAGGACAACGTGCCTTTGTGGATGACGCCCAAGGTGGCGGTTGCGGTGAACTTGGCCCAATTGACGGCTTTGCCCAGCCAACTGAGGTGATCGCGAAGGAACTGGTCCGAAGTGGTACCACAGTGCATGATACCGTTGGCCAAGACTGTCGCATTGTGTGTAACTGAGTGGCGTACTTCTTCACGTATTCGCTCGAGCAGACGCAGATCTGCCTTATTGTTACGTATGAGGAACTGCAAGTGCAGCTCGATAACCTGCAGGGAGAAACAACCAAACATGTAAACTTACAATAATAATAATAATCATAGTAATAATAATGTGTCAGCTGTAAGCTGTAAGGGAGCTTCGCCTCCACGCGATCACTACGAGTCCCGCGGGAGCTGTGTATACCGCAAGGACGCCCGCCCTTATGCGGGTTCGAACCAGTGAGCTTGTGATTGCAAGCCAAGCGTGCAGATCAGTCGGCCACCGGCCGGCATGCAAGTTTAGTATGTAACTGAAACGAAAAGCTTATGTAACAGTAAGTGGTAAGAATTCAAATAGTCGATAATAACAGATGGATATAAACAGAATGAGTACTCCACGCTAATAACGGCAAACAAGCGCTGAGGTCAAGGTATTGAGACGAAGCATATTGACTTAAAAGCAGCTCATGTGCAATTGTTAATGCGCCGTAGTTTGCGACTAGTGAGACGCAATTGCTGAATGCAATCTGTCAGGATCTGCTGCCGAAAGATAACGTGGAACGGATAGTGAGCGATCGCTGAGATGACGGGACGGATATCTTCTGAAGGCCATGTGACAAGCAAGAGTACCATTGCAAAAATGTGCAGGTGTTATAGCCTACTGACTGGGCTCGGGCCTAACAAACCTTCAGATTGCGTCTTCTAGAAGTAAAGCTGAATAACTAACAGATCAATGAGGAAGATCAAGCGACACAAAAACCGATAAATCATACAGATGCGTATCACTGCAGTGGAAAATGAATTATTCTGGTGACAAAGTGCGTTGAGACCGCTTAAAGTGGAATATGTTGAAAGAGTGATGCAAATGCTAAAAGAATGAAAATATGTAATTAGACAAAATAAAAAAGCGGGCGCATGATCAATAAATTGTGCAAAATATATGCGTGGCAGAGCGATACACTTGAAAACTGAATAATGAAAGTACAGAGCGAGAAGATATAAATCTGTGGTGCTCCATCGTAGTTAGATCGCGCATCTGCGCGAAATAATGTCGCCGATTATGCGCGGTGGCGGCATATTACAGCTGCACTACAGCTTATCCGGGTGGGATACACTCTCTATATCTGTAATCCGCGGGGTGGGTATCGAAGAATATCTTGAATTCCGACACCGATTTCGCCTCGACAGTTGCATCCGGCAACTTGCTACCATATTTCACTGCAAAGCTCGAAGCATCGAGGGAGACCGATACGTCTCGGATTCGTTACCGCTAGTTTGTACCCGTGTCCGAGTATGCTGCTTGGTGTACGAACGTGCAGCAGTGGCCACAACGTAGGGAAGTGACCCAGGTGCAATATCCAGTGCGTCATTATGAGATCTATTCGAAGCCGACGATATGATAGGGCATATAGCTCTAGTCTGCTACATAGGTCCTCGTACGACACCCCGGAAACTGTGGATGAGCCGGGTAGCTGCATGTTGAACCCGTTCCATTCTCTGCACCCCACCTATTGTGATCTGACAATAGGCGGCTGAGCCGTACCCAAAACATCGGTCTTATTACGAAAGAGAACAGGCGAGTGGCAATCTCTTCAAACCAGATGCAAAAGCTGCGTCTAAGCGCCCAAAGCAGATGTAATCCGTTTCTGTAGTCTGTTCGTGTTGTCAAGAAACTTAAGATCACAGCGTGTGAGAACGCCTAGATCCTTTACGGAACTGGTGGGATGCAGCGGGTGGCCAGCCAGGGTGTACGCACGCCCATTGCCATCCTTCCCCAGATTTATAAGTGAGGACTTGACCGGGTTGACCGGCAGATCAACTTCCGCAGACAACAGGGACAGGCGGTCGAGATCCTGCTGAAGAACGTCACAGTCGTCGGGAGAATCAATAACCCACAAAATCTTCAGGTCGTCTGCAAATAACGAACAGGACGGCCGAAAAAGCTGAGGTACTTCATTGATGTGGATCAAGAACAAAATGGGCCCAGTGCTGTGTCTTGGGATACGCAGCTAGTGGAAGGGTACCACTCCGTTAGGTGGTCACCCACCTGTACCCGCCCTTTTCTCCCAATGAAGAAGCCACTGATTCACTGGTGCGGTGCGCCACCAACACCACACATCATCAGCTTGTGGAGGAAGACTTGACGTTTCATTTTATCGAAAGCTTTACTGAAATCAACGTAGATGACATCTACTGGTTTCCCCTGGTTCAACGTTTGCACCCATCCGTGCTGCGCCAAGGGCAGGTTGGCGATGCAGTAGCGGCACTTCAGGAAATCGTCCTGTGCAGGCGTTAGGTCTTTCGACTCTAATGGTTAGAGGAGACCCTTTCTCACAATCTTCTCGAACACTTTCGCAAAAAACAGAGGCCAGACAAGTCGGCTGGTAATTGTCCACCTTAGTCGCGTCGCCGCCTTTCGGAATCTTCACTATCGAGGATTTCCAGTCCCTTGGGAGTGCACCTTCAGACAACGATCTGTTGAACAAATCAGTCACAACAGGCGAGATGATGGCCGATAAAAGGTTTAGAATTAGTGGATGGAGGCTATCGGATCTGGCCCGCTTCGTGCCGTCAAGACTGGTGAGTAGACTGCAGGCATCTCCTACATCGTAATCAAGGTACTCGAGTTCGGCATACGCGCATTCCCACTTGTAAATACGGAAGCAAAGTGCGCCGCCAATGCGGACGCAAGCTCAGTGCTGGAAGTCAGAGTCTGCCCATCCGAGCCCTCTAACACTCTTAGGTTACCTGCGGGCTCAGGCGTCGCTTCACGCATGCAAAAATTTTCTTGCGGCCAACTTCGCTGAGCTTGCGAGCTTTTTCGAACTGTCGACGCCTTCGTGCCTTTGCGCTGCTGCGTAGATTCCACTGCCTCTTTTATGTCTCATAATCGTCGATAGAGCCAGACACAAGGAATGTATTCCACCATACGCGTCGCTGTCGAGCTAAATGGCTATAATCTTTGTCGAACCAATGTGGCTTCACTGGTCCAGCTCTCCTATATTTGAGGAGTACGGAACAAGCGCACAACGATTGCACACCCACTTTTATAACAGACCAACAGGCTTCAGCAGATGAATCCTGGGGTAGCGTCCTGTCTACTTCACTAGCGACAACTGAGGTCATCGAAGTCTGTGTTCCAGTAATGGTAGGACGGTCCATCAGACGCGAGTAGGGCAGCAGCAGCTCTAGGCCGGCTAAGACCATCGAGTGGTCACTAGCTGCCAGAGGCTCCATAACCTGATTAATATGTACACGTTGCTCGCAACTAGTTAATAGTAGGTCCAAGACGATGGAGCGGAATGCGGTGTAACGCGCGGCGGTTGGCAGACATGTTGTGGTGCCCCAGTCGCAAATATTATCGCCGCAAACTGCGCCTCGATTTCAGAGTGCCCGGGGAAAAGTTGAAGCTCAGGCCAAAGTATTAGAGGAAGTTAAAATCGCCCATAAACGGTAAGTAGGACCAAGTCTCGTAGTTTTTGACATGCAGCAACCCATCCAGGCAATGACTTCGCGAGGTGCGATAAGCCGCACCCACAAACAGTCCACCTTGTCTCAGGCGGATCGAGTAACATAGCTGCTCGCACAAGCCATTTTCGTTTCAGTAGGTGCTTACCAGTCTCCCGCACGGAGAGGACCGAATGTATAAAAGCACGCCACTGCGTTCGTTTGATAGTCTGTCGCACCGGAAGCAAGAGTAGCCACTGATCTGGAATTCCTGGATAGCGATTTCAGGATTTAACCAGGTTTCGGCCAGTCCTAGTATGTCCGAACGATGAGAGGCAACGAAGTGATATATATCGTCATGGTTGTCCATTAAAGTACAAACATTTGTGAGGGCTACGCGCACGCCGCGGTAGGAAGGGCCGGGCGCGCGTGAAACGTCATCGACCCGTTGACCAGACCTGTCGGTGGACCCGGGGAACTACCCGAAAAGCTCCGATGAGATTACTTTTCCCGCTATCGGTACGTCGCTTCAACTCAATGACAGCGGATTCGTTTCTTTCGGTTCGACGGATTCATTTCTGGATCTTCAACCCTTTTAGCCTACCAAGTGGGATAGTATCAGCCTCGGATTTGCATCGTCTGAAAAGCTGGCTCGTAAAGGCTGAGCCTTCCTCTCCTCTTTTTCCAAGGCGAGTGATTTGCTTCACCTTCAACTTCTGTTCTCCCATGTAGAGGAGCCTATCAATCAGGCATTGTAGAAATTCGACGTCGTGATCATAACGAGGCTGAGAACTCGTATCAGTTGATTCAGGTGCGTGAAATATCATAAGGTTGCAACACAGTTGGTCACTAGCAGTTGCTCTCTTTTTCTTACTTCATAGCGTTCGCAATTCGCCTACTTTGTTTGCGTCACTGCACACCGGGTTGCTAGTGCACATGGTTGGCGGCATCCGGTTTCGGATTTGCCTGTCACTGTGGCAAGCCACAGGACGCCTGCGCCTACAGAGGGACCATGGATGGCTCGCGCTGCACCACCCACAGCTCCAACCACACACCCTATATCCAGTGTAAACCCGAAGGAATAAGACCGGGAGGCATGCGGATGGGAACCACGTTTCATCAACGGAGCCGGCCCACACTCCTTCACAGGCAAACACAAGCACACTGTATTTGGGAATCAAGCGCACACAAGGCGGTGGCTGGACCGTAGTCCGCTCCACACTGACTGCATGGAACCACTCTTTAATCCTAACACGGCCACAAGGACCGTGCACCCTGTCCCCTCCAGCAACGACCAACTGTCTCCTGGAGCCAGTATGGACGAGGTAGTGGGAAATAGACAGGTAGGCACCTTGTCAACATGCACATCAAGCGCAGCCACACCGGGGATATCAAACAACAGCAAACACTTGAGAGAGAGAGAGAGAGAAAAAATAGAAAAACTCGATTAATGCATAAGGAAACGGTGATATAAACCTTAATTAAATAGCATACGTAATAAGTTGTTTACAAACAAATCCTAGCTAAGTGCACGAGGTCAGGAAATATAGTTCACGGAATGCCACGAACACAAATATGCTACGGAAATCGAATACAATTGGCTTAGGCGATGTGTGCGAGTTAATGGAATAGAGTACTGGTAGACATTCACATGAGAAAGAAAAGCATTAAGGTAAAAACTGTAAACCCACCACCTGAAATAAAGAGACTTAGCATGCAAGCACGCGGTTAGTAAATCGAATTCAGCGTGCCTACAAACGCTGCGCCGGCTCGTCGTAATTCTCTGCAGGACCCGTCGTCGCTTCTGTAGTGGCCCCTGATGGCATAGCTCATGGCCCACTAGACATTTATATGAGAAAGAAAGGCATTAGGAGAGAATCGCAAACCCACCACCTGAAATAAAGAGACTTAGCATGCAAGCACGCGGTTAGTAAATCGAATTCAGCGTGCCTACAAACGCTGCGCCGGTGCTGCATACGTTCAATGCTGGACCCGTCGGCGCTTCGGCAGTGGTCCCGAGTGACCTCTCTCATGGCTCACTAGGCCTGCCTGACTAAGGCACTCGCGACCGCATGTTCTACAGCACCATGCGCTCGATGTCGATGGGGTACAATTCATCGGTGCTTGCCGCTTCCGCACTTGCCGCTTCTTCTCTGCATGCATGAGGTCTTTCTCCCGCACTTCAGCAACTGCCTTCCTGATTAGATCGCGCCATGCACCACGATCAACCGCCTTCGATTCCCATGATCTGCAATCAAAATTAGAACGTGTGAGGCTCACTTTAATCATGTCCTGGTAACGTAACTTTGGTTTCCCAGCATGCCGCTTCCCTATACTCAGCTGACCGTATAAAAGTTGTTTCGGTATCCGCGTCAAATCCATACGGCTCACATGACCGAGCCATCTCAGGTGTCGCAGTAAAAGTATGCAGTCCACTGCATACATCCCACTTCGGCGCAACACTTCCGTGTCTGCAACTCTGGCGCCCCAGCCGATCCGCAAAATCCGTCGCAGACACTGCGGATGGAACCGCTCGAGATATCGCACATCCCGACGGTACATCGTCCACGTTCCACTGCCGTATAGAAGAACGGACAGTACCATGGATTTGTACACCATCAGCTTCGTGCCAATGCTAAGCTGATGGTTGTTCCACACTCGGTACTCAAGCTTCCCGAATGCCGCTGCCGCCTTCGACACGCGATTACGCAACTCAACGTGTAGCTGCTGATCAGTCGACATCACACTCCCAAGGTAGCAGAAGCGGGAGGTGGTTTCCAATACTTCAGCACCAATGCTGATTCGCGGCAATATTGAAGATTGCACCTCCGGTGAAGGCTGAAAGAGACAGACAGTTTTGCTTGTGTTGATGGTGAGCCCGAATTCTGACGCTGTCGAAGCCAGAGCACTAGTCATGTGCTGCAACTCATCCGCGCTGTGTGCAAACAACGCACAGTCGTCAGCAAACAGCAACATACGGATAGTTGTCTCACAGACTAGAGTTCTCGCACCGAAACGACGGATGTTCAGCAACCCACCATCAATACGGTGCTCCACACGAACACCGTAAGCACAAGCCACATCAAAAGCACAAGACAACATTGCATGAACATATATATTAAACAGGGCAGGAGCTAACACACAGCCTTGCTTTACACCAGAGACAACTGTAAAGTCATCAGAGGTCTCTCCACTCAGCTGCACCCTCGCTCGCATACCACTGTGCAGACATTCAATTAAACTTACAAACTTACGCGGGCAACCAAACTTACCCAACACCAGCCACAGTGCCTCGCGGTTCACCGTATCAAATGCCTTGGTGAAATCAACAAAAAGTGAGTACAAAGGCTGGTGTCGTTCTCTGCACTTCTCTTGCAACTGACGAGCCGCAAACACCATATCTATAGTGCTGCGACCCGAACGGAATCCACATTGCTCTTCCGCCACGTTAGGTTCCACAACCTGACTGACGAGGCGGTTGAGCAGGATTCGGGCAATCACCTTGCCCACACAACTCAGCAAGTTGATGCCACGATAATTCGTGCAACATTGCTTGCTCCCTTTGCCCTTGTACAGTGGTAGCACAAGGGCATCCTTCAGCTCAGGAGGCACCTCCTCCTCCTCCTCAATCCACACGCGTTGCACCAAGTGGTGCAGCGCAGTCAACAACGCGGGTCCACCGTGTTTCAATACTTCAGGTGGGATCCCGTCACCTCCGGCACATTTGCCGTTTCGCAGCTGAGCAAGTGCTCTCTGCGTCTCATCCAGTCTCGGCGTATCCACCAGATCCGCCTTCACATCGTGCTGCTTCAGGCCATTCAATGTAGGCCAGTCGATCTCTGAACGGTTGTTCAAGAGACAGTCAAAGTGTTTCCGCCAGACCTGCATTATGTCTGCAGTCTGGGTGCAGGTAGCGCCTGAACTACCATCGATCAGTGTCCCCACG
>OX104061.1:34011754-34467385 GCA_944474145.2 Dicrocoelium dendriticum
AACGATAGCCACGCTGTTTGTGACGGTGCGTTTTTTATCACAAGGTGTAGGCGTTTGACCCTTGGACTTTTCTTGCATAGGGCATGGAGATTTTCAGCAAATAGTCCTCCTTATCTCATTCTTATTATTCTTCATTTCATAGGTCATCATGGTTGTTTGGCTGCGAAGCATCCGTTTGCAAGTGGATGATGACACTGCTGTCGATGATTGATAATGATTTCGAACGTATTGCATCGCATCGACCTATTCCCGAACACCACTTGTGGAATCAAGGAATACGTCTCGATTGGCGATTCTAGGGTATGCCGTCTGGCTCTGCTCTAGCACATGCAGAATTTGGCATTTTGTTCTATGCCAGGCCACGTCCTTTGCGGAAACCTGCCGGCGCTTCCCTAGTCTGAGATTCCCGTTCCCACAGTGAAGGCGACAAATTAGAATGTGAGGCCAGTACTTTTGTCACAACTGGCGTTTATTCTAATATCCCATGGAGTTAGCACTGTCTGTGCGACTGCCGTTGTGCCATTGCCACTCGGATATCGATTCACTCCTCATTTTAGATGGGCACCACTTTTCCTTCCAGTTATATTCGTATAGTTAGGCAGTTGCTTTGCAGTGGTCTTCACCTGCATCATTTTATGGTTTGCAGGTGCGAAGGGCACCTGGGCCTGACAGCAACCAAAACGGGTGAGGGCTTGATATACATTTCTGATCTCACGGTCGCCGACGGGGCCTCTCTCTAAACCTACCGGACATGGCTCGTCTTGGCATCACTTCCTGTGTAGGAAGAGGTCGGCGAGGCAGGCGGGCCTATCTGAACTGATCTTGGAATCATTCCTCACAGAGATGCCATACGGGCGCTCGTTTTTGTGCATCTGTGCACCCCCACGCGCGTCTTGATCGTCTCACTGACGCCCTGGTTTTTTTTTTTTGGATCCACTCGGTGCGAAATCAGGGGGATGAAAGGTTACTCAAGGGTCTATGTCAACCAATTCACGGGAACAGTAGCGTTCCGTATCCAATTACTCAAAATGCGTTCCATGACGCTTCGCATTTGTTAACATGGTTATTGTATGACTTGCGTATTATTCCGGTGTGTAACCTGTCTCTCTAATAAGGTTCTTTTAACTGTGACGTATAGAGCCTTACGTCAAATCTTTGTAAGATAATCCATTTGTGCGTTATTTTATTTTTACTTGCTTGTGGACTTCTGTTGACCTTAGTGTTTTTGTCCCGTCTGGCTTGTGCTTCCACTACTGGTCCCGGCTGATGCCTATTATGCGCTGGCTTTGCGGGAACTACACGAGCTTGGCGCAGTTTGCATAACGTATCACTGTACGCATCTTATCGGAGAAGTTCGACGTGGGGGCGGTGACACAAAATAAACTTGGCCGTCTGGGCATAGGTACAGCACAGGTGGAAACTGAATGTCCAGTGGTTGCCAAGAGTGGGGTGATTGACGAAGGGGGTAGAGAGTCTCTGGGTTAGCTACGGCTGATCCTATGACGAGAGTTTGAGAGTAAGAAGGGAGGTACTAGGGACCCCCCCGTGCTGGTAAATATTATGGATGTGTATGGGGAGGAAGTAGGATTACCATATATCATGCGATGGAGTGTGATAGGTGGCCTGGTTTTGATCTTGTAGTAGGAATGCACTTTTTTCTATAGTCGAAGTTGGTCAAGGGGTGCTATCACGAGGGGCGGAATACGTTTCAGCCGGCCGCTGCACCTCCGGTTGACATGCGGGGCGGAGGTGGGGTGGCTTTGCCCAATTGGGGTTAGAGATTAAAGGGCCATAAGTGAGGATGCCGTTTAGATCGCTGGTAGGAGTAGGAGACGTTTCGGGTAGTGGTGGAATAGGGCGAAGGGGATGGGAGCAGGTCTGTGGTATGAGGGAGAGGTTTTCGGGAACTTTACGGTAAAAACTTTTTGATTTTTGAGGCTGTACTGCCAGGCCTGTAACTGGTATACTTCCTGTTGAGTTGCAATCAGAAGGAAACAGGTTACCTGTGGGCGGACACACCCCGGCCGTCCAGCTGGGGGTTTGTTCCTGTTCGATATATTGCACCTCTCTTAGAAGAAGGAGTATGAAACGAGTCTCAAATTTTTTGTCACGCAAATGTCCCTAAGTTCATCAATCAATATTGGAGGTGATATTCTGGGAAAAGGAGAAGGCTTAGCGACCAGTCCGCGTGACAGATGGCTCCTGTGCGTGATTCGACGGCGGCTGGTCGGCTAGCGGAAGACGTTTAGATCTATGGGATCAGTTCCCCAGTATGATGGAAGACGTTTTGGATGCAGTGGAGGGGCGCGAAGGTGACAGAGGGGTAAAACCTTAGTGTACCGTCTTGGCCATGACTCATTTTTAAGTGGAGACAGCAAGGAACGGTTACTGTATGGCTGTTCGGGGAGGGGGAGTATCAAGCGCGGCGGTAGGCGGGTGTTTGTGAAGAGGTAAAGAAGAAACGAGTATATTTCTGGAGTAGTTGACCTTTGTGCTGGGGCCCGATCACGCGGTGTACCTAAGGGGATATACCACATCAAGCCCGGGGGGCATTTATGTTGTCAGGAAGGTAACGGGGAATGTAGGTGACATTTTTGATGATCATGGAAGGGCCACACATTCCCACACCACCCAACCATGTACGGGTGGCAAATACTGACGGACTGGACCAACCACCTGGTGAGCAGGGGCGGGGGAATTCAGGGGTTTGAAGCCGGGACGTGTGATTGGCATCATAGGTCGACCGAGCAGGGTACTAGTTTATAGATATGGACTTAGGAGGGGACCTTCGGGTTTGTGTATGCGTAGAGAGAGTGAGCTGATGGCATTTATTCTTTGAAGGGGTCTAGGGGTGCAAGTTTTCGGGGAATCGGGGACCCACCACAGTTCAGTACTCGCGTTGTGGGAGGCTAGAGGGGATGCCAGCCCCCCCCCAGTCTCGGGGACTTTGCAGCCGGGGGGCTGGCAAGTGCAGGGGATTTGACAATGGTGGAACCGTGGCCTGGGGACAACCCGGAAGGCGGGGCAGAGGGGTAGAGATGAGGGAACTTGAGAGGAAAGGGGGGAGTCAGTGGAAAGGGAGAGGGGGGGATCGGTTTGGGCCCAGGGAGGAAGGCGGGGCGTCGGTCAAGTTGGAGTTGGCGTCTGAGGGAGGGTTTTTTTTGCCATGGGGGGGTTGAGTATGGGGGGGAACAAAGGAGCCCGGGAGGGGATGGGAGGGCTAGGATTGGTAGTGAGGAATAAGCTGGGTTAAGGGTGGGAGGAAGTGGCGTGGGGAAGGGGTGGTTGGTAACATTTCGATATAATGTTGAAGGCGGGGAGAGACAGTAATTTAAACTTAGAGAGCGGTATGAATATTGCGATCTTGCAGTGCGGTACGGGGGAGGACTGTATGGGCGATTGGGGGCTGTGGTGAGATGGTCGGAGGGGAGGATAATGTTTGATTGGGTTATGAGGGGAGGTAGGGGATTGTCGGGATTTTGTTGGATGGGCATAGGTGGGTCGGACTTAGACTAACAACACAAGGCGTGACACTTGATGGTTCTGACCGTCCTTTTCGTTACTTATGCCCCACTTCTATCAGTGGGTGACGTTCCGACTATAGTACATGTTGAGGTTTGCAGTCGAGAATGCATGACTAACAACGAACTCCACATGAATTGGCAACGCGCCAAATATTGCGGGAATTGGCTAACGTAGAGGGGATGACGGCGGAAGGGGGCATAATAAGATGTTGAACCACAAGGTAATGCCAACTGAAATGAGAAACCAAATTTTAGAACTTAGGGACTCACACACCCCGAAGGGCACCCGCACGGCTGGGCTAAGCTGACCAGCCCAGCGCGCGGCGTTGGCGGTCTCGAACCTAGGAAGTACTTGCACCCCTGACGCTATGCCGAAGTACCTGGACTGAAGCGGGTTTGACCCCCCTGTGTTGAGGGCCGCACAGGCACTTGCTGCAATGAAAAAGCATCATTGTGGTGGTCCCGGTAATCGGAAGAGGCGCTGGGGGTTCGATACTCGGAGGGAGTGGGTGTGGACTCCCCCCGCCAGTGAGACGCGCGCGGGACATGCATCACTCCCCTCACGCGTGTTACGGAAAACCGCAATCAGGACGGTGTGGGTGTGGTTGACCGAGTTCCTGTTGTTGTTGAGGGGAGTATACCACACAGGAATGCTGAAGCGTATCTGCATCGCACCTACGGTAAGGTCACGGCCTCCATTGCCGATGGCTGCCTAGTGACCGTCGGACGCATCACAGGCCATACCAGCTGGTCCTCCAGCTTTAGCGGATGGATATCGTACTGCGTGAACGACGACCACCGCCGGCGGGCCAAGTTGGCAAGTGGGCAGGTTGGTCAGGGGAGGGTGGGGCGGCGGCATTGAAGGTGGTTATCTCACGGTTGAAAATACGACACTTGGTTAGAGTGGCACGGGCTATGCGGGCGAGAAGAGGGGTTGCAGTCAGAAGGGTGGGAGGGGTAGGGGTCAAGGACGGGCTTCTTTGTCGGGGTATGGTGTAGGTGGGGTATTGAGGTAAAGGATTTTGACAGGTTGGGGAGGTTGGGTAAGACCTATACTCGAAATGTTATGAATTTTGTAGCTTTGCTCTATATATATAAGTTACGTTTTTCGCCTGATGATCAATCGATTTTGTTGCCGAGAAACCAGACCTATGTGTGCTGTTGCTCATTACTACAGCAAATAAAATAGGATCCCAAACTAGGACTAAAGGCTTCACCCATCGCCGTGGTCGATAATGGTAATTCTTGCATATGTATAGAACCAACAATAACTGTAGATTAATAAAATCCAGGATTTTAACGAACAGATAAATTCGGAATCGATAACAAGACGAATTCTTGAAAATAAATAGTACCATAAAGGTAGCGACCCTGAAATTGTAACTTAACGAAGCCAACTGGCTCAGAATCAAGGGCTTAATAGATCGATCTGCTCAAGCAGCTGCCTATGCGGTAGGTAAATATATGCCCAGTTCATCGATGGCGTTTCCCTTGTAGAGATATGGATGTACATGTTTGGCATATAAAAGATTGAGGACGTGGTGGGGAATTTGGATCACGGGGGAGGTTTAGGATGTTGGGCAAGGCGACAAAGACCGTGTCACTTTTGCATAATCTCTGAATAGGATGCCACAGGGTTAAACCAGTATTTGTGTGAAGGGCCACGCTGGGGGTAGCTAATCAGGAAATGAATGTGTCTGCATTATGTCTGCATATAAGTAGGTTTCGATAGTTGGGCAGTTGGGGAGAGGGCATATAAGGGGCTAACGAGTAAGTGTACTGGAGCACTGATTTTGTAGACCTCTAAAGTGGGGAGGAGGTGAGAGGGTTACAAGTAGCCTGTTTGCGGTGACTCGAGAGAATACGGTCAGACTGGGCCCGACCCCCCCCCCGGTGATGAGGGCGGATGGCGGGGACGTGGGGTGACCAGACCAACTGCATCCTTTGAAAGGCTTGCTAGTTACAGGCCTGACTTGCGATGCGTGCGTAGCCGAGAAGGTTAGCAACCAGGAACGTGCTCATAATGGTCAGGAGGAGGCACACGACGCTGCTCATTTGTCTAGATCTGGCCATGGTTGGGGCATTGTTCGGTGGATCGAGCGGGGACATAAATGGGGTGTAGGGAGGTTGTTTGGAGGTGGCGGGGTTTGTGGGAGGTATGTGATTTTTTCCTTAGCTCTGGCTAGGCCGTCTAGGTCCCATTCTTATGGGATTGGCCTGCCATACTGTTGCTCCCTACAAGGCCTGGCAGTAGACCTAAATTCAAAACTGGTTTCCGGAAAGGTTAAAATCAGCTAATAGATTTCCAATGAACTGATAAAGATCGAACGTGTATCGCTAGTAAATTTTGCGCCGCACACGTACTCGAAGTTTATGTAATAGGTCGGAATAAGGTCGAGTAGCTTTATCACATAAGATGAAATATGCAACATAGCCGCTATGATACGGACAAACACCGAGGCTGTAACTAACGTATAAGCTCTTGATTTGGCAGTAACATTTTAATATGGGCATACTGCCTAAAAATTCGCTGCAGTTTGGATTAGATCGTATCGTAATATATCTTTGTTGTAGATGAATCGGCCAGGTGGGAAGGAAAGTGAAGACTCCGAGGTTAAATCTCCGCGCTTCGCCTTCTGTGAGTTACATGTGCGGCGCGGAGTCACAAAGGATTGATATTCACAAAGAGGCATCCCAGCCCAGTGCACCCGGCTATGTCACTTACCGCGACGCTTCCGCCACCTACGAGTAATCCGTTTTATTGGCCGGGTTAGGTAGGGCTTGATTATGCTCGGAGCCCAAGTCGTGTTGCCACACTTGCGCCAAGCGCCATAGCTGCCACCTGTATGGCAAACATGCCACGGCAGACAAATAAAACACGATAGTGACACTGCAGACAAAGGCCAGCCCTTGCTTGCTAATATAGATTAGTAACCACATTGGTTGATCTGCTAAATTTAGATTTGTCTTTGAGAGCTGTGAGGAAACAGGTTATACTAGGATCTCGTATAGTGGTCAGGTTAAACTTCACAATAATTCAGCACACAATCCAATATACAAGTAACAACGCGATGCGTCCTTTGTACGCATTTTGTTATTGTGCCGCGGAACGCAACATGTTCCCTTGTTTGGGTGTACATTGACCTCTCCGAGTATCCCGTGCTGCTACACCTGTTTTTTGCGCACCCTCCAGTGAATCCAAAATACACCACCAAGGCCGTCTAGTCGAGACGATCAGAGGAAGACTGCGCTGGGTGCACATCTGATACACTATTTACGGAGCGCCGGATGGACTCGCTGGGTGGACAATGATTCCAGATCAGTTCAAGTATCACGACGCCCCCAATGCATCACGCCGGACCTCTTCCTACTCACAGGTGCATGCATGAAGAGCCCTGTCCGGTAGGTTTAGAGCCGCCCGTCGCCGCTGACCCAGAGATCCACGTAAATGTGTTCAGTCGCCACATCTAAAACCGTTCTCTGTTGATACCGCCTGGCCTAAGGCGGCCCTTCGCACCTGCACCATAATAGGATTGCAGGTGCAAGGAACTCATGCAAAGCTCTGCCCTAGACTTTGCGAACATAACTGGAAGTGAGTATAAGTGGCCACAGATACATTTGTAGCTGTCAATAGATGCCCAGTGGCCATTGCTCCTTCGGCAGCTCGCTCAGGACGGGCGACGAATAGACTGGGTTGAAGTGTGTTAGTTTAGGCCCAGCGGGGGTCATTTTACGGGTAGCGGCACTTCAAACAGGAGTTTTGGTCGCCTATCATGTGGAACGGGAATATACTGGACTTGGGATAAGAGGCCAGGAATGGTGCCGTCCGATCATCATTTGGTACAAGTCCACACACACACAAAGTGGAGAGTTGATGTGACTGCAATTTGGACCACATTGCGGCTGGGGCGTGTGCACTGGGCACTCGACTGAAACTTAGTCAGAGCACCTTGTGTAACGGTGGAAGGGTGGCCATATAGTCGGCCCAGTGATCGGTGTTAGTCGTTACGATCTGTGGCTATGACGGTAACCGATTTAAGGTGATGATGAGTATCGATGGCCATGGGACTGACACTGCACTAGTGATAGGTGCGAGGAGACGGACATTTGTAACTTCCTGCGTGGACCCAATCTGGATTGGTAGATGCTTAGTAGTAGGATGATGTAGGAGAGACCGGAGCCTGTTATTAATCGCCAGGCCCACTCTTCGCAAATAGAATCATCGGGCATAGTACCTCGCCACCGTCAACCCTTGGCACGAACACGTTTTGTTATTCAACAAAAACGCAACCGTCACAAAACAGCGTGGCTATCGTGCTAAAGACCTAAGAGCCCGGGCAATGGCCGAGGACCAGCCCCCCTTCCTTGTGGCTTTATGCCCACTTCTCTCCAGCGTCATAACCTGAATCCTGCCATTACTGGGCAGCACCTAGATTACTCCGGCACCACTCCCCCCCACACACCACCCCCTCCCCCTAAACAGACAGTCCGACTAGAAGAGCGGCAGCAATCGCGCCACTAATTGGGTCGGTTTGCGAGCCATGTCCTGTTACAAGTTCTGCGGAGCCAAAGCACAAAACGAGTACACGTGGACCTCCAAGCCGGCGGAAGGCGAGGACGAATTGACGGCACCCATGTTTGGTTCGTGCAGTGAAATTCATTTCCCCCTCTGCCAACTCAACTTTTGTTCCACCCTCGCGTCTTGTGCCACTCTACATCTGGCAGACAAAACAAGAGGCCACTCTTAGGTAGGCGATGGACCAGCGCATACGAAACACTGCACTTTGCCCGAAGTCAACGCACACTTACACAGTGTCTATCTGTTGTTCTACGATGAGCTAGCATGATTATCACTACCTGAGACTACTGCACGCGCTACGCACATCATTGTTGCGGACACGCTGGTGCCATCTGACATCAGCAATGCTTTCCCCACAGACAAAGATGGTCAAATACTAATGAAGAGGTGCCACAGATCTTCAGGACCGAAGGGACCAAGTTACACTACGACCATACAGCATGACGGCCCTCACTGTTGGCCTTGTAAGCACAGTCTATCAGACGGAGAGAAAGCTGATTTCTGGCATTCTGTCGCGCAATAGTAAACCGTAGATTCCAGAAGGTAGTTCTCGGCTTTTGCATAATGCGGCGAAGCTGACGTGAGTTCCCAATGCATGCGCGGGCATCGTTGCCAGATGGCAGCACTTGCCAAAAATAAGTGGAATGTATCAACCATATACGAGTTCCTCGTTAGGCTAAGGCGTCGAGAGGGACATCAAGTGGGGCTGGTGGTCCTTGCAGCAACCACTTTTGGCAACCATTGAAGGTACTGAAGTCGCATGCCAAATAAATGGGGACTTATTGCAAGACGGAGGCAATTCAGGAATAGATTGTGCCGGCCCAACGAGATCGGAAAAAACTAAGACGATATCATCCGCATAATTATGATATCAATCTAAAGCTTTGCACCCGGCGAGGACCTCAAACCGCCTACATCGTGGAGATTCCGCAAGGAGGAACACAACATTGAATGAATCCCACGACGATACTGAGAACAAAAAGCCGGGGGGAAATCGGACAACCCAGACGGACGCCACGTGTAGTGGAAAAGCTATCCCGATAGGACACCGTAAAACACTGGACGCTGGGAGCGGCTGTAGATGTTCGAGAAGGATGTTCACATGTTTTTGCGGGGGAACACCGTATACGATACCGCGCCGAGTATTTTACGGACAGAAATTCGAACGATCGAGACCGGAACTCGAACGCACACTAGAAATCGAGGAGAACACAGCTACATGCCCCGGGTCCTGCGGTATGCGAGGCGGCTGCTCCTAAGGAACGACCACGCCAGCCGTCACACGTGAAAAAACGGTCTAAATCCATGTCCATTGGACGGTTAGTTTAGAGCCTCCGTCGGAGGCCGAGGTCCGAAACGCGATCACAGCCCTCAATCGTTTTCGTGCCGCTGGCCCGGATTCCCTCCACCTGCACTATTTAAGGATGGAGGTGAGGTCCTCTGCAAAGCACTGACCTCCCTATTCGAACGTATCTGGAAGTAAGAGAGTGTCCGGCTAATTGGAGCGAATCGATTATAGTGGCAATATACAAGAAGGGCAGTCGCACAGACTGTTCTAACCACAGGGGTATTAGCCTAACGCCAGTTGTGACAAAATTACTGGCCTCGATTATCGTTCGTCGCCTCACTGCGGAACGGGAATCTCGGATTAGGGAAGAGCAGGCCGGTTTCCGCCCAGGACGTGGCTGTATAGACCATATATTCACTTTGCGGCAGGTGCTAGAGCAGCGCCACGCATACCGCAGACCGACAATAGCTGTGTTCCTCGATTTCAGAGTGCGTTCGATGCGGTCGATTGATCCATTCAGTTCGAAATACTTGCGCGTAAGGGTGTTCCCGCAAAACATGTGAACATCCTACTCGAACACTACAGGCCGCGTCAGGTTTTACGGTGTCCTATCGGATAGCTTTTCCACTACAAGTGGCGTCCCGTCAGGGTTGTCCGAATTCCCGGTTTTTGTTCAGTATCGTCGTGGATTCATTCATGTAGTGTTCCCTTGGGGAATATCTCGACGTAGGCGGTGAAGTGCTTCCTAGTGAAAGGTTAGTTGACCTAGATTACGCGGACGATATCATCTTGCTTTTCGACCATGTTGCGGACGGCACAATCAATCCTGAATAGCCTGTCCGTAATGGTCTCATTATTTAGTATACACTTCGCACCTTCAAGGTGCAAAGTGTTGCTGCAGGACCACCAGCCACTTGAAGACCCCTCGACGCTGCCTAACGAGGAACTCGATATGGTTGATCATTCCACTTATTTTGGCAACTGCATCGGCAACGACGGGCGCATTGAAACTCACGTCAGCTCGCGCATTGCAAAAGCCAGAACTACCTTCTTGAACCTACGGTATCTTTGGCGACAGAAATGAGTTTCTCTCCGTCTGATAGACTGTGCATACAAGGCCACAGTGAGGGCCGTCATGCTTTATGGTAGTGAAACTTGGTCCCCTTCGGTCTGAGATCTGAGGCACCTTCAAGTATTTGACCATCTTTGTCTGGGAAGCATTGCTGGTGTCAGATGGCCCCAGCGTGTCCGCAACAATGATGTGCGTAGCCGAGTACTAGGTAGTGATAATCATGCTAGCTCCCTAGAACAACAGATAGCACTGAGTAAGTTGCGTTGACTCGGGCAAGTGCTACGTATGCCTGGTCATCGCCTACCTAGGAGGGCCTTGTTTTGTCTGCCAGATGTAGAGTGGCACAAGACTCGAGGTGGACAAAAGTTGAGTTGGCAGAGGGAAATGAAGTCACTGACGACCAAACTGGGTGCCGTCGGTTCGTCTCGCCTTCCGCGCTGGAGTCCACGTGACTCGTCTTGTGCTTGGCTCGAGACTTTACAGGACATGGCTCGCAACCGACATTAGTGGCGCGATTGCTGCCGTCTTCTAGTCGGACTGTCTGTTTAAGGTGTGTTTGGTGCCGAGTTATCTGCAGAGTAATGGCAGATTATGACGCGGAGAAGTGAAAGCCACAAGGAAGCTGTCTCGCCATTGCCGCCTTATCTTTGCACGATAGCCAGCTGTCTGTGACGGTACGTTTTTAACACAAGGTGTAGGCGTCTTGACCTTGACTTTTTGCATAGGGCATGAAGATTTTCAGCTAAGTCCTCCTTATCTCCTTCTTATTATTCTTCATTTCATAGGTCCTCATGGTTGTATGGCAGCGAAGCATCCGTGCAAGTGGCTGAGGTACTGCTGTTGTCGATTGATTGAGTAGCTCTTTTTAGTTCATTGGTTATTCGTTTCGGTATTTTTAGTCACTGTAAAGTAGGAAGCTTTCTTACGAGGATGCACGCGACGACTGCGCGTTCTGCTGTCGTCCATCGGGTTAGAGGCCATACTTAACACTAGGCGTATGCTGAGGGATCGAGTGCATGTCTGAGTGCTTTTTCGGCATCGCAACTCGCGTATAGGCATTTGCGGTTGCGCAACGGCGAGGCACCGGTAAAAATCACTGCCGGTACTTTTTTTTACCGCTATGATTGGTGTAATCATGATACTAGAAATAAATGGCCATACGGCTTTCTAAAATCCAGATCGTCTACGGAAATGGGGTGATGTCAAGTGTCAGTCATGACCATGGTGTACTGCACTAGGATAAGCCAGGTGTAAATGCATAGGTTAGAAGCAAGGCCACCTCAAAGTAGAACAGCGATAGGGTATTCGCCTTTGATCAATGGCGTTGTGTGGTATGGCTCATAACCGGTGGGGAGCTCCGAATGATCAACACTTAAGTACATCAGTTGGTACTTGGAAAGAAACTCACTGGAGCACTAGAGGGTCTGACAAACGTGAAGCGGTTAAGTTGATTAGATCATGGCCTCCGTATGCCAGTTGGCTGCCTACCACAAGATGCATTATGGGCCGCTTCTGCACCTAGTTCGACAAACCCGCAAGATGGCCGGTCGATGATGAGGAATAATATAGCACGAAGAAACTAAGTGAGAGGTTTCTTCTGTCTGTTACATGCCGTCTACGTAGACCAGAGTCTCCTGAGTAGCTAGAGACTTTATTCAACATGATTTAGTCGCGAATTCGATGGTGCTTTAGCAACAGGGCACTGGTATTTAGCTGTTGACATTCCAACTCGACCTATTTTACCCACCCTTTTCCTCGAATTCTACCTTACACTATACCGCACTTGTCCCACTATTATCGATTAGTGGTGATGCGAGTTATGGCAACAGAATCCATCATACCTCACTGATCAGACTATGGTTGATTGACTAAACTACGCTGCGCGGAAGAGGTTAATTTAAAGGTACATGGATGGTAGACTGTCAACAGTTAAACAAAAACATCCTATGATAGAACTCAATGTGCAAAATTGATATATCACTTTAAAGCATTAATTTCCCAGATTATTTATGATATACCATTGACTGGATTGGAAAACTACAGTGAGCAAGTAGTAATGTGTATTACATCTAAAGCATGTTCACATACCTTGGGTTCATTTATCAAAACTAAGCATTGGCAAACGTTGATAGAATCCGCTGGTGATGGATGGGACATAAACACCGACACCAGTATCTGGAGTAAACGATTTCGAAGGCGGACGCTATCTATCAGCGTTAGGACTGCGCGGAAGGCGTAACGAAGTATTCCTTCCCGATCATCGGCCAATGAAAGTGCCTTCTCAAAAATATCAAATCTAATGGAAAAGAAAGCGTATTCGTGAAACAACAGATCAAAGCCTCGAAGATAACGGAGTTCACAGTGAGTGGATAAAAAAGGCATCAACAGTACGCCGGTAAACAGTACGGACGCTTTGCTACCGCGCAACCACCACCAATTGTGCGTTTATTGAGAATACTGCGAGAGTCGCCCGGTCCTCCACGCAGGCTCGAACCCGCGACCTCCAGGTTACGAGGCACACCGGGAAGTGAGGAAACATGTCGATACGGAGACTAGATAACGCATAAGCGAATGATACAAACGGAAAATCTAGTAAGGCACTACAGCAGCGCACTAGAGAAAGATGTAAATGGCGCTACAAGAATTGGAGAACGTTGCAGGAGAAAAGCGAGTATAATAAAACGGTTCATGTCGCGGAGTGCGACACTAACCCTGTGAAACATGACAAGATATATAACGATTGAATGTCAAAACATCAGTAAGGCCGAAAAAGCACCATGCATACTACAAACAATAAAAGAACGTCATTTTGAGAGAGCAGAATCAGAGTAGCGGTACGTACAACTCTACTGTATGGTTGTGAAGCCTGGCCCCTTAGATCAGCAGACATAAAAAGGCTAGTTACGTTCGACCACCGGTGTCTTCAAAATTTGACTCACATCTGGTGGGAACACCGTGTGAGCAACGAGCGGGTTCGACGCCTTGTTTACGGCACAGGAAGAGAAAATGAACCACTTAGCACCGTCATATCACGCACCAAGCCCCGATAGCTCGGCCACGAGTTACGCATGCCAGCCCACCGGCTCCCGCGACGTGCGTTATTTGCGCACCGGAAGAGGAAGGATGGCCAGATGATGACTTGGTCGGGAGGAATGAAGGCGCTCATTTCGAAGCTGGTCTCGGCACCCTGGTTGGGGTCCGGAAGACGATGAACACATTTGGCTGGATACGCTTGTTGACATTGCTAGGAGCCGACCTCAATGGCGTTCGTGCTGTTTCTGTGTTCCTCCCCATCCATCTTAGCCTTCCGTCCAACCACGATCTCATTTCTTAGCATAATAAATATTAGCATAGTAAATGTTTTTATTTGTCGAGTAGTTGCCGGCTGGTAACTTTCCAGAACGATGCCCATCCGTTACTGGTGGCTCAGTTGGCATGCAACTGTTGCAGGTTTTGTTCTTTTTTCCTGTTATGTATTGCGACACAGTAGCTGAGGTGTTTTCTACTAGCTAAAGTGTATAATTTAATGTTTATTTGTTGTATTAAACTGTGAAATGTATATGGTAATCTATTTATATCCCAAAGGTTAACAGAGGGATACAGGAAAGCAAAATAGTACATGAATTCATGTTGGACTACCACCACGAACAGGATGACTCTAAGTAAAATTATCAGAAGTATTTTGCACAGAAGTAAATAAGGCTCACTAGTGTCAGATCAGATAAGCTATAATGTACTGAAAGTAGGAACGAATGTGACTTCTTTGTCTGCTTTCTTTTATCGAGCCCTGCAGATGGTTTAAAGACAGAGGATTGACAACGAAGACTACACGTATTTACTTGTGTGTAACGAATCTTGCAGTCGTCGAAAGAATGACCCGAAGCCGAAGGTGGCAGCCATAAGCTACAGGTCAATGCATTGATATGACGGGAGTAAACAAGTTGAACGACTTCATCAGCCAGAGCTACAGAGAGCAGTGGCCAGAATCGAAGGTATGGGGGATGCAAGTATGATGGGAGCAACAGTAGCATCAACTATGTACTGATACTTCGCTGCAATAAAAGTGTGTCCCGTGATGGCCCATGGAGCCCCGGTTCGTAAGGGGTGGCCAGACAACTAAAAACACACATGCGAAGTCAACCATGGAGGTGAACAAAACTAGCTTACTTGATGTATGTAATCTCAACAGTCTAGTAACTAGACATAGAGCCAAGAAAACCATGGAAATCAGTGTATAAGAGACAGTCATTGCGTCAGAATCGTCATGGCATGCTAGCTGAAGGTGGGCAACACACTTCAGCTAATATGCCGCAAGAAAATGGAATATTTTGACAAAAATACAGAACAAAACATTTTTAGTTTGTTTGTCACACGCCGGTTTTTCTCTTTTTTGTCATTTTCAATTTTTGTAGAATTAAACATGTGAATCAACACAACACTGTACACAATTCTTCCATTGATTCCGGTTGCGGGCCATGTCTTCAAGTGTCCTAAGCCATTGGCACTCGCCATCTTTGGGTCCCCATCCTGGAAGACGTACGGGTCCAACAGCGGCTAGACACGACGTCAGCGATTTCCGGCTTTCTTGATACAACACTTAGCATAATAAATATTTGCGTAGTAAATGTTTTTATTTGTCGAGTAGTTGCCGGCTGGTAGCTTTCCAGAACGATGCCCATCCGTTACTGGTGGCTCAGTTGGCATGCAACTGTTGCATGTTTTTTTCTTTTTTCCTGTTATGTATTGCGACACAGTAGCTGAGGTGTTTTCTACTAGCTAAAGTGTATAATTTAACGTTTATTTGCTGTATTAAGCTGTGAAATGCATATGGTAATCTATTTATATCCCAAAGGTTAACAGAGGGATACAGGAAAGCAAAATAGTACATGAATTCATGCTGGACTACCACCACGAACAGGAGGATGACTCTAAGTAAAATTATCAGAAGTATTTTGCACAGAAGTAAATAAGGCTCACTAGTGTCAGATCAGATAAGCTATAATGTACTGAAAGTAGGAACGAATGTGACTTCTTTGTGTGCTTTCTTTTATCGAGCCCTGCAGATGGTTTAAAGACAGAGGATTGACAACGAAGACTACACGTATTTACTTGTGTGTAACGAATCTTGCAGTTGTCGAGAGAATGACCCGAAGCCGAAGGTGGCAGCCATAAGCTACAGGTCAATGCATTGCTATGACAGGAGTAAACAAGTTGAACGATTTCATCAGCCAGAGCTACAGAGATCAGTGGCCAGAATCGAAGGTATGGGGGGATGCAAGTATGATTGGAGCAACAGTAGCATCAACTATGTACTGATACTTCGCTGCAATAAAAGTGTGTCCCGTGATGGCCCATGGAGCCCCAGTTCGTAAGGGGTGGCCAGACAACTAAAAACACACATGCGAAGTCAACCATGGAGGTCAATAAAACTAGCTTACTTGAACCTCTGGGTGGAGATGTTTGAACTAAAGAGACACCATGCTTCCCGAAAAGCACTCGTAAATACTGCATTGTCATGCGAGTAGAACCCAAGTGAAATCCGCAATTACTACCAGGGCAAGGACAGTGTTACGAGTGTAATAATCCAAAAACATAACGAATAGGTGAAGTAATGCAACCCTTCTCATAGTGCTATAATAGATAGAGCTGCTGAAGGTAGAAAAGCGTACAAGGGGATATATGGTACAGCTCAGACAAATAAGGGTTGCCTATCTCAAAGCAACACAGTGACAGAATGCTGTGTACAGTGGTAACTAAGATTTTATCCTCAAAGCCGAGTTAATCAAACATTCAACCTATTGCAGTTTTGAATTATGACTGTTAAACAGTACGATGATTCTGAGGCAAACAAAATGGTGCCACAGTACTCGACTAAGTAATGCTATGTTAAGTTGTGGACCACGTATTGTGCATGCCAGCCCACCTGCTCCCGCGACGTACGTTGCTTGCGCGACCCGAGGTGTCGATGGATGAAGAGGAGGGGAGGTCAACAGATGAGTTAGTAAAGAGGAATGAAGTCCCACAGTTGGAACTTGGCGTCAGCTGGTAACTCGACCCCGTGAATGGGGACTAAAAGACGATGAACACATTTAGGTAAATACACTTGTTGACATGATGAAGAGCCGATCTTGATGGTGCTTGTCAGTTTCTTTGTCCCTCACCATTTTCTTTGGCTTCTCAGTTCAACAACAATCTCACTCTTGATGCGCAATAGTATACTTGTTTTTGGTTTCGATTCTTTATTCTATAGGGTTTCGTAGCTCGCTTTTCATTTATCCTTTTGTGTTGAGGTGAATTGCCAAGGTGTAACGTTGATGATGATGATGATGCGAATTCACATCTAGTCAGTTCCAAGATGAAAACTGTGAGATCAGTCCCTGTCGGCTGCAAGAGATTTATTGAATGATATCGTACATATCATCGCTAATGCACTGGCGATTGCTCTCTCCGCCATGGTAAAGTGCTTGATGATACACAAGAATGGCATGTTTACTTTTGATTATGTTGTTGCATTAACGCTTTTTCAATCACTCACCTGGTTTTCACCTAACGCATCATAACCTGCTGTTTTACACTGCAGCTCTTGTACTTCCGTTGTTAGACCGGTAAAGAGTAATCCTCCGTCTCCGAGTTATCCCGTTTGTTGTGCCCTATTCATTCGACACATCAATTTAATGGTCTAACATTTCTATGGATCGTTATCTTCGTCCAGACAAATTCGATATCGATATAAATGCATCTGATGCTTGTAAGCAACGGATCTACTGGTTTCGAACATCCAAGGCCTTCCTAAAACGAAGTCAATCTGATGACTTGAACAATCTGGACATGCGCGTCAAGTTTCTTTCCCCTTCGGTCTATGAACATGTTTCAGAATGTAAAACGTTTGATATCGCTGTTACACTTCTTCACTCTTTGTACGTGCGCTTTGTAAATTTGTGTTCGATAACTTCTATCTACGTGCAAGGAAGAGTGTGGGCAGAGCATCGATCAGTTCGCGCCAAACATCAAGCAGTCGGCGAAGGATTGAGATTTTCGTTCTGTGTCTGCTGAAGAATATCGTGGTGATGCCATGCGCGACGCTCTTATAACTGGATTACAGTCAAAAAGAACCCGAACGACACTCCCGGAACTGAGGGTGTTAAAATTTCAAACTGCTTATGATATCGCAAGTTCTCTTGAGGTTGCGGCCAAACAATCGAGGTCCTACGAAAATGATATTATTCCCTGTTCTTCAGCTCATTCTGTGCTTAACTCACCAGGTATACATTCTTCATCCATTCGCTCATCTGAAACCGAATCCGTGTTATTAGCCGTACCTAGTGAAACTTGCCATTTCTGTGGTCATTCCAAACACCCTCGTGAAAAGTGTCCGGCAAGAGAAGCCATTTGTAAGGCCTGTGGAAAGACTGGACACTTCAAATGTGTGGGCAAATCGAAGTCAGTTTATACCCCTGTCATTTCAGCCTACCGTCCCTTCCTGTCTTCTGTTCTAACGGCTGCTGTTCCAAACTATTTGTATCGCACACCAACTAAGCTCCATGTAAGCAACATTGATGTACATGTCCTGAGAGATACTGACAGTTCTGGTAGCTATCTTTCTCAATCTGTAGCCAACTCCCACCACTGGAACATCCTACCCTATAACTCCAAAACCAACATGGCATCTATCTCACTGTCATGTGCAATTACGGGATATTGCAGTGCAAATCCGCTACCAAGACGGTCTGCAACAACGCACGACCCGCTGTCATGCGTAACCTATTCGCTGATGTTCTGTTCGGCCACGACTTCCATGGATTGCATAACAAGGTGGAAATATCGTTTGGTGGTGGACGCGGTAATTTCTCGTTGTGTGAACTAACCGCAGTCAAAATACAATCGTCTCCCCTGTTTGCTTACCATTCCTCAGATTGCTGATTGCTACCAAATCTCGACGTTACTCCATTGACGAGGAGCGCTTTAAAAAATTCCAGGTATAGGGACTCTTGAAGGACGGCGTCATTGAGCCGTCAAGCTCATCTTGGAGGGCACAAGTACTTTTTACCGAAAATTCAAACCATAAGAAAAGGATGATCGTCGATTACAGCCAAACGGTCAATTGTTTCACCCTTCTCGATGCCTCTATACACTACCGCATAATCGACAAAATGTTGGAGACCATTGCTCGTTATACCGTATATAACACACTAGACCTGCAAAACCATCATCATCATCAACAGCAGTACATCAGCAATTCGAACTGATGCTTCGCTGCATACAACCATGAGGACCTATGAAATAAAGAATAATAAGAGGGAGAGAAGGGGGACTTACCTGAAAACCTTAATGCCCTAAGCAAACATTCAGGGTCAAGGCGCCTACACCTTGTGTAGACAACATACCGTCACAAACAGCTGCCTATCGTGCAAAGATAAGGCGGCAACGGCGAGACAGCTTCCTTGTGGCTTTCACTACCACGCGTCATAATCAGCCATTACCCCGCAGATAACTCAGCACCAAACACACTTTAAACAGACAATCCGATTAGGAGACGGCAGCAGACGCGCCACTGGTGTCGGTTGCGAGCCATGTCCTGTAAAGTCTCGAGCCAAGCACAAGACGAGTCACGTGGACTCCAACCCGGAAGGCGAGACGGACCAACGGCACCCAGTTTGGTCGTCAGTGACTTCAGTTCCCTCTGCCAACTCAACGCCTTCGTGAGAATGGTTATCCCGATAAGTTTATCATGAAGCATATGAAAGAACGCAAGCAAAAGCCACCTAGAAGCATTGCTCCCAAGAAAGAGCTGTTCACATTTACCATTTAAGGGCGACACTGCAGCTGATATCCTGTCTCGACGTTTGAAAGATGCTGTTGAGAAAACTTATTTCGCAGCCCGCTTAAGAATTGTTTACCACAACAAACCATTGCTTGCAAAACCCTTGAAAGATAGTCTGCCATCGTTGACCCGTTCAATGCTCGTTTATCAGTACTCGTGCTCTTGTGGTGCACGATACGTGGGTCGCACAACGAGACGTCTATCCCAGAGGATTCGCGAGCACATCCCGGCGTGGTTTTACAAAGGCGAAATGAGGGCCTCAGACAGCTCAATCATGTCGCACCTCGAAAGTGGCCATATTGCATCGGAGAATGACTTTAAAGTCATCTATTCACTACCTGAACGCTTATCACAAGGCTTCCGAAAGCAAATCTTGTCTATCGCCGAGGCTATTTACATCCATCATCTGAAGCCGGAATTATGCGTACACAAACGATTCATACGGCCGATACTACTACCTTGGCCGACTGACATGGTTACTTACCTACCCTTTGTGACCTTAGCTATTTACTTTAGGCCCTGAAGCTTGTATTGATTTCCTTTGATGCACTTTTCCTACCATCTGTAACCACCTTTAGTCATCGATCTTGACCTTTCAAACACCTTAGAAATCAATCCCAGCCCGATTTGACGCTTACCCCACATAATCCGTGTCATGTAAAAGTTTAGGTCTGACGAGATTTTACCGAAAAGATATCTTAACCCTGAACTGTTTTCTGGTCTTGATTCATTTGATAACTCAACTTTTGTCCACCTCGAGTCTTGTGCCACTCTACATCTGGCAGACAAAACAAGGCCCTCCTAGGTAGGCGATGACCAGGCATACGTAGCACTTGCCCGAGTCAACGCAACTTATTTAGTGCTATCCGTTGTTCTAGGGAGCTAGCATGATTATCACTACCTAGTACTCGGCTACGCACATCATCGTTGCGGACACGCTGGTGCCATCCGACACCATCAATGCTTCGCAAACAACGATGATCAAAGACTTGAAGGCGCCTCAGATCTTCAGATCGAAAGGGCCAAGTTTCACTACCATACAGCAGAACGGCCCTCACTGTGGCCTTGTATACACGACCTTTCAGACGGAGGGAAACTCCCTTCTGTCACCAAAGATACCGTAGGTTCAAGAAGGTAGTTCTGGCTTTTGCAATGCGTGAGCTCACGTCAGTTTCTATGCGCCCATCATTGCTGATGCAGCTACCAAGATAAGTGAAATGATCAACCACCTCGAGTTCCTCGTTAGCAAGCGACAAGGGGTCATGAAGTGGCTGGTGGTCCTGTAGCAACACTTTGCACTTTGAAGGTGCGAAGTGCATACCAAATAATGGGATCACTCTGGACAGGACCTGCAAAACGGTTTCCACGAGATCTTGGTCGCCGAACATGAAAAGCCTTACACTGCATTTGAAGCGTGTGGAAACCTTCTTCAATTCCGTCGTATTCCCTATGGAGTTACCAATAGTGTGCCCAGTTTTCAGCGTAAGAATGACGAGATACTGAAAGCGGAAAGCCTCAACGAAACTTTTGCCTACATTGACAACGTGACAGTTAGTGGGGTCAAGAGAAACACGATTAAAACCTCGAACAGTTTTTGAAAGCAGCTGCTAAGTACGGTATCACCTTAAACGTCACTAAAGCCGTTAACACCGCCGAGGAAATCCACCTCCTCGGTTACCACACATCTAAGGGTGAAATAAGGCCCGATCCCGAACGGATGAAGCCTCTACGTTAACTTCCACTCCCCATTGACCTGAAGTCCCAAAAGCGAGTTGTCGGGATATACGTTTACTACTCACAGTGGATTCCATCGTTCGTGGACAAAAGTAGTCCGCTAGTTAAGAACCAACTGTTTCCTCCTCCTTCACATTTGGGAAGTGCACTGATGCAGTTCAATTTGGCCTTAGAAAATGCTGTGGTTGTGACGGTCGGTTATAGTATTCCTTTGGTTGTTGAAACGGATGCATCCAACATAGCCGTCGGTGCCTCACTGAGTCAGAACAACCGACCAGTGGCCTTTTTCTTGCGCACCGTTTTCCAGTGAAAAATATCATTCAGTCGTCGAAAAGGAAGCATGTGCAATTGTGGAAGCTGTTTGAAAGTAGCGCCACCACCTCCTAGGAACACACAACAAATTTGTTAACGAGCAACGGTCCGTAGCTTTCATGTGTGAGATTAAACATCTCAGTAAGATTAAAAATGACAAAATCCAGAGATGGCAACTTGAATTGTCTGCTTATCACTAGAATATAATCTACAGATCCGGGAAAGATAATCAAGTAGCTGATGCGCTCTCTCGCTCTACTTGTGCATTTAACGATTCGAAACTGAGTGACATGCATGGTACATTATGCCACCCCGCGATAACCAGGATGGTTCCTTTCGTTCGTTCTCGAAAACTACCCTATTCCGTGGAAGGTGTCAAACGCATGACTTCAGCGTGTACTGTTTGTGCAGATTTGAAACCACAGTTCTATAGACCACCCATGGGCCGACCCATAAAAGCTACACAGCCAATGGAACGGCTTAGCATGGACTTAAAACGTACCGTTACTCACAACCGCTCGAAATCGATATTTGCTATCATTGATGAAGACTCCCAGTTCCCATTTGCATTCGCGTGTCGAGATATGGTTGATACCAGTGTCATCAACTGCCTTGGTCAATTGTTCGCTGTCTTCGGCATACCCTCTTATATACACCCCGATCGTGGACTTTCGTTTATGTCGTCGGAGTTAGTCCACTTCTCGAGGAGTAAAGGAGTGGCAACTAACCACAAGACTGCATACAATCTACAAGCCAACTGCTAAGTGGAACGTCTGAATGGTACACTATGGAAGACTACTTCATTGGCCCTGAAGACCAGAAGCCTACCAATCTCGCAGTGGGAATCAGTCCTCATGAATGCGCTGCATTCCATTCGCTCTCTACTATGTACCGCTACGAACGCCACACTTCACGAACGACTTTCTGCTTCGCGACGGTAAACTAGTGGATCTTCTATGTCATCTTGGCTGACAGTTACTGGTCCAGTTTTCCTCAGATGAATGGACCGGTCTTCGAAGTACGAGCCTCTGGTGGAAGAAGTTAACCTAATCAGTTACAACCCACATTACGCTCCTGTGAGATTACCTGATGGTAGAGAAGATAACGCTTCAATTAGCCGCCTCGACCATCGAGGCGACTTTCCTGCATCAGTGTCCGATCAGTGGATTTTACCAGATGCCTTAGCTACGCAACACGGGGATTTGCTAATACCAAGGCAAGAACTCCCGGAAGATGGTTGTACAGACGATATTGCCAACACTCCTTTACGCCCTACTCTAACACCGGACACTGTTTCAGATATCCTGGAGTGTCAGCAGAGGACGCGTCCATACAATTTGCGAAGTAAAAAGGTTTGAGTTAAAAGAGACTCCTTCAGAATTTTATAAACTTTCTTGCATCAAGAATACTGCGTTTAACCTCTTTAGAAACAGCACTTCGATTTTTCGGTCGGGGTGAATGTTGTATTAACGCTGTTTCATTCGCTCACCTGGTTTTCACCTAACGCATCATAACCTGCTGTTTTACATTTCAGCTATTGTACTTCCGTAGTTAAACCAGTAAAGAGCATTTCTTCGTCTCCGAGTTATCCCGTTTGTGGTGCGCTCTTCGTTCGACGCATCATATGTTAGAGAAAATATAAACATTTAGTTTCCATCATCATCATCATCACGATTCTACTAGTTATTGCGTGGCAGCAGAATTCTATTCGATGCGGTAAATTGTTGAGGTGTTTCCCCCCTCTAACTAACGTGTATACTGATGATGATGACTAACAAAAAAGTACATGATCAAAAACAAAACAAGTAACATGCTGTTTTATTATGCGAAATGGAGATGATGGTTGGAGGTAAAAGTTAAGCAAGAGGGGGAGGCATAAAGAAATTCACAACACAAATACTGACGCGTCCAACTCTTCGCCGTGTCGACAAGTGTCGCTACCCAAACGTACCCGTCGTTCTGGGGACTCCAGCCCACAAGTCGTGAGGCCCCAAGCAAGGCCAAGTTAGAAGAGCCTTAATGCGCCTTGTCATAGTCACCGACTAGCATCTTTCCACTTTCTACCCACAGCTTGCTAGCGCGAATAAAACACGTGGCAAAAGTTGGTGTAGTGGTACATGTAACCCATGCCCAAGCTATCCGAACCTGGTAGGGGAAATGACGAGGAACAGCGGTCCATTTGCTCTTCCTGAAGCAAAAACAAGACGGTAAACACGCTCACTGCCTACGTAGTGTTCCCGCCGGACATGGGTTAAACTGAGAAGGCAGCGGAGGTGCAACGCAGTGAGCCTCATTGTGCACAATCTGAGGTACCAGGTTTCCAAATAGTATACCAGGGTTGAACCGAATGGAGTATTGTAGTCTCTACTTTTCAGGGTGAGCTTTATGTCGCAACAGTGATATACGTAATGAAGTTAAGCGAAAGCGCGTCGAAGTTTTCTTATACGGTTTGTAACCTTAGCTTCCAAACAACAATCACTGATGTAACTGCCTGCGTCGTTGAATTTCCGAAGGACATCCATGGTATACTCCCCAAGAGCCAGTGTAAGTGTTGGTCCCTGCCAAACTCGGATGAAAACCTCGCATTTCGAGGGTGCAAAACGAAATCCCAAACAATGTACAGCTGGTGCTGATCTGGCCAACAATACATGACAGGTATGTAAACTGTTAAGGATTAGAGCAATGCCGTTGGCGCATTTCAAGGGAAGTAATTCCAAGCCTCCGAAGCAAGTTCGGTGAACGTAGTTTCCGTAACTAAGGAAATAGTGAAATTGAAAAGGAAGTAGCAACAGGTATTCTTGTCTCACATCATCAGAGATACTGAAGGGCGGCGATAATTTGCCGCAAGCCATCACTACAGACATAAAGCGCTCTTTTAACACTTACTTACTTCGCGAGCACAGTATTTTTAATCAGTTTCAAAGAGTACACCGATACACCGAAACGAAGGCATCTTCGATGTCTGAACACAATTACGGTGGATCGCCAATATAGGTCGCGCCGCTTCAACAACAGAAGTAAAGTGAAGGTATAGTCAGTACAGCTTGATTTCGATGAAATCCGGATTGTTGTTCGCGAATACGTCCTTCAGGGAGGTCTGTCAGGCAAGAAACTTGGAGATGATGGGGACAGCCTGGTCACTCTATGGTTGCCCCACTCTGAAGGTGACTTAGAAAATACGGATCATAACAGAGAAGCTGTTCCCATAATTTCACTAATTATTCGTGCAAATCACTCACAACAAATTGTCCCCGAATTCGAAAATGGCTGAGCTCATCTGGTCCCATGGCCTTAGTCAATAACAGCATTCAGATCTCACGTTCGAATGCTAAGCGAGGAAACGGATATGTAAGAAACGGTTAATAGAGCAGTACGATGACTAACCGACAAGGAAGCTGGTAACATCGGTCAATAAATTGTTTTCTGTAGATGTCCAGCTTAGGGCTCTAAGCGTTTTGACAGGTTGTTGATAGGCGACCCCAGCTCGTTGGATATAGTTTTGCGAACATGAGGTCTCCTGCCACCGGGTTTCCAATACAAACGGAATAATTCCCGGTGCTTATCAAAGACAGCAGGCGTTTCCATCTCTCACGCATGATGAGACCGCCGGGCTTTGCGTTTTCTCTCCAGGCTATCAGTTTTGCCCTAAGTTCTTTGCGAGTTTTTGTTGTTTTTGCTCCCGGCCAGAATGTATTGGCGAGCACAAAGAAGTTCCAGATACTGCGTGGCTTATTGCACAGATTAACAATCGAATATAGTACACTAAGACATGTCTACTTCTAACACCGCCTGGTGTACATGTAAGCAGCGGCCTTCAGCTAAGTTCAGTGAGCACCTATTAAGCTAGGGTGTCAGTGTACATTGATGCGCACCCGGAACGCTGAGCTTCGCCAGTTGGTAAGTGTCTAGATACCGATGAAATAAGAAATGAAGCGTCTGCCTTGTAATCCAAAGGTCACCGATTCGAAACTGTGTAGTTGCGCGCGACCTCACAGTACCCTTAGTACACGCACGGCTGAGGGTAGTCACGTCGCAATGAAGCGTCGGTGCGACGCACCGGCGTGCTAGTAGTGCCGTTAGGCGCCCGCAGCGTCGCCGCTGGTGCTTGGGGCCAAAAGATGCTCAGTGAACGGCACTTGTAAGTGCACGGTAGTAGACCACACCTGGGCTCCAAACTGAGCGAAGTTTTGAACCTAAGCCTGAGCCAGCGCATGGTTGAAAAGATCATGTCTACCCTGAAATGCGGAGATCACGGGTTCGAGCCTGTGCAGGGGGCCAGGAGACCCTCGCAGTAACCTTACACCACGCGAATGGTGGTGGTTGCGTGGCAACGAAGCGTCAGCGCTGCGCACCGGCATACTACTGATGCCTTCTGTACCTAACGGTAACCGATCGCAGTGTAATCATTTTGTGTCCACAAATGGTCTCAGGATTGTGGGCAAGATATTACCCTGTGGCGAGAACTGTCGGAAGTTCGTGCTCGCAAGAAACAGACGAAAACTCATACCCAAGCACAGAAAACATTCACTGTCATTATTACGCAAGGTTTTTTCGAATGTTCGAAAAACGCCGCTTGTTGACCGATCTGCAACAAAGTGCGCGCGCTGGGACGCCGCAAGACTGGATTTTAACGAGGTGCGACGGGCTGTGTACTTTTTCGACCCATTGAGCTATAGTTGGTGCTGCCTCCGGGACGCCTGGGAGCTAATCATATCAGATTGGTCAATGGTTGGACGTTGGACAAGCAGCCTCCTGGTTCTCCAGGTGGGGAGTTAGAAGTGGGATGGCGTCAGTTTTGTAAAAGCGAGTCGTTTCCACCTTTATGCTTTTTTGTGGACAGGCTGTTGAGCCAAACGCTTTGGTTGAGGACCCTAATCCTTCTCCTGTTTAGGTCTGGGCGGTCTACAAAGTATCTCAGCACCCGTACAACCAGCAGCTTTATGTGCTGCATACAGCAGGGCGGATAAGAGAAAAAAATGGCGCTTTCCTACTCTACTCCCGACTCACCATCGCTAAACGTTTTTATATTGTTCCCAGTTTAATTGAAAATGGCCGCAATGCCACTGCAGAACCAGCACCTGCAGCTATCTTACGGAACCACCCACTGGGTATCAATAGGCAACAGTCCCTTATCTGTCCCGTTTCCCTTGTGATGTTCAATATTCGTACTCTTGGAAAAATAGGTCAACAAGCTGCACACGTGCGCACGTTAGACACACTGAGTATTGACGAGTTGCGTGTCCAAAACCAGGATCAATAACACCCGCGAGGTTGTTGGACTGACTGCGCCCCACTTGTCCTCTCGCAGTTGGTTATACGCATCCGGAGACGCTGGTGCGGAAATCACTGGTCAAGCTGAGGGGGGCATCGTTCTCAGCTCCAAGACTGAGTAATCGTTCTTTGATTGCCTTCTCCTGAGCAGCTGTTTATGTGCGGACAGTTGGAGGACATCAACTAAAGTTAATACACGAAATAGCACTAAATGCTGTTGTCGGGTAGTTTGCGTTTACGCACCCACGGACTGCAGCTCTGGTGCTGCCAAGGGCGCCTTCCACCACGAAATTAAAATGCTGCTACGCAGCTATGTGGTAAGTACAGGTTTAACTACGAGCGTGAGGACAATGACTAGCGTCTGCTACAACTGTGTGCGTAGCACTAGTTGTGCTATAGTAGCACATTTTGTAGAAACAGTGGGCACCCAAATGCCAATTGGCGGCCGCTACTGCTGGACAGCGGTGGATAAAACCAGATCACGTTAGCCAAAATTACAAGTGAAGAGATTTCATATTGGACTGTCGCTCGTTCTGGAATACTTGAGTCGCCTCTGGTCATGATTTGGTGCCGAGCGTCATCCTTGATTGGCGACTGAGAAGCTACAACATATCTTGGTCAGATAAGGTTAACAGAGTGCCGGCTAGTATCTGCAAGGACAAGGCGGCTGTCCCGTAACCCGGATGCCACCGGTCTGAGCCTGTATGGGACCGGATGAACCCCGTAGGGCCCTTAGCTAGAGTGCGACTGGTGGTGGTTGCGTAGCAGCGAAGTGTCGGTACGGCGTACTGCTGATGTTTTCTTCCTTAATGAGGGTGTCTTGTGCAGCAAACTTTCGCCCTCACCCTAATGACACAGAGCTTCAGTGGCATAGAATCACGGCCGCAAGCACGACGCAGCAGCGCCTGCCTGTGTCAGTATCAATCACCACCACACTAGTCACTGGACAACCGAGAGGTCGGTGAACCAGTAAGAATCCAGAGCACTCCAAGCTAACTCTGATCACAACGCAACCAGACAGACAATAAGGTGCAACCTGAAACGAAGACTGCGTACTGACAAGAAAGCCTGATGGACTAATAGGGCAGAAGAAATGGAATAGAACAAAATAATCACAACCTCTCCAAAATGATCCACACCACTGGCCCCAGGATACCAAGCGTCAGTAAAATAAGCAGAGACAGCTCGGATGAATCGATTCACAATAAGGAGCGCCGTATGACTCGTTGGGTGGAGCACTTTCGAAAGCTCAGTTAACCTCCCTGTTCTTGGACCTCTTTCTACTCAGGTGATGCATAATAAGTTATGACCGATTAGTTTAGAGGCTCCATCGGTGTAGGTCCCAAATGTGAGCTGCTGGTCAGGATTCCCTCGAGTCCACATTATTGAAGAATGGTGGTGAGATCCTATTCGAAGCAATGACCTACAAATTCGATCGGGCCTGGAATGAGACCATCTTACCTAGTTGACCATACTGACAATTTACAAAAAGGGCAGCAACACATACTGTGCTAAACGCAGGCATAGTGGTTTAATGCCGATGGTGGAAAAATTACTGGCCTCAGTACTTGCTTGTCGGCTCACTTCGGTAAGGAAATCTCGGAGTACAGAAGAACAAACAGGTTTCCGCGAAGGACGGAACTGTATCGCCATATATTCATTTTGCGGTAGGTGCTAGAACAGCGTCACACATACTGCAGACCGATGAATGCTGGTTGCATAGAAATAAAAAGTACGTTCGACTCAGTCTATTTTGTTCGAAATATCTGCACGGAAAGGTGTTCCATTGAAACGTGAACATTTTACGTGCTTTGTACCCGAACACCACAAGTCGCGTCAGGGTCTTACGGTGACTTACCCGAGATCTCCGATAAGTGGAGTTCATTCAACTTCGTTGTTCGATTCATCATGCAAAATCTCATGATACAGGCTTTGAGGTGCTGCCTGGTTGAACCCCACTTGAGCTTGATTACGCCGACAATATTGCATGGCTGTTTAACGATGTTAGAGTGGCTCAGTTAGCGCTGAATGACCAATCTAGAGCGAGTGGTTTTGTCATCTCGCATGTTTCGCACTTTTAAAAGCAGGACCACCAGACACCTGATGTCCCGTTGACTCTTGATGGTGAGGAACGCGAGGTAGTTGATTACTTCACTTACACTGACAGCTGCATCAGCAACGATGGGCGCATAGGCACTGGAGTTGGTTCACATATTGCAAAAACTAGAACCGTCTTCTTGAATCCGCGACATCTGTGGCATCATAAAGGAACATTCCCTGGTCTGAAAGGCAGTGTTTACAAAGCCACAGCTAGAGCCACCCTAAGTGACTCCTTTGCTCTGGGGATTGTAGGTGCCTTTAGTCCTTTGATCATGCCTACCTGCGAAACATTGCTGGTGTCGGATGAAAACAGCGTGTCCGCAACGTTGATGTGCGAAGATGAGTACTAAGCTGTGATAAGCAGGCCAATTCCCTAGCACAACAGATAACACTGAATAAGTTAGACTGGCCTGGGCAAGTACTACCTATGTCCGGCCACCCTTTGCCGAGGAGAGACTTGTTTTGTTTGCCAGATGTAGGATAGCACAAGGCCCAAGGTGCACATAATTTAACCTGGTAGCTGGAAATGAAGTCAGTGACTACAAAAACTGGGTGCTTTTATCCCGTCTCGCTTTCCAGTTTGGAGTTCACGTGACTCGCCTCGCGCTTGGCTCGAGACATTAGATGACATGGTTCGCATTCGGCACCAGGGGCGCGCCTGCCATTACTTCCTAGTAGGACAGTGTTTGACGTTGAGTTATTTGCGGAGTAATAGTTGATTATGACGCGAGACAGTGAAATTCTCAAGGAGTCTGTTACATCGCCGCCACCTAATCTTTGCAAGATGGTCAGCTGTTTGTGATTGTAGCTTGTTGACAAGGTGCAGGCGCCTTGATCCTGAATGTTTGCTTAGGGCATAAAGGTTTTACGCTAGGTCCCCCGTAGATCATTTTGGCTGTACAGCAACGAGACGTTAGTTTGAATGTCTGATGTAACTGTTGCTGTTGTTGATGACGATAATGATGATGAGGCGTACGATATAGCATTCTAGTCCTAGCGGCAATCGGCGGCTTTAAATATAAACTGACGATGTCTGCTTGGTTAAAGATGGTGTTGTCAGTTGGACCGGAGCGATGCCCCACGATTGCGTGAAACAAAACTAGAGGAAATACGCCTAACAAAGCAAAGTGGGAGAGTGCCAAGAACTATAGGGTTGAAAAGAGGGAGAAAATGAGAGTGGGACGGAACGAGGAGAGTGGGGAGGCGTCAGTGTGGAAAGAACATAGTAGGACCTGAGCAGCAGCATCCTCACCACTATCCACCACGTTTGACGTAGTGTACAGAGCACGGCCGTCGCCAACACTAGAGTAGCAAAAAATGGTTTGATGAAATTTTCACCATACTGCGTGGCCAGGACGCTGTCAGGTTACAGAGCCAAAAACAGGAGAACAAATAGAATTCGTAGACAGATCTATCTAAAAACCTGACCAAAAGGCAGCTGGAGTTCAGCAGTTAGGTAGAGGAAGACGGTTTTGAGGAATAAGGGGCTAATACATCAACAGTACGCCGGTACGCAGTATCGACGCTTCGCTGCCGCGCAACTACCACCGGTCGCAAGTGGGCTGATACTGCCAGAGTCGCTCTGTCCCTACGTAGGCTCGAACCCGCGCCGTAAGATTATAAGACAAGCTCGCTATATCTAGACTACGGGCTGCTCTCATGACAACCTGGAAACTGAAGAACAAGACAGCTTGGTTGGTTTCTAATCAGTGACCAGTCCAGAGTAAGTGGTTCTGAAGTTAAAAAGAGTCAAAAAGCACATTTTAATGGATCGTTGAAGCAAGCAAATCATTGCTAGCTCGCCGAACAACCTCTCTGTGGTGTCAGTTGGGTGGTTTGGGTAAATTTCGTTTCACCGAATGGTTTGTCTAGTAAGTGGTCTCCCTATAAAAAGTCACAATTTGCGACGTAGCGGAGGTGAATCGCCACTAAGGTCACTGTTGCTTGCCTTTCCGAATGATCTTGCCCACTCCGTGAACGTCAGCCATCCAACCAGAAAATGTTATGCATCAGCAGTACGCAGGCACGCCACACCGATGATTCGCTACTACGCAACCAACATCAAACGCGCGTGGACTAAACACTGCAAGGATCGTCCGGTCCGCTACGGAGGCTCGAACCTGCGACCTCCGGGTTGCAAGGTAGATGCCTTGTCCTATAGGCCATTGGACGACGATCCAACAAAATGCAACCACAAATGCAGCGGTACGTCTACAAATTCAAGTAATAGTGCTACATACAGATAGCTGGCGACATCCGGTTCCGGAAAACCACAGGACGCTTTTACTAGCAGAGCGACCATCGGTGGGTTGCGCTGCGCCATCCCCGCCATATACAGTGTAAAGCTGAAGGAATAGGACAAAGAGGCATGTGGATTGGAACCACGTATCATCAACAGGTACAGCAACAGCATTCTAGTAATTTGGGAATCATGCATACCAGACGTACACGGTGGTGGCTTGGCCGCAGGTCGTTCTATACTGGATGGAACCACTCTTTGAACCTAGCAGGGTCACGAGGATTGTGCAACCTACCTCCCAAAGAAACGACCAACTGCCTCCAGTATAATCGAGGTTTCAGTTTTTCGATACGTATGCACATTATTAACATTCACATCACGCACAGCCACATAGAAAAGATCAAACAACCAACACAGAATTGGTAGGAAAATTAACACGCAAAATTGACATTGAACAAACAATAAAATAAAAAACTGAGCAAATTAAGTAAAGTGAAATATTTTTCTCAGACCTGCATAGATTCACACAACACATCCAACTTTACAGGCAAACTTGTAATGCTTGTATACAGTTACCGATCATCCGTGTCGTCTTAACATGATCACGTCTATAAAGCCGTGTCTCGCACTGTGGGGAATACAGAAAAATTAAGTCATCAGCAATGGGCCGGCACAGTGTACCGGCGCTTCGCTGCCACACGACCACCACCGATAGCGCGTGGGCTGAGTATACCGCGAGGATCCCCGCCCATACGCGGACTCGAACCGGTGACCCAAAGATTGCAAGTCAAACATGCAATTCTCTCGGCCACCGGCCGACACTGTCGGGAATATACAATCCATTTGTTCGTTTGTTTACGAGAAGCGGCGGATGAGCTATGCTTGAAATATGGGTTTGAGGGCAATACCTCTAGTAAGGTGCCACTTGCATAAAGAAAGTACAAAGGCTAAATGTTGAAACAGCTGAGGGCAAATGTGAGAAAGTCAAGGAACAATTGACTGTTCCTTGATTGTTTACATCGAAACGTAGTGAGGTGACAAAAACAGATTTCATTAGCCGTAATTCCGTGGATCTCTTTCAACTAAGCATATCGGAACAGATGCATAGACAACGAACCAGGCGCAAGCAGTGAAAATTTCAGAAAAATATCGGTGAACTGTCAGTGGTAAGTGGCTGAGATAAACTCGCTGCCATGGCGGAATATGTATGATAAAAGTTCCTGAAAAGAATCTAAACGGAAATCTGTTGTATCACCCACAGAAATAGTCGTAAGCTTATTACTGGCAATCCGAAAATCGCTGATGGATTTAAGAGATTGATCTGGACTTCGCTTTTTCGGGACCCTAGTTTGTTTACTGGCAACGGAGAAGTGGGGCCGTTAGGCGGAACTGCATCATCCCCAGAGGTTGACTTAAGGCAACTTGGGAGATAAAGGCATAGAACCGCCAGCATATAACCACGGATGACCGTAAGAGGTAAAAGAAGTCAATACGGGATGTGAGTTGCCGAATAAGCAATCAGCATCTACCTAGACTTTAGTAAAGCATGACTCGGTTATTCATCACTTTTTACTAAAGAAGCTGACTTGATTTGGGTTGCATAAACAACTGATGACTTGGTTGCCGGATTTCTTCTGTGGCAGAAAGTTCGATGTCAGAATTGGTGAAGTCAGATCTAGCATGAGCACTGCCTATAGCGGGGTCCCCCAGGGTTCAGTGCTGGGACCATTGTTATTTATGTTTATAAATTATCTAGCTCCACTTCTCGATAATCCGTTTTGTTTTTGCGGATGACGTAAAGCTTGTCAATAGGGGAGGAAGGGATGCGTTGTCTAAAGACCTAGGCAATGGTAAAGTGGTCTGAATCATGGGACTTGCTATTGAACGCGAACAAATGTCAGCTGTTATCATCCAGCAACGTCGGGATTACGACGCAAACATCAACAGGGTCCCTGACATTGCAGTATGTAAATAAGGCGAGGGACTTGGGCACCGTTATGGTAGAGTTTCAAGCCTTAGGTGCAGTGCTAATATGCTGTTAACAAAGCGCGGCAGGAACTTTTCGCCTCAGAACAGCGTTGTGTAATACCAAAATTGTTTTCTCCCATTGTACAAAGTGGTGGTTCTGCCGTACTTAAAGTAGTGTGTTTGAGCTTGGGCACCTTACTTTCGAAAGGATGTCGCTTGCTTATAGAAGGTACAACTAGTCATATACAAATTCGGAGGCTCTGCTCTTGTTGATGCTTTACATGAATTACTAGTGAAACTGTGGGAGCAGAAGACTGTCCCAACCGACTGGAGCCACTCCGTTATTGTTCCGATCTTCAAAGGCAGCTCGCATTCGGAATGCGGTAACTATAGAGTAATTAGTCTGATCTCCATCGCCTCCAAATTACTCGTCTACATAATTCTTCACAGACTGACTGGCGCTCGTGAAAGCCAGATTCGTGAGGAGCAAGCCGGGCTTCGTCGGGGTCGTGGCTGCATCGACCACATCTTCACTTTGAGTCAGTTGTTGGAGCACCGTCACACATATTGGCGGCCCACCCTAGTCGTGTTCCTCGACATCAAAGGTGCCTTCGATTCGGTTGATCGATGTGCCCTTTGGAATTGTTTACTCAAGAAAGGTGTGCCCGAGAAATATGTAGATATTACCTAAGCATTATATGCGCATAGCACAGGTGAGGGCTTACGGCAAGCTGTCGCCACCCTTCAATATCTCAAGCAGTGTGAGACAAGGATGCCGCTCTCACCTTTCCTTTTCAACTTCGCTATTGACGAAGCCATGGAGTTTGCATTTACAGGACATGACTTGGAAGGTGTGGAACTACTCCCAGGAGAACGACTTCTTGACTTGGAGTATGCAGGCGACATTGCCCTCATCTGTGACAGCTCCCAGACGTGCCAAGCCGCGCTGGACAGATTAGCACTGGCTGTCAGCCTCTTCGGGCTTTGCTTTGCACCATCGAAGTGCAAAGCGTTCCTCCAAGATTGGCAGGGATCGCCTCCTGCGCTACCCTTGGTGGGGATCGGCTAGAAGTCGCTCAGAAATTCAATTACCTGGGAAGTTGTATTAGCGACCTTGGGATCGAAGAACCGTATAGCGAACCGTATAGCGAAAGCTCAAAGTGCTTTTGCTAACCTTCGCCAGCTATGGCGGCGGCGCGACATCACTCTCACCATGAAGAGTAGAGTGTACAATGCAGCGGTACGTTCGACCCTACTGTACGGTTGCGAAACCTGGCCCCTAAGATCGGCGGACATGAAGAGGCTAGTTACGTTCGACCATCGGTGCCTTCGCAGTTTGGCTCACATCTGGTGAGAATACCGCGTGAGCAACGAGCGTGTTCGACGCATTGTTTACGGCCCAGGAAAAGGATCTTAACCGCTCAGCACCGTTATTTCCCCACCAGGCTCCGATGGCTTGGCCACGTGTTATGCATGCCAGCCCACCGACTCCCTCGACGTGGGTTGTTTGCTCACCTGGGATGTGGGTGGAAGAAGAGGAGAGGTGACCAAGCGATGACTTGGTCCAGGGGAATGAAGGCGCTCACTTCTGAGCTAGCCTCGGTTGGAGCGTATCGGCTCCCTGGTTGGGGTCCAAAAGACGGTGAACACGTTTGGCTGGATACACTTGCTGACATGGCAAGGAGCCGACCTCAGTGGCGTTCCTGCTGTGAGTTTCTTTGTCCCTCCCCATCCCTTTTAGCCTCCCCCTCAATCTACGATCTCATTTCGTAGGGTAAAACTTTTTTTTTCTTTTTGCCTAGTAGCTGGCTGGTAGCTTACCGGAACGATGCCTATCCGTTGCTGGTAGCTCAGCCGGCATGTAACTGTTGTATCTACTTTCCTTTGTGTATTGTATTATATGTATGTATGTATTTCCTTCATGTATTGCGGCGCAATAGCAGTGGTGTTTTCCCACCTCTAGCTGACGTGTATAATGATGATGATGGTGACAACTAGTCATCAGAATGATTGAAGGCCAACGTGAGAAATCGTAAGTTGACCACCTGGATTGTTTAGGTTTGTTCTCATTGGAATAACGCAGACTAAGGGGACACCTAATAGAAAGGATCTGTGGCATCAAGCCAACCAATCTCTTTGAACTAGCTACGTTGGACCACTTGCGAAGACACCGTCTGAAGCTCAAAACGCATACTGGACATCCAGGCGAAATTTTTCACTAACCACAGAGTTTGTAGTTGGAATTTAGTTCCTCCTGCACTAGTGGAATGTAATGCTAGAGTCCTTTAAAAAAGGCCTAGATATGAATTGGTTTCCGGAAATGCACCGAGATTAGTGGATTCCAATTAGTACCAGTAGGATAGCACGAATAGTTTCATGAAGTTCTGAGAAATTTTTCTTATTCTTTTTATCCCTGCCGGGGCGTTGGTTTCCTTACCAGCACAGGAAACGGGACGCTCGTTAGGCGAAGGCCTGTTTCGTCCCTGAAGATCTGAACTGACCTGATCTTTCATCTCGAATTAACATCACCAAGGTGAACTCGGTAAAAAGGGAGAAAAACAAGGACAACGGTGAGCCAGAAGTGCGATACCATCCAGTATTAGAGTGAACGCAAATTTAGAAGGCGGATACGACAAACAACTCACCGCCTAGCTTCGATTGAAATTCCTAGGGCCTGCTTATATTGTTTATGTTCAAAACAACGTTCAAACATACGGTCGACGACGTGTTCTAGGCGCTTGTACGTAGAGCTGTTGGGGGCCCAAGTGCGGTCGCCGGTGTAATCAAACTTCGGAAGCGCAGCGCCAGAGTCCAGCGCTTGATCTTGCGCAACGCGAAGTTCCGTATACTTGTCGATGCACTTAGCTGAAATGAACTTGCTAAAAGAATCACGGAAAGCTTACATATTATAGTCTCTACGTATTCTGATGCCTGATTCAAGTCGAAGAGTTCCTCCGCACAAAGAGCAAAATGCAGTGCATCTTCATACTCTGAAAGATGGTAGTAAACCTTTGAAGCAAGAATCGCAGCCAGCTTATTGTGCTCAAAGCTAGCATCTTCCTGTAATATTTCGATTTTGTTTACAGATTCCGAAATTTCAGCCCAAAACTCGTCCACTATGTCGACGAGCTTCTTTAAGGCAAAGGCCTGAAAACGTTTACGATCTTTAAGAGCCAAGTCTCACCTTTACATCAGGAACTTTATCATCGAGCAGGGAAACCAGACCAGATGCAGTAGTCAGCGACATCGTGATTAATCAAGGAAACAAGATGAGTAGCTAAACTGGTGGTTTGGTTGGAGGCCACATCAGGGGTAAAAAACTGTGAATAATGCATTTGCTTAAAAAACTAAAGGTCATGTGTTCAAAAAATCGAAATACCAACTTCGACAACGATGGGTTTACAGGGCCGCTGCTGTATCACACTGGATTAACAACGTCGACAAAATACAGTCTTATGTTACTGGGCCCCACGATTTCTATCGGTGAAACGCCTGCACAAAAGTTCTCACATTCAAGTTCAGGTTCAAGTGCATTCGGGACCGGAACGATAGGATGATGCCGTGAATATACCTTCTTTGGTTTACCGTTGGATCGAGAATTGACAGGTCTGCTTGAGGTGTTTAAAAGCCTAAAACAGGGAGCGCAGCACACCCTGTCCAAACAATTACTGCCCAAATTTTCCTGCCCAGCAGTCCCTGCCAATCCGAGTTATTTGAAGCAAAAGAGTGAAGGGTAAGCTAAGAAAACAAAAAGAAGATTGTCAGCTAAATAATGATAATACCAAGGTATGAGAAGCAAACTGAATAAACGAAGGGAATGTTGAAGTTACAAGTCAGTTAGGAGTAGGTGAAGGTTTGGTATTGCCACCAAAAAACCTAACTGACGCTTGAAACCCTCAACGGCAGTCTCCCTAACGACCTGCTCCAGAAGCGGCTTCCAACGTTCAATAACTCGGCGCCACAAGCGAGTTTTCGTCCTTACCCGGTCAGAACGCAGTTTGTGCACCTTCAACAAGTGACGCCGGCGACTAGGTAGCTTGGCGGGACTAAATAGCCGGGACAAGTCTGGACCGATCTTCCCCTTTAAGCTACTGTAAGTGAGGTTCAAGTCTCTAATACTGTAGTGGTGTATTGAGTACGTACCCAAACTAAGCAAAACTTCGGGATACTTTTGCTCCCCTAATCCCTGTACCTTGTGTGCACTCGCGAAACCCTCGCCAGTTCCATTTTGTCCCTTACAACACATGATGGACAAGCCTGGATAAAGTACTCTAAGTGAGGTCGCAAAAAGCTGAGAACAGCTTCACGAAGTCATTGTCCATTAGGACACCGAAGGAGCGGTTAATAAACCGTCTCATACGGAACCCTCTAAATGCAGCCTTCCGCCAATTGTATTTAGGAAGAAGCACTGAGGTGTCGGTAATACCTAGATAAACCGGCTGAGTAACAAGAGGGATTTCACCCACCAACTACGTAAGGCGTGGGGATACTAGCACCTCCAATTCAGAGGATAGAAGATATTGCCTGATTTATAGGCATCAGCTATAGATTCAGATTCAGGTGGACTGGAGCGTTAGGAAAATCCCTTGAGTGTTCCTTCTTGAGCAAATCGTTAAGCCAGGAAATGATAAGGTTCTAGTTCTTGATAGATCTAAAACGAAACACCCGAAACACACCCTGGTCAACCAACTACTGCCCACGTTCCCTGCACTAGCAGTCCGCGCTGTGTAGGTTACGTGAAGTAAGAAAGAAGTAGAAAGTAAATGGAAGATAAAGGGGAATGAAAGTCATTAAAATGAAGGATAACACCAAAGAGTGAAGATAATGACAGAATAAGGACTAAAAGATGGAAGATGGATATGGTCAGGTGAAGGAAAAGGTTTCGTGTTGTCACCCAAGAGAGTCTAACTGACGCTGGAAACCCTTAACCGTAGGTTTACTGACTACACTTTCTGGAAGCGAGTTCCAGCGCTCGATAGCTCTACGCGATAACCGAGATTTCGTCCTGATCCGGTCAGAACGCGGCTTGTGTAGCTTCATGGGATGACAGCGAATACAAGGCAACCAAGTCGGGCTAAATAGCCGGCTCAAGTCCGGTCCAACCTTCCCTGTTAAAATGCGGTAAGTAAGGATTAGATCTCCGCAAAGCCGTCGGTAGTGCATTGAATACATACTCAAGCTAAGTAGACGCTCGGGGTAGATTGCCCCCGTAACCCCTCAACCAACTTGGTACCTATTCTCAAAACGACCTCGGGCTCCAGTTTATCCCGACCAAGGCAGGGCGGGCAAGCCTGGACACTGTATTCCAGATGGGGCCGGACGACAGCTGAGAACAGCCTCACAAATATGTCGGCAGTTAAGACCCCAAAAGAACAGCGTATTACCCACAACATTCTGAAACCCCTAGATGCGGCCTCCTTCCAGTTGTCACCAGAATGCAAACACGAGGAATGGACGACGCCTAGGTCTACTTGGTTGGAGACAATGGTGAGTTCGACCCCACCGAGTACATAGCTCGAATGCGGGAAAGTTGCTCTTATACAAAAGACGGAACACTTAGCCTGAGTTATGGGCAGTAGCCACAAAGTAGACCAGTCTCAGAGTCTGTCCAGTGCATGCTGCATGGCCTCAGAACCCCCAGGAACATTTACAACATTCCATAGCTTAAGATCATTAGCAAACAGTAGGGATGATACCTCAAGCTCTCCAGGGAGATCGTTTACGTAACTGGAGAACAGCATCGGTCCAAGGACCGAGCCCTGTGGGACACCGCTAAGGACCGCTTGCTTAAAGGATAAGCTGCGATCCACACGTACACACTGCTCTCTTCCCTGTAAGAACGCAGATACCCAGTGAATGGCGCGGCCAGATACGCCGTAGGACATCAGCTTTTGAGATAGCCTCAAGTGCGGTACCTTTTCAAATGCTTTCGAGAAGTCTACGAAAAGCACATCCACTGCGTGGCCATTGTTCGTTGCCGCGGCCCAAGCTTCACGAGCAACCAACAAATTCGTCAAACACGAAATCCCCTTCCGGCATCCATGTTGTGCACTACTGAGTAGAGTAAATCTATTCAGGTGACATTCCATCGAATCTCGCACCAGCTTTTCAAGCAGTTTGACCACGACGCTTTTCAGACTAACTGGCCAATAATTGCCTGACAGACTCCTGTCGCCAGTTTTGAAGATAGTACAGACGACAGCCTCCTTCCATTCGGAAGGTAATGTACAACTGTCAAGTGACTTCTGAAACACCATCGTCAGCGGCCCACTTAGTTCCCCCGCCAACTCATGCAGAAGCTTCGGGTGAATTAAATCAGGTCCAACTGCTTTGGAAGGATTCAGTTCTTGCAGCAGTTTAAGGACTTGCGTTTCCACCACAGTAAACTCAGCTACATAAGAACCCTCAGGTACTCTGGGGACAAGTTCAACGCTAGTCAACGCGGCCTCAAGTACAAAAAGCCTTGCATACTGCTCCCCAAGTACACGGGCCTTATCTGAGTCCGCATACGCACGAGTTCCATCGGCCCGCATCCAAGTTGGGATTACCGAAGTTGAACCACAGCGTCTCTTAACATAAGCGCAGAACTTCTTAGGATTTTCCGAAGCTCCAGCAGCCAATTCCTTTTCGTACACCAGCCGAGCTTTCCTTAAGTGTTATTTACACCTATTTCTAGCCTCGCGGTATCTATTATAGGTGCTAGTTGATGGAGTCGCACGGTAGGTCCTCCAGCACCTAGAACGCTTCTGGGGCAGGCACGTGCCAGTAGTATCTATCCACGGCGGCCGCGCTCGTGTCTTCTTTCTCCTCGCAAGCGGGATGTAGAGAGCAGACACTTCCGTGAGATAAGACTTAAAATTATTCCAGGCCGCCTGAACCGTATCAACCACCGAGATTTCGCAACGAATCATAGCAGCCTTGATACGCAATGCCTGATAGTTAGCACGCCTTATGATTGGAAATGGCTTAGAAATGCTCTGGTGACGCCTGGTCAGAGTACACCTGAACGATAAATAAACATGACCACTAACACCTGAGGGAGAGCTGAAAGTGACGTCCCCTACGAAGTCTAGTGACGTGGCAAACACTAGATCCAAAATAGACGGGAGTTGGGCATCCATGTAACTAGTGGGGAGGTCCACGAACTGATGCAACGGTACTTGTAGCGAAAGCTCAAGTAGATTTGCTCCGAAAGTGCCTTCTTCCGAGTCGTAGGAAAGATCTGCCTAGCAAAATTCTGGTAGATTGAAATCCCCGGTATCAAAAACCTGTTTGCTGATTGGGAGCGAATAACTTCAAGCGCTTCTTTGGACGTACTCCCAGGGCTTCTGTACACAAGTACAACTGTAAGTTGAGCTGAGGAAGTGTTAATCACTACCGACAGCGCTTCGACAGTTTCCTCTGCCGACTGAAACATGTTGGTACGTGAAACGTTAAGGTGACACCGAGCATAAATAGCAACGCCCCCGCCTTGTCGGCCAACGAAGCGAGCACACCTAAATAGTGCGTAGCCAGACAGATGTACTTCACCGTCCGTGATGTCCCGAGACATCCACGTTTCAGTGAATGCAAGTATATCGGGGTGAGACCCATCTACAAGCAGACCTATCTCACACGTCTAATTCCTTAGGCTCCGCACATTGCTTAGCACTTTCTGAAGGTAATCGTAATGTCCAGCCCTGGGTCGTGCGCTACCAGTACTTGCGCTGGTAGGGCGGAAAAAGCCGCCGGATGACAATCCGACTGCCCACCAACCGGAGACCTTGTTCACCAGCCGCTTGCCTGGTTTTGAGGTCCTTAATGGCCTCTTTTAGCTTCAGCCTATCCGCTAATGGAAGGTCTGGCTGGACGCTAACATTAGTACCCTTCAGTTTAAAGGCAAACCGCAACAGCGCGTTGCTTTTATCCGGGGTGGATAGGACAACCCGAAGTGAGCGTGGTCGAGCGTTTTGGACGTTAACTGGGACGTTACCCAATCTAGTCAGTTTCCTGACAGATGTTAACCAATCCCAGAGCTTATCCAGTGCACTATAAATTGCCCGTAGCCCCCAGTGATAACCATAATATTCCGGAGGTTGAGATCATCAGCAAATAATAGCGACGGTACTTCAAGCTCCTGGGGTAGGTCATTGACATAAAGTGCCGAAAGCAACGGCCCTGAAACCGAGCACAGCACAGATTTCACGGGCTACAAGTAAATTTGCCAGACATGAAAATCCCTTACGGAATCCGTGCAGTGCTGCACTGCGAAGAGTAAACTTAATCAGGCGATTCTCTACCGAATCCGGCAGCAATGATTCAGACAACTCAACTACTATGTTTTTCAAGCTGACAGGCCGACAGTTCGCAGGCGGAGCCCTGTCCTCGCCCTTAAAAATCGGACAGATGTGTGCCTCCTTCCATTCCGAAGGTAAGGCACAGCTGTCGAGCGATATTGTAAATATGCGTGTCAGCGGGCAACTTAGCTCAGCAGTCAATTCCTGCAGCAGCTTCGGATGAAATTAATCAGGGCCAAAAGCTTTGGAATGCTTTAGCCTTTGCAGTAGCCCGTAGAATTGTGTATCTGTTAAGCTGATTGCAGTTAGGTAAGAAACCAGGACTTTTGTGACCAGCTCAACCTGAGGTAGAGGCCTCACGAGAAAAGACACATATACAAGCATTATCATGGTAAGTATGACCACGGGTCCCGACCGCTCGTGGTGAAGCCGTTATTGACGAGTTTGCGCCTTTGTGTCTCTTTACGTAAGCAAAGAAGTTCTTTGGGTTTGCTACTGCTGCAGCAGAACATTCCTCCTCATATTGAAGCTGAAGAGTGCTAAGATGTTGCTAGCAGTTGTTTCCAAAGGCTCGATGGCTTTCGTAAGTGTAGGTTGATGAAGTCGCTTGTAATGTCCGCCGGCACTTAGAACGCTTGCTGAGCAAGAATTTACCTGTATGACCTATCCGAGGTGGGTGCGCCCATGTCCACCGCCTCTTAATGTGTGGAATGTGGGGAGCAGCGATCTCGGTGAGGTATGCCTTCAATTTCTTCCGCGCTGTCTCAAAGGTCTCAGCCACGGTGATCGCGCAACGCAGAACTGTAGCTTTGTCTCGAATTGCGTTAAACTCTGCCTTCCAAATATGTGGACATGGCTCAGCGGTAGCCAGATGACACTTAGTTAGAGCACACCAAAACGCTATGCAGACGTGCTCATTGGCTCCTAGAGGAGAGCCGTAGGTAATAGCACTCACGAAAGCTGTGACTTCGCAAAAATGAGATTCAAGGTAGAAGGAATTTGTTGCTCGTATATCTAGTTGGGAGGTCCACGAACGGATACAAAGGTAGTTGCAACGTTAGCTCGAAGAGATGCTAAACGAAAGTGCCCACCGCCGAGCTGCAAGGTAGACTAGCCCAGCAGACTTCAGGGAGGTTGAAGTCACCCAGTAGTAGACACCTATTGGCAGCCTACGTACGAATACCTTCTATAACGTTGCGATCACATCTAAGCAGTGCTTATCCAGGTAAACTTAATTCACTGTCTGTGATATCTGGGGACAACCACGTAGCGATAATAGCAAGCGTGTCGGGATGAGATTTGTCTGCAAGTAGACCCACCTCGCGTACCTCGGTCCTTAAGCTACGCACATTACTGGGCACTACCCAAGGAACGCCGCACGATCAGCCCTGGGTCGTACACTACCAGGAAGGGTCCTGGTAGGGCAAAATTTGACTGTTGGCTGACCAGCAGTAAACCCACAAGGCAAAGTCTTTGTTCACCAGCCGTACGTCTGCTCTTGAGGCTTTTGATGGCTACCTTTAACTTCAGTGGTGCCGCCGGTGGGAGGTCCGGCTGAACGCTTAGATTACTACCCTTGAGTTTGAATGCAAAGCGCAGTAACACTTTGCGTTCCTCCGGGTTCGAGGGGACAACACGAAGTAGTCCGGGTCGCGAGTTTTGCGTATCAGCTGGGAACCTCCCAAGTCTAGTTAGCTTCCTGACGGTCACACCGGGACGCTGGGTGGAAGCGTCTTGTTGAGACGGAACTTGAACCATGGAGGTCCTCCGCTATTCGTTCCCTGGGAACAGCTGCCAGTAGTTCAGCGTCATTACGAAAGATAACGTTGCTTCAGTAGCAGAAGAATGCGTATTCACTCCACGAGTCTTCGACTCAACCACAGTTTAAAAAGGTTTGGCAGGTGACTTGGCGCGGTTCTTCGCCAACGGAGCCGGAGTAATTGAGCTTGAAGCTTGGTTCCTACTTCCAACTCCCTCACCGGTCTAGTCTTTTCAGACTTTGCGTGTGTGGCTGTATTAGCCAAGGCGCGTTTCTTCGCCGATGGTACTGGGGTGATTGGAGTTGTAGCTTTTTTACTTTACTGCCAATACCTTTATGGTTTTAGTAACTTCAGGCTTCGGGGGAGCCCTACAAACTTTCCTAGCCCTCTCCCTCTTGATTATTTGGGCACAGGAGCTATAAGTTCGGTCTCACTTTGGACGGCTTCCAGTGCGACACCAGGAGCCATTTTAGGGGCATTCTGGACCGCTGGGGCACACGACATGGTAGCCAGCACCTCAGCCTGATTTGTATCGACAGCACTTGAGGTTACTTGCGTGTCTTCCTCCAATGAGCCGACAACGAAAGAGACTCCCAATTTCCTCATAAATAACTCCACTTTGCGATGAAGGGAGGTAATGAAGGACCACAACTGCTGGCTACCCCGCCAGGCTGCTCGATGTCTTCTCATTGACCCCAGGACTCGTGAATCGACGGCGACTGCATCAAAAGCAATTGAACTGCATGCTATCGCTAGACGAAAGTAATGCGTACTGCCCAGGTCTCAAGTCGGTATAGGTCTCGTGTTACCAGCAGTTGCATTCATAGCGCTGCATGCCCCCATAATCGTCCGTCACGGGCTTTGAGGAGCTCACGCTGCCGCATAAAACTTTAGATTCTCTGAGCAGCGCAGCCGAAGGTACATTAACGCCCGTATTCAATGAATATGACATGACGCGTTTAAAGTGTGGAACAATAAGCAAAAGGTAAAACCGACGAGCTATTACCTACAAAGCATTGTAAAGAAACAGCTGCGGGATAAAACAAGGTGCAAAACGGCTTACAAAACACCGAAAAATCGCCATAGGCTGAACCCGACTAAGTTGGATGTTTGGTAAGTACCCGAACACGAGTACCACGTAATCCGGGGCAACGATCATCCGAAATTTTTTGGATCAAGCGAAAGTTGACAAAAGTCAAACAGTTTGTACGACACTTTTAAACACTGTTCCGTGACTGTCTTTTGAAAGTAAAACTTCAAAAAGACATCACGCGCCAACTTATTAATTTACCGCCAAGGGGGAGGAAACCGAGGTCATTGTAAGGTAGAGAGTAGAAGCAGAGCTTTCTCAGCTTCGTCGCTTCCCAGTCATTGCGACTTTGCCGGGGCTATTGCGAAAATTCGGTTCCACAATGAACCTTAATGCTGCGTAGTAAAGCCATATGCAGGCACAGTTAGCAGGTGGAATCCAACAGCTTCTTGAAACTTTCCTCGGACTGGGCATAAACGACGAGCTGGGGAAGGCGGTTCCAGTCATTAACCACGCGTGTGGATAAGTTTATATTTAACAATATATGGAGTCTCCGCGATTTGAGCAGTTTCCATCTGTCACCACGTGTCAAACTTTCAATGTTCAGATGAAAGCACTGCTGTTATTATGCTTCCTAGCTCTCCTCTTACGGTACGCCCCGTGTAGCACAACTCGCCTGGACGACTATGGGACTCAAGAGAGCGAAGTTTTAATCGCTCGTGACTGAGAAGTTAAGGTAGGCTCCGTCGCTCTGACACAACTTTTGATCCATGGCGTTGGACTCTCGGAATAATAACGCATTTGGTCTTCGTGAGAGTATGAGCAGCTGGTACACCGTACTCGGAAATTGGGCGCACATTTGAGGCCAACAGGATACTGAAGAGTTCTGAAGTAACACGGTAGGAAGCTCTGATTAAGTCATTAAACATCCTGTAAGCGGCGGCGACCCTTTTCCGAGTGTCCTCAGTTGTTTTGAGGTAAAGAGACAATTACTCAGCGGTCCCTTTCCTGAGCGACTTATGAGCAAGAAACCGCCAAGATGGTATGCTCTAAATGCGTTACCAGCACCAATCGGGGTGCAAAAACATTTACCCTGGCTGATAGTAACTGCCACTTGAGCGACCATGCTTGGAGACGGTTGAGTGTTTCTTGGAGACTGCCTGCATCCTCTAGACTGGATACCACAATCCAAAGTTTCAAGTCCTCTGCAGAAAGCAAACATTCCTTCTTCAGCTCAACGGGATGTTGTTGATGAAGATATTGCAGAGAACATCTCCGAGGACAGCACTCTGCGGGACACAAGTGGTCCTAGGGAAGTGATCAGAAAGCATCTCATTCACCCATACTTGTGCAGAGCGACTGTACAAGAGATCGGAGGTCCAGGAGAGAAGATTCCCGGCAACCTCAATACCGCGGAGTTTGAAAAGATGCAGCTCATGCGGAATCTTGTCACTCGCCTTTCTAAAAGCAACGAACACAACTTCTTCTCATTTGCCAACGTCTAGTGCTTTCACCCATATCTCCCTTGACACAAGCAAGTTTGTGATGCCGGAGCGGACGCTTCGAAATCCAGTCTGGGCAGAGGCGATAAAATCCAAATTTTCGTGATGAAGGCAGTGCGCTCGTTTTAGTGTCTGTTCCATAAGTTTGCACACTACAGACGTCAAACAAATATGGCGATACTTCGCTGGATATCGTCGGTTTCTTCCCTTATAAATAGGCCTGAAGATCCTCGAGTGCCAACCAGTCGGAAGAAGTCCGGTATCACAGGACAGACAGAACATATGACGGCTATGGGCGGCAAGGAGCTCGGCTACAGTTTTTAGGAACGACGTATGTAGACCATCAAGAGGAGGCAAAACACACCGATTTAAATGAAGAAATAGCTTCAGTACAAAATCTGCGTTAATATCCACCTGCTCTAGCAAGGAAAGATTGATTGACTAGTAGATGTCAGGGGAGACATTGCTGGTAGTTGCGGAGTGGAATGTTGCTTAACTAAAAGACTTGCGTTTTCAGTGTCTTCGTGAACTACTGCAACCTGCTCAGGGGGACGCAAGGCGTGGATGCCATTGTCGGTTCTGGTACCTCGCCTGATGTACGAGAAAAGCGCTTTGCAGGTTGTCCTAGGAAGACTAGCTAATGACAATCCTTACAGCTTATGTATCTCACGTTTCTGCATAGTACAAACATTCCTAGTTGTTTTACAGAGAGAATAATCGTTGCCTAATCGGGTTAGCCTAAAAGGGCCTACAGTTTACGCCTTTTGTTCATAAGGGACATTAATTGGTGATCTATCCAAGGTGGGCCTTTAAAAAACGGTCTTTTCTTGGGAACAGGGACGATCGGTTCGATGCATGGCATCAGCTTGGAATACCCAACCTTCCACTCACCGTCAACACTGAGGTGCACAGTGATACACCAACCCATAGCGCTTGCAGCCCTTTTGAAACGAAGTGCAGCTACAAGCCGGAAATTCCGGCGGTCGGTTCATTGGCTTGGTCATCGTTGCCAAGGATCCATTGGAAGGAAACAGCAGTGATCACTTCCGCCAATTGGCTCGATACCAGATAGATTTGTGATGACTGATTGCGATGAAGAAGGTACAAGTTCTAGGAGGCGCATTGTGTGATCCGGGAAGATACGAGTTGGCGGCATGACAAGTCGAAAAAGGCTGCACTCCAGGACGGTTTCGAATAAAGCAGCATGGAAGTGGTCGGTTGGAAGTTGGCAAAAAAGAAAATTTTTATTCGCAGCCTGGTGCACCGAAACTCTCCATGATAAGGCAGTCTTTATCTTCGCCGTACGTCCTGATCGAGTCCAAAAACTAGCTCCGGATCTTGAAGGCTCCCTGTAGCCGACACCGATTAATTTTTAATCGTCATGCACACGGCACCAGAAAGCTTAAAATTGTTAGCATGGTCACTAATAGCTACAATCATAAAAGCTTTGGGGCCCACCATACAATAGAGCAGTACGCCACCACCAGGCCTTCCGCCCTGGCGATCGGACGGGGTGAAGTTATATCCAGGGATAGACACTTCCGAGCCTGAGTTCTGGGAATAACCACATTTCAGTGAAGGCCGCCAGGTATGGATGAGTGTCTAAGTTAAACAAATGAATCTGATCCAGCGTACTCTTAGACGTTGCACATTAGTGGATAATACACACAGTCAGTTCTTGTTGTTTACTCACCGTAGGTGGAGTAAATGGGCCTCTAACGGACTTTCGGAGTCCTTCGAACTACTCGGAAATCCACAATATGGTGGTCGGCTTCACCACTCCCCCTCTAGCATGTAGCTCTTCTACAGCCTTTGTCATTTTGCTTCGATCCGCCGGAGAGATGCCACGAAGTACGTAAAATGACTCGCCTGCCACAGGATGCAATTCTGTCCATCCCGGCAAACGATTTTACTGGGGCGTCTTCGGAGTGTCTTCTTTGTTTCGTTAGCAAGAAGGGAGGCTGGCTAGCCAAACAACCTTCAGGTTGTGCCAGCTGGATGATTCGGATTAATGCCGTTCCAGCAACTAGTTTGGCGGCAGCTTTCCGGGCCGTGGAGAATTTTCACCTGGCAAGGATCCACATTATAACAGCCACCAAGATCCTTATAACAAGGCTTCGACGTGGCGGATTTAACGTCACTAAATAAAGTCACTGCATCTTACCTATCAGATGATCCTAGTTCATAAATAGCAGTTAAATGGAAGAGTATCTTTTATCCCTACATACGATGGCGAATACAGCAAACAAGCACAAAATATCAGTCACACTTCGAAACTTCACTCACCACGCATACTAACACTACACATACATATATACAGACACACAAATCCAGTATGTTACTGGTTAACATACAATATTTTTATACAATTATCGACAATACTTTTTTGTAGGATAGTGCTCGTGCCTTTGATAGCGTGACCCACACAGGCGAAAATAAATTTATTTAATTTTTCTCTTTTTATTTATTTTTATTCTTGATTCGCTGTCCCCCTTCAACTAACGACGAAATCAACCGCTCAGGCAGTTTTTGTCATCTAGGTTGCTTTCACCTGGGTTGCTTTCCGCAATTCTGTTGCGTTCATGCTGATGAGACTACGGTAGCGTAATGGCTGGGTGCGCCCAAGAAGTGGTGGCTTGCTAAGGAACGGATTTTCATTGAAAATCTTCTCCAACTCGGATACTGTCGAGAACTGGCTTCACTTGTGACTGAGACGATAGCTTACGTTTGGTATTCTTGGCTGGCTTAGGCCTAGTTTTGGCGCCATTTTGGCTGGGCTTTTGCTAATAGGGACGGAGATCTCACATTTCCTCATGCCATGAATGCGACAATTGTCTATATGTGAAACCTGAGACTAGCTACCTGCTCATCTTTTTCATAATTCACCTGAACCATCCCTATAAGGTTTTCTGTATTGTAACCGGTTGATCATACCTTCAAGGCGTGCCTCGCCTCGTAGAGCATAAAAGCCTTATTTAGTTATCTGTTTATTAAGAGTGCTGCTGTCATCTTTAGTAAGACAAGCCACATACGGCAATGCTTAAACTTTCAAGTGGAGCTAGCGTTATTCACAAAACTATCGAAATAGTGACCTGGTTACTTTGACATATAGTTGTTTAATTTTTAACCCGTTATCCGATTACTATGACAAGTCTACGGGTTTTCTAACCATCAGTTACATCTGTCATTCTTAGAAAACTGTACGTCCGAGCAGACAGGTTCGCCCCGCTCCAACTACCCGGCTGAACTGACTTGAGTTAATAATAATAATAATGCCTCAGCTGTACGCCGTAACCGCGCGTGGCTGCCGCGCGCGGGCTGAGTATACAACAAGAACGCCCACTCCTACGAGCATTCGAACTGGCATCGTTATGCTTGCAAGACAGGTGTCTAGACTACTCGGCCACCGGCCAACACGACAACAAGGCGTGCGGAAGAAAGCGCCTTAGGTAAAAGACAGCATAATACTTAGGTATCACTGGTAGTATAACGACGAATCTACACGGTTTTTACGACGAGTCGATTTGGTCTATGTTTTTATAAGACAGCTGTCGCTAACTCAGGATTTCTACAGCTGAAACACACAATTATGGCTCCAGGCAGTTGGGCTGCAGATCCATGATTTCTTATGGACAGTGTAACTGAATTATACACCGTGGCGCATCCGTTCTGGTTATGCTCGTGTTCCGGACAAAACACCTTTCGCTCTATTCAAAGATTTTGCTGATATTCGAAAAAGTAACTTGCGCCGGCATAGACAATGTATGTGCAGCAGTGAAAACACGCTGACTGCCGAAGTAGTCCATGCATCATACTAATGCCAAAATGACCTAGTATCTATAGACCTATTGCTTACACTTCCGTTACATGTAGTGTTTTGGAAAAGATCAACATAAAAGTCATGCTGCTAAAAGCGCGTCTGAACCAGTCCTTTCGCTTCGCCTGTTTTTGCTAAAAGCCAAGGTGCAGTGTCCTACCTTGCACACACCATATGCTATTGCTGGACACAAAAGCTAAAATACTCGATTGACTTCTCTTGATTACATCAAGGCATACGGCTGTGAAAACTGCGAAACTCTGGTGAACATCTAATCCCTCCAGGAATATATCCATCTAGCGCCCATTGACTAAGTACCTATATAATAGACACACTCAGTTTACCTGGCACAGCTACTGAGGTTTATGCACACTAACCGCCGTAGCCGGGGTCCTTAAGCCAATATTACCCTCGCGTTGTGTCGGCTCAATACCGTTTGCACGAAAGAGATCCTTATTAAGTAGGCTCACAAATTTTCACCGAGATAACTCATCTAACCACCGAGTGCCGAATCTGATTGAAATACCTTCAAAGACGGCTTCACGTTGATCCAGAGTTTGTAATCTGTCTCTTAATGTACAACTGGCAGAAGCTTATTTTTACTCTTCACAGAAGGGTAGAGTATTGGTAGATCCTCACATAGTGCCCTAAACTCCAGGTTGACCGTCCTTAATTACACTCTACTACATCATTGAATTACTTAGGTCAAGCACTTAGGTAACATATATTTTTATGCTCAAAATAAATGAAAGATGCACAAAGGTCAGTTTTACTTTTTACGCATTTCAACTGAGCGCCTCCCCTATCTTACGTGATGGAATATATGTTGTTCGCTCCCGTGCTTTCTTCCCACTAACAGTACTGCTCCATGCTATCATTCCTGGCCTTCTGGATAAGCCGTTTAGATTAAGTGTCATTTAAGCTTATCATTTATCCCGATGTAGCTGCGTTCCCGAGCCTACTATTTTCCGCATACTTCTGTCCACAAGCAAAGTGCTTGTAGCTAACCAGTTTGAGAGATAATGACCGATTCAATTCCTCCAAACCATAGAGCTTTATACAAAATGGTTGCTAACTTCATCTACTAGACAGGCGTACGTGTTGCTACGCGCTCGTACCCAGCCTAACGCTTGCCTGTAATAACGCATTTATTTCGTTTTCTGTCGTTCTATAACTATCCGGCCCATTCCTCATTTAGTTACGTACATGTTTACCCTTAGAAGAAACCGCATTTTGTTGTACGGTCTTGTGTTTGCTAATGTTGTGTGCTGTGTAGTCGAATGTTAACCGACACGAAAGGCATAACAACGCTGCTTGCCTGAACTGGACTGAAGAATAAGACGTCCAACCACTGGACCCATGAGGCATGTAGTCCAAACGCACGGCGGTTTTACACTTCAAAATAGTGGCCTAGACAAAGTTCATTAGTGTACGTACGTTGCTCAGGAAGCTTGACCAGCAATTATCTCGTGGATGCTTGGCCGATGCCTTAGATTTGGATCAGTTGGCGGACCATTGTTCATTGACTTTACAATAATTTTACCACATGCAAAAATGTTCCCTTTCAAGCAAATTAAACTTACGCGAGGCATCTGATCAACTTTTACGATGGATTTCAGTTTTTAGAGCGAAAATCGCTCAGAGATCAATTGGTTTGATGGCTTGTGCCAACAAACGGCTCGTAGTAGTGCTCTAAAGAACAGATTTTTCGACCCGTTGCCTTTCATAACACATGCCTAAAAGATCCATAAGGTACTTAAGGTGCCACTCCAACGGTTTGGTGACAGCTTGCATGTTTGAATTGCGGTGCGCGAACCTGATATTTTTAAATGTACGGAGGTGGTCCATGTGTACCTATTTTTGCCATTGCCCATAAATCCCTATTAGTTTTCTGCTCTGCTCAAGCGTCTGGCGCTGCTTCAGGTAGGAATAAGTCATGCTCGAACATTTTAGGCCTGGCCGCTCTGCTTGACTATTCAGAAAACCTGTCCGCTACGTTTAACAGAGCAGGAAGTCAAGGTTGCGCGTACCGGTTTACTGACCGCCCCACACGAGTCAGATATGTGACGCACACTACGGATATTTATTTATTAGTGCTGGCATTACTGCGGGTTGTGTGTGTTCATGGTTAAGTTCCTCGATATTTGGATGTTCTCGGGTTATTTGCCGGATGCACCGATACTGGGAAAAAAGTTCAGTCCCATGCTTGAGCTTGCAGAACCAAGGCGAACAGTTCAACGTGGTTTCTTGCACCTTGGTTAGGATAACAGATCGCATTTCCGAGCTGGCTTCGTAGTTAGTGCTTAGCTGGACAGAAATGAGATACCTTCCAAATCGAGAACCTACAAACGGCTGCCACACAGAAATGCTCTCTGAGTATTCCTTCTACTTGAGTCGGGACTTCCGGCATGAAACTGCTGTAGAATTTTGGATTAGAGTCCATTTGGCACCACAAGGCTTTCTCTAAACAGCACAAGGTCTTGGTCGAACGAACGCATTTATAAATAAATAAATAAATATTTTATTCTCGACTATGCGAGGCACGCCCATGGAGGCATGATCAGGTATGTGCAGCTATAGACATTTTATGGTCACTGTAATAGTGACAGTATCAAATTGTTCATATAAATAAAAAACAAAGTTTATTCTCAAATTCATTGAGACACCCAATCAGGCGTGATCAAGGTTTATAAGCAGTTGTGTATCACGACGATACTTCGGGTTCAATCGTGTGTAGTTGAAACGGTCAAGGCACTATAAGTGCAACGTAACATGCTTGTAGACGGAGCGTAACATATTCTTGCATGTGTCGGGAAGAGTTGAGATATGAGTCTAGTCGACTTGCCAGTATGTACTTGTGGGCAGTGACTTTATTCAGTGGCGAGTCACATCCGCCACGTCGCAGTATTGTTAAGCAGACATTTGTGGCTTTTTATAGGGAGAACGCTTGCCAGGCGAAAACCCACCACGTCCTGCAACACTGCCGTAAAGCATTTTGAACATTAATGTATGACTGGCAAAGCCGTTTGACGACTGATTTCATATTCGGTTATTCGCAGACAAATGGCTCCTAATTTCCTCTGTTAGTTGGACAGGTAATTTGATCGGGGCCGCCATGATTGTTGAGGCCGGTTGAGGAGGGGGACATCGCGAATAGTCGTCTTGTTCTGTGTCCAGGTGAGCAGAAGTTTAAAATTTTCTGCTGTCTGGATTTTGCAGATGTATAATGTATGGAAGTATGAAGATGTGTCCAGTTCTCCATATTGATCAAGAATTTTGGTGACTGTAGTTGGGTCCTTTTGGTGTTCAACCATGCTCCATGTAAGTCCTGGTCGGTGGTTACGTCCGTCTTGGGCGTAAATTTTTCCTCAGTCCAATCCCAGATCTCCAAGAAGTTCCGGACCTCGGAGAAAAGGGAAAGTGAGGGACAACCGAGAGAAGACCGCAAAAACAGGCATGGAGTTAAACATTGTTAAAGTCTTATGTTACAACATTTTGTCTTGAGACAAAAGCATGTACACTGTGCAACAATAATTATGCTGAAAGTGCCTTTTGAATATCCTATAGAATGATTACCGTATAGGTGGATTGCTAACGCCTGCGTAGAGACAAGAGCGTTGTACCAGTAAGTAATCTACGAAGTATCGGCTTAGTATGAGCCAAAAGTTGCGTGGGGGAGAGCAAAGAGAGTTAGAATATTGGTGGTGATTGCAAGGTGCATGGACAGCAAGTAGCTAGCGTAATACGATAGGGAGCGCAGAATAAGTGAAAATAAAAAGGTTGCCGCGAGAGAGGTCTAAAGGTCAATTGGCGGTAGGGCAGCGGAAAGATTGAATGCAGATATTCTAAAGGAATAAAGGTTATTGAGATACGGAGTGGCTCCTAACGAGCACTGGGTAATCGTATATGTGTGGAGCCTATGACCACTAGCTACTTCTAAACAGAGGTGCCGAATTTAAGACGACCGACGGATGGTGGCGCTAGGAAAGACTTCAGTGGCCAGAAGTAGCCATTCAAATCAGACGCTTAGTCACTAGTGTATGCCTATAGGGTCACTGAATGCATCAACAAACCAGCGGAGGTAAGTGATACAGACATTCCAGGAGAATGTATGATGGAGAGACAAGGAGTGTATCCTAATAAGCTCAAGATCTGCGCAGAGGGGACATGGAGCATACGGCGAATTGCTGCAGAAGTGAGGAAGATAAGAAGAGCGACAGATAGTGGCGCTAGGATTGAGAGTATAAGTGGCCAGCAAAGGCATTCGGATTAGGCATACCAATTGCCAGTGGATACCTACAGTGACAGAAGAAGTCAACAAACCAGCGAAGGTGTGATGCAAACAATTCAACAGAGTAAGTGTTGGAGAGATAAGGAGTCTCCTGGCGCAAAGATCAATTCTAGCTATAATGACTCGCTACAGCTGAAAAGTGGTGACGAAGAACTGATAATGGTACTGAGAGAGAGCGTATCGACGGCTGGCAATGGCATTGGGTTGAAGCTTACTAGTGGCTAGTGGATACCTAAAGTGTCCCAGAATAAGTCAACAGACAGCAAATGTATGTGACGCAGACAGTCCCAAAGGATGAAGGTTGGAGATAAAAGGGTGTGACTCGTTTCAAGCTCTGGATGTGCGCAGAGTTGGTTGCAGCCTACGAAGAATACCTCCTGCTAAACAGAGGTGCGTGAGGTGATAAAAGTACTGATAATGGTACTAAGGGAGGGCGAGTATCGACCGCCAGCAATAGCATTTGGGTGAAGCATTCTAGTAGATGCCTAAAGTGTCCCATGATAGGTCTACAGACAGCAAATGAATGTGACGCAGACAGTCCCAAAGATGAAGATTGGAAATAATAGAGTGTGGCTCCGGATATGAGCAGAGACGTTTGGAACTTACCAACACTAGTTGCTACTGAATAGAGGTGCTGAGGTTAAGAGGATCTACGGATAATGGCGCTATGAAGAACTGTCGGTGGCCAGATGTAACCATTGCATTGAGCAATTTTGTCATTAGTGGATTCCCACAGTGTCACAGAATACATCAGCAAGCCATCAAAGGTAAGTGATACAGACATTCTAAAAGATTACAGGATGGAGAAACAAGGAATGTCTCCTTGTAGGTCCAGATATGTTCAAAGGTGTATGTAGCCTACAACGAATCACTGTGAAAAAAGTGATGAAGATAAGAAGATCGAAGGATAATGGTGCTAAGAGAGAGAACCAGTGGACAGCACCTGAAACCTCATTAAGCCTTCTGGTCATTAGTGGATAGTTACGATGGCAGAAGAGTCAACAAACCAGCGAAGATGTGTGTTGCAAACAGCTTAAGGGAGTAAGTGTTGGATGGATAATGAGTGGCTCCTAGCGCTAAGAGGCAGGTTATCTACAATGACTCACTGCAGCGGAAAAGTGGTGACACAGGTAGTACGAAAAACTGATAATGGTACCAGTGAAAAAGAGTATCGACGGCTAGCAATGGCATTGGGCTGAAACTTTCTAGTAGCTAGTGGGTACTTAAATGGTCCCAGAATAAGTCAACAGAGAGCCAACGTATTTGACGCAGGCAGTCCCAAAGGAGAAAGGTTGTAGATAAAGAATTGTGGCTCTGAGCAAGCTCCGGAGATGCTTGGAGCCTACGACCACTAGTTGTAACTTAATAGAGATGCTGTGGTTAATAAGATCGACAGATCGGGGCGCTATGAAAATCTTTTGGTGGTCAGATGCAACCATTGCGATAAGTAGGTTGATCTCTAATGGATTCCCACGGTGTCACAGAATACATCAACAAGCCAGCGAAGATAAGTGATGCAGACATTCTAAAAGATTACAGGATAGAGGAACAAGGAAGGTCTCCTAGTAGGTCCGGATATGAGCAAAGATTTATAGGGCCTGCAACGAATCACTGTGCAAAACGTGATGCAGATATGAGGAAGGAAGGATAATGATGCCAAAAGAGAGAACCAGTGGACAGCAACTGAATTCGCATTAGGCATTTTCGTTATTGGTGGATAGTTACAGTGTCCGTAGAGCCAACCAACCAGCGAAGGTAAGTAACGTTAACGATTTAAGATAGTAAGTGTTGGAGAGATAAGCAGTGGCTCCTAGCGCAGAGGTATGGTACCTACAAAGACTCAATGCAGCTGAAGAGAGGTGAGAGGTGGTACGAAGAACTGATGATAGTACTAAGGGAGAGAGGGTATCGACGGCTAGCAAAGGCATTGGGGTGAGGCCTACTAGTGGCTGATAGATAACTAGGGTGTCACAAAATAAGTCAACAGACAGTAAACGTATGCGACACAGGCAGTCCAAAAGGATACATGTCGAAGATAAAAGAGTGAGGCTCTTAGCAAGCTCTGGTTTTGCGCAGAGATGAATGTAGCCTACGAAGAATGGCTCCTGCTAGACAGAGGTAATACGAAGAACTGATAATGGTTTCTGGAACAGTAGTTGCAGCTGTACGTTTGAACTTTTACCTGGCCAGTGTGAACGGTACAACGTTCTGAAGTCTGAGAGCAAAGAATCCCATAAAGTGGCAACCTGAAGGTCACTGAATGGTATTTAGAACTAGTTCACCGTATCATAGAACACAGTTGGCTTCTTTTAAGATGAAAATATTAACAACTGCAGTGTCTGTGCAAAACTCGGGCCAGCGTCCGACCTGACAAATCTGCTCGTCCATTGGCGCTTGATCTTGTTGTCTTGTCCCAGCAGCGTTGTTGTCCATCTTTGCAGACGGTTGGCCGCAGTATTTTATTCCTATCTTCCAGCCGTTTCTAGAGGCACGTTCTTTGTGACCTGTGGGTAAAGCATATTGACAGCCATTTGAAGCTTGTGGAAATGCTTCACTGGAAACATAATAGCGCGTGCCGCCATCTTAATTTCGCACTTAGTTCCTTCTGCTTCATTCGTTGGACAGGCGGCTTAAATGACTAGCTACTCAGACCCGTCTATAAAAATGTGTGAGCTACCTGCAATAACACTGGGACCGGATGCATCCAATGCCAAAAAGATTAGTAGCATTAGATAGTAGTGCGTCAACCTCAGTTCTGAGCCGAATATGTTAGGCAAATAGCAAAATGCGGACCAGAATGAGGGCCATACTGAAAGTATTGCAACCCAACTGGGCAATCAATATTTAAGTGTCATATTTCTGGCATATTCGTGCGAATACCAAGTAGTTTCGGTTGGTTAATGAACGATATGGAGTCAGTAGTTATTGAGCTTGCTGGTCGACCACTGCTGCGTGTACAGCAAGATACTTGCTCTTTCAAAGAACGTAATGCCACTCCTATTGTAAAACGTTGCAAACGTAACAATAAGTCAGAGGAATTCATAACCTAGGAGGTAATTTATTGTCAACTGCACTTGTAGGTTTCCGCTTGGCAGTGGAAGCTAGTTCGTGCAATATCCCAGGTACATTGCAAATTATATAGCTCCGACTCCGCCCCCCATATTTCAGTGACTTTAACTGCTGGCTAGTTAGAGTCAGCAGTTAGCGGTCACGGGTTTCTTCCCTAGTAGGAGACCAAAGTATGCGCACGGTTGCCGAGCCCCGATAGGGCAAAACGCGCGTCTACTGCTTCGCCGGATGCCGGTTTTGCTATGCACTTATAAGCTTCTGTGAGGAATACATTCGAAATACACAGCATTGTATCCTGCCAAGCATGTTTCTCTTTCGTTGTTTTAAGTTGTTCGGTATGATTCTATATATACTAAGTCAAGGAGCTGGTTAGAGTCTCTAGGCGCTTTATACTTCGATTGCCCTGCATATATTAGACTATTCATCGCTAGTTTTTAATAAGGCACGCAACACTGATGGGATGATCATCGCAAAAGTTCAATGTTCTTTTACTTAGTCCCTTCTATGTTCATCTGGCTCGAGCTATCAAGGCTGCCGCAATCAGTTTCTGGAACCATTTTGGCTGCGGCAGTCTAAAACCAGCCTTATTTTCCTATATAGGCTAAGCAAGACCTCAGACTCAAGTAGCTGCTCTATTTTTGACCGCTAAGCGATACACGTAAGTTCCTACACAAAATACCACACTCATTCTCTATAACCAAAACAGGTTGCTCCATACGTTTTAACTACTTCATCTATAGATATGCAAACGTATGTACCTATCTAGCGGCAGCCTTCAGAGCATCTGAAAGAATTAAGCAATTCTCTTTGGCCATAAGCAGACCACTGTGTCTCCCAAGTAGCAGCATTCTTGGGCGACTGCATCTCGGAGGACGAGATTTGGGAGAAGGGACACCATCATATTTAGCTTCCTACAGCCACAAAAAGACTGAACTACTAAATGTACATCAAGTAATGGCTACGGATGCATCACTATTATTTACTGTTTAACTAGCTTCATGTGCTCTTCCGTCTGATATCCACCTAGAGAGCTACTACCATCTGACGTAGGAAGCGCTGACCTCCGGTCGTCTCCCAAGCATCAGATCATCCCATTCTTAGTGTCCACCTCTGGATCTCATGCTGAGATCGCAGCAGTGCTTCCTGTTGTACCGTTGTCCCTGCCAGGTAGTACCTCACAACTTAAGAACCACTCATATTTACCCACCAAGACTATAACGGCTTATCCTGGTACAGCTACCACATCATGGGAGAAGAGTTAACGTTATTCGTCGTCTTCCGATAAAAACATCTTAACCAGATCCTGTCCTTTCCTTATCCCACTCTAGTCGTTCCTACTTTAAATGTACGGATAACTTAAAACGCTGTGCCCTAGTCTCATATGAGCCGCCTCCTACGCGCAGTGTTTTCAGACTACCGTGCTGTAAACCATCTCGGCTCCGCAGGCCCAAGGCTCTGTTCCCTGCCCCTCGTAGGCATTGCTGGTCTTGTTCACAACTGATTCATGGTACGCCGTTCAGCACGAACTCTTCCATTTAAGCTGAAGCTCTCTTTGTATTCCCACCTCAATTATGCGGCCTAATCCCAGTGCCCTGACAAACCTAGTATCATCTGAACGGTCCCCTGCTTTCTAACCTCTCCCAGACTTCTGAAAAGTAAAGGATCTAGGCGCTGTAGACTTAACGTTCTACAGCACGGACCTAAACAGCATTGATTGTCCGGTTTACCCCTATTATGTCTCCTTTAAATCCTAACCTGTCCATTGCTGCGGACACGTTTATTTTAAATTCCAAACCTAATTGTACAGGTTAATCCTAAGGAGCCAACAATCCAGTCTCGTATGAATGGTCTCCTGCTCTCTGACATCTCCCAGATGCTGAAACGGTAGCGGTGAATTTTCAGCAGCTTAAGTGCTCTTTACTTTACCTCGAGAACGTCGTGGAGTTTTCACATTTCCTCAGTTAAGCCATTTCCAAACGGACCGTGTCATGTCCTTATCGCCTTATCTGTGTGCATACCTTCTTCAAATAATATTTCCACCTCAATTGCGCGGCCTGATCTCAAAGCACTGGATAAAATATTATCCTCTGAACGGTCTCCTGCTTTCTGATGTCCCCAGACTTCTAAGGTGCAACTGATCTAGGCGCTATGGGTTCAACGCTCTGCAACCCTCACCTGAAGTGTATCGCCGGTCATGTTCACCGTATCTTATTAGTTCCCTTTCAGCCCTAACCTATCCACTTTGGCTGACGCGTTTTATTTGGATTCCAACGTTAACTGTTTGGCTTAAGCCCAACCAGCAGAAAAGCTAGTCTCTTCCAACTGGTCTCCAGTTCTCCGAATTCTTCCAAGCTACTGTGTGGTTACCGATCGAGGCTCCGTTGTCTCAAAGCTCTAGTAATAATATCTCGAGACTTGTTTGTTTCTTCATCACTTAGCAATAGTGCAGTTTTATCTGGACCCTGAAATTTTCCTACTGCAATCTCTTATGCACCCTGCTTTAATTCGATTGATAAAGCTTAGTTTCTTAACCAGCTCTAATACCACCTGTCAAGTCTCCTGCGCACTGGCTGCTTGCAGGCTACCGGAACGTAAACTAGCTAAACTCTTCAGACCAACCTATTTGTTTTCCGCCACTCAAGAGCATTTCTGGTCGCGTGCAACTTATATTCATTTAGCCAATTTCATCAAAAGATCCCCAACTCGATTGGCGCTCTTTTTTGTTCCCCTCAATTGTGCGACCTAAGATAAACGGTCATCTGCTTTCTGACCTCACCAAGGATTATAATATATATCTGACCAGGAAGCTGCACACCCAACGCTTTCTGACCCTCACCTAACTAACATTGCTTGTTATGTTCACCCATATTATTAGGTCCCCTTGCACCCCTAACATGTCCATTGCTGTCTATAGTCCAATCTTAAGCGTACAGATTAATACTAAGGCGCCGACAATCTAGTCTTTTTGAACGGTTTCCCGTTCTCGGAGATCTGCCAGACACTGAGACATTAGCGAGCAAGTTTCTACCCAGCAAACTATCTGTTAACATTACCTCGAGAACGTCGTTGGCGTTTCCACTTTTCAGCAATAAAGCCTTTCCATATCGACCCTGTCAGTTCCTTACCGCGCTCTCTGTTTGCACGACTTCTTCATCTGAACGGCCGTCTCATTCTATACCCTGTACTTGCATCATTTGACCATTAGCTTGCTATGTGACTGGTTCTAAACAACCAAGCCGTTAACATACTAGCCTCTGCAATCCAAACGCTGTTTCCACACCACAAGAACAGCCTTGGATTGCTCACGCATTATTAATATTGCCACTTTTACCCTGTACACTTTTATTTCTGCTGATCATCTCTATTTGTATTCCCCCTTTAATTTTGTGGCATAATCACAACGTGCTGGCTGAACTATTCTCGTATGAACGGTTTCCAGCTCACTGACTCCTCTCAGAATACTGTGACGTTACCGAAGAAGGTTCGATAGACCCGACGCTTTAATCACATTACCAGGAGAGACGTATTGATTTTTCACTCTTTAACAATAAGACATGTTTCTTCTAGACCCTGTATTTCTTTTATCGAGCTCTCTGTTGACGTTCCTACCCCGGTTGAAAGGATAGCTCTTTCTGGCCGGCCCTGATCAACTTTCGTCTGACCAGTCCCGTTCTGCTGACGCTTTCTCTAATGCTACCATCATGGTACGACTTAATCTTAATGAGTCGGCACTTTAATTTTAGATGAACAGTCTCCTGCTTTCCAATCTGCCCTAGACTTCTGAACTATAAATCACATATATTCTGTAGGCCAAACGCTCTGTTTGCCAAAACTCGAGAGACTTGTTGGCCTTTCCCCAATTTTACCGATATAACTTTTTCATTCACTGGCTAGACCGCCTACGGAGCCTTCTTTATGTTCTTCACTCACCAATATCTGCACCCTTGAAGCATTTCTACCTCATCTGAAGCCATACTGATGAGCTACTAAGCACCGCAAGGCTTGCTACTTTCTGACCCCAGTTTTAACTTACGGTTGCATCATCACCGCCAGGCGAGAAGTTCCACCTAGGCAACTCGTCTACCCATCACCTGCTCTTATCTCTACGTACTTGCACTGCTCTCACTGCTAGTATTCAAAGACCTTTCCAACAGCAACTCTCGCTTTTCTTCCTGTTTCTGACAACTTCCCATCCCACTCATTAAAAGCTATTTATTCTTGCTCTTCCACACATTCAGGCTGCTGAACCTTGATCACCGCAGGTGCAAACCGTCCACCAATCCCTCGCTATTATTTCCACACACTTGCTCTTAACTCACCCCTCTTACCTCAATGGCCTTTTACTAACGTTGCTGTATCGGATGCTTCTGTTCCATCCAATACCACTTACTGGAAGGTACTTCTCCTTCTGGCCGCGTCCAGGCTGCTATGCACAGCTGGCTTCGATGCTAGTCGGCCATTATTGTTTGCGCTTATTTCTAGATATTTTCTCCGCTTTGATGTCTATAATCTTGTCGGTTTTCTCATCCTTTCCTTACCAGCGTTGGCGTCCTCTAACTCAATCTAATAACACTAACTTGACTACTTATCTTGAGGGTAAAACGGCATTTTGTCGCCTCCAGTGTATCCGTCTAGCGGGCCAACCATCATCTGAACTCAACGACGGGTTCGCTTTAACGCTAGCGGTCACCACTACCCATGGTACGAACTAGTCACTACCGAACCTATTATCCTTAACCACGCAGCATCTGCTCTCTTTGTGTTATCTATTCTAAGCCAAATAGGGTTCCTATTCTTTAACTTGCACAAATGCTTCCTTTTTACCTTGCTGCTCTGTTTCAAAACCACAGTTCTAAACGATCTCTTTGCCTACATTCTACAGGAGTAGGCTTGTCTCTATCTTCTTGCAATGTACTTATTTAGGCTTAACTATCTTTAACCCAACGTGCCGCTGTCACCCATACTGAGATAGTTTCCTCTCGTGCTGACCAACTCTGACCCCAGTGATATGCATTGTTATGCTCCATCGCTCTCTCCATCAAACCCATATACATTCCTCCTCCTCAGTGTACGAACAATTAAAAATTGAGTGCACCTTCCAGGCCCCTTCGTTCTTCTGTCAAGCCCGCATATGGTGTTGATAATAGAAACATGGCACTCGGCCGATTTTCTGACGCACCACTCTAGAGTCCAGGGTACACCACTTTCTGTAATGGATGTGCCAGCAAACATGGTGGCGGGTACCTCATATACGTCAAGAAAGAGTTGTACGCATTCTCTTTCCACACTATATCGCTTGGCAGTTCTGAAGACAGTGTGGATTCAGGCCACTGGATGTCATCTTGACTTTCTTATATGCTGTTTATACAACTCACCGCACTCCTCTTGTGCTAGCGTTAACAAAATGGTCAGGCTCTTCCTAGAAATCACATTTCACGCTTTACCCTATAAGGTCATTGCTAGAGGCATAAATATGCCTCATGTTTCCTGACTCAGACAGTCAGCCCCACCCAAGTACTGGGCTCTTTTTGATACTTTTTTCACGCATGAAGGGACACGGCATGTGAAGGTGCCGATTAGACATTCCAACACACTGGACCTTATATTCCCTAACGGTATCTCGCAAGCATGCGCCAGCGTATTAGACAACATACCTGGCAGCGACCACAAGGTGGCGTGGCTGTCCTTTGCGCTCCCTAAATCCCCTTAACCTGCAGTCGCAAAGTATGAGGTATTTTGACTCCTCTAGCGCATCAACTGGGAAATAGTTTCCTCCCTTCGAGCATCACCCTGGGACGGCTTCTTCCTCAGCGACAATATAGACACTGCGATCAGCGTGCTTTATTACAAGTTCACCAACTGCTTGGATGTCCTTACACCAAAATAGAGCAGGCTCGGAAAGCGTCAAACTCTTGATGATGCCTCCACATGCAGCAGGCTTAAGCAAATGCGCTCCGCTACATCAGGACCAATTCTTTCACTTAATCATCCGTAGGTAGGAAGTAAAATCCGAGTGGAGAAATGCACGAAGTAATGCGCGTACCCTAGTCCAGTACGCACCGCTGTGTACTGAAAACAATGCCGAGACTCCTATTCGACTAATGAAGCGGCGGTATGGCAGCAAAGCTATATTAATCACTCCCCTCGTGCTTCTTGATAAAAGTATAGTCACTGGTGCGGTTCCTCTCTGCGAGTTCATTAATACAAATTCCTGTACCTCCTTCACTAGCAATGACTTGGCAATGCCAAATAGGATGCCCAAGTTCACTGAAGATCAAATACGCACTATTGACTGCCGTATACAAAATCAAGCGATCATTTTGATCTTTGAAACTGTCAGACTACCATGGATCTGACGGTGTCCCTTCTTCCATTTTAATGCTCGGAGGCCGGGACATTCCAGTCCTCCTCAATGCCTTCACCATCTCAATGAAGAGTGGTCACTGCCCGTCTAAATGAAGCACGCAACCGTCCTACCAAAACAAAAGCGAGGTTGTCGCCAAAATATTAACAATTATCAGCCTACTAGACGCACACTTATTGCGTCTCGACTAATGGAAAGAATAATAAAGGACGGGATGATTCCTGGTCTACAGCAACGCAAGCTTATCGATAGATCCCAACACAGGTTGCTGCCGACTAACTTCTGTCAAACCTGCCAGTTTGAATCCTTAAACCACGTGACGCACTCCATCGGCCTAGGTCAGGCACTGGTCATTATTTTTCTGGACATGATAAAAAGGTTTGACTGGGTCCCACGCAATGATTTAATGACTAAACTGGCAGCTTTCGGTGTCTCCAGCCACCTCCTTTCATGGTTTTCGTCCTGCCTTTACAACCGAACGCCGTCACAGTAACTGGGCGATATCTTATCCTAAATGGTATCCGTAACCAGCAGAGTTTTCCGAGGCAGCGTCCTGGGTCCGGTGCTGTTTTTACTGTACATCAGTGATGTGTTCCAGTTCCTCAACCACGGTACTCCGTACCATTTGCTGATGACATAAAGGTTATTTCCTCATTTGATCCTAGCTGTCTACGTAATAGTTTTTCTAGCATTCAAAGCGACCGCGATCTTGAAACATCGTGTGACCTATGGAAACTACAGTTCCCACCAACGAAATGCAACGTCCTTTACTACCCGTGCTCCTTACCTCGCAACATATTAACTCTTAACGGTACACCACTGGATAAGAGCTTCACTGTGTGCGACTCCGGTGTATACTATTCCAGCTGACTGAATTTCGCGGAACAAGCGAGCTATAGCTCTAGCAAAGCCAGAGCTATCATTGACTATATACTAAAGTCAACGTGCCTACTAGCGTCTTGAATCATGCTTTATAAGTTTTGTGCCCAACCCACAATAGAGTACTGCTCAATAGTTGTCACTAAATCACGTAAAAGTGACAGGATGTTTATTGAAAAAGTTCAGCGATCGTTCACGTTGCGTCTTCTAGGATCACCTGCGCTCACCTAACAAGGCCGCTGCAAGCAACTTGGTTTGGAACCATTTTGGATGCGACGACTTTAAACCATCCTTGTTCTCTATATAAGCTAATCAAACATCGGACCCAAGTGTCGCTATTTTTCAACAGTTTGGCGATACACATTATCCTCTAAGCCAAAAGGTGCACTCATTCTCACAGCCCAAAACACGTTGCTTCATGCGTTCTAACTTCCTCTTCTATAGATATGCGCACGCATGGAAGGACGTACCGGAAGCCATCAGAGCATCTAATGGCGTCACGCAATTCACCACAGTCATAATTAGATAAACAAATGTCCCCAAAGTAGCAAAGAGCCTGGGCACCTGAATCCCCAAGGAGGAGCTCTGTGGAAACGGTCAAGATCATATATAAACTATCATACAAAACCACCTTACTATGCGGAAAAATAATGCGCACAGTCTTGTCAAACTTTTCACCCAGCATCAATAAAGCTCTATTCATCCCGAAGCAGCACTCTCTTTATCCCTCTCTTGGTTTTCATTTCCTCGGCAATCGGACGGCAAACGCAGTGCCCGGCCAGACCTAGCCTCACTCGACCAGTCGCAACCAGGCTGGACCTTAACGTGCTGCCACGGTTTGCGTACCTCCTTGACCCATTAGGCTATACGGCGTGATGCCACCGGCCACCTTTAGAGTTACTTCTACCAAGTTAGTCAATCGTGAGAGGTCAGACAAGTTCAGTCTCCTGATCTTCCAGGTTAGAGTTTTGAAATAAGATGGTGTCCATTTCTGTAAAACTAAATCAATGCCACCTCCCCGCTGCCTTGCAGATAGGATTTTGAGCCAAAGGCTTGGGACAAGAACCCTAATCGTCCTCCTGTCTAGGTCTGGGCGCCATGGCAGTATCTCATCCGACATACAAATATGACATTTTCTTCAAAAATAACCTTCATCCTGCATCGGCCATCACGCAGATTATCAGGAGTCGACATAACTGCTGCATACAGCAGAGCGGATAATAGAAAAAGTGCAACTGATGGCGCCTCTCTACTCTCTTTTCCACCTGTTCCATTTACTCCTATCCTGACCCTCATTACTAATCTTCCTTCTACAATTCCCAGCTTAATTGACAGCAACCGAAGGGCCATTGGAGTAGAACCATCTGCAGCTACCATCGCACCGCATTTATCGGACTCCTATCGGCGAACGTCCCTTATAAGGCCATGCTATCCCGATTCCATAGCGACATACAAGGCTCGCACTCTTCGATAAACAGGTCAAATGGCTGCACTCGCACGCATCTTGGACACACTGGGTATTGACGTATGTTGTGTGTCCGAAACAAGGATCAATGACCATAAATGGCTTGTTGAATTAACTGCATCCCGCGTATCCTCTCGTTATTGGTCGCACGCATCCGGAGACGACGAAGAAGCACACACGGGACAAGTTGGTTTAGGTATGAATTTGAGCAATAAGGCTGAGCCAAGAATGGTAGATGGGCTGGAGTGAAAAGCCGTTAATATGAATCCCGTTGGACGACATAATCATCAGCAACAGCAGCAGCAGTAAACAAGCCATTTCAACTGGTGTTTCGCTGCCGTTCAACCATGAGAACCTATCAACTAAAAACAAGACGAGCGAGTGAACGGTGACTTACCTAATAACCTTAATGCCCTAAGCAAACATTCAGGGTCAAGGTGCCTACCACTTGTGTAGACAACATACCGTCACAAACAACTGGCTATCGTGCAGAAAAGGCGGCACCAGCGAGAGAGCTTCCTTGCGACTTTCACTGCCACGCGTCAGTATCAGCCATTACCCCGAAGATAACTCAGCAACAAGCACACTTTACACAGGCAAACCGATAAGAAGAAGGCAGCGGACGGGCAACTGGTATCGGTTGCGAGCCATGCCCTGTTATGTCTCGAGCCAAGCACACGGCAAATCACGTGGACTCCAGCCCGGAAAGAGAGGCGGACCAATGGCACCCAGTTTCGTCGTACGTGACTTCATTTCCTGCTGCCAAATCAACTTCTGTCCACCTCGAGCATTGCGCCCCCTACACCTGGCAGACTAAACAAGGTCCTCATAGGTAATCGGTGACCAGGCAAACGTAGCACGTGCCCGAACCAACGCAACTTATTCAGTGCTATCTATTGTTCTAGGGAACTAGCATGCTGATCCCTACCTAGTACTTGTCTACGCACATCATCGTTGCGGACACGCTGGTGCCATCCGACTTTAGCAGTGCTTCGCAGACCACGATGAGCAAAGACCTGAAGGCGCCTCGAATCTTCAGACCGAAGGGGCCAAGTCGCACTATCATAGGGCAGAACGACCCTCACTATGGCCTTGTATACAAGACCATTCAGACGGAGAGCAACTCCCTTCTGTCGCCAAAGATGTTACAGGTTAAAGTAGGTAGCTCTGGCTCTTGCAATGTGTGAGTTGATGTCACCTCCTATGCGCCCATCATTGCTGATCCATTTGACAAGATAAGTGAATTGAGCAACCACCTCGGGTTCCTCATCTGCAAGTGTCAATGGGGTCATCAAGTGACTATTGGACCTGCAGCCACACTTCGCACTTTAAAGGTGCGAAGTGCACGCCAAATAATGGGACCACTCTGGACAGACTATGCGCCGAACAGCAAGAAGATTTCGTCCGCAAAATCTAGGTCAACTAACCTTGCATCAGGCACCACTTCACCGCCTACCTCGTGAGATTCCCAAAAGGAACACTCCAGGGTGGAATCCACGACGATACTGAACAAAATTGGAGAAACCAGACAACCTTGACGAACGCCACTTGTCGGCGGAAAGCTATCCAATAGGACGCCGTAGACCCTGACGCGGCTTGTAGTGTCTGAGTATAGAGCACGAAGGATGTCCACGTATTTCGTTGGAACACTTCTCCGCGCAAGTATTTCGAAAAGAATCGATCGATCGACTGAATCGAACGCACCCTTAAAATAGAGGAGCACAGCTATTGTCGGTCTGCAGTATGCGTGGCGCTGCTCTATCACCTGCCGCAAAGTGAATATATGGTCTATACAGCCACGTTCTGGGAGGAATCCGGCCTGCTCATTCCATATTCCGGGATTCCCGTTCCGTTGACGACATCAGCTAATGTTGGTTCACGACGTATTACAAAACACTGTTTGTTCTTGATTTCCGTTTATGCTCCCGCCGGGTGCAGTTCAGACCTTGGCAAGGACACATGCTATCACGTACTGAACGCGCCACTATTCAGTGCTACTATTTCAGATATCATGGCACTCATAAATGATATGAACGCACAAGCAGGGCGTTTCAGCTATTCAGAATCTCAGCGCGGTAGTAATTATTGGCTTAACTCCGAACGGACTGACCTCAATGAGTGTCTGCTGCAACTGCGTGCGGAACACCAGTTGTTTCTTAGTAGCACTGCTTTTAGACACAGTGGGTTCCGAAGTGCCACTTGGCGTCCTCCTGCAGCTGGCCAGCGATGGACCCAAATTGACCACCTAGCCATTAGTTTCAGATGGCGTGTTTACATCCTGGCTTGCCGCTCGTACTGGAGTACCTGCTTTGACTCTGATCACGCCTTGTTACGCTTTCGTTTCTCCATGCACATTACCGGGAGGCTCACTAGGTGTCTCCTCCAAGTGGCAAGTGAGAAATTGTCTTAGCCCTCGGTCAGGCAAGTGTATCAAGACGCACTGCGTACCAAACTTTCGCTGTCTTGTTCTAATGACACTGAGCTTCAGTGGAATAAGATCACGGTCGACATGCACAACGCAAGAGCATCTGCTTGTTGCACTATCCATCGTTACCGCACCAGTCACTGGATATCCGAGAGGTCGGTGAACCTTTTGGAAACTATAACACACCTCCTGGCTGGCTCTGAACACAATGTGACCAGACGGGCCATTGGGCATGAACTAAAACAGAGCCCACGTGCGGACAAGGAAGCATGGTGGACAAGTAGGGCTCAAGAAATGGAGAAGGCAGGAGAAGTGGGCACTTACCGCAAGCTCTGCCGGCTAATCCGCACCAATAGATTCAGAAAACCAAGCTTCAGTGAGACAATCAGAGACAGCGCGGGTGCGCTTATACAAATTAAGGAGCGAGGTATTGCTCGTTTGGCGGAACACTTACCACATCAGTTCACCTGGCCCCATGCTCCCGGACACCTTCCTACTCAGGTGATGCAAGATGAGCCACGGACCGTTAGTTTGGAGTCTCCGTCGGAGGCCGAGGTCCGAAACGAAATCACAGCTGGCTAGCCAAACAACCTACTCGTGGTGTCAGCTGGGTGGTTCGGGTTTAACCCGTTCCAGCAGATAGTTCGGCGGCAGTGTTCCAGGACGTGGTGGGTTTCGCCTGGCAAGCGTTCTCCCTATAAAAAGCCACAGATGTCCGCTTAACAACACTGTGACGTGGCGGTCGTGACTCGCCACAAAATGAAGTCACTGCCCCGTGGATATCCGGATAATTCTATACAAACCTCGGACACCAAACTCCTACTCGCATATTGATGACGATATCAAACACTGAAGCTTGGAGCAGCACAACTACAAGCACAAAATACACAGCTACATGCACGTACACACACAATGACATACATACATACCCCCTAGACAAACACAAGCTGCTATGGCAAACATATCGGATTTTTGCACATTCTTGATCATGCATCGTTATGTCAAAATGATCATGCCTGTAAAGGCGTGCTTCACCTTGTTGAGAATAAAAGATTTATTTGTTTATTTAATCGCTTTTGTGCTGCTGGCCCCCATTTCCTCCCTCCTGCACTATTTAAGGATGGAGGTGACGTCCTCTGCAAAGCACTGACCTCCCTATTCCATCGCATCAGGAAGGAAGAGTGGGTCCCGGATAATTAAGGCGAATCTGTTATCGTAACAATATACGAGAAAAGTAGTCGCCCAAACTGTTCTAACCACAGGTATATTAGCCTAACGCCAGTTGTGAGAAAATTGTTGCCTCGATTATGGTTCGTCGCCTCACTGCGGAACGGGACTCTCAGATTAGGGAAGAACAGGTCGGTTTCGGCCCAGGAATTGCTGTATAGACCACATACTCACTCTGTGGCAGGTGATAGAGCAGCGCCACGCATACTGCAGACCGACAATAGCTGTGCTCCTCTATTTTAAGGGTGCGTTCGATTCAGTCGATCGATCGATTCTTTTCGAAATACTTGCGCGGAGAAGTGTTCCAACGAAATACGTGGACATCCTTCGTGCTCTATACTCAGACACTACAAGCCGCGTCAGGGTCTACGGCGTCCTATTGGATAGCTTTCCGCCGACAAGTGGCGTTCGTCAAGGTTGTCTGATTTCTTCAATTTTGTTCAGTATCGTCGTGGATTCCACCCTGGAGTGTTCCTGTTGGGAATCTCACGAGGTAGGCGGTGAAGTGGTGCCTGATGCAAGGTTAATTGACCTAGATTTTGCGGACGAAATCTTCTTGCTCTTCGGCGAATAGTCTGTCCAGAGTGGTCCCATTATTTGGCGTGCACTTCGCACCTTTATAGTGCGAAGTGTGGCTGCAGGTCCAATAGTCACTTGATGACCCCATTGACACTTGCAGATGAGGAAACCGAGGTGGTTGCTCAATTCACTTATCTTGTCAAATGGATCAGCAATGATGGGCGCATAGGAGGTGACGTCAACTCACACATTGCAAGGGCCAGAACTACCTACTTTAACCTGTAACATCTTTGGCGACAGAAGGGAGTTGCTCTCCGTCTGCATGGTCTTGTATACAAGGCCACAGTGAGGGTCGTTCTGCCCTATGATAGTGCGACTTGGCCCCTTCGGTCTGAAGATTCGAGGCGCCTTCAGGTCTTTGCTCATCGTGGTCTGCGAAGCACTGCTAAAGTCGGATGGCACCAGCGTGTCCGCAACGATGATGTGCGTAGACAAGTACTAGGTAGTGATCAGCATGCTAGTTCCCTAGAACAATAGATAGCACTGAATAAGTTGCGTTGGTTCGGGCACGTGCTACGTTTGCCTGGTCACCGATTACCTATGAGGACCTTGTTTAGTCTGCCAGGTGTAGGGTGGCGCAATGCTCGAGGTGGACAGAAGTTGATTTGGCAGCAGGAAATGAAGTCACGTACGACGAAACTGGGTGCCATTGGTCCGCCTCTCTTTCCGGGCTGGAGTCCACGTGATTTGCCGTGTGCTTGGCTCGAGACATAACAGGGCATGGCTCGCAACCGATACCAGTTGCCCGTCCGCTGCCTTCTTCTTATCGGTTTGCCTGTGTAAAGTGTGCTTGTTGCTGAGTTATCTTCGGGGTAATGGCTGATACTGACGCGTGGCAGTGAAAGTCGCAAGGAAGCTCTCTCGCTGGTGCCGCCTTTTCTGCACGATAGCCAGTTGTTTGTGACGGTATGTTGTCTACACAAGTGGTAGGCACCTTGACCCTGAATGTTTGCTTAGGGCATTAAGGTTATTAGGTAAGTCACCGTTCACTCGCTCGTCTTGTTTTTAGTTGATAGGTTCTCATGGTTGAACGGCAGGGAAGCACTTATGCAAATGGTTTATGTACTGCTAATAATGACCATGAAGATTCTTTTTGTCCAGTTTCTGACTGCCTCAATGCCGGTCGAGCTGCACACTTACTGCGACTTTTTACACACCTTAACGGCTTGCTGAACTTGTTTACACTTCATTTATGTAGTCCTTCTCTTTCCTTCTTTTGCTGACTTTCCACATTTTTCCCACATTAACTACGCGGTTCTACCTCAACGCTTTTACTAAATCAGTCTTGTCTGAACGGTCTATTGCTCTCCGACTTCGGCGACTTTATGCCAATATTGGGCCCACGGAACGCTCTATAACACTTAACACAATTGCCTCGTATCCTTTCTTACGCCTTAACGGTAAAACGCTTTATATCCTGAGCATTTTCCTTTCCTAATCGCACTCTACGCTTAACACGAGAGCATCTTTTTGCTTCTCTACCCTTTAACAAGAACCCTATTGCATTCCGACCTGCCTTTTGCTTGCTGCTTTTTCTGTTCTTAATACTTCTTCGATCGAGCGGCCAACTCTTGGTGCCCTGATGCTACCTAGTTTGCTTTGACTGGTCTGCTTCTTTCTAACTCCTTCCAGACTGCCGGGATGTCAACGTCCTAGGCTCAACCACATTGCGCCGAATAATCCAATCTTGTTTGATCGGTCTCCTTCTCTCTGACTTTGTTATTTTGCCGACCACTGTTCGGAAGACTAAACGCTTTGTCCCTATTACCTCGAGAAATATGTTAACTTCTCAGTTCTTACCAGGAAACGTTTTCTCTAGACTTTTCCTTCCCCTTACCGCGCTCACTGTCTTTATTCCTTCTTCAATCGGAGATTTAGCTCTCGGTTTGCTGCCCTCTTTAACTCATTGACTGTTTCCAGACTAACGAAATGTGAACGTTTTAAGCTCTGCATGACCAACACGCAACTTCTTTTACATCGCGAGGCTGCCTGACTTGCTTAATCGATATACGTATAGCCTCTTCCATCCCAAACCTGTCCATTTCTGCTGACGCTCTTTAGTTGTCTTCGCACCTTTACTGCACGACTTGATTTCAATGTGCCGAATAATCCAGTCTAGTCTGATCGGTTTCATGCTGTGCGAGTTCTTTCAGACTGCTGTGACGTTACCGGCATTTGTTCGTAAAACCAAACTTGCTGTCCCTATTATCTCGTGAGCTTTATTGACTTTTCCACAACTTATAATTAAACCTCTTTCTATCCCGACCCTTTCCTCTCCTTATGGCGCTATCTGCTTTCATTTCTTATTTAATCGGTCTGCCAAATCTCCGTGCCCTGCACTAACCTGGGCTCAACTGCCCGGTCTGCTTCTTTGACCTTTTCCAGATCAGCGAGATATAAACGGCCTAAGCTCTGTATCCACAAAGCTACGTCCCCCTCAACTCGACAGCATGTTGGACTTGTTCACCATTTATTAAATACAGCTACTTCAATCTCTAACCTGTGCAGCTCTTGACCCACTCCATTTATCCTCCAAAATCGGCCGTAAAACTCAATCTCATTACGCCAGCTAATCCAGCCTCGTCTGATTGGTCTCCTGCTCTCCAACTTTGCTCAGACTGCTGCGACATTACCGGCCATTGTTCAGATGACTGAAGGCCCTCTGTTTTCTATCCTTCTTTAATCGGACTACCGAACCTCATTGCTCTGCCCTAATTTAGCCTCATCTGACCAGCCTGATTCTCTGTAACTTTTATAAGACTGCCGGGATGTTAACGGTCTAGGCTCTTTTGATTCACAGCCACGTCTCCCTTACATCGACAGCCTGCTGTACTTGTTGGCCCTATGTTTTTATAGCCACTTCTATCTCTGACCTATCCAGTTGTTCTGATTCACTCCTTTTGTCTTCCCAAATTAATTGTACGACTTAAGCTAAATGCGCCGACTAATCCAGTCTCGTCTGATCTGTCTTATTCTTTCTGACTACCGTGACGTTACTTGCTATGTTTTGGAAGACCTAAAGCTCTGTCACCCTTACCTCGAGAGCCACTTTGATTTTCTATCGCTTGTCTATAAACCTTTGCCACCTCGACTCTGCCCTGGCCTTAACACGCTGTCTTTATCTCTCCTTCAACAGGAGAGTCAGCTCAGTGCCCTGCCAGGGTCTAATCCGAAAAGTCTGATTCCCCTTGACTTCTTTGAGACTACCGAGATATAAGCGGTCTAGGATCTGTAGACTCAAAGCCCTGTCTCCCTCACCTCGGCTGATTGCTGGACTGGTTCTCCCATTATTAATATAGCCACTTCCCTCGTTAACCTGTCCATTCTCTGACCCACACCATTTTTCTTCCAACCTTAACTGTACTACCCAACCTTAGTGCGCCGACTAATCCAGTTTTGTCAGCTCGGTCTCCTGCTCTCCGTCTATGACATTACCGGCCATCGTCGAGAAGACTGAACGCCCTGATTTCAATCTGTATTCAAGCCGACAACCAACTCTTAGTGCAGTGCCCTAACCTAGTCGTATTTGACCAGTCTGATCCACTTTGACTTCTTCCAATCGACAGAGATATCCACTGTAGGCTCAGAGCTATAGCTTGGTCACGCTGACAACCTGCTGAAATTGTTCACCCTTTAATACTATAGCCACCCATCTCTAACCTGCACATCACTTGACCCACCACATTTGTATTCCAAAATTAACTGTAATACTCAGTCTAAATACCCCAGCTATACCAGACTCGACCGATTGGTCTCCTGCTCACCGACTTTTCTCAGCCTACGGTGCCGTTACCGGCCATTGTTGGGAAGATTGAACGCTGTTTACCCATTCGCACGTTAGCCACGTTGGTTTCTCCACACCTTAGCAGTAACCCTTTTCCATCCCGATCCAGCCAGTTGCTTGCAGCGGTCTCCGTTTTCGATCCTTCTTTAACCTGACAGCCAAATCTCATTGCCCTGCCCTAACCTAGTCCCAGTTGCCTAGTTCGCTTCTCTGTTATTTCTTCCAGACTACAGGAAAGTTAACGGTCTACGCTCGGTAGATCCAAAATAATGTCTCCTTTACCTCGACGGACGGCTGGACTTGTTCACCCTATGTTAATATAGCCACCACTATATTTGACTTGTTTAATTCTGCTGACTCCATTTATCTTTCCAAAGTAACTGTGCCGCTCAAGCACAATGCGCCGACTAATCCACTCTCGTTTGCTTGGTCTCCTTCCCGACTGTTCTGACGTTACCGGTCATTGCTTGAAAGACTGAACGCTCTGTCCCCATTACCTCGAGAATCAAGTTAACTTTCCCATTTCTTACCTGTAAACCTTTTCTATTTCGTATCTGACCTGTGCTTATCGCGCCTTATGGCTTTATTTGTTACTCACATGGAAAGCGATATCTCAGTGTCCTGTTCTATTTTCCTCTTTGGCTGCTTCCCGACTATCGGAATGTGAATGTTTTAGGCTTAACGTAACCAACACACAACTTCTTTTACACCGAGAACCTGCCTGACCTGCTTACATATAGGCTCTTCTATCCCGAACCTGTCCATCTCTGTTGACTCTCCTTATTTGTCTTCTCACTTTAACTGCACGACTTAATCTCAGTGTGCCGATAAATCCAGTCTCGCCTTACCGGTCTTTTGCTCTTTGAATTTTCCAGACTATTGTGATGTTACCGGCCATTTTCGGAAGACTTAACCATCCATACCTCTTCATGCAAGAGCCTTGTGGGCTTCTCCACATTTTAGCAGAGAACCTTTTTCATCCCGACCCTGTCAGTTCCTTGCTACGCTCTCTGTTTTCAATTCTTCTTCAAACGGGCAGCTAAATCACAGTGCCATACCCCAACCTAGCCTTAGTTGACCAGTTTGCTTCTACGTGAATTTTCCAGACCACCGGTATGTTAACGGTTTAGGCTCTGCGAACTCAATCCTATGTTTATATCACCTCAGTAATCTGCTGCACTAGCTCATCCAAGGTCAAAACAGCCTCTTTCATCTCTTTCCTACCCTTTTCTGCTGATCCTCTCTATTTTCATACCGTTATGTCTGTACGACTCAATCTCGATTCACCGACGAAGCAACTGCCGTTTGCTCCGTCTCGCGCACATCGAGAGACTTGTCGGACCTAATCACTCCTGTATAATATCGCCACTGTGACTTTTAACCTATCTATTGCCGCTGACCCTGCCTACAGTTGTTCTCGCCACAATTGTACCAACCAATTTTAGTGCGCTGACTAAACTACCCTTATCTGAACGGCCTTCGCTCCTCCTACAACTCCCAGACGTTCGTGTCATTTCTGATTATGGTTTCGCAGCGCCTCCACTCTCTTCCACCTACGTCTAGATCACCGCGGCTTTTATCTTCTTCTTATCCACGGCCTTCTCGGTTATTGCGCTTCGTTTGTATTCCCGCCTCTATGATACGGCTTACTCTCATCGGGCCGAACTAAATTATCCTCCTGCGTATGTTCTCAACCGTTCCAAACTCACTCCTGCTTACTGGCGCAAGTCGGACCATTGCTAAGTGTTTCTTGGCCATTGCCTCCATTCGTATGCTCACCTTACTCTTCATATACATCTGCTCTTTATCTCATGTTCGCAGTTGCTTATCAGCGTAACCGTACCCGGGCTAACGACTCACAATGTATGGTAGTTTTGGTCCCCTGTGACCCTTTTCTCTAGATTCTGACGGCTTTCCTACTATGGAACTACGAGCGCTTTAGCGTAAGTACTCTAATTAAGTACGCTTCGTGCAGCCGTCCGCATTCATACGTGCCTCGCCGCTTTTCTCTATTTCATTTTCCTCTTGGAGCAATGGCATACGTACTGGTTGCTCCCGCTTTCGTTCTCAATCCAGTGGACATTATTTTTACCTAAACTACCTCTCGCATCCAAACTTCGGTCAGCATCATCGGTTTATCTATATTTCTCCAACAACCGTATTATTGGCTCAATTCTGTAAACACGCTTTGTTATATCTCTCTCTTGACCTTGCGCGTGCAGAAACTTCATACTACGTAGTAGTTGCAGGCTGAGCCACACCGGCGACGTGATGTAAATAACCTACTTGCAAAGCATGTATACTAAGCAAAATTACATAGCTTTTAGCGTATCATAGGCACCGTTGCATGCTGTCAGTCTTTCAATAGTGATTCTTGATTCATTGCTGCCTGTCTGTTTGGCTGCCACTTGTCCGTTGCCAGTTTATTCTCGAGGTTTTCACAGTAACATCCGTCAAAGCAAGATGGTTTATCCATTAAAATGGCTGACCCGTCCTCAATAGCCAGCTGGCTTTAACAAGTGATCTTCCTCTGGGATAGGAAGAAGCCACTCCTCGTTACAACATAGTTCTTTTCTCCATTCTGGAGAAGCCACTTTCACGGGGTCTAAGCAAATGGGTTTAGCTCGCTTCGTACCCACAGTATCACAGTTTTTTCACCTGGAATAATATGTTTACGTGAATCTCCTGTTTCACAACGGAAGACAAACCATTCTGTCGTGATTATCTTTACTGCCACGAATAGATTTGCTTATTCCCCCGGAGTTCAAAATATATGTTTCGGTACCGTTCATTTCCGGAAGAACACGCTGATTCCCACAAATGTACGTTTAACAACACTGCAACATGGCGCATGTGATTTGCCACTGAATAAGGTCGCAGCTGAACATTTTACACTGACGCAGTCATCAGACTTCTACATACAAACTGTACACCCGTTTTTACTATGAAGAATGCTTTGATGGAGCACCAAACATTCCGAGTTCGATCAGACACTGGTTGCACCGAAATCTTACTTTGGCTCCTGTGCTCATGGTTTACTACATGGCGAAATCACGCTGATCTCGATTATTGACACGTTATAACTGATTTTTATGTGCCCCAGCGCTAGCATGTTCCTTGTTCGGACTATTATTTAACGAACTGCTCACTCGTATGAACTATATATTTTTGGTTATACATTTCATTAAAAAGATATGTTTTACTATTCCAAAGCAGCTATGCCTCTATGCATATTTGCTCGCACCATTACAGGTGTGCCTTGTTTTACCGGAAACTTACCATTTACATATTTATTCTTTTACTCCTATCTATTTTAAAATCTTTAACCAACCTACGTCTTCACTCCCCTGCCTATGCTATTTCCAAGCGTATATTACTACTGTCCCCCTAGTAGCAGCGTCCAGGCCCTGCAGCCTTAGTTCCTAAGAGGTACCGCGTTCACAAATGTGCTCATATTTCTACCTACGTTTCTCAGCACAACGGCACTGCTGAGGTTAACGTACCAGCGTTCCACGACATCTACTCTCTTTTAGTTCCACCTATATAGGACTTTAAGGCAACGCTTCGCTGTCCCCCCTTCTGAGCCATTTGTTCGATCCAGCTCCAGCGATTCCAGTTCCATCGTGACCGCTAATCTCATTGACATTGCTCCCACCTTCAACTGACCCACGTTGGTCCATACTAAATCCTCCCTTTCCAAGTTAAAGTTAACTTCCCTTGACTCTCCGTCGCTTCGTCGCACATTTTTGCATCCAGCATACTGAGCATTACGTTCTGTAAGCACACCACGTCCACCACCCTCAGTTGTCCGTGAAGCGGGAAGTATTAGCTCTAGAACCTATCAAACTCGCTGCCCCTGCAGCTTTTCCACCCCTAGTTTGTAATGTGTCTACCACTGTCTAAGGATGCGCGGTCTGCTTGCTTAACTTTGTGTTCCGTCACTTATATATGGCTACATGTGCCTGAGAAACTTAATTAACAACGTTACATGTTATATGAGGAAAATTTGTTCAAACATGGTTGAGACTGCTGATGTGATCGACTGTGTTTCGGATGCCTCCCTGTTGTCTGTTTGTGAGACTGCGTTTGTTCGTTTTCTTTATTTCCCAGATTGTCACATCAGGAGCGCAAGCGCTTAACGGATCGTACCTCGCTGCGGCGTCTACAGTCCAGAAATAGGCGCAATATTCTTCTACCTGATATGGATAGAAGCTTACCCCTCAATCGTTAAAATTACCACCTGGAGAAAATAATTGTCCGTTATCTTGGAAGGATGCCATTATCCGAAGACTTGAACAATTTGGTTCAGCTAAGATAGCAATATCACTTTCACGTATTGCTTACCTGGGGCTCTCCTGTAGACGGTTAATGTCAACTTGAATACACGGACCTAAGTACGTTCACTTGGCCGCGGATGTCTATTTTTCAAAGCAATTTTACGACGTATCTAGGGGACCATCGATGCGGTATTCCGGACGATTTTCTTCACTTCAGGACCTAGAGTATTTGTTTCGGCGTACTGAGCATCACAAACAGCATATGAAAGTGATACTTATTGCAGGTCAACCGAAGAATTTGCGCAGATATACAGACGATAAAAACACATCACAATCTAAAAAGGTTTAACTCATGAACAACCTAATAAGCGGGCCTAGCCACTCGGTCATGACAACGCAGTACCTAGGGATGAAACAAACACGCCTAATATGCGTCAGCCAAGGAAAAAGCTGGGCGCAACCGGACTGCAAATAACGGAGAAAATAAGCGCACAACAGTAAGCATAGCTAGTTACATCTAACCACTCAAACAGAATGACGTAAGTGTTCCAGTACTTGGTGGACATTTGTCATGCAGACGTTCTCCTTATAAAAAGCCTAAATGTCCGGTTACAAACAATGCAACGTGACGGTTGTGAATGGCAACCGAATGAAGTAACAGTCTATGGATTTACGCCAGCAAGTCGACAAGCACCACATTACACCACTCTAGAAACATACACTAGATTGGCATGCCTGCGCCTGCAGATGCTGTCGTCATATGCTTTTCCACGGTATCACCGTTGGTCTTTACGTTACGTTCACAGGAACCTAACAACAGCCTAATTATGTCCACAAAAAGTTGTCCTGAACTCACGAGCATCAAATTTCTATAATTACACTGGCATCATCGGTATATTTGCAATCTCGAACGACTAAACAACTTTTTATTGTTCTTGCTACAACTAGCATACAACTTCAGCAGCAGCACATATCCGATCACGCCACTGTGAGAATGCTTCGCGCGGTCAAAAATAGTTGTCTGCTTATACCTTTATTGATTTACAGGATTATGCCTGTGCTGTCGGATCTCACTTATTCGAGAATAAAGCAAAAATATATATATATGTATATGTATATATATATATATGCGCAATGACGGTGTCCGCAATCGGTTAACTTGTCACATTCTTTTATAGTGATCTATCTTGTTTTTCTTTTGCCAGGCTCGTTCCTTGCAACAGCATCATGCTGTACCGGGGATAGGCGATTTATTGTTAAAAATAGATAAATATTTTCTTGGACAATGCGAGGCATGCCCACTAAGGCGTGCTCCAATAAGTGCAGTTATACAGACTTTTATGGTTATTGTAACAGTGATAACCTAAATTGCTCAGCCGTTCATGCTTGAAACTGTACGCTGAAACCAAGATTAAAATAAATAAATTATATCGTCGTGAGACCGGGCTTGCTTGTATGTGCATATGTCTGTCATGAATCTCCGTAATATAGTAGCTGCGAATGGAACAAGTTAGGTATAATGTTTGAAAAGAACTGGTGAAGCACCAGACCAACAGTGGTATCACTATACCCGACTTCACCGGAGGGAAACTCAAAGATCAACCGTGGATGCGCCGAAGAGACGGCGCAACGAAATAGGCAGATGGGAAAGTAGCAGGACGTATCAACAAGGTTGAAACGTGGCGCTGGTCGCACTGTTGTTAAACTGACATTTGTGGCTTTTTGTATAGAGAACGCAAGCCAGGCATAAACCCACCACGTCCTGGAACATTGCCATCGATCATTTTGTGTGGTAAGTTGTAACTGGGAATGCAAATCATTAACCAATTATCGGTTCTGTTTGTCGCAGTCAGGAAGTATCCATAAGTTTTCTTGGCTGAGGTATGATAGGCGAGGGCCTGGTTCGTCTTTGGGTCCTGTTCTGTCCCGACGGATTGGTTCGGTCCGTTTGGTAAGCGTAACAAGGATTGTGCATGTTTGGAGCGTTATGCATTTGTCGTTTATAGAAACGAGTAGGTCTCCGTGAAGTGTTCAAAAAATATCGCGTTGTAATAGTTTCGGAGCACGGAAAATAAATAGAACACCATTGCTCAAACCCCGAAGTGTAGCAAGTTGTCCAGCATAACGAGTCAGAGTGTCTCCCGGGATGTGTGGTATTGACGAAGCAACATTGTCATCCATGGCCAGGTAAACGGTAAACGTAGTGCGAACAGCACCAGTTGTGCAGCAAGTGAAGTGTATTGGGCCAGTAATAAAAGTGGCTGAACCCAGTTGTCCTAGCCGTATTGAAAAGTGGCGTTGTGTTAGGATTTTTCCAAGTAGCAAGGCAAAATAGCGGCATAAAAGTCCGCTTTCACAAGTCAAGAGAAATTTTAATGTTGACATTATATGCCAGCAGGAGAGCTCCCGAGAAGAAGTGAGAGAAAGAGGTTATTATACGAGCTGAACCCACTTGTTCCAGCCTACGGAGAAATGTATACATCCATGAAAGCTATTAACTAATTTGTTCCTAGAGTAGGTGACGACAAAAGCGAAATAATTTTTTGCCACATCGTCCAACTGTGGTGTTGCGTGTAACATCATATACATGGTCTGTCGAAAAAGCTTCGGGCCGGCGTACAACAAAATGATGGGTGTGTTTACTGGGATGGTCCTCTAAAAGTGTTAATCGTTCGCAAGTTTCGCGATTCCACACACTCGTTATCCTGAGCACTTGCACGGGATGAATCCAGGTGGGCGTGGTCTTGCTACCGTACAGACGTGCAGGGGACCTTCAGAATTGTGCACCCAGTACTTGTGGCCTTCTAATTTAGCTTCTAATGCTGTAGAATTAATTGTATATAAGCGGAACTTTCGGTTCGGTTTTTCGACGAGCACAACAGGTGGTGCTCCAGGAAACTGATTAAACTTTTGCAAACTCTTACTGAATGTAACTCTTAAGGTTCATGGTCGACGATCAAAACTACTGCATGTGGAATCACTCGTTTTGTTCCAAAGGTTGACTGCGTTTGGCCAGAGGGATCACCTAAGCTTGGTTTCATGCACAACCCCGTAAGACCCCAAATCACCCGCGTGTGTTTCAGCCTCCTTTTAAATCATGGCTGCGCCGCAGGATTCGATTCACTCTAGTTCTAAATTAAGGGCAAGCAGCTTCACCTTGTTAATCCAGTTAAACCCAGAGCATCTTGCTACATAGTGACTCTTACCAACTGAAACACTGGAGTTGACAGGGAAAGAAAGTTCACTGGCAAAGTTCAGCGATCATCAAAAAGCATTGGTAGCAATCCGGGATGCGTATGGAACTGATTGTTTCCGGTGATTTCTTGATGTTTCCTTAGCCAATTGGCTGACTACACCAGTAACGAATCTACTTCACTTTGCATTCTTCGAACCCTGGGGGCAATTTGCAGGAAGCTGAAATTGTTGGTTTAGTATTGAGGTGGATAGAACCTTTTTGAATGTTTAATGAATGTACTCCCGTTGAAAGCAGTTACTTGACAATGGTCGTAATTGTAACCACGTTTCTGTTTTCAAGCAAAGTTTCTTCTTGAACGGCAGAGTTGACAAAGTGCCACGCCCACATCACCAGCATTAGGCTGGATATGTGCTTGAATTAATGGGGTGTGGGGGCGTCACTGGACTGAGCGATGGCTTGACACCGCCTGCATACTTACGGCACACGCAACTAACGTTTTGGATCTTATCTCCATAATCAAGACTTCGTTGCACTAGCGAGTTAAGTTTGCCGAGTTCGCATTTCAGGGTATGTCCTCGTTCCGAAACGTTACTCCCAGCAGAGGAGGTGGGTCCGGCTTATGCTATCGTAACGACTTGAATTGTAGACCACTGGATGATTCAGCGACGCCGGGCTCTGATACGCTATGTCGCCGCTTGTTTATCAGAAGCAAAGGCAACTGCTTCGTGGCAGTCGTGCATCGACCGCCACGGTCTACACCAGATATGATGCTCCGGCTAATATCATAGACGAAATGCTTACACCCAGAATACAGCCACGCTTATGTCCTGCGATTTCAACGTGCACGAGTTAGGAACCTCGGCAAAACTTGCTCGCAAGTACCCGGCTCTACCAACCCATCAGCAGGTCTTGCAGATACAAAGCTGATACCCAGTCATCTGTACTTGGCCTCGTAATTACAAATGAGGAAGTCATGGGCGGTAGACCAGTTATGGCTCCATTACTAGGGCTAAGCCATCGTGTCATCACACGGTATAATACATATGTGTTACGCTGCATATCCGGGGTCACACACAGAACTAACGCATGAAACAATTTGGTCTTACCACTCCCCTGTCTTTCATCAGAAATCGAAGCCGCAAGCGCTGGGTATAAACCTTGCAGCTAGGCACAAAAACAGTACTAGTCTTAGTTGCGAAACCTCGAGAGATTACTTGACTAAGCTCAACCATCGTACGATGCTTATCTGTGAAGACAGATCGACCCACCAACCACATCTGGCCTGTAACTTTGCCAACAACAAGTGGCTCCTAAACACGCAGGTTAACACCGTCCGGAACGTAAAAAGCATTAGCCACTCTGTTAACCCGCCAGTCGGAATGGCCCATCGTGCTGAAAATGCCGTCAACGCCCCACGTACGCAGTATGCCACCACCATCCAAAAAGTAGTCAACCTCTGTAACATACCAACAATCCCAGTTCAAATTACACTACTCACTGACATCGATTTTATTGCCGCACCTGTGTTGAAGGAAGTGCTCTCTCGTAGCAGCCACAACACTAGCCGGGCGATTAGCGCATTTCTTCTAATTGTGCTTGGATAAGCTAATGTGCCGCCCATGTGGAAACATGGAGTAAGTACTCCAATTTCTAAAAGTGGTACTTGCTCTGGTTTATCCAACTATCGCCCAGTGGACCTCCTCTATGCGTTCTCAAAGTTGCTGGAGGCAACCACTACCGCGGCTTTAGTAGATCATCTAGAAGACCATAAGATTATTGCACCGGAGCAGCACGGCTTCCGCCAGCACCGTTCGTGCACCAACCTACTGCTTGCACCCAGTATTTGGATGGGAGCAGAAGACGAAGGTAGTGGGACTGACGTCAGTTACCTCGACTTATCCAAAGACCGCGTCCGCCTGGACCAACACATTCTGCTTCAAAGACGCGAAAATTATAAAGTTTGTGCTCCTGTACTTGGATGAATCAGCAATTTCCTGCAGAAGTAGCAACTGCAGGTCAGAGTTTAAAGTGCGCTGCCCACTCCGACATACGTCAGCTATGGAGCACCAAAACGATTAGTTATGAAGCTGTAGCTGATTCTTGTGTTCAATAAAGCGCTTACGCTTTTGTTGGCCTCAAGGTTCTTGCAGTTCGCTGATGGGGTTCACATGTGGCGATCGCCGACCCAGCAGAGCACCATGCACTTGAGCTCACTCTGGAGAGATGGTATTCGTGGCCACACAGAAAGCTCACCCAGTTAGATTTACCACCGGCCGAACATCACGTACAACCTTGGAGACCATGTCCTGTTAGACGTCACCCAGGAGCGCGACCTTAGTGTATACTCCAGGCTGTTCTTGGCCCCTCAGAGCAATCTCAGAAGGCGCCAACTACTTGGAACCATCACGTAGGCATGATGTAGAAGGCATTCAGGCGGTTTCATCCCTTTGTCTGTTCGCCGTTGAGTATCACCTGTTGCGTCCTTATGTGGAATAAGCAATCCAAGTCTGGCAGTTCTAGCACAAACAAAACCTTGCTGCGCTCAAGGCTCCATAGCGCCGTATCTTAGTATTGTTAGCATAAAGCAGTACATAACTGCTTATGGAAAATGGTAGGTCCTAATTGACAAAAGTGCACAACAGGGGCACAAACATAGCTCCCTGGGGCAAGCCGGCCGTTGCAGCCATTGCGCTGTACACTGCGTCATTAACATGAAATTGGTAGGTGCGTTTGGATAGGTAGATACTCAGCCAATGCTTCTTTGTTGGTCAATCCTTAACATAGGCAGTTTAGCTAAGAGGACTGCATGATTAACCAGGGCAAATGCTTTTGAAAACTAGGTAAACCAAGTCAGTCGGAGCATGACAATCTGCTGCCCCTGCTCGGGAAGCGTGGGCAGAGAGGCGACTCGTGGTGCATGAGTGAGCACTGCGAAACCTTGCTGTTTCTGGGCTGTTAGGGACTGATTTTCTAAATGGTAGCGCAAAACGCCTTTGATGCTTTCCAGCACTTTGGAAGTCGTAGAAAGTATTGCCATCATGACGGTAATTAGAAGGGCTTTTTCTGTCAACAACCGTGTATACCAAGTTTAAAACCCCTTGCTTCCACGGGTTTGGATATTCTGCGCTGTGAGCGGCTGTGCATAGAGGAAAGCAGTTCGGCAAATACGGCAGCATCCTCATGCCGTGTAACCATTGAGAAAGGTTGCAAAATAATTTTTAAAAGTGTATGTCGTGATTCTCGGTTGCCAGCTTCCACGGCAGTAGTCCGCACTTCCATCAGTTGCCAACGTGTGCATCTTGGGACCAGAAAACATGTTCGTACCTCCTAAAGCAAGGTTTATGTGTGAGGCCCATATCCGGGTCTTGTACATAAATAAAGCTTTATTCTCGACAATACGAGGCACACTTTACAGGCATGCTCATTTTGACATAACAAAGCGTGATAAAGAATGTGCAAAACTCCGATAGGTTTGCCATAACCGTGTAGTTTGTGTAGGGGGTACGTAAGTGTGTAATTGTATGTGCGTAAGTGGCTGTGTAGATTGAGCTTATAATTGTGCTGCTCCATGCTTAAATTTTGATATCCTCGGCAGTGTGCGACTAGATGATCAGTGTACGTTCGTTGAAAAGGATTGGCCAGCTATCCACGGGGCAGTGGCTCTATTTTGTGGCGAGTCACAACCGCCACCCCACAGTTTTATTGAACAGAAAGTTGCGACATTCTATAGGGTAAACACACCAGGAGGAAACCCACCGCGTCCTGGAATACTGCCGTTGAACTACTTGCTGGAACGGGTTAAACTCCAACCACCCAGCTAACATCCCGAAGACGTTGTTCGGCTTGCCGGCCGACTCACAATACTGTTGGCCAACGCATCAATGGATAACCGCTTATTTCAATGCTTAGCTTTGCTTTCATTAAAAGGCGTTGCAAAAATATTTTTCATCAACTACTTCCGGCTTTCTTCAAATTGCTGTTTTTCGACTTTGCAGTATTGCAGAGTGCTTCTCTACTGAAACGGCAGTTTTATGTTAACTTACCAAAGTTATCCGTCGCGCATTTTCTATTTTGTCTGTGGGCAACTTGGGTCCCTCCGATTGGCTACTTAAAATACAACATTCGCCAAGATTAGCAAAACAAGTAGCCATGGTTGTGGGTACCAGTTTACTGGGCGATATACACGGGGCAAATAACTGTCACAAGTTGTCGGATTTTTATTAGTGGTGCTCCTGCTGAATCTCCTTTTCACCGCAATCCGGTATTTATAAATAATGGCATACGAAGATGCAAAAGCTCTGCTTTGTTTAACCAGTGCAACGTTACCATATATGTTCGGAAAACAGTTGCTCAGATCTTCGTAGGGTTTACTAATGCACTCAATAGGAGGCGAGCCTGATATGGAATCCAGTACCGGGGTTGAGCCACCAAGTTTACTTATACATACCTTTGCATCGCAGTTTATTGTTAGCGGGTTCTGGACGACTCCGACCAGCAAGAGTTTCTGCAGACTGTAGGTGACCCACAGATGGTTCAGCAGCATGAGAAGTGCTTGCTGTATTGTTCTTAGTCTTCTTAAGGCTATGCCTTATAGACTTCATGCTTCCTTGTTACCGTAGTTGGTCCGCAGTAACATAACACCTGAGCGATTACTGCGGGCTGGAGCAGAAATGTTGCTTGGGTTAATTTATTTCTTGCAGCTTGATATGGTACCCAGTTTGCAAAGGTTTTCGTTGGGTTACAGGCGCCTTAGGAGGCACCTGCTTCCTAAGTACCGTGTATTGGTTAGCTAGAAGCTGCCTGACCGTCATCGGCTGCCCTATTCCGTCCGGATGACCAAAATTCTGGCTTTCAGTCTAAATTTTCTGTTCTCCTTTGACATGGAAGGCTGGTACGTCTTGGTGCACAATGTCCAAGTTGGTATTAGCAGTAAAGTCAATCGATTAAACATTGACTTGACACCTTGAGCTGCCGTTACTAGCCAGCCATTTTCGTACCTCAACTCCGCATTCAGTTCCTTTGGCCACTATTCCAGTATTACCTCCAACAACTCATCCTACAAATTCTTAATTGCATAAGGTGCACAACGCTATTGCTTTTGATTCTTGTTGTTACGTTGTACTTAGCCGTATGTAACGTGCTTTATACAGCAAAGAATGCTACTGTAGTCCGTGTGCTTATTGATCGCCTGGCAGTGATTCTACAACACTTCTGGCTCAACGACGCACCCAAGAAGAAATATCTAGGCGAATTTCCTACTGTTCCTTGTTGCAATCAAAATAAAACCAGTAGATCAATTTTCGAAGTGGCTTCATGAAATGTTTACACTGTAGCTACGCTTAGTTGCGTTATGACGCACATATTTATACGGTTACTTCCGGCATACTTAAACCATAAGACAAACCACTAAAGAAAGTTCAGCCTTACTTCCACTGCAGCGTGCACAGAAAACAATGAATTCATTGATGCTGCACTGTCAGCTTGTTTTCTACTGGAAGCGAATGGAATTGGTGTTTGTAATACTGCTAGCGTAGCTTATAACCAGGACACATAATGAAGGAGTAGAGCAACTGCAGCAACCAAGAACAATTTTTCGGGAGTTTAAGGTTACAGTACTATTGCGTACCTGCAAGCGGCAGTTAAGTTTCATAAGGTGGTTGTTAAATACAGTATAAATGTTATCTTATTACCACTTGGGTGTTTTATGCAGAATCTTTAAGAGTAGAGTGAAATTGCGGGGGCAGTAGAGTAGCGCACAGCGTTACGGGTTTGCTTACTTGGTGCCCCATTGCGCGGTACTAAGACCTACTACCTAATTGTTACGTGTTCCAGTGGTGGCTCATTAGTAAACAAAAGACGAACACGCTGTACACATTGAACCGTGGAGATTTGGGTGATGTCCTGCAGAAAATGTCACCGTAAACGTGGCATTTCAATCTTGTTTACTTTCATTAAGTAAGAGTAACATGCCGAATAGCCGGCATTATTGGAACGCTACCTAAATACCATACACTTTTAGACCCAAGGTCATGATTCGCAAGGCTTGGCACAACGGTTTAACTGAGTAGGGTCATTATGAGATATTCGTTGTGTGATGGGATTGCGAAGTAAGTGCTATCTCGAAAACAAACAGTTTCATTACTGTTTATCAAAGGTTCTTGTGATATGATTGGTCAGATTTTGCTTCAAGGGGAAGCGCTGGCAACTTTTAGATCAGCCGTCAATATCCAATTGCAAAACGTTACCCGAAATGCTTCATAAATCGTTTTTTAGGCTATTCATGTCCATACACCTTGTCACTTCGCCGCGACTATCAATAATGTTGCTCCTTATAGCCATTTACATAAGACACTTCTATATGCATGTGCTTGACACTGCAGATAAATAAATACGTTCTATTAGAAGCACGTTTGCATAGATTGTGTTTGCGACCAATTAAATTAGTCACTTTTGAGACATTAAGTCCATTTCTATTGGTCTTCATCTCTTCCTGACAGTCGTGCGCTTCCAGTGCAAACACCGCAATAACGAGCAAATTGTTTGCCCAAGCACGCTGGTAATTTTTACGGAAGGAGGACGCTAATATTCATTATGAGACGTTACAAACCAAAATTGCTACCGACTTTTCATAACAGATTTGGATAAGGTTATCACATCGCCGTACCGTCTACCTATAGGTATCACCATTCAGCACTGCGACCCGCTTTTCAAGGTTTATGAAGTGCATCCCTATGACGTTCTGAAATAACTGTAATGCAAAGCAGCAATCGTTAGAATGTTCACACCAGCATCAACTTATCACAGATTTTCAGCAAAAATAATAATACCCTCGTCAATTTTGCTGGAGGTGCGCCCCTACTTAAAAGTGCAGATTACTGACGAATCTTTGCTTTGTGGGTTTTGGCTGCAAAGCTAACCTGCGAATGTTCAGGCTATCGTTTGCATCGCCGTATCAGTTTTTAGACTTAAGGGATATCGTGGATAGTGCACTGGAAGATTATTCAGAGCCACTAGGCAACACGTTTAGCTGTGCCCTGTCAACTGGCGCTTCCTACAACCTACCTACTGCAGGTTCGTTGAACAATACCAAAACAACCGACCTTTAATGCTAGAAGTTTTGAAGGTGACAAACACGCTGAAATAGAAAGCCCTGAACTTAAAGTCAGAACCAACTTCCTAAGGTTCCACCACTTTTGCGTAGTGACACACGCGGCAATATACACTTACATTTGTGCGGTCACCAGACGTATTTCTGTTGCGCTGCTAGAAAGTTTAGTAGGCACTAGGAAACTGCGGCGACAGAAAGGACGCACACCGTACAAAATGGAGCAAAAGCTTTGTCAACTACGCTGTATGTTAAAGAGAAAATGTAAACGTTATTCGATGTTGATGTACTGTAACTTTAAATAACTGACCGATGATTATTAGTAGGTGGTGGCGGTATAAAAATACCTGTGAATTACGACGTGTATCCCAGCAAAACCGCGCAGGCCATGATCACATAAGGCGCAGTTACACTAATGTTTAATCGACACCAAGCATTAAAAACTTTTCAGACCAATTTATTCGGACCAGCGTCTGTATTTCTAAGGTGGCTTTTGGTTTGGTCCAAACATAGTACATCCAAAATTCAGCTTTCCGGTAGGTTCCTCTAGATAAACTTGGTACGCCTGCCTCGTGCCAGTTCAGGTATACACCACAAACTTCTCTGGTTTAGCACAAGCAGACTGATTGGTTTGAAAAGTTACATGCGTCAGCCAAAATTTCCACAGCTACGGCGGTTAGCGCACAACGGTTCGTCACACGGCAATGGCAGCTCCATTCTCAACAACCAGCTGATTTGAAACGATAGAAAAATTCTCCGGGGCAATCAAAGCATATCAACATTCCGACGATCCTAAGTACCTTACGAATGGACCATCCAGTTGGCAATTTTGTAAGACGTCGCTTCCATTGTGACTAAACAAATGGGTTTAGCTCGTCTTGCAGTGAGCTTGACAAAACTTACTCACAGGAATTATGTCTTTGCATGAATTCATTGTTTAACTATGGACGATACATCCCTCTATCACAATTATTTTATTTGACCTAGAAACACTTTCTGCTTCTTACTGGCGTTCAAAGAACTGGGTTCGGAGCCTTTCAGTTCCGCAAGAACATTTCGATACTACCTTTAACTGGATCTTTGCTGATGGCATAACATGAAGCCAATACTGGACATGAAGACAGTTTCTCTTGACTGTAACACACCAGTGGAAGAACTTTGTTCCCCTTCCGTAGCCTGAACACAGAAGCTCGGTTTTATTACTCTCGTACTTCTACACATGGTCTAAAAAGAATCCTTTCATACTTCTTGTTTATCTTGCGTTTGAAAAAGGAACCACCGTCTGCCTGAGATGGGAGAAATTTAGTCACAAGGATCAACTGCACTCACCACCTGACACGTCCAGTGTCGATACCGAGACACAATGTCTTCACGCCAAGAAAAGCATATCACAAAGAAAAAGCCAAGGTCCAAGAATTCAAAATCCTTACTGGCCTAAACAATCCTTCCCCAACTTTCCTGGACATTTCCTTTCTTGACCGGATTCAACGACTATTCGCGGACCTTGCCTAATCAAATCAGTTAGTCAACGCAATTTGCATCTCATATGACTGCGAATAGCCAAGTATCTAAGCGGTCTGTAAGATACATTGCCCATTATACATTACCGTGCAGACCGATCGACGGCGATGTTTCAAGACTTTGTGGTTCTTTGCTGGCAAGCGTTCACCCTGTAAAAAGCCACAATGTCTCTTTAGCAACACTGCGATCTGGCGGATGTGAATTGCCACTGAATAAAGTCACCGCCTAAAACGCATGCTGGCTGGATAACCTGAGAGACGTTTCACATGGTTTCAATAATTTTGTGATATGTCCCGCCTTGAAACATTTTTGATCTGAAACTTTCGCCACATCAGTAAAAGTTCCGTTCCTGAGCAGTGCATCCGCCATTTCGCTAGATTCAGAATATAGTGCAAACAGCGCATTTCCTGCAAAGCATCGTGCTTGTTGCGAAGCAGTGGCTTGTAACGTTATGAGCATTTCAGTATAAACAGTGGGGCTAGGCTCGCTGTAGCCGCCATTGGAGAATGCGCCGCTTTGTTTTTCAGTTGTGCTGGTTTAGGCATGTATGATCCACGTTCTTTCTTGCTGGTGGAGTTACTTTAGCGTGGAATACATTAAGCGACCAACCCTCAAGCTTTGTTAGAATTCGAATTTTGTTGACTATTGTTCGCGGGTGGATACAATCTGTCAATACTTCTTTTTATCCGGCCCAAGGAAGTTTGCACAATCAGGTAATTATAAAAGTTTAGGACGGAGATGCGTTAATCCATGGAACTCGCTTAGACGGGGTTAGCATAAACGCAAGGTCTAACTAGATTTGTGCGCTAACCAATAAACGTTTCCAAAGTCGAAGTGCCGAGGGTTGAGGTTCACTTACCGTTACAAGTAGTAGGTCGCTCGTCAGGTAAACTTCTATATGGTCGGTGGTACCTGACCTATTCCATGCAGGTTGGTTTGACCAGCAATGCTAATTAGATTGACCATATTGCTGTCAAAATTTTGGATTTCTTGTTCGATCCGGGTGATTAGGTCACAAAGCACTCCTGCCATTATCAGTGCGAACACCTATCCACAATTGGCCTGGCTTATTACTATATTCTTTCAAAGCAATCTGGATGTTGCCAAGCATGTGGACTACACTAACATCATGTTGTCATACAAACATTAAAAACTAACACTTGCCTAGACCTTCAAGACGTAGGTACAGCTACTTAGCGAATAGTCCTGAAAGTCGTTTTCATTCCTAACATAATGCGGACAGCTTCAGCACATGCGCGAGGTTGTCAACTGTAAAAGCAAACGAATGTTGCACGGATTGCTCAAATACAACCTGTTCAAATGTCTGGCCCTCAACCCAAGCCATCGCTGAAAGCGTTTCCAGCCTAATAGCAGCAATGCGGTATAGTCACAATCCGCTAGCTGGCTGATGACCGTTAGCTACAAATAAACATAGGGCGTGGCACAGCAGTGATCCAGGCCACCGCATCGAGTCTGTTTCGTGTATTCGCAGAACCTAATCCGCAATCCATCAGAAGAATAAAATGCACAACGGGACTTAATTTTATCCTCACTGCTGCTGTACTGGTGACTGACATTTCTACAAAAATAATAGTTACGCTCGCAAAGATGCCGGAAAGGTGGCAGTCTGGATCCTCGTGATTTCCATTGTAAGCTTTAGCCAACTAAGGCGCCATTTCCGGCCTGAAACCTACCCGCAGTTTAATGAGGAGCCTCGGATGCAGTCTAAACTAAAGTGTACGCGATGCGCCGAAAATGCTAGGTGACAGTTGGCCTGGCAGCGATTATCCGACACTAAAAATGCATCATCTCATCTAAGTATTTTGTTTTACGTTTGCCATCTTTGCAAGTTGTTTGGCAGTATTCTAGCTTAAGTAAAGTTGAAGTTCTTAGAGCCTTTAATCGGCATCCGGTACGTAAATGCTACTTTCCAAAGATGATTGTCCTCACGCATATTAAGGTTACCAAATTTTTGCGTATACCGTATTTCAGGTAGTAACGCGTACAAAACTTTACTACCATTATAATGACTTCGCAGGCAAATTTAAATTTCTATACCCTTTATTTTTCTCTTTCCTTTCCTGAGGTCGGAAGATATCAACCGAAACTTACCGAGGATAACATCTGACTTGTGGGTCTGTGACCGAATGAGCCTACAAAGGCATAGGTTGGTCATAATAGACCTCCTAAACACTCATGCCCTTTCTGGCCTACTACCACTAGTCAATTGGATCTGGATGTCCTTCTCAAGAGGATTGGATCAATGATGGCCTGCGTGCAAAAGGGCCTTGAAAACCACCGATTACCAAAATATACCTGAATCAATCCGTAACTTCCAAACCTGTTCTCGCTTGCCAATCATCCAATCACTCGCTTATGGCATGTGAACAATTGCAGGTGGCTCAATCGACAACGAAAATATGACTTTTCCGGGGTACCAGCTGGGTGCTTTGGGTCTACACCGTTGCAGCGAGTATTTAACGCCAGTGCTCCGGGTCGTGGTGAGTTTTCGCCTGGCAAGCGTTCTTCCTATACAAAGCCACTTATGTCTGTTTAACCGCAGTGTGACGAGGCGGATGTGACTTGCCTCTAACAACGGTCACGGCCTAATGCTTACCCAAGCAACCACGCTCCCACCACGGAAGTTGCTCATACCTTCCCACACCATCCACGCGGTCAAGCGCAAGTGCAGTTTCACATATTCAAACCCGCATAACAGAAAGATAACTGCACACTTACATACATGTATGAACCCACAGCTCCAAAGTTAATGGCGCACTTGTACCATCTTTTCTACCTTCCACGAGCTTTAGTAGTACCTTTAAATTAAGCACGTTTACGTAAGCGTGTCACGCATTGCACGAGAATAAAAAATTTATCTGTTTATTTATATGGCAGATTGATTAGGTCCTTGCAAGTGGATCCCGATGTCACAACAGCCTAATTACTATTTCACATTTCCACCATTGTACAGCTTCAAGTATGAACGTGTGGACACTTTTCTACGGTCGCTGTTACACTCGCCATTAAATGTCAGTATGGTTGAACCTACCTGAACATACCTAAATTAGCGTGCCTTGCATAGTCAAGGATACAATATTTATTTATCTATGTATAGTACAACTGTGGTAGCTAATTCCACTGAGCTAGCTCAGCTGCTTTTGCTGTTTCAGTTTGGTTACGAAGGCAAAGTGCCGCTAGGATGATAGGTATGTGCTGCGTATACCTTCGGTCAAGTCACAGTTAATCCGCTATTACGCCAGTAGAGAAATTCAAGGTCAGCCGTCCCTAAAAGTGTAACGCGGTCAAAGCTCATTTTTCGCAACCTGACATTCTGCTTAAATTTATGTCGCTTTCAGCCGTGTACGCAAACGCGAAAGCTAGAAAACAAGAGTTGGTATATCTCCTTAACACAAATATAATTGGATGGCCAAACAACCTCCGCGTAGTGCCAGCTGTGGGGTTCGGTTTTAGCCCGGTCGAGCTAATAGTTCGGCGGTAATGTTCCAGGACGTAGTGGGTTTTCTCCTGGAAAGATACAAATATCTGCTTAACAAGACTGTGACGTGGCGGATATGACTGGCCACAAATTACGTCACTGTCTTGCCATATTGGATGGCCATTCACGTTTCGCAAACGTCAACCACATGAAAGATTGCATCTGAGCCTTTCCTATATTGGGGTACGTGCCAAACAAATAACTGCACGGTAATACGAAAAATTTACATAACACGATTACTTACACAGGCATACAGCCATAAATACAGTTTATACTGATTAAATCAAGCCGTTATGTAACATTACTGAGGTTAGGTGGTTGTATTACCTTGAGCTTGTAGTTGCAGGCTTGTCTTGCACCGTCGATAATAAATTGTTTATTTATTTGTTTATTTAATAATAACAGGAGACGAAGTTTTTGTAGCTATCGGTCTGTTAAACGCTTACTTAAGCTACTGCGCTTGCAGTTCATGACTATGGTGGGTGGTTATTGCGCGAAGCAAATCTGGACTGACCATTCTCTCTAGTTACTGCCTCATGCATTTCACTAAAATTGCCCTGGCATGCGTGCGAACAGACAGGAGACCGTCCAATGGTATTTTCTGCATACTCTACGTAACACCGACGTGAATTGTGAAGGTTCATCCACTTGTTTGACTGCTGGACACATACCCGTTTACCTAAATTTTTGAAAGCCCACATGAATCCTTTAGTATAAGTGACTGGCAACCCGCCGCCTGCATGCATTATTTTGTTGAAGCTTTCGTAATTAGGCGACTAAAACTCGTTCGCTATAGAAACGCCAAAATCATTGGTGCACCCGCTTTATCTTGAGGTGGCTAATGGCCACATATTTTAAGCAGACGCTGTTCAGCGTCAGATAAACTCTAACCGCTATCAGTCCATCGAGCTATGCTTCAGGCTGCACAATGACTGGTGCTGTATACGCCTCTACCTTCCAAAAAACTTATGTGTTAGGCTGAGGAGAATACGCGAACTGAATGTATTCATCTTATCCTTCCGAAATTTTGTCGCTTTTGCAAGGTTAAGATCTGTGAACGAATAGCGTCGTGTGTGAACCTTTGTCTCATCTGAATGCAGTAGCCGGTATCAAAGGACTTTGGAGAATATGGACGCCAGCAAAATTTTTCCGTGCTACCATAATTCAGGTAGCAAAGATACCCTGCCAAAGCTTTAACTACTGCCTGCATTTTATTCCAATGCGCGCAACTAAAGTTTCAATTTTCCTTGTCTTCCTACCTGTCGGAGTACCTTCGCTTTCAACGTTTGTATTGCCCATAGTTTGCAGGCTTAAAAACTATGCCAAACCTGAATTAACACCTATACGTGGTGTCCCAGAGACATCAAATAAAGCCGTTTTATAAGCCATACTGCAGTGCATTAGTAGAAATTAACAACAGGTTAGTTACTTTCTGATATGCCTGCACATGGTTGAACCTAGTTACAGCACCTCCAGTTGAGAACAGAAGCTATACATTTGTTATTGCCCACAAAGCTGGCCGGTGCCATGTGTTCATCCTCTGACGAACCCTGCTGAAATGATACTTCACCGCCATCCCTTTCACGGGTGCTATCTGCCTGATAACTGGCGCACAATAGGTAAGCAAAATTTCGCCGCAATTGCTAGACCTAGATTGACTTCCCTGCACATGGGAAAAGCTTGAGTTATCGGCACCTAAAGTTGCAGGGCAGACAGATCCGTTCGGCGACCAACGTTGCACGTCCATTTCCACATGCAGCCGTCCAGTTACTCTATCTGGCTGGAAAACAATAAAGATTTTCGGTTCGTATATTGCACGCGTCATCATCGGACCAGTTTACGCCGTTATTTATATGTTTAACGTAGATTTAGCGGTATTGGCGATTCTGGGTTACTTTATCAATAATGCACGTGCTAGATAATTCCAATTCTAATCAGTGTTCATTAGCTAGCTTTTAGGATCGCTAGGGTTGGGTATTTGTGGCGCGATTTATAGAAGGATTTTTACTTTTCTTACACTATATTCTTTACTCTTTTGATGATTCTCTCTCAGACACTTACACCATATTATCCACTACCGCTTTCAAGGGCTCCTACTCCTTTGCTTGCTTAAACTGGATTAGCGTCACATAAACATTTGGATGCGGAAGGTGAGTATACGATCACTTTTTAAGCTTATCACTGTGTGTCTTAGTTATAGCTATCCTCATGTTGCCTTGCATTTTGCTTCCGATGCTAATTCAACCACGCATTTTATCAACAGGCATCTTACATCTCTTTTAACGTTTACATTTTTTCTAGCGTCCCTTGAAAATATTGTATCTACTTCTATTTTACCCTTGGTAATTAGTCGTTTGTTGATCTCAATACGTCACCAGACACATTTTAAACATTTAAAATAACTACAACTAGACAGTGCAAGCAGGAGCAGCACCTACCCATGGATGTGAAAATGTGGTTCGATATGAGCCGGTGTACGGTCGACGCTGATGATTTTGTTTCGGTACTAGCATATGGAACTATCAGTTGTAATGACTGAACAAAATTTATGCAAACAGAGACGTTCCGCAAATAGATAGTCGTCTCAGTAGCTAACTTCTGCGTCCTACGCGATGGAAATACCAAGAAACACTACTATACCGCCCGTTCAGAAGGTAAGTCAGCATATATGCAATATAGATACCAAAAGCTTACAGCATATTATCGGTTCACGAAAGCCAATTGTCATTGGTACCGCTGATAGACACACTTCCAACTGTTTGAAACGTACCTTGCACACAGCTAGCCTACTAGTAGTGGCCAACAGTGATGTGCTTGCGCTTTGTAACAAGTCACTGCGTCCTAGTTGTCAAATAACGTTCAGTGTCAGCAGCCCCTGCATTGCTAGCGAATGCAGTTAAATTATGCCAATTATCCTGGCATTTACCACGTTCAAACGCAGCATTGTCCAAGCCGTTTATAAGCTGCTACAAATTAGCATCTCTACCCCTGAAACATTTAGCTGGCATCGTTTACATAGTACTTTAGAAACTGTTAGAAACGAAGCCCAAGGGCTTTTACCTAGGAACAATCTGTTGACATGGATTTGCTTGAAGAACTTGGTGCTATGCATCCCAATAGTAAAAGTGAGGCAGATTACCCGTCTGGGAAAGCAAGGTGGTCAACAAAATCGGCCTATGAGAATTACTTTTGTGGACGAAGCCAGTCCAAGACTGATCATGTCTCGCCTAAGTAGGCTGAAAGGTTTGAAGATCCATGTTCGTCCAGACCTGGACCCAGTAGACAGGGAGCGGCTCAAGTCTGCCATCATTGAGTTGAATAGACGCGCTGGTGAGGGGGAAACAAATCTTCGTATCGTAAATTTTCGGGTGGTTTCCAACCATCCGCGAATCAGGATAAACAGGCTGCTCACACTTCAAGCACGTCCGGTGGCTCCTGCTGCGGCCTGCGAGTAGCCTTCACAGACGTTTGCAGTATTATGAATAAGCGCGATGAGCTTTGTTGTTTCGTTGAGTCTGAGCGGCCAGACGTAGTGGGACTCGCAGAGACATGGCTGCATGCAGAGTTATACACCAAGAACTTGAACTCAACGGTTACTCGTGTTCCCGATGCGATAGACTAAAGAATGCCCACGGTGGTGTCTTACTTTACATCCGGTCTTCCCTGCTTGGGAGACTTGTGAGCACCTACCGTAGTGACGATGGCCTGTGTGAGCTACTGTGGTGCTCCATACGCCTCAGGCGCGGAGAACTGCTTGTGGGCGCAGTTTATCGCAGTCCCCTGAGTCGTTGTTTGTATTGGCTGCCCCATCTTCAACCCTACATGATTCGTCCACACTTTCTGCTTATGGGCGATTTTAACTGTCCTCGAATACGATGGCCTGATGTGCATTTGATGCCTGGACATAGTAAGGTTGAAGCAAAGTTCGTGGATTTGGTACTTGAATCTGGTGCATCGCAACACATATGCCAGCCAACACGCATATCAACACGTTCAACCTCGTCCTGTCTCGACCTGATGTTAACGAGCTACGAACAACGAGTGCGCGACATTAGGATTCTGGAGCCCCTGGCTACGAGCGACCACTCAGTACTGATAGCTGATATGGAATTATCTTTGCCGTATTCACATCCGCTGCAACCAGCTCCCAACTACTGGAAAACGGACTTTGATGGTGTAGCTCGAGCCGCGAGCCAACTGGATTGGTCTCTGTCACAAGCGGCATCTGTGGAAGGTCGTTGGCTATTTATAAAAGAGAGATTGACGTCATTGTGTTTCCAATATGTGCCATTGAAATGTCGGAAGGTTGGACCGATTAAGCCTCATTGGTTTGACAAGGAGTATGGAAACCTGGCTCGGAGGCGGCGCAGACTGTGGGACAAATTTCTTCTCTCTGGCTCTGCCAATGATTACGAAGGGTACAAATGTCAGCGGAACCTCTGCAACAGTGCGTAAAAGAATAAACGCCGACACTTTGAAGTACAGCTCGCATTAGCCGCGAAGACCGCCCCCAAGAGAATCTTTGCATAGGTGAAGCAACGCCTAAAGCCGGCAGGTGATGTGTCAGTGCTGGGTGGCACGGGTGGACAGTCCCTAACCTCCAGCACTGAGAGTGCGTACGCGTTGGCAACGCACTTCACTTCTGTATTTGCGAATAACCAGGTGTCTGTTCCGAGTTCGACGTGTACCGCTTTTACCGAACTCGATAGTCTGCATTGCGGCGTTGAAGAGGTAGGTCAACTACTCGCCAAACTTGACGGCACCAAACCTGCCGGACCTGATGGGCTTCACCCACTGGTTCTCAAGTCACTCTCAACCATCCTCTCTCCTGTCGTAACTGACCTTTTCAACAGGTCGCCGTCCGAAGGTTCATTGCCGGTTGACTGGAAACGTGCGGTGTTGAAGCCTATTCCGAAAGGCGGCGACCCTAGCAAAGTAGACAATTACAGGCCAATTTGTCTGAGGCCTATTTTGGCAAAGGTTGCTAAAAATTGTGAAGAAGAGATTGCTGCAGTTGCTACAGTCAAACGAGGTCCTGACGCCCGCACAGCACGGTTTTATGCAAGGTTGATCATGCATTACGAACCTGCTTGTGACGAGGCATGAGTGGTTGAACGCAATAAACAAGGGGAAATCCGTCGACGTGATATTCATCGATTTCAGTAAAGCCTTCGACAAGGTCAGCCTTGAGGTTCTCCTTCACCAACTCAGCATGTGTGGGGTCGGTGGCTCACTGCACCGGTGGATCCGCGACTTTCTTGTTGGACGAAAGTGGAGAGTACAGATCGACGACCATCTAACTGACTGGTACCCCACTACAAGTGGCGTGCCTCATGGCACTGTGCTGGGGCCCACTCTGTTCCTGCTCCACACCAACGATCTACCGCAGCTTCTCCGGTCGCCGTGTGCCTTGTTTGCGGACGACATGAGGATTTGGAGAGAAATCGACGCTCACGATGACTGTGGCCTACTTCAGCAAAATCTCAACCGCTTATCCACATGGTCTGCAGAAGTTTTTCTCCCGGTCAACCCAGCCAAGTCTGTATTTATGAGCCTGGGGAAGAATGCTAACGGCCAAACCTGCACTATTGACGGCAAAACGCTATATTCTACACCCTCCGTGAAGGCCCTAGGTGTACTCTCACGCTACGATTTGAAGTCCGCGGACAACAGGAACAGGCTATATCGGAACGGACTGCGCATGCTTTGGGCGCTCTAACGTAGCTTCGGCACATGGTCTGAAGAGGTTGCCACTCGCCTGTTCTCTTCTATCATTAGACCAATGCTAGAGTACGGTTCGCCCGCCTACTTTCCGATTACCGGAGGCGAGGCACAAAAGCTCGAACGGGTCCAACACGTTGCTACTAGGCTCATCCCGAGTTTACGTGGCTTTGGGTATGAAGACCGGTGCGAGAAACTAGGACACTACACCTTGTCCTACCGTCGGGTGCGAGTCGACCTCATTATGACCTACCGAATTCTACATGTCGGTGAGTTCCCCATGCTAAGGTCAATGCTGCACTTACGCGGGCCATGCAGCACACGCGGACACAGATACAAACTTGTCGTGCCGGATGTGAAATGTGTTCCCCACCCACTGTGCTTCGAACGGAGAGTGGTAAACATTTGGAACAGTTTGCCCGAAGGTGTGAGTGAGGCAACGTCTGTGCAACAGTTCAAAACGTTGTTAGATTTGTATTTTGCCTCTACTCGATACAGAGAACGACTGCACACTTACGATGACATCACATTTGTGAATCCTGAAATATAGTAAGTCGAATATTTCAAATTTTACCCGAGAACGACGATGGTATCCAGGGTTGACAACTTTTATAACGTTTTTCGCCATATTTCGAAAGAGTTGTACAGAATCCATTTCTACTTGCTCTATAATATAGTATTCAGTATTCAGTATACAAGCAAGCAGCAAGTTAAACTCCCTGCATCGATTGAAGATGCCACTAAACGTAGAGCTCCACTGTGCCCATCATCAAAATGAATCTTTCGGAACATCGTATCGTAACGTGCGAGCGAGCAGAAACATGTGAATTGCAAAAGGATTACTGCACGGCTGCACAGCTAAATCCACTAGTAACACATGGTGCTGCACCAGAAATACCATGCAAAAACACAGTGTTATTTTTATGCGATGGTGTCTTAGTACTTTTAACCGACGACCACTTAACCCACGTTCAAGCATGTTGTGCACGATATTTCCGAACAATAAGATGCTCATGGAACGCTGGTAGATTTGAATAACACGGAAGCCATCTCCATGCTAAAAGCGGTGGACACCAAAACGTAGAACGGCATGCCTATTGCCTCATTGAATACTGGGACACGAGTAACATCGTGGTCACACAAATACCAGCGGTTAGTTAATCTGTAAGTACCCAACATACGCAACAAGAACTGCTAGTAACCCAGGTTTGGCACCATGCACGAAATACCCCTTATATATTGCATCGCTTCAGTGGCTTTATAGACAGTGACCTTGTCCTCCGGAAAATAGTAGCCGCCCCTTCTCTCACTAAACCTTATACCCGACAAGCTCCTCACACGCTAAAATCGCCCGTGGTCACTGCACTAACTGCTACCTCAACTCATATTTCTTGCAAACATTTGTCACTTAGCCGCCACCATCCATCCTACGAAATCAACTAAAACTACTCCATGAAAGGACATGAATTGCTCAAAATTTCAGACGGCAGTATACCTCTCCGCGTAACACCAAACACGTCACACCATTTCCGCCACATTTAGCGGTTGGAAACACCACGCTTAAAGGGTGACACTCTAAGCAACTACCCTCTACAACAATTGCTGGAAGTTCACAGCTAATGGATGGACATCGACCAGTAGGACCAACTTACCACCTGCTTTTTTCCACGTTGCTTCAAAGTCTTGTAAGCAGCTTCTGCCAACACTCATTTTTAGCGTGATTGGACTGGCACACAATCCTGTCCCAAGGAGCTCCGGCGGAAGTAAACACCTTGGTCATACTCTTCCTCTACTTTGTCTAGCTGATGATTATATTCCATCGTTTAACCAACGTCAACCTAAGCTTGTTGTCTTGGTTCCTCTCGCGCCCCAACTGTCTCGCTATCCCCACCCGACAGGATACCCTTACCAACAAACGTTCTACTAGCTAATTCGGACCTACTATACTTGCACTAACCAAGCACGAGCACTAGGCTCGAACTCAAACATCCAGGTGATAACACAACAGAGAGCGATAATCCTGATTGACTGGTACATTATCAGTGATTCTGATGAAGGCCAGGTCCATGCTCAACAAACTTTATTTTATAAACAAATTCGCACTGTGTAATGTCACACAAGGGATCCTCGTCATTTTAACGTTGTGCCCCTAAGCTGCGCTTGACACTACTCTGTTGTTACCAAACTAACATGTATTTTGAAACTATCACTGTGGCAGAAAATGTGGTGGGTGAATTATATATCTGCGCAAAACATTTACAGCTAAACCTACAGGCCACTCACAATTGGAAGCTATCCTTGAATCAAGTTGGCTGTTAATGGTGGCTGTTACATCTGACATACTACTTTTATGTACCTACAACCAACTAAAGGCTACTAAAGTGCGTATTACCAACATCACCCGCATGTGACTTCGCAGCAGTGTAACCACACAGCCAGAAGATTATTGCCGGCCGTTTAAATTTACCAAAAGTACGCTGGTCCTCCCACCCAACGTCCACCTTACGCGCCTCTTTTCTTTATTTCATCAGAGCAGGGGGCTAGAAACCATAGGTTACCAGTCCAACCAGGTCAACCAATGTACTGGTCTTAATTTTCACTATGAAGATATCTAACCCACCGACCAAGAACTAAAACAATCACCCTGGCAGCGACCATAAAATTATCCGAATCACTTTCCAAGTTAACATGGTCACTAAACTAGTTTCTACACCACGAGTTGCAACCCGTAAGCTAAACCGGAAAATGCCTTCAGCAGTACATTCGTTGCTCCGACTGGGATGTATATTTTCCCTCTACCAGTGTTTACACCGCTGTGGAGCAGCGCTTGAAACAAATCCAGCAAGCTGGTGCCCTCCTTGCTCCCAAGAAGTTTATTCCCCTCATGTCTCCAAAGATCCTGTCGAGCAATTTATAGGCAATCATGGCCCAAGGTTTGCTGCACAATACAGAAAGAACCAGGACCTTTCAGTCACCTTACAAATGCACGAAGCTGCCACGAACTTCAAACAGGCGCAAGTAAAACGAGGAAAAATGAAGAACATATTGCCCTGCGGACAAACTGCAAAGATATTGTGCTTGTCAAAATACCGCATACCACTCTCCTCTACTTACCGAAATTGTTGATGGTGAGGGTCATTTACTCTACGACCCAGTTGAAAGCTGTGAAGCATTTAGTGACTTTTGCCACTACCATAATACGCGTAACTGACCCTGTGTCTGTGTTCACACAGCTTAGGTTAAATACACCGTAATCTATGTCGAGATAGCGCTCAACTGTCTCCACCTACCTAACAAAGCTATCAGGCCATCTTCTAAGCTAGGATCTGACATCGTTTCACCAACCAGCATTAAGTTAGAACGGCCTGCTATACCATTGTTTCTGCTTAGCATGTTTGCTCTGTCGATAGAATCTAGCCAGTTTTCAGATCCAAGGAAAACGTCATTTATTACGCCGCGGCATAAAGGAGGTCTCAGACAAACAAATGATAAATACCGATCAATACACCACAATCCGAGAGTCGCTGGGCTATTTGAAAAACTGGTCAAAAGACGATGTATTTTGTTGCTTCTAGCGTGCTGCTCAATAAGCCGCAGCATAGTTTTCTTAACAAGCGATGTGCACCACCTTTCAATTGCATTAGCTTAACCACCTTTCAGTATCAAGCTATACATATGTACGTGATTGGATTTGTTGGTGTGCTTGTGCTTCTAGGATCACAGGCGTAGCGACTTGGTGGGAGGGAGGTTGGCCCCGGGCGGCCTGTGGCAGCGGCGGCATTTTAGTACGGTTGTGTTTCATCCCCAAAAGGCAGAAGCCCTGAGCGCACCTATCCCGATGGTAACTGTTAAGCTTGTAATATCTTCGTACAGTTACATATTCTTCGTGTTTGTATTACTATGATAATGCCTATGCAGGCTTTCCTAGCAAAGGCAAATTATAAAACTTTAACTAAATGTTTGGTGCCCTTCTACCCTAGCGTCATTATTGTTGTGAAAGCGCCTGAACTGATTTTGCATATTCCGATGGTGAAAACGGCGAAACAAGGTGGAAACGGAGTATATGTCACAAAAGCGTAATTGTTTGTACATTCAAACACACGTGTTCGCATCTCAATTGGAACCTAGGTAGCGGACTATGTTGGATCCGCATTGAATGCTAGACGAAGTTTGAATCATTTATGCAATCGTTTCGGACCACTTACTCCGGCATTCTCTCAGATAAGGCTCAATTGCTCTGTTCGTCCATCTTCTTCCGGCTGCCACTTGGTGCCTCATTCAACTAAGCTGATGCTCAATATGCAGCAAAATTCCACTTCGGGATAAACATATGAAGTAAGAGTTGGCTTTGTCAACATTGGAACCAAAGGGTACCATAACTGTGACAAAATACGAGCCTTTCAATTTTCCAATACCAGCTAAAGCCCCTGATGGTTACTCTATTTATTCCTTCAACACGATATATAGGACTTCCATAGCTGACTTGTAGTGGACATTTTTCCAGAATGTGTAGGAGAAACCTGACGCCTTAAGAATAAGCGAATAATAAAAGAAGGCAATTGCTGACACTAACAAATAATAAGTTTTCTCAAGTTTTCCACGAGACGCTCCGTCGGTGTGTGCAAGTAAATTCGCACTTGTAATGTATCCGAAGCGTTGCTCACTGACCTCGATGACAATATCATATACGTATCAGCAATAAAAGCTAGGCTTGAGTACCACCCCAGCTCAGGCTATCTTCATCTTCTGAGTCCAAACCGGGACGAACTTAGTTGTGGACTAGCAGTGTTGGGAGGATCCACATCCAACAAATAGCTGCCTGCTTTGTAGCTTTTTTGGTCGGTGAAGAAGGCTAATAGCCAATAGGTCACCAGTCACTTACAACTGGTTAGTGTAGTTGATACTATATCTATTGTATAATAGTAAAGACAACATTGGCAATACTATAAAAGCTTGCTTGAACATGCAAAAATTACAACCTACCCAGGAAACAACGTAAGTACGCCAAACTTTGAAAAACCTACTCGGACCTATTGATATTTATGTGCTATCTGACTGAAAGTTGGAGGTTTGATTTCACCCATGAGCTCTCTAACAACTTTTATTAGTTAAAAATACGACAAATATGACCTTTTACTTGAACTAGTGGTTATCCACCTCGTCAGGGCTTGTCCGTACAGAAAATTCCCACTTCTGTGCTCAACTCTGCATGCTGCTCTGATTGTGTCTCTACTAGTTTAGGCAAAGCAATCGCATTGATAAAAAGGTGTAAAAGAATCGCGGTAGCGTCTGTGCTGAACTTTTCGGGTGAATGGTGCGGTTGGATATAGCTTAGATAACGTGTAGGCAAAAGACTTTGACATTCCACTTCATACAGGACAGGGCCTTTTATTAATTTAACAATTTCAGTAATCCAAAGTTTAGGTGCATCCTTGAACTTTTGTACAAAGACTGCGTCACCAAGATGAAAACATTTCACGCGCGTACCGTGCATACGATGCAACTGATTTGCCACTCTCTAGTCCCGTTCGTTCGACCCATTTTCAAAAATGACCTCAAAATATGCGCGTAAACGTCTACCAATAAAAGGTTCCGACGGTGAATGTTAATTCAGGAAAACAGGATGTGCGGTTGAAAGCTACCTGTGGAAATACAAACACATGTCTGCCGCGGTGTCCCTCAACGTTAATTTTAAATGGAGAAGTTGGAAGATATCAACAAACCTCTCATGTTGTCCATTGCACGGGTAATGAGAATGTGGACTTCAGCACCTCTATTTAGTAGCAACTTGTGGTCGTAGGTTCCAGTCATCTCTGAGCATATCCAGCGATTGCTATAAGCAACCTTTTATCTCCAACCTTCATCCATTGGGACTGCCTGCGTCACACATTTGCTGTCTGTTGACGTATTCTGGGACACTTTAGGTTTCCACTAGCCACCTGTAGGCTTCACCCAAATACCATTGCTAGCCGTCAATACTCTCTCTCTCCCTGGGTACCCTTATCAGTTCTTCTTATCATCTATGTCGCCACTCTTCAGCTGCATCGAGCCTTTGTAGGCAGCAAACCTCTTTGCGCTAGGAGCCATACATTATCTCTCCAACATTTACTCTCTTAAATCGTTTGCATCACATACCTTCGCATGTTTGTTGACTTCCTCTGTCACTGTATGTATCCACTAAAAACTAGAAGGCTTAATACGAATTCAGTTGCTGTCCACTGATTCTCTTTCTTAGCACCATTACCCTTCGTTCCTCTTATATTCATCACGCTTTCCTCAGTGATTCGTTGTGGGCTCCATACATATTTGCGCATACCCAGCGCTTCTAGGAGACATTCCGTGTTTCTCCCTCCTGTAATCATTTAGAATGCCTGTATCACTTACCTTTGATGGCTTGCTGATGTATTCTGCAGACACTATGAATCCACTAGTGACCAATCTGCTTCATAGGATGGTTATATCTGACCGCCGAAAGTTTTGCATAGCGCCATAATCTGTCGATCATATCAACCTCCACCTCTCTATTTAGTAGCAACTTGTGGTCGTAGGCTCCAAGCATCTCCGGAGCTTGCTCGGAGTCCCTCTCTTCTATCTCCAACCTTCATCCTTTGAGACTGCCTGCTTCACACAACTTTGATGTCTGCTGAGTTATTCTGGGATACTCCACGTGTCCACTAGCTACTAGAAGGCTTCAACCCAATGCCATTGCCAGCCCTCGATACTCTCGCTCCCTTTGTACCATTACCAGTTCCTCGTACTACCCTTGTCAACAGTTTACAGCTGCAGCGAGTCCTTGTAGTCAGCATTCACCGTTGCGCTAGGTATCACTCATTATCTCTCCAACCCTTACACACTTGAATGGTTTACAGCACATACCTACGCATGTTCGTTAACCCTCCTGCCACTGTAAGTAATTACTAAGAACTAGAAGGCTCAATGCAAATTCAGTTGCTGTCCACTGATTCTCTTTCTTAGCACCATTACCCTTCGTTCCTCTTATATTCATCACGCTTTCCTCAGTGAATCGTTGTAAGCTCCATATATCTTTGCGCATACCCAGCGCTTCTAGGAGACATTCCGTGTTTCTCCCCCCTGTAATCATTTATAATGCCTGTATCACTTACGCTTGATGGCTTGCTGATGTATTCCGCAGACAATATGCATCCACTAGTGACCAATCTGCTTCATAGGATGGTTATATCCGCGTAGGGGTGGGCGTCCTCGCGGTATACTCAGCCTGCGCGCGACTGTTGGTGGTCGCGCGGCAGCGAAGCGCCATTACGGCGTATAAGCTGACACATTTCATTTCATTTATATCTGACCGCCGAAAGGTTTGCATAGCGCCATAATCTGTCGATCATATCAACCTCCACCTCTCTATTTAGTAGCAACTTGTGGTCGTAGGCTCCAAGCATCTCCGGAGCTTGCTCGGAGTCCCTCTCTTCTATCTCCAACCTTCATCCTTTGAGACTGCCTACTTCACACACATTTGCTGTCTGCTGCCTTATTCTGGGATACTCCACTTGTCCACTAGCAACTAGAAGGCTTCAACCCAATGCCATTGCTAGCCGACGATATTCTCTCTCCCTCGATACCATTATCAGTTCTTCGTATTACCTTGGGCACCTCTGTTTAGCAGGAGCCATCCTTATTAGGCTCCAACTATCTATGCGCATATCCGGGCCTTTCCAGTAGCCACTTTGCTACTCCTCTCTGGGACTGCGTGCGTCACATACATTTGCAGTCTGTTGACTTATTCTGAAATACTTTAGGTATCCACAAGCAACTTTAAGGCTTCACCGCAATGCCATTGCCAGCCGTTGATACTCTCTTCCTTAGTGCCATTATCAGTTCTTCCTATTACCTATGTCACCACTTCAGCTGCAACGAGTCATTGTTGGCAGCATTGATCTTTGCGCCAGGATGCACTCCTTATCTCTCTAACACTTACTCTCTTGAATTGTTTGCATCACATCTTCGCTGGTTTGTTGACTTCTTCTGTCACTGTAGGTATCCACTGGTTCTCTGTAAGTTTAACCCGAATGCCTTTGCTGGCCACTGATACTCTCTATCCTAGCGCAACCATTTGCCGTTCTTCTTTTCTTCCTCACTACTACAGCACTTCGCCGTATGCTCCATGTTCCTTCTGCGCAGATCTTCAGCTTGCTTGGATACACTCCTTGTCTTTCCATCATACATTCCGCTGGAATGTCTGTCACTTACCTTCACTGGCTTGTTGATACACAGCGACCCTATAGGCATACACTAGTGAACAAGCGTCTGATTGCAATGGCTACATCTGGCCACTGAGACTCTCCTAGCGCCACCATCTGTCGGTCGTCGTAAATTCGGCATCTCTGTTCAGAAGTAGCTAGTGGCCATAGGCGCCATGCATATGCGATGATTCAGTGCTTGTTAGGAGCCACTCTGTATCTCAGTAACCTTTATTCCTTTAGAATATCTGTATCCAATCTTTCCGCTGCCCTGCCATCAAATGATCTTTACGTCTCTCTCGCGGCAACCTATGTACTTTCACTTATTCTGCGCTCCCTCTCGGACTACGCTAACTACGTGCTGTTCATGCACCTGATAATCACTACCAATATTCTAACTCTCTTTGCTCTCTCCCCACGCAACCATTGGCTCATACTAAACTGATACTTCGTACTTTACTTACTGGTACAACGCTCTTGTCTCTACGCAGGAGTTAGCAATCCACTTATACGGTTAATGATTCTATAGTATACTCCAATCGCAAATTCAGCATAATTATTTTTGCACAGTATACATGCTTTTGTCTCAAGCCCAAACGTTTTAACACAAGCCATTAACCATTTTCAACTCCATGCCTGTTCTTGCGTTCTTCGCTCGATTGTCTCTCACTTTCCCTTTTCTCCGAGGTCCGGGACTTCTTGGAGATCTGGGATTGGTCTGAGGAACAGTTTTGGCCTAAGGCGGACGTAACAACCCACAAGGACTTACATGGAGCATGGTAGAACTCCAAAAGGACTGAACTACAATCACCGCAACCCTTGTCCAATATGGAGAACTGGACATATCCTTATACTCCCATACATTATCCATCTGAAAAATCTGGACAGCGGAAAAGTTGAACTTTTGCTCACCTGGACATGCAACAAGAAGAATAATCGCGATGTCCGTCTCATCCACTGACCTCAAAAAGCATGGCGACCCCGATCAAATTACCTGTCCAACTAACAGAGGAAATTAGAAGCCATTACTCTGCGAAAAACCGAAGGTAAAACCAGTCGTCAAGCGGCTTTGCCAGTTTAACATTAATGTTCAAAATGCCTTACGGCAGTGTTGCAGGACGTGGTGGGTTTTTGCCTGGCAAGCGTTTTCCCTATAAAAAGCCACAAATGTCTGTTTAACAACACTGCGACTTGGCGAATGTGACTCGCCACTGAATAAAGTCACTGCCCACAACTACATACTGGCAAGTCGACTAGACTCACATATCAACTCTTCCCGACACCGTTTCAACTGCACACGATTGAACCCGATGTACCGTCATGATACACATCTGTTTCTAAACCTTGATCATGCCTGAGTTGGTGTGTCTCTATGAAACTGAGAATAAACTATTTATTTACTTATGTGTGTGTAGTATACGCACGGCCTGACAAAAAGTGTTGAAGAAGTTTAAAGTAACTAGTTGCCCATGGTTAGTACTTGCGCTTCTGGGGTACCAAAACTGTGTGAACTAAAGAAGCAGAGCTGCAACCGTTAAAGATGAGGTCGGCTGAGTGATACGAAAGAGCAGTGGCACTATTGAGGGTAAAACAACAATAACAATAAACATAAAAATGGTAAGATGTAGCGTGTGAGATTAGGCCGTCATTTCGTGCAAACTTATCAATCCCAGAAACTTGAAACATAAACATAAACAAACGGTGACCAAAGGTAGCAAAACGCATGGGCTTCATCGGTCGTCCTAGAGCTACGGTCAACTGGTTATGAATGTACAGTGGTAGTCGTCCGTAGCGGATAACGCTACTCTCCAACAGCCTAGCCATTCGGAGCCGCTGAATAAACCTAAGCACTTCGAACGACGTATGAAGCCTGACTCGGTGACTGATAGTCAGCAGATATTTAGGGACCGCAGAGTTAGCTCGGTTACCCGAGTCAACTGCTTCCGCCGTCAAAGATCATATGCAACCGCATAAATATTTTGGGACAGGTTCATTTATACTATCACCAAGTCTCCGGTCATTGCGCTTAACGTAGCTATCACTACAGAGGCAGTTAAATTTTTATAGACAGTGGGACACGCGCTGCATTTTTACCGGTCTCTTAATGGAACACCTTAGCATAGGTCCGGTCGAGATGAGCAGCCGCAATTCCGCCGTGTTGGACGTTTTTTTCCTTGAGGCGCCGATGCGCTTTTCGGTGATCTATATCACAATGACAACTTTGAAAGTAGCTCAGTGAAATTCGGCTTCTGTTAAACTTATAGCCTTCCATCTAACTGCTTTGTTTGTTGTACTGTTGAGCTTAATAAAAGTTAACGCATGATCGTTGGATCGCAGCGTGTTGAATGGCGAGTTCCTTACTATTTCTTTTTTCTGGGGTGCAGATTATGTTGTCCCGATAAAGGAGTGTGCTGGTAAGCAAGCGTTTGCCTTGGATTAGTGGAAAGCTAGTAAGATGCAAATACTAGCCTGTCCATTTCCGCTTTACGTAGACAGACCTTCTGCTGACACTGTTTTATTGTGCGTGGGTCCTGAGCTATATATGTGGTACGACACTAAACGAATTACAGAGAACACACGAAAGAACATACGAATATAGGCAAACTAGCTTTATTGTACGGTCGATACAGTGGCAAAAGCTGAAACTAGAGCGCCCGAGGAGACAAAGCATGGGAGGATGTGGACGTGTGAGTTGTGTAAGGAAAAGCGCCCAGTCCCCAGGCCGCGTCTGATAGAAGGCAAAGCGGATGCCTGCGTTGCGTGTAGGACTCAAACAGACGAAACGAAGCTTCTAACAAGCTAACCGCCTATTTAACTAATACCTAAGAAAACCACAACTTCGGAATGTTTTAGCATGTTTTGTAGTCATAGGGGGTCATATGAGGTCAATACACATCCTTGGGGGTGGTCCTCCGCCCTTCGCGAGGACTGTCCGTTGCGAGCCAGCCTCCCGCGAGACAAAGTGGTGCAGCTTCATACAGCTGCTTGTGACAACTAGGCGACCGGACCTTATCGGGCTTCCACCCGTGTCTTTTCGCGATTTTAAAAATCACCAACAATTGGGTGAGTTCGTGAGTGTCAAGTGTGCCCTACTAGCTCGCCATCTTCTCCACGTTGTACAGGAAAGCTAGGCCAATTCTAACGCTGTGACAGTGGGGGCGTGGGCAAAAGTTAGTTGATACCTACCGGATAACTTAGGCGTCAAACAAAACTCAACTCCTTTTATGTGTTTTTAAAACGTTTCCTTCCTATGTGGTATACAAAAGATTTTGTCCTTACTTTTGGTTTTCAAAACTTCTGTGTTTTTCAGAAGACTTCGCGTTTTTTAGCTTTCGTGCGGTGTCGGCCAAAAGGAAGGAAAGTGGGAAAAGTAAAGTGGTAAGCAAGCTAATCCCTTAAGCGCGCTGGCCAATGGACTCGCCCACCTGACATATTTGACTTGTAATTTTCGGTCAAAGGCCGTGGCAGCTTAGCCGTTCGTTCAGAAAGCGAAGCCGGAGGAGCGGCTGATGCGTCTTTTAGGTCGGAGGAATGATTCAGGCGGAAATGGTTTATGCAGATGCGGTGAGCCCCCTAGAATCATTGGCGTTGGAGGTAGGTATTTCCTCCATTATATGCTGCGCTATTCATCAGACGATTTACAGTGGTCTCTGCCGGTCTCCGGTTCTAGGTGGGCAACCTTGAGACGGTCAATCGAAACGGTTTCCCGTTTAACTTGACGGTCAATAATATAGACACGGCGTTTTGCTGCAAAAGTTTGGGAGGCCCTTCGTTGGGTTACTCAAGTAGTCTGCGTAGACTGTCAACACGGAGGAAAATAAATGGATAAGATGGTAGATCTGTAGGAACTTAGGATGTACACCGTTCTTCCTTGGCTTTGTTAAGCTTGATGTGAGGCAGGCTGGTGTCTAGTTGCCCAGCCTATTTTGCATCGTAACGAGGAATTCTGCGACGCTCAAAACAAGTAATTAGGTCAGCGTACGGGTTGTCAAAATACTACTTTGGTACTGGAACTATTGAGACCTGCCTTCGGGGCTGATCGGATGCCAAGAAGTAACGTAGGCAAAGCTTCAGTTCAAAGCAGTGCAGTGCCGGCGCTGATTGGTGCCTTCAGTTGTCGGTGGAAAAGTTCTACCCTATCTTACGCCTTTTGATTATAGGCGGTCGTGCAAATGCTTAGGCGTCCAATGACTTTAAGATGAACCATTTGCATCGAAGATTCGAATTGCGGAACACGGCCGGTAGTCACTGTGACTGGGCAGCCAGGTAAAGCGGAGCAGCGCTCGACAAAAGCGATTGTAACGGTTTCCGCAGGTAGGTCGGGAATAGGGGACTGCTTCGGGCCAACGTGTGCAAGTTGTCTGGCCTTAGCGAAAACCGGCGGTCCTTTCGTAATGCTGTGATGTTTTGCTGTATCGGTTGCGGCGGGCATCGGTATGACAGCACAAAAGTCCGATGGAAATTTGTCAAGAAGCATTTGCTCGACGAGTAAGCTCATCCGGTTTGCTTACATGGGACTGATTGACTCGGCGTCGGTCAGCGTCTAAATAACGGCAATATTGGTAAAGCAGTCAATAGGCCGGTGTTGTTTCGCATCCACGAGTAGGTAAAACGCTGCAGTAAGTCGAGACCAATGCTTAGTGTCTGGATGTCAGCTACAGAAATATTCACTGTACTGATCGTCGTAAAGCGAGGTTGTGGTGCGCGAGCACTGACCATATACGTAAAGGCTGGTTCTGTTAGCTGCTCGCAGTGAACTATCTGTATCTTCAATAAGGTCATTGGTATTACCTGGAATAATGCAGTGTTCTGCGTCGTTGTTAACGATGGCGTGCTCTTGTACTCCAAGCAGAGACAAAGAGAAGATGACTACAGTGACAAGCATCGTCCGTCGCCCACACATGCTCGTCTGCCGGTTTGCCTGCTAGTTGCTTTCGAAGGAACAGGGCCGTAGACAGGTTCTGGCTTGATGGTCAAATGGCTTATGGTACCGACGATATGACAAACAGGACGATGCTTACGAAGATGACTGTGCACGGATTCAGCTTTCGAGTCGACTTAGGTGTTGGGATCTAGACGGAGTTAAGTCTGCCAGTTTACTGGTAAGCGCCGCTACTTGAGCTATTAGTACTACTACCTCTGTATTGGAATAAGACAAACTGAGAAATTTGGTCGCTGGATTCCCGAATACGGTTGGGAATATCGACGAGCTGGGAAAGAGACGTATCATTTGCATACACTAATTTACGTAGGTCCGGTAGCGGGCGGCGAAACCACATCCCTTTAGGCAAGGAATCGTCATCTGAGGGTGGTCTAGCCAGCGTTTTCATCTTGCGCAGATGCTGGCAAGGTTTACGATCAGATAGCTCATTTTCCTTAAAAAACTGCGTAGCGGGAACGTGGGCTGATATGCCGATCCGCTTTAAGGCGATGGCCCTAAGCTCTTTGCAAATCTCCTATATTCGGGAAGTTCTAAATTGGCGGCAAGTATATTGATGACCTTCGGTGGATGCGCTCCTACAGCGCAGTAAACACTGACACTATCAAAGGCAATGCTACGTACCGGAAAACTGATCCTTGCCGAGTAATCCAGGATGTAGCATTAATCTCTCGGAAACGCTGCATGGATAGACTGCAGCCACTAACCTAAACGTCCGAATCTGGATTAATAACTTTCATTGCAATTTTATGGGCCAACAAAGTTGAACCATCGAGTAAGCAAGATAAGCATTAGAGGGACCGAATAGTTATATGGGCGCATCCGCGAGGATAAATTAGTAAAAGCTTACTAAATATTTGGCGACATCATAAATTATGGCGCTGGGTTTTGTGCTATATACCTAATACGAGACTAAATGACTTACGGAGAACGTACGGGACACACACACCTAAGCGAAAAAGATTTATTGCACGATCGCTACTGTGGCTAAAGACAAAAGTAAAGCGCCAGAAGAGACCAAGTTAGGGAGAATATGGAGGTGTTTTGAGTGCGAGGAAGAGCACCCAGTTCACAGGTGGCGTCCGATTGGTGGCAACGCGGATGCCTGCGTTGCGTGCGTGACTCAAACAGACAGGAGGAAACTTCAAACATATCCATCGCCTAGTTCCGTATTAGCTAAGAAAAGTAAAAGTTCAGAATATTTTGAAATATTTTGCACAGTCTTACGGGGGGATCTCAAGTTCAAAACAGTCTGGCCGTCGTGTAATCAGCAAGTCTAAACAAGGAAAGCAGTCGTCGTACTTGCCGTCGCGCTCCCCAGCAAAACAACAATCAAAGCAGGATAGCAGGTTTACAGTTTAAAGGAAGCCGGTTTTCGATGAGCTACCTTTCATAGGTTACAAAGTGATAAAGGTCACCGAAAAACACATAAGAGCCTCAGGGAAAAGAACGTCCAACACATCGGAATTGCGGCTGTTCATCCTGACCAGACCTATGCTAATAAATAAATAAAGGGTATATTCTCGGTAAAACGAGGCACATCTATGTGGTCGCGCTCAAATATGTAAACAAGCATAGCTTCTTTGGAATAGTAAAAGCGTTCGTTTTAATGAAATACATAACAGAAAAGCTGTAGTCCATACGAGTGAGCATTTTGTGAGGTAATAGTCAGACCAAGCAACATGATATCGCTGGGGCGCGTCAAATCAGTCATAACTGTTGTGTCAAGATACAATTTGGGCGTGATTTCGCTATGTAAAAATTCATGAGCACAGGAGCCCAACCAAGGTTTTGATGCAATCAAGAAACATTAAGAAATCGGAATGTTCTGTGCTCCATCAAAGCATTCTTCATAATAAAATCAGTTGCACATGTTGTATGTAGAAGTCTGAGAATTGCGTCAGTGTGAAATGTTCAGCTGTGACTTTATTCATTGCACATTTACATTCTCCACATTGCAGTGTTGATAAGCGGACGTTTGTGGCATTTTTAGAGAGCACGCTTGCAATGCGAAAACTCACCACGTCCTGGAACACTGCCTGGCTTCCGCTGAGCAGTAGTGTACTTGGCTATGCATCCTACAGACCGATTTTGCACTCTATTTTTCGTAGTTTTTTGATAGCCAAACTTCTTCCTTGGTTGACCGATTGGCTGGGTAGTGTACCGGCAGTAGCCTTTGAAACCAGTCAATGATACAAAAGAGTCACAGTGTCGAAGAATAAAGGGTGCAGATGAGTAAAAATTGTGAATAGAGGCTGGCTTTTTCTCTCTTATATACTTGTCTGGTTCGCAAACCATGTCCAGCTATCCACACTGGCCTTGTCATGGGGTGGTGTATGCAGTTTTTCATTTTGGCTGAATACGCCCAGAACAGGCGAAAATGCCCTTCCTTTTTCCATTGCGGGATGGTTACGAGTTTCTAACTCCGCAAAATGGAATCGTAATTCCTTCAAATGTAAGTGAGTGTAATTGTCTCCATGGTCAAGTGAAAACTCCATGAAAGGCCATTGGAAAAGGCATTAATACGAGCGCAAAGCTGTCCGTGAAGTGTCATCGGAAAAGCTTCAGGTGAATAGAGAATCGGAATGTACTTACGGAAATGTATGGCACCGAAACCCATTTTTGAATGCCGGTGAGAATTAGCAAAGCTAACCGAAGCAGTGAAGGTAATCACGCCAGCATTGTTTGTCTTCCGTTGGGGAACAGGGGATCCATATTTTCCAGGTGAGCGAATTGTGACGTTGTGAGTACGAGCGAGCTAAACCCATTTGTGTAGAACCCGTGAAAGTGGTGTCTCTATAATGGCGGAAAGAGCTGCAGTTGGAACGATGAGTGGGTTCTTCATCTCCCGGAGAAAGGATAAATTGTTTAAGCCAGCCGGCTATTGAGAATGAGGAGGCCAGTCCCAGTGGATAACCCTTCTTGTTTTCGCCGATGTAACTAGATATCTCGGGAAAATACGGGCAACGAACGTGAGACAGCCAAACAGACAGACAGCAATGAATCAAGAAGCATTATCAAAAGGCTGGTGGCGCGCAACGGTGCCTATGATACGCTAAAACCTATGTAATTTTGTTTAGTATACATGATTTGCAAGCGCGGTCTATACATGACGTTGCTGGCGTGGTTCAGACTACAAGTACTGCGTAGTAAGAAGGTTCTGCACGCGCAGGGTCAGGTGACAGATATAACGAAGCGTGTTTACATAATTGAGCGAATATTATGCTTGTTGGAGAGAAACAAATAAATCAATGATGATGGCAGCAGTCCGAATTCGAGAGTCACCATTTGTGAAACTAAGACCAACTAGGTTGAGGCTGAATGCGGGAGCAGCAGTACGTGAAGCATCGTTGCAATAGGAAAAGGAATTTCAAATAATCGGTAAGGAGCGGATGAATGCGGACGGCTGTGCGAAGAGTAATTACGCTAAAGCGCTCATAATTCCATAGTCCAAAAGCCGTCAGAAGCTAGAGAAAAGTGTCAAGCAGCGAAAAAACCGCCGTGTATTGGGAGTCGTTTTGGCACGCACAGCCAAACTAATAGGCAAATGCGAACATAAGGTAAAGAACAGAGGCATATGAAGAGAGGTAAGGTGAGTATAATAATTGAAGTAATAGGCAAGAAACACTTAGCAATGTGTTCGATTAAGAGCCCGATGAAAAAGCAGCGCGTGTCCCACTGTCTATACAAATTTAACGGGCGCACTGACCGAAGACTTGAGGATAGTATAACTGAACCTGTCCCAAAGTATTTATGCGGTTGCATGGGATCTGTGACGGCGGAAGCAGTTGACTCCGGTAACCGAGCTAACTCTGTGGTCCCTAAATATCTGCTGACTATCAGTCACCTAGTCAGGCTTCATACGTCGTTCGAAGTGCTTAGGTTTATTCAGCGGCTCCGAATGGCTAGGCTGTTGGAGAGTAGCGTTATCCGCTACGGACGACTACCACTGCACATTCATAACCAGTTGACCGTAGCTCTAGGACGACCGATGAAGCCCATGCGTTTTGCTACCTTTGGTCACCGTTTGTTTATGTTCCAGTTGCGTTTTTTGGTAAGAGTGCACGAAATGACGGCCTTAGCTCATAATTCACGTCTTCTGATTTGCATAACCGGAATCATAAAGAAAAAGTTTTTACATGACAGAAATATATTGCTTGATCCTCTGGCCTGTATGCTCCACTTAAGTCCGTAGAAGAGGAACAGTTATGTAGTATACTTGGCAAGAAGGACGCGAGTGTCTGAGACTGAACTAATATTTTACAACACGTTGACTGGTTACTTCTCCACTTCCGGTTCTTCTGCAGATGTCTTTGAACGCGTAGGACAACAGGAAAGTCAGGCAGTTATTTGGCCTTGGGCCAAGTACTCAAATTCGCCCACGCGCTAACAGCAATATGGAGCTTTCGTTACACATCACCCTTCGCTACTTTGACTACGTGCCTGATGCCACAACGCAGGCACTTCCGCCGGCACTTCCAGTTCGTGAGGTACCTACGTCGGTGGCTCCATTTCTCGCTTTTTGACTAAGTGGTCAGTCACGCTTCCGATTGGATTAATCCAGTTAGAATTTACAACCTTGCGTTGCTCGGTGAAGTTGTTTGGTTATTAAACATACAGTTGCTATCAGCTATTACCCGCTGCGCAACGCAATGGCATGCTTATTCATGAGGTTTCTTTGCTGGCGGCCCCGCATTTGGTACGAAGCGCCAATGGGTTAGCTTGCCTGCTTTCTATAGAGTAATATAAACATTATTGTCATAGTAATCCTTAAGCCGTCGTTGGGCATTCGCTTACTGAACATGCGCAGCTTGTTGTGTTTATCGAATAGAATCGTGGAGCCCGCTGACATTATCCGATAAGGGCGCGTACACTTTCTGCGACAAAAGTAGTCCACCGTCGTTAAGCAACCGAACTTCTCTTCCCGCTCAAGCAACAGATGGTGTTTGCTTAGTGACGCTTGGACAGTACTTTCATAAGCCAGCAAGTACTTAGTCAAGAAGGTGTAATACTCACCAACATGCAGATTCACGAATGCTTTCAGCAGTAATGTTCTAAATAAATACAAACTAAATAAAGCTTATCGACTGCTTAGGATGATTAACCAGTGTGTTGCTCTGAGGGTGATACGCCGTCCGTCGGCTCCTATCTATACCGAGCAACCAAAAATTGTCTTGATCCAACGATCTTTAAAAGAAGGATATCTATCGGCAGGTACTTGCCCTGGCAAACACAATCATTCATCATCAACGTAGCCACAGTAACAGTGTCCGCCTGCGCAAGCGGAACGGCTTCACACCATTCGGTGTAGTAGTGTATCATGACTAGAATGTATCTATGCCAACGCTGTGTTTCCGGTAGAGGACCAAGGAATTCCACGATCCCCTTGGGGTAGCCTGCTGTCACGAAAGGCAGTGCTTTTTTTGGAAAATGCGGAAATTTTTGAAAGTGACGCACGTCACACACATTTGGTAAAACATAACCACATCTGATGTAGGCACCAGAAGCCTCGGCGAACAGTCGCCTCAGGTTGAATGAACCAAACATGTCCCAGTTGCTAATGCACTTGCAATAGCCCTTTAGTAACTAACGCTTGAGAGACTACTGCTTGTCTAAGGTGGGTTGGGCCGCAGGAAAACGTAAACACCTCCCTTCGACGACGAGCCCACCGATCATTACCCACAAACCTCGTACTTCATAATTTCTTCCAACCAAATCTCTTGATATTGGTATGTCGCCTCCCAAACGTCACGTATCATAAATGACTGATATATTTGGATCTGAAGCCTGCGCCCCTTGCCAATGCTCTTATTCAGCCCTTGAATGGTAGACTAGTGTTATGTGTTATGTAACGCAGCAAGTACAATCTCCATGCTCAGGGAGTGGAATTCTTAAGCAAGCGTCCGCTTCAGCGTGTTGCTTTCTTCTCCGGGGTTGGCAAGTCGACCAGAATCATTATTCAATATTGCCCTGACACCTTCAATACTAATTTACACCGTGCCTATATGTATCGTTTTCATTACACATGTAGTGCCCTGACTGTTTACTTTACGCACTCTAGAATTCAACGTTTCGTCAGTCATTGATGACTCTATCCCTCATGACTACTTACACAATTTCCGCAGCCTGTACAACCATCGGCTTACTGCCGACTACACTCATAGCAACGTGTTTGTTGCGAAGCAATATTGCATGTAAATATTGATCATGCCTTACTTGATGTGTCTCGACTAATTCGAGCATAAACTATTTATTTATTTATTCGAAATCATATTCCTGTAGCGGTCTCCATCACCGAGTAAGCTGCCCTTCATTATCTTTAAAAGTCTGTGACCACCGTAGCGACCGATGATTTGTCTATATTGCGAACTTTCTACCCAGCAGGCAATGTCGCTTTTTATGAAAATGTCAAGGCCTACATAAAATTTCTAGTATGACAGTAATTCCCACCTCTCGAAGTGAGGCTTTGACTGCCATTAGTTTTCACTCGTGCCATTTCATCTGGCCGGAAGTTGTTATAGCATTTGATGGCATCACGCAATTCTCCACGGCTACAAATGAACTACTAAATGTCCCCAAAGTAGATAGCTTGGGTACCTACATCCCTGCGGACGAGCTCTGGGAGAACCGCCACGGTCATATATAGAATATTATACAAAGCCACCTACTTGTGCAGGATCATCCCAAAGTGCCGACAGCCTTGTTGGCCGCAGCACTCAGCACCAATAAAGCACTTTCTAACCCGACCCTGTCCTTTCCTTATTGCGCTCTTTGCTTCAATTTCTTCTTCTACCAGACTGTTAACATTCAGTGCCGTGCCATGACCTAGTCTCATTTGACCAGTCTGCTTGTCTCTGACTTCCTACAGTCTACTGAAAGGTAAACGACCTCGGCTCCGTAGACTCAAAGCTGTGTCCCTCACCCCGTGATCCTACTGGTTCTGTTCACTCTACATTAATATAGCCACTTCCATCTTTAACCTGTCCATTTCAGCTGCCCTTCTCTGAATACTATGCTGGTACCTGCCGTTGTTCGGAAGACTGCAGGCTCTGTCCACCAGAACATGAGAGCCTCGTTGGCCTTTTCACACCTTATTTGCAAACCTGTTTCCATACCAACTGTCGTTTCTACTCTGTGTTCTTGAAGTACATTCTTGGTTCTATCGGACAGCCGGCTCTCGGTGACATACCCTAAGCTCATCTTTTCAGTCTCCTACCCTCTTGCTGCTTCCAGAATACCGAGAGACAAACAAGCTAGTTCTGCAGACTCTATGCTGTGTTTCCATCACGTCGACAACCTGCTGAACTTTCTCACCTTTTATTAATATAGCCGTTTCAACCCCTAACCTGTCCGCTTCTGCTGACCCACTCCATTTGCCTTCCCATCTTAACCGTAAGAAACAACCTTAATGCGTTGGTTAATTCAGCCTCGTCTGGTTAGTTTCCTGCTCTCAGACACTTCTCAGACTACTGTGGTGTCACCAGCCAACGTTCGGAAGGCAGGACCTCCTGCACCTAGTACTTCGAGAGCCTCATTGGCTTTCTCACTACTAATCAATAGAGCATTCCCCATCCAGACCTCTTCCTTCCCTCACCGCGCTTTCTGTCTTCATTCCTTCTTCAAGCAGACTGATAACTCCCAGTGCTTTACCCTCACCTAGTCCTACCTGACCAGTCACATGCCTTCTGCCTGCCCCAGATTATCGAGTTGTAAACGGTATAGGTACCGTACAGCAACAGCATTGTTTTGCTTACCTCGTGCTCCCCTAGGTTTGTTCAAAGTTTATTAATTTACCTCTTCGACCTCAAAACTGTCCATTACTGCTAACCTACTCTATTTGTCTTCTTACCGTAACTAGGATTAATCTCAATACGCCAACTAACATAGTCTCATCTGAGCGGCCTCATTCTTTCCGATTTCCCTCAGGCCACCGCGATGGTACCAGCAAAGTTTGCGAAGGCCAAATGCCCTCTCCCTATTACCTCGAGAGCCTCATTGATATTTCCACTCCATCGGTAGAGTTTTTCCATGTTGACCCATTGCTTTCCTTACGGCGCTCTGTTTTCAGTCCGCTTTCCTTCGGACTGCTAATTGTCAGTGTCGTTCACTGACTCATGCTAACCTGACCAGTCTACTTCCATTTGAGTGCCTTCCAACCTACGAAGATGCAAAAGAGCTACGTTCCGAGGACTAACTGCTAGGTTACCCGCAATTCGAAAGCCTGCTAGAACTGCTCACACTATATTAAGTTAGCTCCATCCATCATTAAGATATTCATTTACGTTGACGCACTTTATTTGGCTTTTCACACCACCTGTACGACTGGACCTAATTTCTCTGACTAATCCAGTCTCGTCTGAAAGGCCTATTGCAGTCCGACTTCTTCCAGACCACTGCTGCATTGTCGGTCAATGTTTGGATGGCAGCTCGGTTTGGCTGAATAACTTCGAGAGCCACGTTTGATACTTCGCCATTCCCCTTGACCTAGTCCTTTTCTTGTCAAGCTATCTGTGTTCATTCCTTCTTCAATGGGACTGCCAGCTCGCAGTGACCTCCCAGGATTCAATCTCGTTCTCTCTGATTGCTTCTATGCTACAAAGACGCAAACGGTCTAGGCTCTGCGGACTGGATACTGTGTTTCGTTCCCCACGTAAGCCTGCTGGGGAAGTTTACCCTTCATTGTTATAGCCACTTTTCCCACATTGATGGTACAACTTTATCCTAACGCGCCGACTAATCCAGCCTCGCTTGCTAAGTCTCCTGCGCTCCGTATTCACTCCGACTTCGGAACCTTTACCACTCTTGGTTCAGCTGAACTAATGAACTGTTCATATTACCTTGAAAGCCTCATTGACTTTTCCATTCTTTATCAACTATGCTTTCCTCCTTACTATCCTGTCCTATCCTTATCGCGGTCTCAGATTGCATTTCGTTAACTGAACAGTCAACCTTGTGCCCTCAATGACCTAGTCTCATAGAACCAGACTGTTTCTCTCTGTTTCTATGCTGCCGAAGCTTAAGCGGTATAGGCTCTGCAGACTCAACCCTGTTTCTCGTACCTCAAGGGCAAGTTAGATTCTAATCCTTTATGGGTATAGTCTCATTTACCGCAATTATGGGCGTCCTAATTTAAGTGCGCCCACCAATCCTGCTTCGCCTGACCGGCCACCTGCTCTCCGAATTCACTCAGACTTCGGAGTCGTTAATTCTATTGGTACGTGTGACCTAAAAGAATGTTCGCATTACCTCGAAGGTCTCGTTGACTTTTCAACTTATAGCAATTATACCTTGCTCAACACTATCCTGTCCTCTCCTTCTCGCAGTCTCTGGTTGCATTTCTTCAACTCTGCAGCCAACTTTGTGTCTTCATTCATTCATTATATACTTCAGCTAGAGGTGGGAAAACACCACCGCTATTGTGCTGCAATACATGAAGGAAATACATGCATAAATACAATACATGCATAATACAATACATAAAGGAAAAATAGATACAACGTTGCATGCCAGCTGAGCTACTAGCAACGGACAGGCATCGTTCCGGTAAGCTACCAGCCAGCTACTAGGCAAAAAAGTTAACTATATTTTACCCTACGAAATGGGATCGTAGATGGACCGGGAGACTAAAAGGGATGGGAAGGGACAAAGAAACTCACAGCAGGAACGCCACTAAGGTCGGCTCCTTGCCATGTCAGCAAGAGTATCCAGCCAAACGTGTTCACCGTCTTTTGAACCCCAACCAGAGAGTCGTGACGCTCCAACCGAGGCTAGCTTTGAAGGGAGGGACTTCATTCCCCTGGACCAAGTCATCGCTTGGCCACCTCTCCTCTTCTTCCACCCACATCCCCGGTGAGCAAACAACGCACTTCGAGAGAGTCGGTGGGCTGGCATGCGTAAAACGTGGTCAAGTCACTGGAGCCTGGTGGGGAATTAACGGTGCTGAGCGGTTAAGATCCTTTTCCTTGGCCGCAAACAATGCGTGGAACACGCTCGTTACACACTCGGTGTTCCCACCAGATGTGTGCAAAACTGCGGAGGCACCGATGGTCGAACGTAACTGGCCTCTTCATGTCCGCTGATCTTAGGGGCCAGGTTTCGCAACCGTACAGTAGGGTCGAACGTACCGCTGCATTGTACACTCTACTCTTCATGGTGAGAGTGATATTGCGCCGCCGCCATAGGTGGCGAAGGTTAGCAAAAGCACTTCGAGCTTTCGCTGTACGGTTCGTGATCTCGTCTTCGATCCCAAGGGCGCTGATACAACTTCCCAGGTAATTGAATTTCCGAACGACTTCTAGCTGATCCCCACCAAGGGTCAGCAAAGGGGCGATCCCTGCCAATCTTGGAGGAACGCTTTGCACTTCGATGGTGCAATGCAAAGCCCGAAGCGGCTGACAGCCAGTGCTAATCTGTCCAGCGCGGCTTGGCACGTCTGGGAGCTGTCACAGATGAGGGCAATGTCGTCTGCATACTTCAAGCCAAGAAGTCGTTCTAAAGGGAGTAGCTCCACAACTTCCAAGTCACGTCCTGTAAATGCAAACTCCATGGCTTCGTCAATAGCGATGTTGAAGAGGAAAGGTGACAGCAAGCATCCTTGTCTCACACTGCTGGAGATATTGAATGGTGGCGACAGCTTGCCGTAAGCCCTCACTCTGCCCGTGCTACGCGCATATAATGCTTGAATAATATTTACATATTTTTCGGGCACACCTTTCCTGAGTAAACAATTCCAAAGGGCACATCGATCAACCGAATCGAAGGCACATTTGATGTCGAGGAAAATGACAACGGTGGGCCGCCAATATGTGTGACGGTGCTCCAACAACTGACGCAAGGTGAAGACGTGGTCGATGCAGCCACAACCACGACGAAGCCCGGCTTGCTCCTTAAGAATCTGGATTTTAAGCGCGCCAGTCAATCTGTGAAGAATTATGGAGGCGTGTACTTTGGAGGCGATGGAGATCAGACTGATTCGTCTATGGTTGCCGCATTCCGAGCGCGAGCCGCCTTTGAAGATAGGAACGATAACGGAGTGGCTGCAGTCGGTTGGGACAGTCTCCTGCTCTCACAGTTTAACTATTAATTCATGTAAGGCATCAACAAGAGCAGAGCCTTCGAATTTGAAGAGGGCTGGAGGAAGCTCATCTGGTCCTGCGGCTTTGTTCATCCTCAACAGTCCGATCTCGCGTTCGGCTTCTAAACATGAGGGTGGATCCAGAGGGACAGCATACGGAGCAGGGCGATTAGTGACCGGCGAATCAAACAATTCTAGCTGATTAACTTGCTTTGCAAAATGCTCAGCCCAACGCTCTAAACGTTTTGACAAATTGTGGATAGGCTGTCCACTCACATAACAAACTGTTTCACTAACACCAGGTCTCCTGTTGCCCGTTTCCCGTATCAGACGGAATAACTTACGATGGTTGCCAAGGGCGGCGGCTACTTCCATCTCTGACTCACGATGACACCACCAAGATTCGCGGTCTCTCTTCAAGCTAGTGCGGAGTTTTGCCCGGAGGTCTTTGCGAGTTTCATTGTGTTCGCTTCCAACCGGGATACGCCAGCCAGCGTCGATAAGTTCCAGAGACCGAGAAGAGACCCAATGTCCATGTTGACTTTTAGACATAACACATGAGGATTTGCCCGCTGCTAGTAAGGTCTGGCGAACATGTGACCGGTGACCATCAATTGTTCCGATTGAGCGATTACTCAACTCGCATGTCAGTGTACTTCGGTACGCATTCAGAACAGCTGGCTTTGTCAGTTGGCTGGTGTCAATGCGCTCACAGCGTCGTCGTGGGCTTCCGCCAAAACGCATCCGTGTGTCAACACATACAAGTGCATGATCGGTGTCCACACATATGCTCCAAATCGAACGAAAATTCTGGATGCAGCTTCTCCAGCGGTAACTGATAGCAATGTGATCGATCTGGGTCCAAGGCTGGTTCGAGGCTGGTGGGCCCCATTCTTCTACCTTCTGTCTGCGTTCGTTCTACTGAGTCGCTTTATTACCATAGCTTCCTTTATTTCTCACCTGTCTATCCCTGACGACCCACTTCATTCGGCTTCCTAACTTAATTTACCTAATTAGCCTCAATCCACCGAGTAAGCCGGTCACGTCGGATCGGAATCTTGCTCTCCATCTTTGCTCAGTCCACTGAGACGTCACCAATCAGTTTCGGCTCAACCAATGGCTTTTTATGAAAAGCATGTACCTGAGATATTTAAGTAATAGTCACCTTTTATGTGAGGTACATTAGTTCAATCCCTCTAGCAACTAATCGTTTTACATACCGCATTTCGGATGCATGGTTGTTGGCTGTTTGCATGGATATCTTTCTTTGCTGCCTTGTTACACTGTGGTTGACACAGAATCGGTGGCCAGCAACTGAGGAAAAGTTCAGTGCCTTGACCTCGTCAAATTAAAGAAGCACGAGTTCTTTATCAAGGATTGGATTGATAACTAGTCCGCTGTTTTATTACTTACCCGATGGACTTATTACTTATGCGTTATCTTGTATTGTTGTAATTATACCCAGGCCTAAACAATGTGTTCAGCTCGCCTCTTCTTCTCATACTTCTTATTTGGAGCTCCTTCGCTGACCTTTAATGTCGACGTAGACGTTTCATCAGACTTCTGAGCGCACAATTTCCTTCTAAAGCTACACCATTGACTTGCAAAAATCCCAACCCATGCTACCTTTCACTAGGGTTAGAACAAAAGGTTTTGCCATTTTAATTACTGGATAAGTAAGTTTTCCTTGCTACATATCGGGAGCAGTACACTTTACTTTTACCGTCTAATCGACGGTGGATACCATTGTTTCCAAACAATACAACTTACCCCTGGAAAAAGTACGGTCAGTTATTCCGGACAACTTGATATACTTTTAGACCACAGCAATTAGGTTCAGTCTTTTCCGCGATCCAACAATACCGCAACACCTTATTATTTAGGGTACGTTTCGAGACATTACGCGGTTCTAAGACAACAGCTACATAATATTCCAAAAATCTTTCATTCATGGTTTACCTACCAAACGTGCTGAGCCATTCCGTCAGAACGTGCCAGGAACCATGGAAGTAACAGTCCCTCGCCTGTCAGGCATTAGCCAGCGGAATTGATGGGTGTTTCCTGACTGTGACTAACAGAACCAACAATCGGTCAATAAGAAGCAATGCCACTTATATTTTATCGATTAAATTAATTGATGGTAATGTTCCAGTACGTGGTGGGTTTTCGCCTGGCAAAAACCCTCCCTATAAAAGGCCACAAGCGTCCGTTTAACGACACTGCGATGGGACGGATGTGACTCGCCAATGAATGACGTCACAGCCAAGCTTTCACAATGGAAAGATGACTAGCACCAAATATCACCAAGTTTGACACGCCCGGACACTGTCCTACCTCCTTATTTCGTTGCCACGTCTCTTTCTGCGTACTTACAGTTGCTCTACACGCTACATTCAAGTGAACCCAGAGTGTCATACCATCAATGTTGGTCTTGTTATTCAGCAGTTCTTACCTCATTGTTCAAGTCTAGTTCTTGATCTATTAGTGGCTGAATTGTTACTGCAATTTATGCAGACTGATTATGCCCATAGGAACGTGCCCGAACTCAGGACCATGAGATTGCTCCATTTATACCTTTGCCCCACTCGTACCGTTACAACACCTAAACAATCTCCGAATGTCTTTGTTACAATTGCCATTAAACGTCTGTACAATTGCACTTATTTCATCATGCCTCCGTGGGCATGGGTCTTACAGTCAAAAAGCAACGTTTATTACTGTTCTGTCATGTAGGTAATTTTTTAACCAGGTGAACAGGGGACCTCCCTCACCGTGGTAGCAAGCTTTGGGGGTTTCCGAAGTGTTTGATCATGTCAGTGGTCTTAGAAAAGTCTAAGTGAACCGTGTCCATGGGGAGGCTTTCCTCAGCAGTCCTGGTCCATACTTCCTGACCAAGACAGATTGGTGAGACGAGATTGCCTGTGCCTGATGCTGTGTAGAATAATAGAAATCACTTGCTGCTTTTCAAAATATTGCGTCCGTTGGCTCAAGAGTACCGATTACAACCCTTTAGGTAAAACAGGAAACTAATGGGTCTGTAGTTGGCAGGATTCGCTCGCTTGCCACCTTTGTGTATCGCAGTGCTGATTCCAATTTCCCCCTCAGACGGGAGTGCATGGATGGCATACGGGATCTGGAAAGGCTGCAAGCTATACTTATTTGTTGAAAGTAACGGTTTCAACCACGCTTGGGCGGACCATGTGTTTTTAGTCACTAGGCTAAACTGCTAGATTAATGGGTTCGCGGTAACAACGTCAGTAGTCCTTGGGCCCCTAGCCTTCTTGAGTGGCAGTATTTCCGGCTTAAAAGGGTTAACCGTTCACGCAAATTTTGAAACTGAAAAAGTTAATATGGTAAGGAAAAGTGAGGAACTTAGCAAAGGAGTCAATTGTAAGAAAATTTCTTGTGCGCATATTGTAACTCAACTGCTCCCTGTGTTAGCCGAAGAGCAGTTCATGAGATATCAGTCCGGACCCGTGAAGTTCCCAGTTTATCAAAAAACGATGGTATCCGCATTATTGTGGAAGGCCGACCAACAACTTTTATTTTCGCTGTCAGTAGGCTATGGGTTGGAACCGCACAATCTCGAGATATCCTGCACTGCACCGAACATGTTGCAAGTTCGTTAAGCCGATCCGGAAGCGCTGATGGTCATGTCACTTGAATACTTGGTACATTTGTTAACAACTTTTTTACTACCATGGAGCTTCTGCTCAACCCTTGTTCAAGAGCCAAGGGGTGGTAGTTAATACCCGGTCCAGCAGAAACGGGAACATAGTCAACGAACGCCTCCAAGGAAGGGCTTCCGAACTACTTGTTGAATCTCCATCGGTGGGGTACTCATTGCAAGCAGCCGTTTGCCTATCGCCACGGGACTAAGTCACTTGACAGAACTAAATAAATAAACAGGTTATTCTCGTCACTGCGAGGCACACCATCAAGAGCGTGATCATGACAATACAGACATGTAGGATCGGCAATTGCAAAAATTAGTATTTTTTGACAAACAGCTTATAAATATAGGTCTAGAGAAATTCAAAGCAGACCAGTCCGACTCCGCACGTCTTCAATTCTATGCCTTCTCTAAAACACCAAAGTAGTCGCTAGCCATCAGTTTTCTACGGAGCCCAGTTCTGTACGTGCATGCTCGAGGCCGTGGCGTATTTAGCTCCTCTGAACTTCCAATTGTGAAGGGCTCGGTTCTAGTGATTACTTAATAGAGACGACGTCCTTGCACTTATATTTCTGCAGACATCGCTTGAATGGGCCACCCCTACATAGTGTTTTCAATGTATAGATTATGGTAACAGCGCTGCTTGAAAAACGCTCCCAAAGCATCTCATCTTTCTCCCCACCGGGACAACTTCAAGAATTCCCGCGTGTGTCCAAAATAGGTTGTCCGCTGCATGTATTTTGAAGCCACATTGAAGTGTTGCACATGGTAGTGATCAGAAAGTTAGGTATAATCCACCTCTAGCGCGTAAGAACACTACCTCAACAGCTCAGCCGTCTAAGGCTCTTCACGTTTGTGCATACGCTTCAAAGATAAATGAGTCGTTGCCTAAACCTGGACAAAATCAGTCACACTACAAAACCGATACACCTCTTCGACCCCCTTAACCAGCTAGAGAAACGGGTGAAGGGAAAACCACACTACGCAAAACCGCCGCTCTTCGTTCGAAGTTGGCAATTTCTTTGTGCTCGATATCTGCTAAACAAGGTTGGCCCTGAACCCAATAAGGGAAAAGCTGCAGTAAGGCTATCACAAAACCACGCCTTCTTATAGGGAGGCCTTTCTAATGTGTTTGACGTTGATGCTTTTCGCCTAAAATATCCGCACATGGAAACCTTCTTTCAAAGTGTGAACGAATGACATCACTTGCTCTGGCCAAGTTTTCGCCTCAAGGGAGTAATTTCGACTTTATTAGCCCTAATTTATAGAACCGAGTGAAAGTGGAGAACACCGTTGAGAAATTGCCTAGGCGTTGATTGAACGGAGTAACTGACTAGCTTGTAATTTTCGGGTGGCCCAAATAATCCGAAAAATACTGGTAAATAACCTTCTAATTCCGGTACTTAAAGGTCAAAGGATGGGTTACGTGTTACCTGGGCGAATATACCTAACCTAAAAATCATGCTAGATGAGACCTTACCTTTAGCTCAGAGCTGCAGCCATGCTGGCTTTCTTTCACTAATGGTTCGTGGTCTAGGGGTATCCCAGATAAGGGGTAGCGCACCTAAGTACCACATTTCTCCTCTATTGAATGTACTGACGCTGGTTATAGGGGCATAAGGTATAAATTGTGGGAACACCGTGCCAGGTGTTGTAACTGCAATCCTATTTAGTTGAGTTCAAAACGAGTGCAGCTCGCTAGTTACTGGCTTTGTCTACGACTCCTACTTGGGAACAGGAACCCGTTTATTGGATTTGGTAAGAAAATACCAAGGAGGCAAGGACTGTCTGGTTATGTGCGAATTCAAAGCCCTACATCTCGCTTGGGGGCTGGCTAACGCTGATTTACCTTCTGATACTACATTTGACTTTTTACACGAAGCCGTCCCGAAGGTTTAATCTGATTCAACATAGCTTGAGCCTACCCGGATACTTCCGGGAGTGTATCTGCAAAGCCACGACATCTCGTTGACGCCTGCAATCACAGATGCCTCCCACTTAGCTGTTAATCGGCCCTTTGGTATAGGTGCTAGTTGTGCTATACTCTTTTCACGGGATTGACGTCTCGCTATTGGCCACAAGGTGGTCTACCATCAGAAATTCCGGAGGTTCTGAGCTCTTACCTCTACGCTAGGGCAAAGGCTTTATAGCATCGAATGTTGCCCAACCCTTGTGACTCAAGGGTGCCTTGGATCACTTGTATTTAAAAGGATTCCCCTCGTTGGAACTGTCACTAGTTTTTTCAGAAGACACTTTCTAAGTGTGCTCCTTGGAGTAAACTAGAACTAAGTTGCCTGATAATAAAACAAGAAAGCTGGAAAGGAGCTTTAAATTTAACCTTGCAGCCAAACTTAGCTCTGGTACAAGTCTGTTAGGAATGTATGCATCACAAGAAAACGCGAGTGACCACAGTTTTGCAAACTTTGTTGGGCTGAACACTCGACAAGGGCTCCGAATGCAGATTTTCTAATCTAGGACGAGCTACCATGATCTGCACTTGTGTTCTCAACCTGTTTCAGGTTGGCGATGCAGCATACGAGGCTACAGCCTAACTACTTGCCTAGCAGCATCCTTCAGTTTATTGGATGGGGATACCGGTTCCATGGAAACTCCCGTCTCCCTCTGCCCCTGCATCCATGTGAATCAGTACAAAAATTTTCGCAATGCTACTTCGTGCGCTAGGTGTTAATTCTGTACCGCTTCCCGATGGTTTTTTAATTTTTTCATCAATGCCATAGCAGTGTATACCGCTGCTCCACTGTAGTAACTATATCGGCTCTCTTTAGCTGCTGGCCGCCTAACTACTTTCAGAAGAGTGCATCCTAAGTCCATATACACAGTTGCGGGGAAGCGCCATCCTGCTGCCTAACGAAGGAGTTGCCAAACACCAGTGGTTTGTGCAGTTTTGGTGTGGATACATAAACGTTGTCTTCGAAAGTCTTGGAAAACCCCGAACTTCCACTCGCTGCACAGCATTGGTTCAGTAGGTCCCACCACAGCGCTTCATACCTGCGCGTGGCTAAAGCAAAACTTGCAAAATCGTCAGATGCTGGTAAGCGACTGGATGCTATATCCATTGACATGAACAACGCGTCTGGGAAAGTCTCTCAGTATCGTCTTCTCATCAAACTTACGATAAGCTGTGTTTCCTTATGGTAATGCATCACAGGAGAGCATAACGAGCTTTCGCGGGTCGTAATGCACAAGAACATCTGCTGATGCAAAAGCCTTTTAATCACCGTACAAGCATTGTGGTGAAAGCTGCTCCACTTTTATAACTTGCTTTTACATAAGAGGTGAAGGAGCTGATGTAGACGTGTTGCCGCCGATGGTTTGAACCTTGAAAACTGGGTAACGGCACACCATAGTGAATGTAGCTCATGAAACTTTTAGGTTGCTGGCGCTTCAAGTAGTACTGTTGTTTTTCCTTTCAGTGAGCACCATCCTCGCGATAACCGATATCCAGGGTGTTATACACAGCACAAGACATTCACACTTTATTTTTTTAAACCCAACCAAGCGTCTGGTAACCACTTCAAAACGACATAGAAAGTATGCAAGTTTTCGTTGATAATACCTCCAGCAACCAGGATGTCATCTACGTACGCACTGCGGTTTGTATGTCCATCACCAGTGTGTCACTAAGACGTTGAAACTGCTGGGACCGAGATTGTCCAAATGACTGGCGTGTATGCGGATTACTTCAAGGTGAGTGCTATTGGCGGTGTATGCGCGAGCTTGCTCATCGTGTTCATTTTTCTGGTAGGCGAGGCTCAGATCTAGTTCGCTAATAAGCTTGCCACAGGAGACAAGCGTAATGGTCTGCAAGCTTTGGCAGCGCATAACTGTCTAGCTGTATACCTAGTAGAGCGTAACTTTATTGTCCCGGCAGGGTCTTATGGCATCCTGGTGCTACAATACTGACACTACAGGGGCTGCCTAGGCCGAATATTAAAGCGGCTTAATGGAACCCTCCAGCTGTGGTCGTCGCAACTCACTCGACTACAACACGGGGGGCAAAGGAAGTAGATGGAGATTTGCGTAATCTCGGGATCTCCTGTGGTTTCCACACTAGATCAGCAGCGTAAATTTTCAAGGTATCTTGTTTAGACTCAACGAACAAAACGTTTCTGCAAGGCAGCAGCCAACTGTGCATGGGTTTTCAACAGGCTGACGTTAAACTTGATGCTGGGAAGAATTTTAATTCCGTCACGACCGCGTATGTTTAAGCCAGATCCTCCAGAAACATACACACGTGTAATTCGTTTAACTATGGTGGAAGCTGCGTGCAATAACTGTCCCCACCTGGATCAGCTGTATTGCGTTAGCTTGCAGTTCTATATTTTGTTACTACAACTTTGGTGATTTTGATAAGGCATACGGCCATATCGGTAACTGCAGAACTGGTAGACGTTTCAAACTCCACAGTTTGCCTTTTCGCCTTGACAAACACGACAGATGGCTTTTCCGACATTACGTTATGATTAAAACCAGCCATAGTATTAATCCATTTTCAATGCATGTTCCCGGTGAGGTATTACGCCGCTTTATTTTGCTCGGATGCAAATGATTTCCGTTAGAAAAGACACTAGCTGAATTTGACCTTTCTACCACAAGTCCGCACGCCGAAGGAAAATGCTTACAGTCAGTTGAGGACGAATAACGTTCACCGCAGGGATAACGACTAAATTCTCTAAGCTACGTAAGTTGAGTTGCGCTTTGAGCACAGTCTGGGCGGCTTTATACATCCTGGGTGGTCACTTGCTTGGGGGAATAAAACAGCTACATTTTTAACCTGGTTTGCATACGGTCGAAAAATATCATATTAGGTTTCCAAAGTAAGGAGCATTTCATCCTCGTTTAGCAACCGTTTTTGTGCCTTCTAATAGACAGCACCCAAAATTAACCTGTAACAGCGTCGCTTCTTCGAAGCGATTTGGTAGAACCTGAACATAGGCGCAATCGGGACGGGAAAGAAGTCGGGAAATACACTCAATTGCACACTCATTCGACGGTTGTCGCATTGTGCATTTGTAGCTTGCTGCAAACGCAAGTGGCTTCCCCCACGTTTGTTTGGGGAATAGGATACGGATCCTAGCTACTTTCGCTAAGTACTTGAAAAAGGTCGTAATGTCTTTTGCCCTCACCGCCGTGTAATGGCTGGTTGAACAACCATGTGCTGCCAGCAGTGTGCTTCGGGTTAATCCCGGTCCAGCTAATACTTTAGTAGCAGTGTCCCTAGACGTGTTGGGTTTTCCCCTGGCAAGCGTTCTGTTTATAAAAAGCCACATATGGCTACGGAAAAACACTGTGACGGGGCAGATATGACGCGCCAGTAAACAAAGGAACTGCCTCGCCCTGCAGGAGGAGCTTATACGTTACGTGAACCTCAGTCACTTAACATACTTATTCTGATCCCTTTCTATTTTGGCGCATTCACCGAACAAACGCAAAATTTCACAGTAATACTAACAGATTCACATAACATGTTTACTTACGCATGCACCCACATACAAACGACACATACATACACACATATATCCAGTACGTACTGGTTAGATCGTAATATTTCTGTACCACTGCGCGTTGGCAATACCACGATCATGTCTTTGAAAACGTACATCGCACTGTCAAGCATAAATCATTTATTTGTTTATTTATTCTTGCCGCATCGTTTAGCGTATTGTTGCTATCAAGCAGCAAAAGTATCTCGACTGAACTACTAAAATTATTTCCCACTTTGTCCATTGCTGAATGGTATATCTTTCAGTTGGGGAATGCTTAATTGGTTGGGGTGCCGCAAGCGAAACTGCCATGAGTAATCCCATAAATTTCGTCGCCAATATGTTACCTCCAAGCGAAAGCAGAACAGCGGTATGGCAGTAGGAAGACTTTAGTAGCAAACGAGAAGCGGTACACGCTACGCAACGCAGGAAAGCACGTAAAACTTGTCTGCCAGGATCTTCATCTGGGAGCGAAAACAAGTTCTGGTTCAAAGCGAATCAATGGCGGACCCTGGTTGGTTGTCACACTAACACGTATGCACATAGGTACCTACGAAATGCGCTATGTTCGCCAGTTGGCGTACCCTAACCACTTCGTCGGTACTTCACTCGCAGATATATTTCGAGCGAAGAATTTTGGTGTAAGTTTGTTCTCATATCTTTGAAAAAGCCGTGGTAAGATGAGGAAGTCATTAAAACCAACACGAAGCTTGGGCTAAAAGTCATTAGCTCCGATGACTCCTGCAATCTTCCAACCCTTGATATTATCACCACCTGATTGCACTTAACATTTGAGATCTCCAGTTTAGCTGACTGGGAATAAAGTCTACACGCAAGGATCAGCACACTACAACAGAAAAGCCAAACTCCAATACCTCGACCTACTTACTCACATGCACCATTCTTCACCTGACTCTCCGGGTCATCTCATTTTTCAACCGTATTCAACAACTAAATGCGGAACTTACCAAAGCCATTCTGTTAGCCAGTGCATAAATTTGGACCTCATATGGCTGCGAATAGCAGGGTAAACAATCAGCCTGTAAGATACGTTGCCAGTTATACCTTCCTGTTCAAAAGAACCAGGCTTTGTTCCAGACCGTGGTGGTGTTTTGCCTGGCATGCGTACGCTCCATAAAAATCCACAACTGTCTGTTTAACAACACTGTAACTTGGCGAATGTGGTCCGCCACCGAATATTGTTACGGCCCACACGTTCTCACTGGCACGCTACGCAGAGCGACTTTTCACAACGCATCAAGGTTTTTCGTTATGTACCCTGTAAAGCTACCTCGCTGTCTGTACTTTCCGTCACTACCCCATATATTACGCTTTTGCTGACGATCATTAGATCATATGCGTAAACCCGGACTACCATCACACCACCAATGATGCTTTACCTGACCAAGACCTTACCCATTTCGGTAACTTCTATAGATTGTGCGACCAGCCCATATCATGCATTGCAACGTGTCCGTTGCGGAACGTAATGGCTTGTAAAGTCTTGAGCATGCTTGATTAGGGGTGCTCGATAAATGCGAAAATAAACTATTTATTTATATATACATCCCATCCTCGAATATTGCTAACCAACAGGTTACCCATGCATGAATTTCGAGTGCGATCTGATGGAAAGGTTTAGGGGCAAAGTTTGAAATAAATCCTGGTGACTTGTGGTTTTCCTTTATCCGCTCGACACAAACGTCCGAAGTTATTCTCACTCGGATGCCGTCAGTGGCTACGGATCAGATGTATACAAGATGCTTTCACAGGGGACTTCGGTCTAGTAAGCTCCACCAGCCTTTCCAGTTCAACGGAGCTAACTCGACAAGCGAACACAATCGAAGCTCTTTAAACTGAGGTCACACAAGGTCCGTACTTATATTCCTCTATCTGCACCCAGTAGCGAAACGTTGGAATAACACAAAGGTGGCTTGTACAGATCTTCTACAGAGGAATGTTTCAAGCAGTTTTGGTTGCACACATAAAGGTTCTTCGGAACCCATGCGGCCTAGGTTTTAGAAACTGTGCCCGGTTTCCGTTCGGCCCCATCTGGAATATTGCATCCAGGCTTGACCACCTTGCCTCGTCCTGAAAGAGAAACTGACTAGAGAGTGCGTTTCCGTTTGGTACCAGTTTGATCGGGTGGCGATGTGAAGGAACGAGCCCACAGCGTATACGCAATATATGAATACCATCAATGTACTACTAAAGCAGTGAAGCAGAAATGTTTCTAACTACCTACTGGCGTTGCTCATTGGGTAGTCCGGGTTAAGCACGCTACTGTGCTTGTTACTGCGGTAGTGTTCCAGTAAATAGTAAATAAATAAATAAATAGTTTATTCTCAGTTTCATAGCGATACACCAACTCAGGCATGATCAAGGTTTAGAAACAGATGTGTATCACGACGATACATCGGGTTCAATCGTGTGTAGTTGAAACGGTGTCTGGAAGAATTGATATGTGAGTCTAGTCGACTTGCCAGTATGTAGTTGTGGGAAGTGACTTTATTCAGTGGCGAGTCACATTCGCCAAGTCGCAGTGTTGTTAAACAGACATTTGTGGCTTTTTATAGGGAAAACGCTTGCCAGGCAAAAACCCACCACGTCCTGCAACACTGCCGTAAGGCATTTTGAACATTAATGTTAAACTGGCAAAGCCGCTTAACGACTGGTTTTACCTTCGGTTTTTCGCAGAGTAATGGCTTCTAATTTCCTCTGTTAGTTGGACAGGTAATTTGATCGGGGTCGCCATGCTTTTTGAGGTCAGTGGATGAGAGGGACATCGCGATTATTCTTCTTGTTGCATGTCCAGGTGAGCAAAAGTTCAACTTTTCCGCTGTCCAGATTTTTCAGATGTATAATATATGGGAATATGAGGATAGGTCCAGTTCTCCATACTGGACAAGGGTTGCGGTGATTGTAGTTCAGTCCTTTTGGAGTTCTACCATGCTCCATGTAAGTCCTTGTGGGTTGTTACGTCCGCCTTAGGCCAAAACTGTTCCTCAGACCAATCCCAGATCTCCAAGAAGTCCCGGACCTCGGAGAAAAGGGAAAGTGAGGGACAATCGAGCGAAGACCGCAAGAACAGGCATGGAGTTGAAAATTGTTAATGTCTTGTGTTAAAACGTTTGGGCTTGAGACAAAAGCATGTAAACTGTGCAAAAATAATTATGCTGAATTTGCGATTGGAGTATACTATAGAATCATTAGCCGTATGAGTGGATTGCTAACTCCTGCGTAGAGACAAGAGCGTTGTACCAGTAATTAAAGTACGAAGTATCAGTTTAGTATGAGCCAATGGTTGCGTGGGGAGAGAGCAAAGAGAGTTAGAATATTGGTAGTGATTATCAGGTGCATGAACAGCACGTAGCTAGCGTAGTCCGAGAGGGAGCGCAGAATAAGTGAAAGTACATAGGTTGCCGCGAGAGTGACGTAAAGATCATTTGGTGGCAGGGCAGCGGAAAAATTGGATGCAGATATTCTAAAGGAATAAAGGTTACTGAGATACAGAGTGGCTCCTAACAAGCACTGAATCATCGCATATGCATGGCGCCTATGGCCACTAGCTACTTCTGAACAGAGATGCCGAATTTACGACGACCGACAGATGGTGGCGCTAGGAGAGTCTCAGTGGCCAGATGTAGCCATTGCAATCAGACGCTTGTTCACTAGTGTATGCCTATAGGGTCGCTGTGTATCAACAAGCCAGTGAAGGTAAGTGACAGACATTCCAGCGGAATGTATGATGGAAAGACAAGGAGTGTATCCAAGCAAGCTGAAGATCTGCGCAGAAGGAACATGGAGCATACGGCGAAGTGCTGTAGTAGTGAGGAAGAAAAGAAGAACGGCAAATGGTTGCGCTAGGATAGAGAGTATCAGTGGCCAGCAAAGGCATTCGGGTTAAACTTACAGAGAACCAGTGGATACCTACAGTGACAGAAGAAGTCAACAAACCAGCGAAGATGTGATGCAAACAATTCAAGAGAGTAAGTGTTAGAGAGATAAGGAGTGCATCCTGGCGCAAACATCAATGCTGCCAACAATGACTCGTTGCAGCTGAAGTGGTGACATAGGTAATAGGAAGAACTGATAATGGCACTAAGGAAGAGAGTATCAACGGCTGGCAATGGCATTGCGGTGAAGCCTTAAAGTTGCTTGTGGATACCTAAAGTATTTCAGAATAAGTCAACAGACTGCAAATGTATGTGACGCACGCAGTCCCAGAGAGGAGTAGCAAAGTGGCTATTGGAAAGCTCCGGATATGCGCATAGATAGTTGGAGCCTAATAAGGATGGCTCCTGCTAAACAGAGGTGCCCAAGGTAATACGAAGTACTGATAATGGTATCGAGGGAGAGAGAATATCGTCGGCTAGCAATGGCATTGGGTTGAAGCCTTCTAGTTGCTAGTGGACACGTGGAGTATCCCAGAATAAGGCAGCAGACAGCAAATGTGTGTGAAGCAGGCAGTCTCAAAGGATGAAGGTTGGAGATAGAAGAGAGGGACTCCGAGCAAGCTCCGGAGATGCTTGGAGCCTACGACCACAAGTTGCTACTAAATAGAGAGGTTGAGGTTGATATGATCGACAGATTATGGCGCTATGCAAACCTTTCGGCGGTCAGATATAACCATCCTATGAAGCAGATTGGTCACTAGTGGATTCACAGTGTCTGCAGAATACATCAGCAAGCCATCAAACGTAAGTGATACAGGCATTCTAAATGATTACAGGATGGAGAAACACGGAATGTCTCCTAGAAGCGCTGGGTATGCGCAAAGATGTATGGAGCCCACAACGAATCACTGAGGAAAGCGTGATGAATATAAGAGGAACGAAGGGTAATGGTGCTAAGAAAGAGAATCAGTGGACAGCAACTGAATTCGCATTGAGCCTTCTAGTTCTTAGTGGATACTTACAGTGGCAGGAGGGTTAACGAACATGCGTAGGTATGTGCTGTAAACCATTCAAGTGTGTAAGGGTTGGAGAGATAATGAGTGATACCTAGCGCAACGGTGAATGCTGACTACAAGGACTCGCTGCAGCTGTAAAGTGTTGACAAGGGTAGTACGAGGAACTGGTAATGGTACAAAGGGAGAGAGAGTATCGAGGGCTGGCAATGGCATTGGGTTGAAGCCTTCTAGTTGCTAGTGGACACGTGGAGTATCCCAGAATAACTCAGCAGACATCAAAGTTGTGTGAAGCAGGCAGTCTCAAAGGATGAAGGTTGGAGATAGAAGAGAGGGACTCCGAGCAAGCTCCGGAGATGCTTGGAGCCTACGACCACAAGTTGCTACTAAATAGAGTTGTTGAGGTTAATATGATCGACAGATTATGGCGCTAGGCAAATCTTTCCTTGGTCAGATATAACCATCCTATGAAGCAGATTGGTCACTAGTGGATTCATAGTGTCTGCAGAATACATCAGCAAGCCATCAAAGGTAAGTGATACAGGCATTCTGGAAGGTTGCAGGATGGAGAATCACGGAATGTCTCCTAGTAGCTCTGGGTGTGCGGGATACAGAGTAGGATACCGAGTGGAACCTTTTCTCTATAAAATCCGCATGAATTTTTTAACACTGCGACCTTGTGGACGCGAATCATCACGAAAAGTTGCCGCCTGTTGCGTTTCCGAAGATATAACATGATACACGAAAGTCACCTAATCGAAAATTTTCTACGATTTTTTTCTTATAATGAAGATACCAGCGAACGCAGCCACAATTTTAGTCACCTAACATAATAACTCAAAATCGCAACTTAAAATAGATTAGCGACATCCGTGTACGGCCTTCTTCCTCGCTGTGGCCTCTACGCGACAACGACTGGACACCCGCGCATGCGGAGAGACTATGGATACCTTGATCTGCACCACCAACAGTTCCATCGGCACACCACATATCCAGTGTAAGCCCAAAGGATATTACCGGAAGGCATGTGGTTCGGAGCGACGATCCAAGATCACGCTCTTACAATATGCACGGCAGTCTTCGTGTCTATATGTGGAACAACGGTTATCAGACGTCCACAATTCAGTGGCCTGGCCGTAGCCCGCTACACCCTTGATGGAACCACACTTTGAGCCTAGCACTGTCGCTATGATTTTGCACCCTCTGTACGCAGGAAAGCTTCACAGTCCCAGGAACCCAATAATCGTTGTGAAGGGTGTTAGACTAGTAGGCATGCGGTCATCGTTCACGTTAAGCACAGCGGGACATCGCAACTCAGACGGGTTTCATATGACAAGCGCGTGTCAGAAAGACTGTCAGTCAAGGTTAGCCTGACTGATAATACAGAGCATGCATGTTTGGGGCACCAGGTTCCGGGTTAATCTGCAAAGCGGTCTCCATAGGGCAGCCACAGGAGGCCTGCGACCACAGAGGGCCATGGGTGGTTTCGCTGCGTCACCCACAGTTCCGTGCACACACACCAACTCCAAGGTATACCCGGTGGAATAAGACCGGGAGGCATGATGATTATAGCCATAATTCAGCAATGGAGCCAGCCCACACTCCCTCACATGCAAACACAAGTACGCAATATTTGGGGAATCAGGAGGACACGAGGAGGTGGCTGTAACTTATACTGCTCCACACTAGATAGAAGCACCCTTAGAGCCTAGCCATGCTACGAAGACAGTGCACCCCGTACCCTCCAAAATCGACCAACTGTCTCCTGGAACTGGTACAGACGAGGTAGTGGATAATAGCCATGTGAGCAAGTTGTCACTATGCGTATCAAGTGCTGCCACATTGGGGATGATAAGCTGCATCCAAGCACGATAGCAAATAAAATTGCTCAAAAACACCATAGGAATATTCCGAAATAACCGCTAACTAGCATGTCTACTAAATTGTTTCTCGACATAGCAGCGCTAAATTCAAGCGGGCAGATCAAACTATGCCCTACGCAACAACGAGCAAATGTATACGAAGTTAATGACCTTTCGCTGATGCGTAATATAAAAGTTAATAGAAGAATATTGGGGCTGATATTAAAATGAAGTAACAGGATAAGTAGTACCACAGTAAAACAATCACCTAAAATAAGGAAACAGCCTAAGCACGCGGTTAGTAAACAAATGAAAAAGCATACATCCGCCTTATGAATGCTGAGATTGTTCTGCTTACGTTTCCAGTAACACACGTCGTCGCCTTCTAGCTCGTGGCTCAATAGACCTGCCTGACACAGGCACGCGCGAATGCATGTGCTAAAACACCAGGCGCTAAAGTTGATGGAGTACAGCCCAGCAACGTTTGTCGCTTCCGCACTTGCCGCTTCTTCTCAGCATGCACGAAAGCTTTTTCTTGCACCTCGGCAACTGCCTTCGTGATCAGATCACGCCATTTACTCCGATCAACTGCATTCCATACCCGAAGCCTAAAAGCAAGATATGAACATACCTGGCTGGGCTTGATCATGTCTAGTTAACGAATCTTCGGTTTTCGCGCTTGCTGCCTCGCACACTCAGCTGACCATTTAACAGCTGCCTAGGTATTCGCGTTGCATTCTTGTGACACACAGGACCGAGGCACCACAGATGTTCCAGTAAATGCATGCAGTTCAGTGCATACCACCCACCTAAATAAATAAAGAGCTTATTATCCAACTCCTTAAGGCGCGCCTTAGCAGGCATGATCAAAGTTTTATAGAAAACGTTTCGCAGTAGGCACATTGCAATGCGTGCATAAATGGGGAAAGTACATGTGCGGCAAACAGCATAGATGATGTGGCGATTTCTTTTGTTTATGTGGGGCAGCCTGGTGTGGGAATCCGTAGGCTGTGACTTTATTCCTTGAAGAATTACATCTGCCAAGCAGCAGTGTCGTTAAACGGATTTTCTTGGCTTTTTATAAGGAGAATGCTTGCCAAGGGAAAACTCGCCACGTCCCGGAACATTGCCTTCGATTTGTTTTGACGGTATCATAGTAAAATGGTCACTTTTGCGGGGCGTGCCACCAAATGCAGGATAATGTATTTGCCAAGACCTACACTTCTGTGTCAGCAACCCTGGCTCGCCAAACGCTACCTAGAATCCGTCGCATCCACTGCTAATGAAACCGCTCGAGGCATCTCACTTCTCGCCGGTACATCGCCCACGCTTCGCTGCCGTGTAGAATAACGGACAGAACCGGACGTCTGTGAACCATAAGCTTCAGACAAACGGTAGGTTGGTGCTTGTTCCACACTCGGTACTCTAGCTTCCCGAATGCCGCCGCTGCTTTCCATACGCGGAAGCGAAGCTCACTGTATGTAAGTTGGTCAGTCGAAGCCACAATCCAAAGGTAGCAGAAGCGGTATATATTCCAATACCTCATCAACGCTGCTCTTTTCCGGCACTACTGCAGCATTCACTTTCCGTGCCAACCAAAAGACCCGGCGGGCATTGCTTGTGTTGTTGGTGAGCCCGAATTTGGCCGTTGTCGAAGCCAGAGCGCTAGTCATGTGCCGCGACTCATCTACGCTGTGCTCAAACAAAGCACAGTCAACCAATTAATACCCACGCGACATGCACTGGCAGTCCCCGCCGCACCGGTCACATGAACTAAGAACGAGGAGTACGAAAATAATGCGAGCGTCAAGAAAAACCAAATAGATTTAATAATACAATAAAACGAATAAGCTAGGACGTGAAGGGGAATGTTAAGAATTGAAGGCCAAGAGCGTCGAGTCGGTGTTCGAACTCTTTCACTGTTGGTGCCAATACCACGTTCTCGGGCAGTACATTATAGGAATCCACCACTCGGCGTGATAAACGAAAGTCCGCCCGGACTTCATCCAATCGAGTTTTGTGTAGCTTCAGCGAGTGACCTCGGAGCGATGGAAGCCGAGCCGGTTGGAAAAGCCCGGATAAATCGGGTCCGATTTTACCGGTAAGTATACGATAGGTCACGACTAGGTCACCTCGATGTTGATGATAGTGCATCGAGAACATTCCTAGCGCAAGTAGTCATTTTGGGTAAGAATGGTTCCGCAGTCCATGGACCAGTTTGTTTCAACTCTCAACACTCTCTCCACTGACATCCTTTCCCCGACTAAGCAAGGTGGACAAGCCTGGATGCAGTATTCCAAGTGTGACCTGACAAATGCTGAGAATAACCTAACAAACATAGCGCCCGTGATGGTCCCGAATGCCCTGCGGATAAGCCACAACATTATGAAACCCTTGCACGTAGCTTTCCTCCAGTTCTCACTGAATTTAAGTTCTGAAGACAATGTGACCCCTAGGTCTACAAATTGGGTAACATGGTGGAGTTCATTACCGCCAAAAAAATAACGCGTTTGGGGGCTATTTGGCCCTACTCGTAAGATGGAACACTTTGCATAGTTTATGGGCAACTGCCACAGAGCAGCCCAGTCCCAAAGTTTATCGAGGACCCGTTGCAGAGTCCGAAGTCCATCGAAGTCAGACACTATGTGCCAATACTTTAGGTCATCTGCAAACATGAGAGATGGTACCTCCAGCAGCTCGGGCAGCTCGTTGACATACAAGGAAAATAACAACGGTCCAATCACCGAACCCTGAGGGACTTCACTGAGGACTGACTGACAGAAAGACAGACTAGACCCGAAACGAACACACCTCTCTCGGTTCCGGAAACGTGGTGATCCATTTTAGTACGCCCCGGGATATTTCATAGGACCAAAGTTTCAAGGAAAGGCGAGAATATGCTACAGTGTCGAACGCCTTGGAGAAGTCATTATACACCACATCTACTGCATGACCCCGATCCAAAGCATCCGCCCAACATTCGCGTGCAACTAGCAAATTAGTCATACAGGAATGACGCTTGCGAAAGCCGCGTTGCAGTGGACTGAGCAGGCCATACTCCCGCAGGTGGTCTTCAAGCACATCACTGACCGACTTCTCCAATATCTTGACAAGTACGCTTGTCAAACTTACTGGGCCATAATTGGCAGGAAGATGCTTTTCGCCCTATTTAAAAAGCGGGCAAACGATAGCATCCTTCCACTCCTTAGGAAAAGAGCAGCTGCGAAGCGACAACTGAAACAAACGTGTCACTAAGCCGCATAACTCGTTTGCGAGTTCGTAAAGAAGCTTAGGGTGAATATCATCCATCCCAGCGGAGTTAACAGGATTTAGGGTCTGAAAAAGATGGAAAACTTTGCCTCCGAAATTGCGACGTACGTTAAACAGGACTCCTGGGGACTGTCATTGCTAGGTCAAGATGCGGCAATTGCTCATCCCGAAAGAAAGTTCCGGCATGCTGCGCATTCAGTAGACATGCTTTTTCGTGATCAGTGGTGGCAGTGGCGCCGCCGCTGCCTAATAACACTGGGATAGATGAGCCAACATTACTACGCCTTTTGACGTAGGCGAAGAAACTTTTGGGATTCGCGGGGGCTGAGTTAACCAGCTCCATCTCATAGCTAAGTCTAGCAGCTCGTAAATGACTCTTGCAAGCATTCCGAGCTTCACGATAACGCCGTAACGAACATTCTGAGAGAACTGCTCGGTAGATCCGCCAGCATCTTGCCCGTCTATTCCTTAGCTGGTGTGCGACTGAGTCCAACCATGGGAGCCTCGCTTTAGTACCCTTCTTTACCGAAATAGGGATGTGGGGGTGGGATACGTTAAAGGGGAAAGACTTAAACGTATCCCAAGCCGTCTGTATATCATCATCCGGCAAGATGATGCATGGGAAACGTACTGCCTTGGCTCTAATAGACGGAAAGTCGGCGTGTCAAATGTTCGGAATCGGGACCCTGAGTGAATCGTAGTCTCTAATGAGAGACAAGTGAATGACAAACACGTATGGTCACAGGCTCCCAAAGGGGGGCCGTACTCATGTATACTCAAAAAGTCAACCGACTGCGAAAACTAGGTCTAACAGAGAAGGAACATGATCCACCATGTATCTGGTGGGTCGATCGACAAATTGGTGTAAGGGTACTTCTAGTGTCAAGTCAACAAGCTCGGCAGCCAACCCTGTTGTCGCTGCCTCATAAGATAGGTCATGCCAATTTACTTCAGGGAAGTTGAAGTCCCCTATTATCAAGCATCTGTTCGCAGAGTGAGTGCGGATGAAGTCAATGAACCTCCTAGAAGCGCTATCAGGGCTCCTATACAGCAGCACGATCTTAAATTGCGTTGATTCGGTACAGACTTCAACTGAAAGAGCTTCCACAGTTTTATCAGCTGAGTTAAAAGTATGTGTTTTGGATATGTTTACACCACATCTGATATGCCAGGCCACACCACCGCCACGGCGATCAAATGGGCGGTCAGATCTCAGTATTGCGTAGCCCGGAATGTATAATTCACTGTCCATGACGCCAAAAGACAACCAGGTCTCAGTGAACGCGAGTACATCAGGATGGGAGTGGTCTATTTGGGCCCCTACTTCACACCTCTTGTTTCGCAGGCTACGCACATTACTAAAACTGTATGAAAACGTTTGGTATGGAGAGCCCCGGGTCGTGTGCTACCAGGATGGGCCCTGGTAGGGCGGAAGTGGACCCTCGGCTCACCACCCGAAAACCCACCAAATATAAACCTTTCCCGCCAGCTTCGCGACGTGCTTTAAGGTTTTTGATGGATTCCTTAAGCCTTATCCTATCTGCCAAAGGTAGATCCGGCTGTTTACTCACTTCGGAACGCTTTAGTTTAAAGACAAGCGCAAAAGAGCTTGGCGCTCCTCCGGTGTAGATAGTACCACGCGTAATAGACGGGGTCTACAGTTAGTACTATCACCCGAGATGTTTCCAAGCCTAGTAAGTTTTCTATCAGTAACCCCAGGAAACCCGGGTGGAAGTAGTTTAGAAACGCAAAGTTTGAACCAATGAAGGTCGTCAAGCTTTCGGAAGCGTCGCAGAGGACTCTGAGATATTCCTGAAGATAACGCTGCGGTCCGCAAATGCATCACTACGACGAGGGGTGTTTACGGCACGCGTCACCGTAGCAGTGGCCGGTGCAGTGCTTGAGTTCATATCCTCCTTAGTAGGAACAGCAGGTGCATAGGAGAAGGACTTCGGCAATGAGGTGGAAGGGTTTTCTACCTTCGTTTCCAGGGACGAAGCATCGACAGAGCCCACCGTTACATCTCTTAGCTTGGGGTTGGTTGTACCGATGGATTTCTTTATCTTGCGCCGCTTTGTCTTCGCAAATGCACTGGTCTATACAACTTCCACACTCACAACTGAGTTCAATATAACGTCAGGATGTTTACCATCTTCAGGCAGCGTCTCAAGTGTCGGTGAATCCTTCGAAGCCTTACTATTTATGCAATCCACTGAACGCACGCTGGTTCCGAGAAGGCCTGCACGTTCAAGGCTCACGACGACTAAACAAAGATAGAAGGGTACCCGCTCTATTCACCAGGGTTTCAAGTTCGTCATTTGGGACTAGACGATATGCTTTGCGCCCCACACAACCAGGGCACTTGGAAGGCAGATAATCGCTGTTTAGTAGGAGGATATACTGCTGTCTATCCCACCCAGTGCAACACTCACGGAACCAAGAACTGCAGAGGTCACATTGCATGCCCCCAGAAGAACCAGTAACTGGTTCTGAGCAACTCGCTTTAACACAAACAGCTGACGAATCGGTTAATGGGCCCGAGGGCGACTTGGAACTGACTATCTTTACCATAACGAAAGATGAAAAACTTTAGCAGATAATAGGAACGTGAACCGGGGTACGGCAGGCTACAATGCAGACAAAGTAAGCAGCAATCAGATAGAACCCGGAGTGATTCGTTTGCCCAGATTTGGACTCACCAGAACAAGAAAATTAGCAACGAAGACCAAAACGGGCTTTTCTGTAGAATACCCTCCAAAAGTTGTTCTCCGATCGAGCTGGGCGAGACTGCAGGAGCAAGGGATTGATTAGCTTCGCACGGTCGAATATCGACCCGATTTGTACTCGATCGATGAGATCTTGACAAAGGCCGGAATCTTATGCGTTGAAGTCTTCAAACAGAGGCCAATATTTCGAGGAGAAAACCACGAATAGTAGGTAAACAATATAAGATCCTCAAATGCTGGTACGCAGGCAGTTTATGCTCAGTCATTCAACGCAGTTTTCACAAAAGGCTTCCGAGAAGGAAAACTCAAGTGGAGAAACACGACAACCACGTCGTGACAAAGGAAGGCACACAATAGATTCCGAGGATGTTGGCACTTCTAAGTACTTTCAGAGTACAAGAAAACTGACAAAGCCAAATTTTCTATGTAGAGCTATTCAACTACTGTTATCAAACAAGGACTTCAGTAAAGAAAATCTCGAGCGGTGAAACACGACAAGCACGGCGTTGAATTGTGCGAAACTGACTTTTCACCCTCCAATCACTAAGGTCTGCCACATATGCAGTAACTGCTGCACTCTTCTCTTACATCAAGGTGCCAATTATCCCATTGTTCTCCTTAAACCAATCGAAGTGCTTACCGTTTGTGTGCCCGATGGTCTCCTAGGCAACAACTGGTACCCAGTCGAGAACGCGATGCCACAGGTCGTTTTATGTGATTATGTATTGCGCATCACACAAGCTTACAGCCATCACTTTCTTCAGTTCCATCATCTTCCTACAATTTCTGGGGAAAGGACGTTATACTTCTTCGGGTTCACGGCGGATGAACACTACTAGCCTTATGAACATATAGTACAATATAGTCCGCACCAATTTTTGTTCAGTGCCAAACTCAGCTCCATGCAGTACAGTGACATGCGCGCATACTGATGACGTACGATGATACAGTGGAGCAGGTGAGTGTGACAACTCCGTGGGTGTGTCCAAGTTTCTATATCACTTTTATTCAGTGCAAACCGTGTGTTCGTGCTGGTCAGCCGTGAGTGGCACAGAATGAGAGCAGCCTGTCACTGTGTGCATTCTCTAAACTAAAGCCATGCGTACTTATGGCATCTGTCCGTACCGCAGCAGCGCGCCCGACACGCTGGTCGAAATCACCTAGGAGCCGTAGTCGGCTTCTCTCTGGCACGCCATGTATCACGAAATATAAATGAGTGCAGAATCGCTTGTGCGTCTCCTCCTGATAGCAACTGATCCGACCGTAATTGCTTGTAATGGTGGCAAGCTTACCACTTCGTGTCTCAGGCGAACAGTCAACAGTCGCGCGCAGATGTCAGCGGGCTCACCCACCAGCTGGCCATTGAGACGATCAGATAGTGCAAATCCGACCCAAGTTCATGTGGCGCTGTGGTGGCGTCTCCCACCGAGTAGAATGTATAACCGGCACCAGTCGCATGCTACTTACCTTACTCGGCGTGCCGTTTATCACTAGGGTCAAGAATATCGATGTCGTACCTAGCCAGCATTATCGCGATCAGGGCAGTTCGTCACTCGGAGCGCACACACAAGTTCCGGGCGAATAGTGTGCGACCTTCCAGCACCTAATGTTGAGAGCATGGCGCTTAGGCGTACGTTTGTATGGGTGGGCAATCACACGCGTGGTGTTGGTCTCATTTCGGAGGTTTGCTCGATGTCTCATCCTTGTGCCTTTAAATAAATATCCCCACCCACAAGGCAGTAGACGTTATAGACGTTTGCGTGAGGGATTTTGACCGAAACACTTGGCTCAATAGCCAGACCCACAAGGCAGTGGGGCGCAGATCCACTTTGGGATTGTGATTGCAACCACCCATTGGGATGTGCTTAAGATCGTCCACACACTGCCTTTGAACATCTGGAACAATTCATATGTTTTATGATCGTAGTAAAAGACGCAGTTTCGATTACGGCCAGACGCAGGCGATTTGGCGGGGTTGCACTATTTTGACCAGGGGCTGCTTGGCTTGTGGCGAGTAGTAGCAAACCATTGAGCACTCGAAGGTGCTCTCCCACCGTTAAAGACAATGCGTGGCTCAAGTGTTCCACGCCAACCGAACTGTGTGCTTAGAACCTCTAGGTCTATTGTTCCAAGGCTAAGCCTTAAAGGAAGGAGGCCTCTACCACTTCTTAATCACCGAAGAGAAAGGGGTTAGGACCAGGATAATGGCAGTGCGCACCCACCTGACAGGAGAACGACTCGGGTCCTCAGCCGAAGTCTTCGAAAGGAAGCGGGTCCATCACACAGTATGTTTACTGATTGAAGTGGATTGGCATATGTCCTGGCACATAGCTAGTAGATTGGCGTGACCCAACTCCCTCCCTGCAGCCGCCGCCGCAAAGAGGCGTCTAGGAGAGAAGCAGATGGCATAATATTAGCAGCCGCGGGACGGCGAGCTGACAGGACCTAACCATCACATGCATCAGCGCACTACAGGATTTCCCATACATGCAAGCGCGTATCCAGTGGGTTATTGGTTATATGGTAACATTTCTGTGCCGTAACCGATCTTACTTGTTTGTGTTAGCTTAACATGTCATTACAGGCGTGCTTGTTCATGCTGCAACTAAATTACATATTTATTTAGGTAAATGCGTTGCCTATAAACTCACTCCCAGCTATTACACGCTTGGAAAAGCACGGTAGGCACCTTCCAGCCTTTCGGGAATCGTCAGCAGTGTGAATTCCATCTGACCATAGTAGGGCTCAAACCCGCAACTAGATGGTTGCCAATCCGTGGTTGAGATCACCGAGCTACGGGGAAAAACAACGACTATCGCGCATGAGTTACTAGATGTGACATACCCTGGCTTGCACGCAACTTCCATGCAGAGGACAGGGAAGACCCCGCACCAAGCAGCGAACATGCCTAGCTCAAGCCGCCAATTAACATGGCATTATAAGCAGTTGGGTCTGCGTATTGGTTATAGAGAAGTAGTAGGGAGTGGTGCATGGTATAGGTCTAACTTCATCATATCTAGACTCATTAAGACAGCAAGCACCCGCCCGGAAAAGCACAGTGCGCTCTTTTCCCCTCGGGAATAATCAGCAGTGCGCAGTCCATGTGACCCTGGTAAGGCTGGAACCCGCAAAGGTACCAGTACGTGGTAATGATTACGAGCTAAGGGGGAAGGCAGCGACTATCGTCAGTGAGTTACTAGATGTGATTCAGCGCCGCCCATTATTCTCTGAGTTGCACGTTACTTCCGTATGAAGGCTGTCTGAGTGAGTCTAAATGAGACTAAATTCTACCTATACAATGGAACTCCCGCTACCACTTCTCTGCACTTTATTTATTTATATACCTTAAACGGGCTGTTGGCCCGGCTTTGTTTGGTTATACAATGTTGCTGATTTTACTATTCTCCGAGGACGGTCCAAACGGTTCAACGAACCGCAGTCCGACCGGATTAGGCCGCATTACCAAGTTTCCCGCGGAGTCCCCTATAGCTGAAACTCGCTTCCAGAAAGTGGTGCCAGGCCTACGTTTGGAATGGTGGAGATACAACTAGACGCTCCAGGATGGTAACACGTAACTTTTAGCATCACTTGACCAAATCGCAACTTCACACTTCATTTGGTTCGCTGTACTTTTCCTCCTACCTTGGTATCATCTTATGTTGTAAGGACAAGCAAGTTTAATATTAAATTCTGTTAGAAAGTGAACTATAGATTAATCCCGTGAAATTTCTCCTGTATATCATTAAGAAGGGAATGTTCTCTATCAATTGTAGAACTTCATCGACCTAAACCAAAGCAGAATCACACCCTAGACAACCAACTACTGCCCACACGTGCTGCCCAGTAGTCTCTGCCAAGCCGGTATATGTGAAGCCAGGGTAAATGGTAAGCTGAGAAAACAGGCTATGGGTAAACAAACGATTGATAATACCAAGCAATAAATTGGACAGGAAGCTGAAGGTGTACATCTGTTTGGAGCAGCGTTACGTTTGGTAATACCACGCAAACGTATCCGACGCTCGAAGCACTCAACCGCAGATTCGCTAACAACGTGCTCAGGAGGCGAGCTCCAAGGTCCCGTAACTCAGCGCGACAAGGGAATTCTGTCGAAATCCGTTAACGCGGCAGCTTTGGCTGCTTTGATGTAAAACAGCTAGGGCTAGGGGTTCATGGAAATTAAAATGTCAAGAAAACTGGACCGAGCATATCCGTCAGGCTACTGTAGGTTAGAATCAAGTTTATTGCTGACATTTCAAAATTATGCAAACGTTCGGGATACTTTTGCCTGAGAGTACCTTGCACTAACCTTGCACCAACACGCCAAAGGCTCTCCAGTTCCTTCACTTCCAGCCCAAGACATCTTGGACAAGCCTGATTACAGTGATCTGAGAGGGGTCGCTCAATGTCTGAGAAATATCTCACAAACCTTTTGGTCGTTAGGACACCTATGGAGAAACGAAAAAATACCTTCTGCGGAACCGTCTAATCGCAGCCATCTTCCAGTTGTCGCCAGCATGAATTACTGTGGTGTGGATGATACGTAGCTCAGCCTGCTGCTTGAAAATAGGGCTAGCTCTTCCGCAGCTATGCTGTGAGCACTGGATAAGCTTGGAGGCCGGTCGAATTTATGGATACGCTACATAACTCCGGCAAACTGCTCCGTTCTTCGAATTGGAGGAAGATGTTCTTCCACGAAGTACTTGGGCAGTGGGGTCGAACTCACTCTGCATATAGCCATGTTAACCTAAATGTCTTACATTCACCGACTTTACACTCTTGCGACAACTGGAAGAAGGTAGCAAGCAGAGGTTTTCGCATGTTTCGGTTAATAGGACGTTCTTTCGGAATCTTGACTGGCGGCAGGTTTGCGCGACTGTTTTCGGCTTTTGTTCGGCCTTATCTGGCATACCGCGTCCAGGCTAGTCCGTCCTGCCTCGTCCGGTACAAAATGGAGCTACAGAGGGCTTTACTGGTGGGTGCTAAGTTAGTTGTGGGATTACGGGGACGGACGTAGCCCGAGCGTCTATTTAGTTTGGAATGCACACAATGCACTACAGAAGGCTTAGTGGAGACCTAATCCTAACCTACCCTAGCTTAACTGGGATGGTTGGTCCAGGTTTATGTTGGCTGTTCAGTCCCGATAGACTGTATGTGCTACGCGCTCATTCCATGAAGTTGGACAAACGGCGGTCCGTTCAGATTAGGGCGGAAATCCCGTTGGCACGCCGAGTCATGGAGCGTTAGAACATGCTTCCGGAATGCGTCATCAGGGAACCTACGCTTAAGAGGTTTGAGTGGCAAGTTGACGTGCTTAGGCGACAAAATTCTTCCGGCCCAACATTGGCTATACCACACGGGTTCACGCATGGAAACTATTTTGTCAAGCAAAGAAACAGAATTCGCATGGATGTCACCCTATCCACTAGCGTGGTTGATGATTGGAACAGCCTACCGGAAGAAATTGCAAACGCGCCATCCGAGGATGCTTCCAAGCGGCTGATAGACAAACATTCGCTGAGTATGCTGAAATCTTGCGGTTCTCACTAAAATTGCGTCGGACCCTTGAGGAACTGTATTGCAACTACAAGCAGCCAACCCAGTATGATACGGAAACGATGGAGCTGACAAAGGATTTCCCTCCTGCACTCTACAACTCAGAAAACACGAAAACTTCCTTTTCCTCAGTAACTCGCATGTTCATATTTCGAGGTTCTTTCTCTACTTTTCTTCATGCATTAGTAGTATTTTGTGTTTTCAAATAAACTTCCTTATTCTGCACCGAGTTCTTCCTAATCTTTTTGTTCACTTCACGCGACTGCCACAGCAGGGACTGCTAGGGCAGGAAATGTGAGCCTTAATTGTTTGGACAGGGTGCGATACGGGTGTTCAGTTTTAGATCTATCAAGAAGTCTGAGCACTTCAACAATCCCTGGTCAAACGGTCCATCAAAGTTGGAACACACACCGGCTTCTCCTATCGTTCCGGTTCCGCCTGAACTTAAACTTGTACCGAAAACATAGCGCGGCTCCAACTGTGGCTCCAAAGCGGAGGACCGAACATTTCACCTGATTTATAGGAACAAACCATAAGGTTGAGCAAACCCCGAACCCATCAGAAATTCTCTGAAATGCCTTAGATCCTGCAGTCACATCCACAATAATTCAGTGTCTGAGGTCTTCGGGAACCAATGACGACAATACCTCCCTTTCTGTTCCCATCACGGGAACTTCACGAAACTAGCATGACAGGGACTTATGGTGATGGAATCGTAGGCGGTACTTACTTGACTAGGATGTGAATTGGGTGTTCATTGAGTTCATTGAGTTCATTGAGTTGTAGAGAGCAGGAGGGAAATCCCTTGTCAGCCCCATCGATTCCGAATCATACTGGGTTTGATGCGTGTCGTTACGTTACGACGTTCCTCGAGGGTTCGTCGTAATTGCAGTGACAGCCGCAAGATTCCAGCATTTCCAGCGAATGTTTGTCTAGCAGCCGCTTGAAACTTTCCTCGGATGGAGCGTCTGCAATTGCTTCCGGTAAGCTGTTCCAGTCATTCACCACTCTAGTGGATAGGGTGACGTCCTTGCGAATTTTGTGTCTTCTTCGCTTAAAGAGCTTCCATGTGTGCCCTCGGGTGGAACAGTCAGTGTTGGGCCGGAAGAATTGTTGTAACTCACTTCCAAGTTCCCCTCGGAGGATGCGTCTAGTGTAGATGAGGTCACCCCGGCGACGGCGGAGCTCGAGGGAGAACAGATTTAGCTTCTGGAGTCGAATGGGGTACGGGAGATCACGTAGCCCCAGAACAGCTTTTGATGCACGTCTCTGAACCTTTTCTAGCACAGCGCTTTCAAACTTTGAAAGTGGATAGCTAGCTGGTAGGCCATATTCTAAAACTGGACGGACGTACGAAGTGAACAACGGTCGAAAAATATCGGGAGTCATTCGAGCGAATGATCTTCTTAAGGCACCTACCAGTCTCCTTCCAGTGGCCACCTTCTTTAACGTGTCTTGCGTCGTTCTAAGGTCAGAAGTCACGATAACCCCGAGATCTCTCTCGTGGGTGGTATTCCTAAGGAGAAACCCACCAATGTGGTATGCACCGTAAGGTTCGGTGCCACCCATTGGGAGAACACCGCATTTATCTCGGTGTACTGGAAGTTCCCACTTGATGGACCATTCGTGTAGCTGGTCTAGAGCCCCTTGTAATCTATCCGCATCCTCAATGCTGGATACTGTTGACCAAAGCTTGAGGTCATCGGCGTAGATCAAGCAGTCGGTTTGTAGCGCAGTCGGTAGATCGTTAATGTATAGTTTGAAGAGCTCTGGTCCAAGCACTGATCCTTGGGGAATGCCACTAGTCATGGGCACTGGAGCAGAGAGCGTTTTGTTCACTTGTACGCGCATTGTCCTACCCCTTAAGAAATCGGCAATCCAGGAGAGAAGATTTCCTGTAATGCCAGTTCCCTGGAGTTTATGTAGCAGTCGTACGTGTGGAACCTTATCAAAGGCTTTGCTAAAGTCAATGAATATTACGTCAACCCGTTTTCGTGTATCTATGGCTTCTGCTCATGTTTCCCTGGCGATGAGTAAGTTAGTGATGCATGAGCGTGCTCTCCGGAAGCCATGTTGAGCAGGTGAGGTGTGGTTTAGATGCTCACAGTGTAGCTGGAGAGCGCACTTGACTATCCGTTCCATAGTTTTGCATACGACTGACGTCAGACATATTGGCCGGTAGTTGGCCGGGTCTTGTTTGTTTCCTCCCTTGTATTTGGGCAGGACGGTGCCTGCTTTCCAGCCTGTGGGTAGGCAGCCGACTTCGAGGGATTGCCGAAACACTTGGCAGAGAGAGACGGCGACGTACTCAGCTATCGTTCTGAGGAAGCTGGGATGCAATCCGTCCGGCCCTGGGGAGGAGTTCGGGTCCAGTTCGAGAAGTAGCTTAGTGACTACTTGGGGGTTAATTTCAACTTCGTCCATAGAGGAGTAGTGTGAAGGCAAACGGTTGTTGAGCAATGGTGACTCCACTGAGTAGACCGAGGAATATTGCGCAGCCAATAGATTTGCTTTTTCATCATCACCGTAGAGGACGGTACCTTCCTTAAAAGAGGATAGAGCGGGGACTCCACTACCAGTTTTGGCATTGCGCTTCAAGTAGGCAAAAAGTTTCTTGGGACAGTTTTGGGAGTCCATGGCCAGTCTATGTTCATATTGTAGTCTTTTGTCTCGTTTTCTCAGGGTGCATAGGTTTCTGACAGTTTTGTACTCTAAGTAGCTTGATGTCTGTCCTGTGCTTTTGAAATTATCCCATAGTTTTCGACGTTTTTTCATTAGGGATCTTACTTCTTTATCAATCCATGGGGGTCCTTTGGATGGTGGTCTGCTCTTGCAGTTTGGAACAAACTGTTCAACGAGCCGCATCATCATAGATCGTAGGCGTTCCCATGCGTCATCAAGCTCTAAGGATTGCGGGATACTCCAGTCCATGTTACTTGCAGTTGGTCTTAGTCTGGGCCGGTCAGTACGCCAGAAATTTCGACGCAGTGTCCCCTGATCGTGGATTGTGAGGCGTCGTGTCCACGAAAAGGAGACTGTACAGTGATCACTCGTCCCAAGAGGTTGGAGGATCGTTAGATCTGAGACATCAGATGGTGTCGAGGTGAGAACCAGGTCGAGAATGTTTGGTGTCTGACCAGGGATCATTCGCGTTGGTGTCAGGACATGCTGTGTCAGGTTGCACTCATGAACGGTATCAAGGAGAGCAACTTCAAAGGAGTCAGGTGAGAGATCACTGTGAAGTAGGTCCCAGATCACGTTGGGGGCGTTGAAGTCCCCCATAAGAAGACAATTTGTTCCTCTGCTGTTGGTTCGCACGGAACGTAGTAAGTGTGAGCCAGGTGCTGCAGGGGCTCTGTAGACCACCCCGACCATCAGCGACTGGTATCCGTCATGAATTCGGCACCAGAGCATTTCCGACATATCATCCTTGTCACAATCGGGTTCGACAATGTGGGCCTTGAGGTAGTTCTTTGTGTAGAGGATTACTCCGCCTCCAGACCTCCCACCAAAGCGATCGCATCGAAGTAGCTGATATCCTGAAACATGAACCTCCGAGTCAGATATGTCAGATGAAAGCCAGGTTTCGGTGAACGCCATTAGGTCCGGTTGCTGTTCAGAGATAAGGAGTGGAATCTCATCTAGCTTGTTTCTGAGACTGCGCACATTTGCAAGTATTACCCGTAGTCCATTCTTTATGTTTGAGGTCCTGGAAGAAGGAGGATTGGCCTCCATCGAGCTCTCTGAGTTTTCTTGACTACGCGAAAATCCACTATGTGTAGATCTGTTTCTCCATTTGCGCGTCGAGTTCGCAGCTCGCAGACAGCTTGCCGCATTCGGACTCGGTCCTCCGGGGAGAGGTCTTTCAGAACGTAGAAGGTTTCTCCCTTGAGGCGCGGGGTCCGTCTCAGGATGCGTTGGCATTCTTCTTCATCCTGACAGACGATTTTCAGAGGACGAAACTTGGCTGGGTCCTCTTGTTTTCTGCCAAGGCGAAAAGCAGAGATTAGGTTTAGTCTTTGCTCATGCTCATCAAACAACATGGAGACCATTCGTTTAGTGAAGGCTTGATCGTCGAGCATTCTTTCCGCCTGAGTCTCTTTGTTAGATGCTGGGACGTTTGTCATTATCAAGCAGCGGTTGCAAACAGGCCGCTTGTCTCGTTCCGGTGATGCTGGTTTTGGTGGACATTTCTTTTCTCTGACAAGTTCCTCAAGCTGCGCTACTCTATTTAAGCCGAGCTTTAGTTCCACGTTTTTGGTGCTTGATTTTATCTTGGGTCGTGAGGAAATCTTCTTTGAGGCCTTGTTCTCAGCTATGGTTGTCCTTGTTTTTGCCGAGGTGCTAGCGCTCGCGACTGCGGCATAGGACTTGGGCTTATGCATAAGTCCATTCCCGTTTTCACTGGGCAACGGTGTTAAGTCCAGCGTGGTGGACGACGCGCGGCTTCGTTTCCCTTTCGGTGTAGAATACCCAGACGACGGCAGACACACTGCAGAGTTAGGTGTCTCGCTGTCCGAGTTAGAGACGGCTTGCGCGGAAGCAGTATGTACGTTGAAAGGGTGTTTCTTTACTTTACTGTCATGATAGCGAGAAAGATGTTGAACATCTATGTAGCTATATATCAATGTAGGACATGTCCCACTGACACAGTGTTACCTGTAGTAGTGAGCTAGCCCAGGTGAAAAAAGTAAAATATTTACAAGCATAGAAAAAAACTCCATGTACTTACGATATATTCTTGGATGAACCACATAGAGTCCTTCACCAGCTCCGCCGCCTATTACGGATGGGCATCGTTTCGGAAGCTGCAGTTGGTGGATTAACGGGCTCCATGGGTTATAATCATTGAACGATTCCTTCGTCAGTTTCCTGTGAAGGCTTCGTCGAATCTGGCATCCGCAAAGTGCGCGTCCAGGAATCGTTTGAATTCCGACACCGAGTTCGCTTCTACTATCCGTGAGGGCAAACGGTTCCACATGTTCACCACTCGCCGCTCAAGACACAAGGGATGAGCTACCCACTTGAGGTCAGGGACTACCAGTTTGTACTGGTGACCTCGTGTGCTGCTTGACGCACGGACATGGAGCAGTGGCCTCAGCATCGGATAAGCACCCAGATGCAATACCCGATGGGTCATGATGAGGTCCACTCGCACGCGGCGGTAGGCTAGAGTATACAGACCCAATTGTCTGCATCTTTCTTCATACAGCACACCCTGAAGACCGGGAATGAGCCGTGTGGCTATGTGTTGTACTCTTTCGAGCTTGTGTATCTCGCCCTTCGTCAACGGACAGTAGGCGGGTGAGCCGTATTCTAGCACCGGTCGTACAATGGATGTGAAGAGACGAGTGGCAATCTCTTTCGACCAGGTGCAGAAGCTACGTTTCAGCGCCCACAGCGAACGCAATGCTGTGCGATACATATTGTCCGTGTTGTCCAGTGACTTCATGTCGTAACGTTGTATAACGCCAAGGTCTCTGACGCAATGCGTCGGGTGTAGAACTTGGCCGTCGAGAGTGTACGATCGGCCCGCTCCACCTTTACCGAGGCACAGAAGTAGCGATTTTGCCGAGTTGATAGGCAAACTTACTTCGGCGGACCACATGGAGAGGCGGTCGAGGTCCTGCTGAAGTATGTCAAAGTCGTCCGACGTATGGATCACCCTCCATAGCTTCAGGTCATCCGCGAACAAGGCACACGGCGACCGAAGGAGATTGGGCACGTCGTTGATGTGAATCAGGAAGAGAATGGGGCCAAGCACCGTCCCCTGAGGAACGCCGCTCGTCGACGGGTACCAGTCGGTCAGGTGGCTGTCGACTTGCACCCTCCACTTCCGTCCAACTAAGAAGTCACGGATCCATTGGTGCAGCGAGCCTCCGACTCCGCACTCCCTCAGTTTCTGAAGGAGGATCTCGTGATTCACTCTGTCGAAGGCCTTACTGAAATCGACGTATACCACGTCGACTGACTTACGTTGGTTTACTGCTTGCAACCATTCATGCCATGTTAGCAGCAGGTTAGTGATGCACGAGCGGCCTCTCACGAAACCATGCTGTGCAGGCGTCAGGAGAGAGTTGGTCTCCAGTAGCTGGAGCAGTCTCTTCTTCACAATCTTCTCCAGAACTTTCGACAATACTGCGGTCAAACAAATAGGGCGGTAATTCTCCACTTTGCGTGTGTCACCGCCTTTTGGAATCGGTTTGACAACGGCGCATTTCCAGTCACAAGGCACGCAGCCTATGGACAGGGATCGGTTGAACAGGTCGGTTACAGCAGGTGAGATCACAGCTGACAAGGACTTGAGAATCAGCGGATGGAGACCATCCGGTCCAGCTGGCTTCGTGCTGTCTAGGCAGCTGACTAGCCCATGTACCTCCGCGACGTCGCAGATCAAGTCGGTTAGCTCAGTCGGTGCGGCGACGGCAGAGCTTGGCGCGCAGGTTTGGTTAGTTGCGAATACAGAAGCGAAGTGCGCCGCTAATGCGGACGCACGCTCGGTGCTTGAACTTAGTGGTTGTCCGTCCGAACCCACTAGCACCGGCACATCACCTGCAGACTTCAGGCGTCGCTTCACGTACGCAAATATGCGCTTCGGGGCAGTTTTAGCTGAGCAAGCAAGCTGCTCCTCAAACTGACGGCGTTTTCGCGTCTTTGTGCTGTTGCACAAGTTTCGTTGTCGCTTGTATGCCTCATAGTCATCGGCAGAGCCAGACAGGAGGAACGCATTCCATAGTCGACGCCGTTGTCGAGACAGTCGGTTATACTCTTTGTCAAACCAATGGGGTTTCATTGGTCCAACTTTCCGAGTCTTGAGGGGTACAAATTGCGCACACAATGAGTGCACTGCCCCTTTAATGTTTGCCCAGCAAGTTTCAACGGATGAATCCTGTGGCATAGACCAATCAAGCTGATTGGCAGCTAGAATGAGGCCATCGAAGTCAGCTTTCCAATAGTTGTATGTTGGCGCCACTGGACGCACACATGGAAGCTGCAGGTCTATAGTGGCCATAATTGTCGAGTGATCACTGGCCGCCATGGGCTCAAGAACTTCTATGTCATGCACTGTTTGTTCGCAGCTGGTTAGCAGCAGGTCCAGGCATGATGGCATTGAGCGCGGGGTTATGCGGGTGGGTTGCGTGATGTGCTGCACCGTTCCGGTTTCCAGTACCAGTTCGGCGAATCTTGTCTCCACTTCATTATGGCCAGGGAGAAGCTGAACTTCAGGCCATAAGATTCGAGGAAGGTTAAAGTCGCCAGTGAGCAGGAACTGCGGGCGACTCATTTGGTTTTGGACGTGTGTGAGCCAATCCAATCCGTTACTCAGTGGGCTACGATATGCCACACCCACAAGCAGTTCGCCGCGTCGTAGGTGGATCGAACACCACAGCTGCTCACATAGACCGTCAATGCTTCGGTAGGTGCTCACGAGTCTCCCGCACAGGGTAGACCGGAGGTAAAGTAGGACGCCACCGCGGCTATTCGACTGTCGATCACAGCGGAAGCACGAATAGTCCGTGATCGCAATTTCTTCGCTTGTCACTTCAGATGTCAACCACGTCTCAGCCAAACCAACCACATCTGGCCGACGTGAAGCAATGAAGCGGATCAGATCATCGTGCTTGTTCATTAAGCTGCATACATTAATGAACGCTACACGCAATCCGCGGTAGGAACCGCTGGGCGAGCTTGAAGCGTCATTGCTCTGTTTACCCGGATTCGGGGTATCCGGGCAACTGTGCGAAAATTTACGATACGCAGGTTAGTTTCACCGGCGTCCGTGCGTCGTTTCAGTTCGACCACGGCAGACTTCAGCTGCTCTCGTTCTGCGGGATCAAGGTCTGGCCGGACATGGATTTTCATCCCCTTTAGGCGACCGAGGCGGGACAGTACTAACCTTGGGGCAGTTTCGTCGGCGAACGCGATGCGCAGAGGCCGACACTTGCCATCAACTTGTTTCCCCAGACGAGTGACTTGTTTCACTCGTAACCCGGGTTCGCCAACATCCAGTAGTTTGTCGGTTAGAGACTGCAAGAATTGCACATCATGGTCATAGCGTACCTGGGGACTGGGATCAGTCGACTCAGGTGCGTGGAAAATCATGACGTTGCATAGCCGTCCCCGTGGTGACTTGCTATCGCTTGGCTTCACCGGTTTCGGTAAGGCCGGTTTCTCGGCTAGCAATTTCTCAAGTCGCGTTACCTTGTTTAGCACAGACTTTAGTTGTGACACTGTAGACGGTGATTTCGATTTGTTGTTGTTTACCGCCTTACAACTTTTCTTTTTAGGGGCCTGGACCCAGCCGGGTGGTTTTGCGGCGCCAGCGCTGGCCACGGCTGCGTAGGTCGCAGTTGCAGTTGGAGTGCCGACAGACGGCTTTTTTCGGTTGTCTTGTGAACTATGCATTGGTGTGTCCGCTGATGAAGCGGAGGAGGAGCGGCTTCGATTGCGCACAGTATGGATGCATGGAGGAGTCACCGGCGGTAGTACGGGCGTCACCAATGCGGCGTTATTATCTGTCTTTTTCGCCAAAGTCAGATTCGCCAGAAGGGACTTATCGTTAACAATAAGTCGGCATTTGTCACAGTGGAATGTTAGCGCAGAAGATGCCGTTCTTTTCAGGCATTCATAAAGATCGTGCTCAATGCCGCTGCACGTTGTGTGGGCCCATCCTTCGCACAGACCGCACTGCAGCGCTTTAGACCGAGAAGTGACATTTCTGCTGCAGCTCAGGCACTTAGATGCAGCTGCTGCTCTCGTTTTGTCGAGAGTAGCGTCCAAAGTGCTAGACGCACGGGAGGTCGCAGCTCGCTGGACCTTGCTCGTCATGCTTGATGTCTTGTGGATAGGTGTCGCTATCCAAATCACCTTGGAGGTGTGAAGGAATTTGACAGACGTCAAATTCTATTACCAATGTGCGTTGAAACACCGGTATTCAAGCGTATTTCACTTGTAAGACAAACGTATAGCAAGAATGGGAACGAGCCACCGGACGTCGTTATCCGCAGCCACTGAGTGTGGAACAACCATCAGCTTACCATTGGCATGAAGCTGATGGTGTACAAATCCATGGTACAGTCCGTTCTTCTGTACGGCAGTGAAACGTGGACGATGTACCGGCGGGATGTGCGATATCTCGAGTGGTTCCATCAGCAGTGTTTGCGACGGATTTTGCACATCGGTTGGGGCGACAGAGTTGCTGATACAGAGGTGTTACGCCGAAATGGCATGTATGCAGTGGACTGCATACTTTTGCTGAGACACCTGAGGTGTCTCGGTCATGTGAGCCGTATGGATTCAACGCGGATACCGAGACAACTCTTATATGCTCAGCTGAGTATTGGGAAGCGGAATGTGGGGAAACCAAAGTTACGTTACCAGGACATGATCAAATGAGCCTCTCACGTTCTAATCTTGATTGCAGGTCATGGGATTCGAAGGCGGTTGATCGGCGTGCATGGCGCGATCTAATCACGAAGGCAGTTGTCGAAGTGCGGGAGAAAGATCTCATACATGCAGAGAAGAAGCGGCAAGCACCGATGGGTTGTACTCCATCGACATCGAGCGCATTGTGCTGTAGAACATGCGGTCGCGAGTGCCTGAGTCACACAGGCATAGTGAGCTGAGCGAGGCCACTCGGGACCACTACCGAAGCGACGACGGGTCCTGCAGAGAACGTAGGCAGAACCGGCGCAGCGTTTTAGGCACGCTGCATTCGATTTACTAGCCGTGTGCTTGCATGCTAAGTATTTATTTCAGGTGGTGTGTTTTCAAATTTGTCCTAATGCTTTTCTTTCTGATATAAATTTCTACCTATGCTCTCTTCTATAAACTTGCACACGTCGCTTAAGCCAAGTGTAGTTAATTTCGATAACATATTCGTCTTTGTGGCATTTCCGTTAGATATACTTTCTGACCTCGTGAACTTATCTCGGATTCTTTTGTAAGCAACTTATTTCATATGCTCATTAATTTAAGATTTATGTCACCGTTTCCTTATGCATTACTCGGTTTATTTTATTTGTTATCTTTCAAGTGATTGGCTGTTGCTTGATATCCCCGGTGTGGCTGCGCTTGACAAGGTGCCTACCTGTCTATTACCCACTACTTCGTCCATACTGGATCCAGGAGACATTTGGTCGTTGCTGGAGGGGACGGGGTACACGGTCCTTTTGGCCGTGTTAGGATCAAAGAGTGGTTCCATGCACTCAGTGTGTAGCGGACTACGGTCCACCGTTGCAACGAGACTGGATCTTAACATGGTGCGACTGTTTGCGTACCTCATTGACCCATTGAGCTATACTGGGTGATGCCTCCGGGCACCTTGAGAGCTACTCTTACCAGGTTGGTCAATGGTGAGAGGTCAGACAAACTCAGTCTCCTGGTCCTCCAGGTTGGGTGTTTGAAATGGGATGGCGTCCATTTCTGTAAAGCTAAATCCTTGCCACCTCCCCGCTGCCTTGCGGACATGCTTTCGAGCCAAAGGCTTTGGTTGAGGACCCTAATCCTTCCTCCTGTCTAGGTCTGGGCGCCATGGCAGTATCTCAGCCTACATACAACCATGACATTTTATTCCAACATAAAATTCATCCTGCATCGGCCGTCGTGCAGATTATCAAGGGTCGCCATAACTGCTGCATACAGCAGGGCAGATAATCGAAAACGTGCTACTGCTGGCGCCTCCCTTTTTTCTTTTCCACCTGTTCCTCTTACTCTTATCCTGACCCCCATTACTAATCTTCCTTCTGTAATTCCCAGCTTAATTGATGGCAACCGAAGTGCCACTGGAGTAGAACCATCTGCAGCCACCATCCCACCGCATTTATCTGACGCCTATCGGCAAAAGTCCCTTATAAAGCCACGCTATCCCGTTTCCATGGCGACATTCAACGTTCGCACTCTAAGACAAACAGGTCAACATGCTGCACTCGCACGCACCTTGGACACACTGGGTATTGATGTGTGCTGTGTGTCCGAAACTAGGATCAGTGACCCTAACGGGGTTATTGAATTGACTGCACCCTGATTATCCTCTCGTTATTGGTTGCACGCATCCGGAGACGTCGATGCAGTGCTCACGGGTCAAGCTGGTGTAGGTATCATTCTAAGCTCCAAGGTTGAGCCATCGTTGGTTGATTGGATTCCGGTGAACAGTTGTTTATGTGCAGCCCGTTTGATGACATCAGCTAAGGTTGATTCACGAAGTAGTACAAAACGCTGTTTGTTCGTGATTTCTGTTTATGCTCCCACCGACTACAGTTCAGATGTTGTCAAGAACGAACTGAACGCGCTGTTACGCAGTGCTAGTAGTCCAGGGGATATGAACGCACAAGTAGGGCGTCTGAGTTCTTCAGAAGCTCAGCTGGGTGGTAATTGTGGGCTTAACTCCGAACGGACTGACAACGGTGAACGTCTGCTGGAACTGTGTGCGGATCACCAGTTGTTTCTTAGTAGCACTGCTTTTAGACACAGTGGGCGCCGAAGTGCCACTTGGCCTCCTCCTGTTGCTGGCCAGCGATGGACCCAAATTGACCACATAGCCATAAGTTACAGATGGCGTGGTTCCATCCTGGATTGCCGCTGGTTCTGGAGTACCTGTGTCGACTCTGATCATGCCTTGGTACGCTGTCGTTTCTCCATGAACTTTACCGGGAGGCGCACCAAGCGTCCCCTACGATTGGCAGCGGAGAAATTGTCTTAGCCCTCGGTCAGGCAAGCCTATCAAGGACACTGCATACCGAACTTCCGCTGTCTTGTCCTAATAACACTGATCTTCAGTGGAATAGGAACTCGGCCGCCATGCACGACGCAGGAGCATCTGCTTGTTGCACTATCCATCGTCACCGCACCAGTCACTGGATATCCGCGAGGTTGATGAACCTGTTGGAATCTAGAAGACACCTCCTGGCTGGCTCTGAACACAATGTGACCAGACGGGCTATTAGGCTTGAACTAAAGCGGAGCCTAGGTGCTGACAAAGAAGCCTGGTGGACCAGTAGGGCTCAAGGAATGGAGGAGGCAGGAGCAGTAGGCAATTACCACAGGCTCTTCCAGCTAATCCGCACCACTGGTTTCAGAAAACCAGGCGTCAGTGAGACAATCAGAGACAGCGCGGGTGCACTGATACACAATAAGGAGCGCCGTATGGTTCGTTGGGCGGAACACTTTCAAGATCAGTTCATCTGGCCCCCTGCTCCCGGTCCTCTTCCTACTCAGATGATGCAGGACGAGCTATGGACGGTTAGTTTAGAGCCTCCATCGGAGGCCGAGGTCCGAAACGCGATTACAGCCCTCAATCGTTTTCGTGCCGCTGGCCCGGATTCCCTCCCACCTGTACTATTTAGGGATGGAGTGAGGTCCTCTGCAAAGCACTGACCTTCCTATTCGAACGTATCTGGAAGGAAATGTACCGACTAATTGGAGCGAATCGATTATAGTGGCAATATACAAGAAGGGCAGTCGCACAGACTGTTCTAAACACAGGGGTATTAGCCTAACGCTAGTTGTGACAAAATTATTGCCTCGATTATCGTTCGTCGCCTCACTGGAGAACGGGAATCTCGGATTAGGGAAGAGCAGGCCGGTTTTCGCCCAGGACGTGGCTGTATAGACCATATATTTACTTTGCGGCAGTTGCTAGAGCAGCGCCACGCATACCGCAGACCGACAACAGCTGTGTTCCTCGATTTCAAGAGTGCGTTCGATTCAGTCGATCGATCGATTCTGTTCGAAATACTTGCGCGGAAAGGTGTTCCCACGAAATATGTGAACATCCTTCGTGCTTTATACTCGAACACTACCGGCCGCATCAGGGTCTACGGTGTCCTATCGAATAGCTTTCCGACCACAAGGGGCATCGTCAGGGTTCTCCGATTTTCCTAATTTTGTTCAGTATTGTCGTGGACTCTATCATGGTGTGTTCCCTTTGGGAATCTCACGATGTAGGCGTTGAAGTGCTTCCTGGTGAAAGGTTAGTTGACCTAGATTATGCGGACGATATCATCTTGCTTTTCGACAATGTTGTGACGGCGCAATCAACCCTGAATAGCCTGTCCAGAGTGGTCCCATTATTTGGTATGCACTTCGCACCTTCAAAGTGCAAAGTGTTGCTGCAGGACCACCAGCCACTCGATGACCCCTTGACGCTTGCTAACGAGGAACTCGAGATGGTTGATCAATTCACTTATCTTGACAGCTGCATCAGCAACGATGGGCGCATAGAAACTGACGTGAGCTCACGCATTGCAAAGGCCAGAGCTACCTTCTTGAACCTGCGGCATCTTTGGCGACAGAAGGGAGTTTCCCTTTGTCCGAAAGGCCGTGTATACAAGGCCACAGTGAGGGCCGTCCTGCTGTATGATAGTGCGACTTGGCCCCTTCGGTCTGAAGATTCGAGGCGCCTTCAAGTCTTTGCTCATCGTGGTCTGCGAAGCATTTCTGGATTCGGATGGCACTAGCGTGTCCTCAACGATGATGTGCGTAGGCGAGTACTAGATGGTGATAATCATGCTAGCTGCCTAGAACAACAGATAGCACTGAATAAGTTGCGTTGGCTCGGGCTCATACTACGTATGCCTGGTCACCGCTTACCTAGGAGGGCCTTGTTTAGTCTGCCAGGTGTAGGGTGGCGCAAGGCTCTCGGTGGACAGAAGTTGACTTGGCAGCGGGAAATGGAGTCACTGACGACCAAACTAGGTGCCGTTGGTCCGTCTCGCTTTCCGCACTGGAGTCCACGTGACTCGCCTTGTGCTTGGCTCGAGACTTTACAGGACATGGCTCGCAACCGACATTAGTGGCGCGTCTGCTGCCGTCTCCTAATCACATTGCCTGATTAAAGTGTGTTTGGTGCTGAGTTATCTGCGGGGTAATGGCTGATTATGACGCGTGGCAGTGAAAGACGCAAGTAAGCTGTCTCTGCGATACCGCCTTGCCTTTGCACGATAGGCAGCTGTTTGTGACGGTATGTTGTCTACACAAGGTGTATGCGCCTTGACCCTGAATATTTGCTTAGGGCATTAAGGTTTTCAGGTAAGTCCCCCTTCTCTTCCTCTTCTTATTCTTTATTTCATAGGTCCTCATGGTTGTATGGCAGCGAAGCATCAGTTCAAATGGCTGGTGTACTGCTGTTGGTGATGATGATGACGATGGACTACGGTCCAGCCACCGCCTTGTGTGCGGTTGATTCCCAAATACAGCGTGCTTGTGTCTGCCTGTGACGGAGTGTGGGCCTGCTCCGTTGATGTAACGTGGCTCGCATCCACATGCCTCCCGGTTTTGTTCCTTCTGGTTTACACTGGATATGAGATGTGTGGTTGGAGCTGTGGTTGTTGCAGCGCAAGCCACCCATGGTCCCTCTGTAGGCGCAGGCGTCCTGTGGCTGACCACAGTGATAGGCAAATCCGAAACCGGATGCCGCCAACCATATGAACTGACCACATCAGTGGTTAGAACTGCTGTCCGATACGTCGCATTCGTTAGCTCCGATATGCTCCTAGGTCCAATTCCCAGCTGTTTGATCGCACTTTCTATTCAACTCTATACCTTTTTCCATAAGTGTTTTACCCTAGGAGTACGCTTGTTTTCTACTCGTCTATCTCCATCATTCTAAACGGAATCATGACACTAATTTACATTTTGTTGGTTTACTCTCGTGTTTTGTGCATCAGGTCGTATCACCGTAAGCGTCGTTTTGCTGACTTATCTCTTATTGTCATGTTTGAATTTGTCTTCAGATTCCAAACTTCCAGCTTCTAGTGATTCGAGTCGCGGAAGTGTGGCTAGCGTTTCCGCGCTTCCATCAGGCAGACCGCATCCCGCACCGAATCAGTTGGATATGACCCCTCCAATTCCAGCATCTTCCGACACTGTGGGGCTTGCCCAAATGGAAGCTTTGCCAAATGCAGACTACTCTGAAAAGCCCATACCCATTCAAGGGCGTACAGGATATTTGTCGCCAGTGAAAAGAAGGCCCGCCACTTGGTGCAGAGTTAGAACGTCTAGTGAGGAGCTCCCTGAGCCTGTTCTGGCACGCCCAGCTTCTGCCCGTGGACGCACAGGGAATCATTCTACCTTGGCAGATTCTGAAGCACTGCGCTTGGTCCTCACTAATCATCCCGAACCCGCTAAGTCTTCAGTCACGGAGAAATTTGCGCAAGTACGTTATGTACTACTCCTCTGTTGCCTAACATAAGACCTAACAGTATACTGACTTAAGAGCGCAGGTTTCAAAACCTCGATCTAATTTCGAATTCATTGTAAGTCGCTGAATGCCTGTGTTCGTTTCCGCATTTAGTTGGCTATTGGCTCAGATCCTTGGCGCTTGTTGAGTGTTAGGGAAACAAGATCGAATGCCCACATGCTTTTGTACGGAGCTACCCTTGCGAATATTAGGTGCTTTGGGAACTTGCTGCTTGACTACACATACGGGATTACACCAGTTATTTTGTTCAGCCGATGTCGACAGTTTCTTCATCTCACCTGTATAACTGACAATAATTTGTTTAGGTTCTGAGGCTACCCGTGCATAGTTACTCGGTAGGGCATCTTGAAACCACCCAATTGGATATGAGCACCAAGCGAGCACTCTTACTGTGCATTGCGTGCGTGATTCTTCGTCAAGAGCCGAAATTGCATGTTTTCCTCTTGAAGCGAACTTGTTTTCTCGGAACCGGTTGTTGTTTGCCGGATTTCATTTCGGCTCACAAATAACCATGATTCGAAAACTAACGTTCGTTTATTTCACTTATCATAACTCACGAGGGAAGCGAAGAGAAAGAAATCACAAGCTTACGAAGAGCATTTCAACGAAAAAGTCAGGCCATGTTATTATCGGCTTTGCGAGATTCATGGGCCGCAAACCTGGCTGTCGAGCCTAAACCCTTGTAAATATGCTTCACATAACCAAGGTAATTTCATTCTTTCGGATATTTGTTCCTCATTGTGTGATCATGCACTCATCGAACATGGATGACGGGACTGACTATGGTTGGGCTGTTGGAGTACCGAACTTATCTTTCTCTGTGATTGTTATCCGAACATTTCTTGGCCAGTGAAAGCAGCCATTGCGCTTGCATACTGCAGAGAAGCATAAACAGTGTGCCGGTACTTTGCACCGTCACCTTGCTACCACGTAACCCTGACACTAGTCGCATGCGGGCCAGGGATGCTCTGGGGAGCCTCATATCTCACTCACTCGGCCACGTGCCTGGTGCTTTTCGATTCATTGAGTCGGCTTACTCTCTTGTACCTCTTTAGCTAGGATCTCGCCAGTACGGGCACAACTGACTTACTGTTGCAATTGCTTTTCGTCACCAGATTTACTGGGCCTTGTTCGTGGAGTTGTTTACGCGACCTGTTTATGCGCATTTCTCCCTTTACATGTAGTCACAGCTCCTAAAATCTTGGGTACGTCGGCTTCTACTATGTCGATTTATCTGTGCACATGTCACAATGCAGGCTTTCAGGCGCTGCTGTGGAGCAATGCGTTTGATGCCGGCCTGTAGCTATAAGGATCAAAAGCCTGTTTTCTAATCCGAGGGCGCAGGTTCGAGCTTGCGTAGGGGACTAGGCGACCCTCTCAGTATTTTTAGCCCACGTGCGACTGGTGGTACTGGTGCGGCAGCGAAGCATCGGTACTGCCTACCGGCGTACTGTTGGTGCCTTTTAATGCGATTGATTCGGGCTGTGCAAGCGGCATCTTCTTTTTTGTTGATCGGTAGTCTGCGTGGTCCCATTACTTGAAATACTTCTCGAGCTTCAACGTACCGTTACCAGACCACCGGCCACTAACTATCCCCGTAGATAGCTGATAAATTCAGCCTTTGGCATTTACCATAGCAAAGACGGACGAATAAATACCGCAACTAGTAGACTTGTTGCGAGTCCAGTTCACTGGAGCACAGCGACAGTCATTCCGCTCTACTGTAGTGAAGCACGGTCACTTCAGTTTGACGACCTGAAGCGCCTTCAATTCTTTGACTTTTGTTATCCATAGTGTATTCTTAGCGTCGAATGGCGTCACCTCGTCCGCAGCTACGTGATTTATGGACGAGTAATAATTTCTTATTATCAATTGAGTTCCTTGCATCAACAAATTAATATATTATTTAGCATCTATTTATGCACCCGCTAAGCACGCTCACCAAACACTTACGGAGCATGAATTTACCATCATCAACATCATCGTCATCATCGTCATCATCATCATCACCATCATCCTCATCATCATCCTCATCCTCAATCATCGTCTTCATACACGTCAGCTAGTGGGGGAGAACACAGCTATTGGGCCGCAATCCATTAGCAAAGATTAAGAAACCTGCATCAGAGGCACGCCAGCTGGGCCACCAATAACGGATGGGCATCGTTCCGGATAGTTAGCAGCTGGCTATTGTGCCACAAAATCGGATCGTAGTTGAAGGAGGGGGCTAAGCGGGTGGGAGAGGGACAAAGAAACTCACAGCACAAACGCTGCTGAAGTCGATTCCTAGCCATGTCAACAAGTGTGTCCAGCCAAACTTGTTCATCATCTTTCGGACCCGAACCAGGGAGCTTAGAGGCTCCAACAGATGTCAACTTCAAAGTGAGGGCCTTCACTCCTCTTGGCCAAATCATCGTTTGGCCACCCTTCCCCTTCTTCCATCCACACACCTGGCGTGAAAACAACACATGTCGCGGGAGCCAGTGGGCTGGCATGTTCAACACGTGGCCCAGCCACCGGGACCTAGGGCTTGACATAACGATGCTGAGCGGTTCACCTCCTCTTCTTGTGCCATAAACAAGGCATCAAACACATTGCTCATGCGCTGTTCCCACCTGATATGTGCCAAACTGCGAAGGCAACGGTGATCGAATGTAACTAGCCACTCTACGGTCCAGGTTCCACAACCACACAGTAGGATCAAACGTACGGCTGCATTGTACACTCTGTCCTTCAGGGAGAGAGTGATGTCGCGCCGGCGCCATAGGTGGCGAAGGTTATCAAAAGCGCTTCATGATTTTGCCATACGGTTTGTGACTTCGTCTTCAATTCTATTGGCGCTGATACAACCGCCTAAGTAGTTGAATTTTTTGTGCGACTTCTGTTTGATATCCATCAAGAGTCAGCGCAGGGTTGGGTCCCTGCCACACTTGGAGGAAAGCTTTGCACTTTGAGGGTGCAAAGCCAAGCTCGAAACGGCTGACAGCTAGTGCTGATCTGTCCAGTGCCGCTTGGCACACTTTTGAGCTATCACCTATGAATAGTGAATACTGAAATTAGAGCGAGGAGATATAAATCTGTTGCTCCATCTTAGTTAGATGGGATACCTACGCAGAATCGCGTCGCTGATCCTGCGTTTTGGCAGCATATTACAGCTGCACTACACCTCATCCGGGTGCGATACGCTCCCTATACCTGTAATCCGCAAGGTGGGCGTCGAGGAATCTCTTAAATTCCGACACTGCTTTTGCATCGATCATTGTCCCCGGCAATTTATTCCATTATTTCACCACTTGACGCTCGAAACATAGTGGGTGAGCAATACGCTTGAAATTCGGTTCCACCAGTTTGTCCGCATGTGCTGCTTGGTGCGGGAACGTGCAACAGCGGCCTCAACGTAGGGAAGTGGCCCACGTGCAATATCCCGTATGTCATTATGAGACCAACTCAAAGTCGACGATATGACAGGATATAAAATCCTAGTCTCCTACATCGGTCCACGTACGACATACCCGTAAACTGGGGATGAGCCGGTTAGCTACATGCACAACCCATTCCAGTATCTGCAACTGACCTATTGTGATCGGACAATAGGCAGGTGAGCCGTACTCAAGGACCGGTTTTATCATGGAAGAGAACGGGCGTGGCAATCACTTCAGACCAAGCGCAGAAGCTGTGCCTAAGTGCCCAAACCATTCATAGTCGGTTTCCGTACAGTCTGTTCGTGTTGTCGACGAACTTCAGATAGCTGAGACTATACCTAGATCCTTTAAGGAGAATGTCGGATGCAACGGTTGGCCGGCTGCAGTGTACATATGCCCATTACCATGCTTCCGCAGACTCATAAATGATGGCTTGACCGGCAGATCAACTTCTGCAGACCACCAGGATAGGCGGTCGAGGTCACGCTGATGGAAATCACAATCGTCGGGAGAATCAATAACCCTCCAAATCTTAGGTCGTCTGCAAACAATGCGCAGGGCGACCGAAGAAGCTGAGGAACTTCGTTGACGTGGGTCAGAAACAAAATGGGCCCCAGTGCTGTGCCTGGGGATACGTCGTTAGTGGACAGATACCATTCCGTTAGGTGGTTATCCACCTGTACCCACCATTTTCTCTAAATGAGGAAGTCAGTGATCCACTGGTGTAGTGCGCCGCCAACACCACACATCCTCAGCTTGTGGAGGAAGATCTCATGGTTCCCTTTATCGAAAGCTTTACTGAAATCAACATAGATACCATGTACTAATTTCCCCCGGTTCAACGCATGCAATCATCCGTTCCGCGTTAACAGCAGGTTGGAGCGGCTCTTCAAGAAACAGTGCTGTGCAGGCGAAAGGAGGCCTATCGACTCTAATAGCTGGAGAAGACGCTTTTACACAATCTTCTCGAGCGCTTTCGCCGAAATAAAGGTCAGACAAATTGGTCAATAATTATCCGCTTTAGTCGCGTCACCGCCCTTCTGGATCGGTTTCAGTACCGAGCATTTCCAGTTGCTTGGGAATGCACCCTCAGACTACGATCTGTTTAACAGATAAATCACAGTAGGTGAGGAAATGGCCGATAGGGACTTTGGAATTAGCGGATGGAGGTCGTCGGGTCCAGCAAAATTCGTGTTGTCAAGACTGACAAGTACACTGCAGACATCTTTCATATTGCACTCCAGTTCCGTAGGAGCTTCACACGTCGAGTTAGGCATACGTGCATGTCCACCTGTAAATATGGAAGCGAAATGCGGCGCCAATGCGGACGCGCATTCAGTGCTGGAAGTCAGAGCATGTTCACTCGACTCCTCTAACACTGCTAGGTTACCTGCGGGCCTCAGGCGTCGCTTTAGGTACGCAAAAATCTTCTTGAGGGCCGTCTTCGGAGAGGTTGCGAGATCCACTTCACACTGTTGACGCTTTCGTGCTTTTGCGCTGTTGCATAGATTCCGCTGCTTCTTGTAAGCCTCACTAGAACCAAACACGAGGAATTTATTTCACAATTGGCCATATTCTTTGTCGAACCAGTGTTTCTTCACTGGTCCAGCTCTCCTATATTTGAAGGGTACGAAACGAGCGCACAACATTTGCATATCCTCTTTTGTAAAAGGCCAACAGGCTTCAACAGATGAATCCTACGGTAGCGACCAGTCCACTTCACTAGCGGCTCGATTGAGACTATCGAAGTTTGTCCTCCAATAATTGTAGGTTGACTAACGGATACGAGTAGTGTAACGGCAGCTCTAGGCTGGCTAAGACCATCGAGTGGTCACTAGCTGCCAGAGGCTCCAGGACCTGAGGGCAATGTCGGCAAGAAGGAGTTCACCGGGGAGCAGCTTCACACATAGGTCCTGTCATGTGAACTCGATTTCCATGACTTCGCCGGTAGCGAAATTGAAGGGGAAAGGTGACAATGACCGTCGTTGTCTTACACCGCTGGAGATAGTGAAGGGCAGCGACAGCTTGCCTTAAGCCTTCACACTACCCGAGCTACGCGCGTAAAGCGCTCGGATGATATTTACATATTTCTCGGGCACACCTTTCCTTAGCAGACTGTCCCAAAAAGCACATCGATCCACCGAACCGAAGACATCTTTAATGTCGAGGAATACGACAACGGATGGCCGCCAATATATGACCATGATCCAACAATTGACGCAAAGTGAAGATGTGGTTGATGCAACCCAGACGTCGACAAAACCCGACTTTCTCCTCACGAATCTGGCTTTCACGAGTGCTAACCAGTTTTGCGGAATGACGGAAGCAAGTAATTTGGAGGAGATTGACATCAGACTGATTCCTCTATAGTTGCCGACTTCCGAACCGGAGCGTCCCTTGAAGATCGCGACAATAACGGAGCGGCTCCAGTCGGTAGGGACAGTCCCCTGCTCCCACAGTTTCACTAGTAAGTCGTACAAATCATCAACAAGAACAGGGCCCCCGAATTTGAAGAGGGCTGAATGAAGACCATTTTGTCCCGCGGCCTTATTCGACTTCAGCAGTCCGATCTCACGTTCGACTTCTGAGCGAGATGGTAAATTTAAAGGGACAATCCAAGGGGCAGGCCAATCACTAGTCGGTGAAACATCTGACTATTCCGGCCGATTAAATTGCCTTTCTAAGTACTCAGCCCAACGCTGCAGGGGTTTTGCCAAGTTGTGGACAAACTGCCCACTTTCGTCTTAAATAGTTTCACTAACACCAGATCTACTGCCCATTTCCCGCATGTCTTTACCGTGTCTACCTTATCTGGGATGGCACAAGTTTGAGGAGTAGTGAAATCACTGGCCGCTAGTTTGATAGTTTTGGTCGTGACACTTTTTTGCCTGGGGTCTATGTGGCCCATTCTGTGCCCGGCTCAAGCGCTCATAGGGCACAAGTTGTAACTGACGCCACTGGTCTGTTTGCTTTCGTCTGGTTTTACTGCTTGTGTGCAGCTCCTGGATGTGGCAGGTTCACAGGATGTCTCTCCGATGTCACGTTTCCTTCCCACGTTGACCGACTGTTAGTGACCGTGTGATTTTGACAAACTGTGACTGTCTTGACTCTCAGAGCTTTATTGATGCATTTTAAGCGTTATTTCAGGGTTCCCTTATCTTACTATCTCACATTGATACAGTCTATACGGTTATGTGATAACAAGATATCATTCAAATGTACTGATGCACTGCTGCTGTTAGCCATGATGATGCTGTTATCACATGGTCCATTTCGCACTGATCATCGCGATAAGAACCGAATAGAATGGAAAGTTGGACATCCGTCCACTTAGGTTTGATGATTTAATTCATAGGCGTTTGTTCCAATCTTCGGATTTCAATTGCAACGAGATTAAACCTCCTAGTGATCCACGGTCCATTGATCTACACTTAGAGGCACCCTCAAAGCATCTTCAGAGCCACTGGTATCTGACAGGTCATTAGTTATGGATTAGACCAATTCAGTTTCAGCACCCTGATCTTCCTCCTTCAATACCTAGCCAATTGGTGGTAACATTTACTGGCTCTTACCTCGGATCGATTGGTGTTGGGTACGTATTACAGGAGAATATCGCCCTTACTCTGTGGTTTTCTGCCATCCACCTTAAGGAACGGAGCCCCTGGTCAATAAGGCGGGCACTCGCAAAAATTAACCTACGATTGGTCGTGGTCTCTGGTGCGTATCTTATGCAGTCGAAAATTGTGCGTCAATTATTATGCATTTTCCAACGCCGCATGTGTCAGGCCACAAGCAGATCTAAGTGGAACTCCGAAGTCACATTTTGAATTGGTTCTCTCACTCTCGTCGGTTTCGAATCAATGAACTTCAGCCTGGCTCCCGTTCCGATGGACGGTGCGTTGACTTCATTTGTACTGTCTGCGCCGTGGATACAAACAAGCTTTTATGACGGTCTTCCTTGACTTACTTGCTACTTCTGCTTCTGCCGGTTCCGTCTGTTTGTCATGATGCCCGTCTTTGAGAAGATTACCAGAGAAATGTTTTTTATTCTAGTTTCTCTTGCACGACTCCATTGTCCGTGTGAAGTTCTACGGGTAACCCCTCCCGAGTTTGTCCCGGCAACCGGATTGCGTTAAAACTGAGCTATCTCGCCGTCTAAGAGACCGTTACGCGTAGTAGCAAATCCGTCGTGGCAGACTGCGATATCAGCTTGTCACTCGGACAAAGGGATTAAACCTGTGTTACTTTGTGAATCAGAAACGTGACCACTACACACTGAAGACATTAAGCGATCAGTCGTCTTTGATCACCGATACTTGCGGAGTATTGCTCATTTCTGATGGGAAGCACCGCGTGCACTGCTTGACGTTTACTAACTACACCTCTGCTGCATTGCAACTTCTATTAAAATTGGACCGTTTACCTCGGCTCGTTGACCGCCTATCGCAGCATAGATTATCTGCTAGTACTTCACTTAGTAGAGCAAAGCTATAAGATGGCCTGCCCATGACGCGGAAGAAATGCATGAAGCAATTGATTGCAAGACTCCATCGTACTGGCGCGTGCCGTCTTCGTGGTTGGCGCTGCCTCGGGTTGCACAGTATAACTACTTGGAGGTCCTACCCGACGTGGCGCAATCGATGAGTCAATAACACTCATGCATTCGGTCTCGTATCCATCTACCAGTATTTCAACTCGTTTAATTTTACTCGCTTTTTTCCTAACTCTTTGTGCTTTGCTTGCGTTCAACTTCGTTTTCCTCATCCTTGTTATAACTGAGCTCCTGGAAATGTATATCCTGATAACTGGATCCACCGAACTTCGGTTCCCGGACCATGTTTTAACCGGAATCGTACTCAACCTGCATCCTTCCACTACTGCTCCAGTGACGGATTTGTTTGGTAACCTACTGTCAACTCTGTAGTGTGCGGACGGTGTTGCTTGCTTTGGGTTGCACTTAGCTACCATGCATGCGCTACTCGGTGGACTGTTTCACAGCGTTGTACTCTTATGCTCGTGCTTTGCATCTTCAAATTGCAATGCCATGAGCACTGCGCAACCAACCGAAGTTGTCTAACAGCTTTTTATTATCTGGGAAACTGTACGATTTCTTGCGGCTGCCACCTATTACTACGGCCCATGGGGCTTAACAAAACATCTGCTGCTTATGGCGACATTGGTATGTAAGCCCAGGTTTACAGCACCGCTGCAAAAAAACGAAGAGACCAATCGTGCTTGCTCGGCGATGCTTGCGAAGTATCACTCTTGTGTGATTTGCTAACCGAGTCAGTAGTACCGAGGTTCGACAATTCGTGTTTGACGACCGACAGTCGGCGTTTTCCGTTGGAGTACTCGTTGAACTTGAGACGGTTCTGCTACCTCGGCCATGTTCTCCGCATATCTAGATGTTATCTGTCTCAGCTTGCATTGTTTACCAATCCTGAGTCTAGTTCATTGAAACCTCAGTGACTACCATTTAATGAGATGAATAAACACCGAAAGGCTCAATTAGGTTGGCGTTTGAGGTCCTACTGAATGAGATCTATCACATCATTGGTTGAGCATCTTGACGGATCTCGCATTCGTGCTAGAATTTATGACTCTTTATTATTCCGTACACTTATTTTAATCTGGCAACTTGTGTCACGGCAACTAAGTCTATCACATATGAGTACAAGGAGCATAAAACTCATTAGCAGTACGCCGTCACTTCGTTGCCACGCGACCACCACCGGTCGCGCGTGGTCTGAGTATACTGCGAGGATGTCCGCCCCTACGCGGATTCGGACCGGTGACCGTATGATTGCAAGCGAGGCGTGCAATCACTTCGACCGCCGGCCGAGCTCGGACCTAAGAAGAAGCAGCCTGTGTAAAGTGGATGGCGTAACGTTATTCTTGCAATCTAGCTTCTTTTAAGGTAATGTATCTGCCAATAGCTGTAGGTCAGTTAAAGTCTGTGTGACTTTTTTTCCTAATGGTTACTTGTCGTTGACCTTGGTGTTGCATTCGCTCCTCGCCTTGGAAGTTCACGACAAGATAGTTCTGCTTCACATTGAATTGCGATCCCATAAGAGCTTACTTGTAGCGGCCCATTCGCACATAAGTACTTCTAACCTAATGTTCCATCAATAAGAGCCGCATGAATTCTCTGGGAACTCAATGAAGCTCCTGAAGCATGCGGGTTCTCTTTATCACATTTTTAGTGGTGCTAGAAGTTTGTTGTATGAATAGCCACAGCAACTGCATGCGTCTTTATTGTGGTACAGCACCGTACATACGCAGGCTAGCATCGCGTTGCAGAGTTACTTTTCGGCGGGTGGATCCTTTTTACTGTAAACTTTTCTGCCCATTATTTTCTATTAGTCAGGGCAACTGCGAACGCCTGTTACATTTTTCCTTACTATGTTAGCTGACTTCCTTTTTGCCGGAGAACACCGGGGTTTACATTCACTTTGCATTCCTGGCGCGCCTGTCCGTTCACCGATCTTTCCAATTATCCTTCACTTTCAAACAGTCGGACCTCAATGAAGCTGATGTTTCTTTATGCTTTCGTGGATCTATCATTGTTGCAGCTTCTCCACTTTGATTTTTCAATTCAGGCCATTTGCACGTTCGTTCACTTGCCTCCACTCACTGTTTCAGTCCCTGATTCGTCCTCCTCTTTTCAATCCCTTATTCGCAGTTTATTTCACTTGACGAGGACTTGCATGTGGAGCATAGGTTTCAGTCGCCTCATTTGCATCGGTTCACCCTCAAACACTACAGTGTCTTCAAAGCGGTATGGGATTGGATCATCTTAGTCTTGATTATCTACACGGCGATTGCAACCCCGTTTGTTACGGTGTTTCTTACCAATCACGGGAACAAGTACGCCAACTTGATCTCGGTGAGTTATGGCTATTTGGGCATTCGCGTTGTTATTTGCGCTCCACCGAGAAACCGTGTTTAGCTGTGCCATTACTTTCAGTCATCGTCATTATTATACACGTTAGCTAGAGGTGGAAAACACCTCAGCTACTGTGCCGCAATACATAAAGCAAAAAAGAAAATAAAAGCTACAGGTGCATACCAGCTGAGCTACCAGTAACGGATGGGCATCGTTCTGGAAAGTTACCAGCCGGCTACTAAGCAGCAAAAATATGCAGCATTCTATTATGGTATGAAATGAGGTCTTACTTGGAGGGGGCAGACTAAGAGAGATGGGGAAAGGGACACAGAAACTCAACACGAACGCCTCTGAAGTCGACTCCAAGCCGTCAGCAAGTGTATCCATCCAAACGTGTTCATCGTCTTTCGGACCGCTGCCCGGTAGTCAGAAGACACCAACCGACGCCAAGTTCTATGTGAGGGCCTTCATTCCTCATGACCAAGTCATCGCATGGGCTCTCCTCTTTTCTCATCCGGACCCCGGACGCGCAAACAACGCACGTCGCGAGAGCATGTGTGCTGGCATGCACAACAAGTGACATAACCATCGGGGTCTGGTGCGTGACATAGCAGTGCTGATCGGTTTACTTCTTCTTCCTGTGCCGTAAACCAGGCGTCGAATACGCTAGTTGCTCACGCGATGTTCCTACCAGATGTGAGCGGAACTGCGAAGGCATCAGTGGTCGAACGTAAATAGTCCCTTTATGTCGGGCCAGGTTTCACAACCGTACAATATGGTCGAACATGCCGCTGCATTGTACACTCTGCCCTTCGGAGCGAGTGATGTCGCACCGACGCCATAGGTGGCGAAGGTTACCAAAAGCGCGTCGAGCTTTTGTCTTAGCAATCGGTTCACCGCTGATTGCTTCACCGTTTGATCACAGCGCTGTGAAACTCCGCGTCAAGCTGGCTTTCTGCTTACCATCACTCTCTGGGAGCAACCGTGCGTACATTCAACGAACAGTTTGAGCAATAAGGTTTTTTGGCTCATCATCCACTTTGGTTTTGTCACTGCGTTATCACCTTCGCCAACCTATCCCCATATTTTCGATAAAATTCAGTGCACTGTTTTCCTTACATCCGACGAAGTACCTTATGACAAGGCACGTTTCATCTCCCACAGTGCACCCTTGGAGTTGGCGTTTCTACTTCATTTAATTCACTTTTTATACTGGTTCACCGGCCGGGTCCAAACGATTCGCCATTTGGACCTTCACACGGAATGTCAAACATGTGGCCGCTGGCGCTGAGTGAGCAGGGTTTGCTTCTAGTGCGGAGTTGTGGTCACGAATGCTAACCAGAAGGCGACCTGATATTTATAATGTTTATTTTTCCTGTTCATCTCCCCTCCTATGACCCGTTCACCGAAGTGTTATGGATCTACTTGTCTTAACACACGACACCAAAGTTATACTATATTGAATAATACTTATAATTACTCGAGCAAAATGAACACTAATTTGAACCAATAAATATAGTGCGGGAGCACTTGAACTACAGCGATGAGTATGAAGGCGTCGCTGACTTCGTGACTGTGCCGCATCTGAAAGATTTAGCATGAAATTATGTAGATGATCCCGAGAACCACATTTGGTAAGATGACAAACCCTAACATCCCGTGGTGCTAGCTGGGTAGTCCGGCTTTATCCCGTTCCAAGGGGTTCGGCGAAAGTATTCCAGGGCGTGGGGTTTTTTCGCCTCGTAAACGTACCCTGTATAAAAAAACCCACGAATGCTCGCTGGAGAAGACTGCGACGTGGCGAATGGGACTGGCCATAGAATACAGTCGTTCTCCCTTGGTTCACATTGTTTGGGGGTTGTATCCCGGCAGCCCTTACGTTTACGTGATGGATTAGGCGTAGAAGGGCCGTAAAGAGCTAAATGGATTGATCACACGCACTTTGAACGATCGACTCAGTAACCTTAATTCACAGCTATAGATAATGCACTCAGTCAACAAATGGAATGGTAGACAATCATCACTCGAGAAGGAAGAAAGTAGCCTGCTAGAATGATAACCGAATAGTTAACAGTGCTCATTAGTCAAGGTAACAAAATAGGCCGCACATATTTCTGTTAAATACACAATTCAGGTCGCAAATGGCGAAGGTATATGGCCTCGGTACTACATAGAAATTGTTTGCGGAAGCATCGTGAGTAGCGTTCAGGCAGTGAGCCGATCATTTTGAAGTCATTCTCTGATGCTGCATGGCCGTATTGAAGGAGATGACAAAATTGAGCTGTTGGAAGAATTCATTTTACCTCTATGGAACCACATTGGTATATGCTCGCGGATCCTCTGAGATAAACGCCTCGAAGTGCGACCGACATATCGTGCACAACAGGAGCACGAGTATTGACACACAAGCATTGATCGAGCCAATGAGAGTAGTTTATCTTGCAAAGGCCTGGCAAGCAGTGATTTATTGTAATAAACTATTCTCAAACGAGCGGCGCGATGTCTTCCCAATATCGTATTTTAGGCCTCGGGATAACACATCAGCGGTGCAAAGCTCTTGAACAGCGAGTGCATGAAATGTTCTTTCTTCGGAGCAGTGCTCCTAGGTGGTTTACGTTCACGTACTCTCAGATGCTTCCAGATAAAGTTGTCCGGGTAGCTATTTTTTCTAAGGGCGTCGCTGATTTTCCGCAGTTCCTCATTGGCGGTATCTGGTGTGTAGATACTGTGCATTATAAAGGCAAAACATTGTATCAAGCTTCGTTTGTACTGCAAAGGTATCGCGCTGTGAAAGTTGGTATACTGTCCAGTCCATGTATTTTTTCTGTGTATTCTTCTGCTGCAAGATCCATCGGCATTGCGGATAATGTGTATATCCAGAAAAGAAAGCTGACCTCTGGACTCTTGTTCGCAGGAGAAGCGAAGATTCGCAACATCTGCAAGACTTGCTTTTGCGGTTTGCAAAGTATGATCGTTTCATCGACATATCGTGCATACATTTCAACTTCGTTGATTTATGTTCTTAGTGGGTCAGACACAGAATCATCCCGGCTCTCAGTCATAAAGTTGTAACCAGCATATTCAACGCCGCTGGACGGAAAGCTCTGGAGAACCTCAAGAAAGACTAGTGCATAGTTACACTGTCGGCCGACAAAGGACGCCTTACTGTTATAATGAATAAGTCTGACTACATGATCAAAGCACAACACCTACTCAATGATACGAACACATACCAGCCGATAAACGAAGACCCGACAAAACGCTTAGAAGGCAACATTAGACGCACTTTGCAAAAACTGGAACAAATGGGGAAAATTCACAAAATTGGAACGCAAGATAATACGACCACAAGACTCAATACTACTGCGGTTCTATGGGTTACCTAAAGTACACAAAAGCGGAGTGCCGCTTCACCCCATCGTGCGTTACCTGGAGCACCATATTACAGGTTCGCAAAGAAGCTCCGGAAACAGCTAAAACGCCTAATCACGGGATCGAAACACTCAATCAACTCGGTAGAGCTGTTCCTGGAGAAACTTAAAACCACAGCAATGGAACGGGACGAAATACTGGTCTCTTTGATGTTACCACCTTGTTCACCTCAATCGGCATCAGCTTGGCGAAACAAACAATGACGCGCCTGCTAGAGGAGCACACGTCGTTTGATACAAACAGTAAACTCGACACCAAACAGATGATGGAGTTATTGGAATTCTGTCTAACAACACTTCACTTTCGATGGCCACATTTACGAACAGATAAGAGGCACACCAAGGGGATCGCCGATCTCTGGTTTGGTAGCCTAGGCAGTGATGCAAGCGCTGGAACAAATAATACTTACGATCGCGAGACCAAAACTTTGGGTACGATACGTAGACGACACCTACGTCATCCTCAAGCGTTCCAAATTGGAGGAAACACACGAACTAATCAACAATGTGTTCGATGGCATCCAGCTTACCAGGGAGGAGGAGAACAACGAGCAGATCCCATTCTTAGACCTACTCATACGACGGACTGGTGCTGAACGATTAGAAACAACGGTCTACCGAAGATCTACACATACGGACCTGATCCTCAACTACGGAAACAATCATTCAGAAGCCCACAAAAGCAGCTGCGTGCGAACCCTTTTCAAATGAGCACAAACCTATTGTAGCACACCACAGCTGAGACGGGCAGAGGAAGACCATCTCTTCAATCTGCTCAAGCGGAACTCGTACCCAAAAGGCTTCATTCTACGCTGACTTGCGCCACAAAAGGCTGTTCAACACACCGACAGATGCAACAGCTGAAAAGAGAACAACTCTGCCCTATATCAATGGAATTTCTGAAATGGCAGCGAGGTTTTTATTGCCTTTTGGAATCAAAGTTGCACTCCAGCCAACGGACAGAATTCGCAGTAAACTATTCAAAATGAAAGATAAACTCAGCAAAGAGGAAGAAACTGGTGTGATTTATAAGACCTGCTGCCGGAACTGCGACAATTACTACGTGGGACAGACTGGAAGAAAGCTTTGCACAAGCCTACACGAACACAGCCTGGCTATTCGTCGCCACTATCAGAACTCTCTGATGTCAGTGCATATGGATGCCGAGAACCATCAATTGGACCTAGAGCATGCCAGCATCCTCTGAAGGGTTAAAAGCCGGCAAGCACCTGAGTTCATTGAAGCCTGACATTCAAAGCAGAACTCGATCAATAAGCACTTGGACATCGAAGTCGCTTACGAGGCACTGCGAACCAGGCCCCTGAAGCCGCACTGATGATGTTGCCTTGTGAGGCAACGAAACGTCTGCACCATAATCACTTAGCTCGGAGAACAGCTCAAAATCTTCATCCACACCCCGAGCTACGGATATTCTCATTTATTTTTCATATCCTAGCTTTGCCATAAATAGATCAGCCGAAAGAGGCCCCAAGGGAGATCCTGTGGCCACTCCATCAATCTGGCGGTACATTTTGCCATCGGATCTGAACTGAACGTGTAAGGTGCTACGCAGTAACACCAGTCTGAGTAAACTTTCTGGAAAAGCTGCTGAAATGTGCAGCCGTTGAGCCAATTCGCACGCATTCCACCGTTTCGAGCAATGGAATGTTGATAAACAGCGACTGGACATCAAACGATACTATCCTTTTACCTGTAAGGTGGAGGTTATTTAGCTTCTCAACGAATTCGAAGGAATGCCTCACACAGTAAGTTCAAGCCATTTTTCGCAACGGCTGCAGGTTTTCCATCATCTATTGGACCAGAGATGCTGTGGAGAACCGATCATGTCCAAGATTGCGTGCACTGGGCGCCTCCCATATGAACTTCCGGAAGATCGTGTGATATTGACAACCTGTAATACGGGGATGTAGCCTCCATTTTATTGCAAAGGACCTTGAGGATACAAACACCTAACTATGTCGATACTGCTCGTGTGAAGCTTTCGGAACTGGGGAGGTTTGTCTCGCAACAGATGCTTGCAGTGACAAATATTTTTGATGAATTAAGAAGACCTTTTGAGGATTATGTGGAAATGGTTAAGTTAAAAATGGGCGTAAGGAAACAAAAGAAGTCGCTTAGCTCATACTTTCAGGCTCCACAGCTGTTAACCTTCCCTGTGAATCCTGAACGGTATGTGGTTAATCTCTCTAATGTCACACACAACCCGTCACAGCTAAAAGTGTTATCGTTAGGCCCCTAATTTTGTATTCCATGTGGAAAAACTGAGTAGGCGGCTTTAGAAGTGCAATTTGAGAGTCCAAACGCAATGCTTAATTCCCTACTTCGTCTAGTAATATTGAGAATTTGATGTCGAATCTGGTGTATAATTGTCCCGAATACGCTAGGGATAAACCTACCAACAAGCGTGTTATCACTAGGGCACAGAAGCAGTCACTTAAAGAGTTGTGGCTAAACAAACAACTAATCATCTGTAAGCCAGACAAAGCTTCAAGTGTAGTTCTAATGGATAAGGCCGATCACATCCGTAAGATGCTTCAAACATTTAGTGATGAACGTAAGTTTCAAAAGCCAACACCGGGAAGTGATAAGATAATTAGAATAATGCCGGCAAATCTCTTCACAAAGAATGAATTTTTAAGACTGAACCCTTCAGGCTGTCCCCTTTCAAAATTACACGATCTTCCGGAAGTTCATATGGGAGGCGCCCAGTGCACGCAATCTTGGACATGATCGGTTCTCCACAACATCTCTGGCGCAATAAATGGTGGAAAACCTGCAGCGGTTGCGAAAAATGGCTTGCACTTATTGTGTGAGGGACTTCTTCGAATTCGTTGAGAAGCTAAATAACCTCCACCTTACAGGTAAAAGGATAGTATCGTTTGATGTCCAGTCGCTGTTTATCAACATTCCATTGCTCGAAGCGGTGGAATGTGTGTGAATTGGCTCAACGGCTGCACATATCAGCAGCTTTTCCAGAAAGTTTACTCAGACTGGTGTTACTGCGTTGCACCTTAAACGTTCAGTTCATATCCGATGGCAAAATGTACCGCCAGATTGATGGAGTGGCCACAGGATCTCCCTTGGGGCCTCTTTCGGCTGATCTATTTATGGCAAAGCTAGCACATGGCCCACTAAGAACATATATCAACGAAGTTGAAATGTATGCACGATAAGTCGATGAAACGATCATACTTTGCAAACCGCAAAAGCAAGTCTTGCAGATGTTGCGAATCTTCGCTTCTCCTGCGAACAAGAGTCCAGAGGTCAGCTTTCGTTTCTGGATATACACATTATCCGCAATGCCGATGGATCTTGCAGCAGAAGAATACACAGAAAAAATACATGGACTGGACAGTATACCAACTTTCACAGCGCGATACCTTTGCAGTACAAACGAAGCTTGATACAATGTTTCGCCTTTATGATGCACAGTATCTACACACCAGATACCGCCAATGAGGAACTGCGGAAAATCAGCGACGCCCTTAGAAAAAATAGCTACCCGGACAACTTTATCTGGAAGCATCTGAGAGTACGTGAACGTAAACCACCTAGGAGCACTGCTCCGAAGAAAGAACATTTCATGCACTCGCTGTTCAAGAGCTTTGCACCGCTGATGTGTTATCCCGAGGCCTAAAATACGATATTGGGAAGACATCGCGCCGCTCGTTTGAGAATAGTTTATTACAATAAATCACTGCTTGCCAGGCCCTTGCCAGCTAAACTACTCTCATTGGCTCGATCAATGCTTGTGTATCAATATTCGTGCTCCTGTTGTACACGATATGTCGGTCGCACTTCGAGGCGTTTATCCCAGAGGATCCGCGAGCATATACCAATGTAGTTCCATAGAGGTGAAATGAAGTCTTTCAACATCTCAATTTTGTCATCTCCTTGAATACGGCCATGCGGCATCAGAGAATGACTTCAAAAATCGGCTCACTGCCTGAACGCTACTCATGATGCTTCCGCAAACAATTTCTATGTAGTACCGAGGCCATATACCTTCGCCATTTGAGACCTGAATTGTGTATTCAAGAGAAATATGTGCGGCCTATTTTGTTACCTTGACTAACCAGCACTGTTAACTATTTGGTTATCATTCTAGCAGGCTACCTTATTCCTTCTCGAGTGATGATTGTCTACTATTCCATTTGTTGACCGAGTGCATTATATACAGCTGTGAATTAAGGTTATTGAGTCGATCGTCCAAAGTGCGTGTGATCAATCTATATAACTCTTTGTGGCCCTTCTACGTCTGATCCATCACGTAAACGTAATGGTCTGATGACAGTTTACAGGATTCCGTTTCTGTAGTTGGTTAGGCGCAATCTGATGGTTGAACGCTGTTTCCACTGAATTAATCCTTGGTATTTGCATCACCGTATTTTTGTTAGTCTCTTGATAGCTTTTCTTTTCGCTGTTTTACTTCGTAAAGGTCTAACCGCATCGGTGTTTAGCCCAGCTGGTTCCAGTATTTGCCGAAATCATACTCTGACGCATCCGACTTGCAGGCCTGCATAACACGCGAGGATGTTTCGGGTCAATCCAACGAGGCGGTTAGTATATACTGTTTCGCTAACCAAACGAAACTGGCTAGATGCCGTTTGGTCTCTGTTTCAATCCTATTTTCTTATGTTCTAATGGCCGTCTCGCTGTGTCGGTTTCAGCTGTGTCCAGTTATTTGGTGGTTGATTGTACTCAAATTTTGTCTTACATAGTGGTCTTACATAGTGGTGATAGGTCGAGGGCGTTTTGTCTAGTATTTTCACCCTGCCATCTACCTTCGCATCCGGTTTTGCCTAAGGCCGTCTTCACGGAAGTCTGGAACAACGGTGTTGACTTTCCTATCAAATCTGTTGTTTCCCCATAGAAGCAATCACTTTTCATCACAAGATTTTTCCCGTATTCTTTCGTCTGCTCATAAAATTCGATAGGGATACCGAGCGGAGCCTTCCTACCTGTTGTTCAGCAACTAGTCGTCTATGTTTCTTCTCTCTTGCAACTGGTGTCGTTGTTGATATTGTATTATCATTTGCACGTCTATGGGTTAATAGTTCTCAGCTGACGTTGCCCACCGTTAACCCCACGTTTGCTCCGGTTATCTCGCAATCTCTCATTGACGCATCTCCGCTTTATCGGATGCAACCCACATCATTGTCAGCGACCTTCTAAGGTTTAGTCCACCGGTAATCGACAATGGTTCTTGGGCACATCGGTCCGGAACACGACTTGCTGGACAGTGTTTAGAATCGGTTGGTAAAATTTACATGCACGAAGAGAACCGAGCATGTTCTGTCTACAGTTTTCCTTTCAGTTGCATTATATTTGGCAGTAAACCCCGGCACCTTTGGATCCTCTATTTTGTCGCTCGCCGGCCGGGATGAAGCCTTTGCCCTGTGACCCAAAGGTCACCTGTTCCAGTCTGCGCAGATGCGGGCTGGACCTCGCAGTATGCCTAACCCGTGCGCTGTTCGTTGTGCCCACATGTCAGAGAAGTGTCGGCGCGACGCACTGCTGGTGTGGTTGTTTCCACTCATGAACTTGTCATTATCCGAAGGCTTGTATCACGACGGAACCTGAGTCGATTTGGTCACCCATAGGATTGCCATAATCGGCGTCCAGTCGTTTGTTTTGATGGTTACTCGAGCTTAGTGTCTTCGCTATTTTCTCTGGTGAGAACTTATTCTGTATTTTGTTTCCGGATATCTTGCAGTCAAATCTGTCTAAGGCGACCACTCAAGGGACTGACAAAAAGTGACCGCTTTGCATAGGTGTTCACCATAGGCAGGTTCATGCATAGGGGCATTTCTCTTGGGAGAAAACAGGGATGTTTTTAGCTGGTCGCCATAGACGGGTAGTCGCTATAGCAGTTTGGATTGTACTTCTCTGCAACGGATCTCCCCCGACTATTTCATTCACATCTAACAGGAAATAGTGGTAAACACCACAGGTTGCACCGACTTCTCCTCGGCGTTTGCGGCAAAAATTGTGTCACTGATAATCAGCAACATCATTATTCTAAATCACAATACGAAACGTCACCTGTCTCGTTGGCCGGAGCACTACAGTTGACATCCCGCTTTTGCATGACGTGGGCCATGGCTGGTTGACTTAAAGATTCCAAACGGGTCTGTGGTTTGAATAGCCGTTATAACTCTAGACCTTCTCTACACTACTGGTCTGGATTCTCATATGCTTTCGCTATCCAAGCTTGACTGCGAGATCCTCAGCAGTGATGTCCTTTATATGTTCGAAACTCTATTGGAGGAGATTGACCTTATCAGCTGCAATTAATGAATCATAGGAGCTACATTTTACAAAGTTAGTCGCCTAGGTTGTTCAACTCAGAGGAGCATGAACTTGTCACTGCTGGGGTCGGTGTGAATCCCTTGCCTACTTGTTCCTCGCTTTGTCTTCGTTTCGAAACCCCCAACAAGAGACGAACAGGTAGATCTTTTAGAATGGAGATGCCCTGATGAGACGCCACAGTTACCGCGGACAGATTATACCTGTGTCAACTTCAACTTCGCTATTGATGAAGTCATGAAGATTGCATTTACAGGACATGACTTGGAAGGTGTGGAGCTACTCCCAGAAGAAAGACTTCTTGACTTAGAGTATGCAGACGACATTGCTCTCATCTGTGACAGCTCCCAGACGTGCCAAGCCGCGCTGGACAGATTAGCACTGGCTGTCAACCGCTTCGGGCTTTGCTTTGCACTATGGAAATGCAAAGCGTTCCTCTAAGATTGGCAGGGATCGCCTCCTGCCCTGAAGGGTAGAGTGTACAATGCAGCGGCACGTTCGACCTTACTGTACGGTTGCGAAACCTGGCCCCTAAGATCGGCGGACATAAAGAGGCTAGTTACGTTCGATCATCGGTACCTTCGCAGTTCGGCTCACATCTGGTGGGAACACTGCGTGAGTAACGAGCGTGTTCGACGCCTTGTTTACGGTACAGAAAAATGATCTGAACCGCTCAGCACCGTCATTTCACGCACCAGGCTCCGATCGCTGGGCCACGTGTTGCGCATTCCAGTCCACCGGCTTCCACGACTTGCGTTGTTTGCTCACCGAGTATGGGGATGGAAGAAGAGGAGGGGTGGCCAAGCGATGACTTGGTCGAGAGGAATGAAGGCCCTCACTTCGGAGCTGGCCTCAGTTGGATCGTCACGGCTCCCTGGTTGGGGTCCAAAAGATGATGAGCACGTTTGGTTGGACACACTTGCTGATATGGCTAGGAGCCGACCTCAGTGGCGTTCCTGCTGTGAGTTTCTTTGTTCCTCCCCATCCCTTTTAGCCTTTATCTCCATCTACGATCTCATTTCGTAGCGTAAAACAATAATTTTTCTTTTTGCCTGGTAGCCGGCTGGTAGCTTACCGGAACGATGCCTATCCGTTGCTGGTAGCTCATCTGGCATGCAACTGTTGTATTTATTTTCCTTTTCCTTTATGTATTGCTACACATTAGCTAAGATGTTTCCAACCTCTAGCTGACGTGTATAATGATGATGATGATGATGTGTTCATCGATCTCTGGGGCGTTTTCAACACAACTGTCATTATGCGACGACTCACTGCTCTTCTGGAGGGCCGAATCAGTGATCATGGTTGATTTGGCCGCTTATTTGGGCCTCCTCACTCATGCAGGCCACTCACTATAATGGTTTTCCTTGACCCCGCAATCGCTCTGTTGCTCGTGCCAGCTTGTGACACAGCAAATTTGAGCGCGACGGTACAGGGAAACTCCTTCCTGAGTCCTGGTTAAAGTCTACATGAAATTGTCTCCTGGGTCCCTCATGATAATTGAAGTTCATCAAGGTTATTCCACACTCCTTTTCTCTTTTACTTTTTTGTGATTATCATAAACGATTCTATCCTGTCAACCTCTTCTAAAGTGGAAGTACTGCCAGATGGCCAACTCTCAACCCTTGAGTATACGGACGACCTGTTTATTCTTGTGTCTGGCGCAGTATCCATGCTTGCACTACTGAATAGACTGACACGTAGCGCTACACGCTTCGGTAATCGCTTCGCACATTCGAAGTAAGAAAAGAAGAGATAAAGGCATCAGCAGTACGTCGGTACTCAGTGCCGACGCTTCGCTGCTGCGCAACCACCACCAGTCGCACCTGGGCTGCGAATAGTGCGAGGGTCGCCCAGTTCCTACGCAGGCTCGAACCCGCGCCCTCGGATTACAAGATAGGCTTGTGATCCTTAGGGTTAATGGCCGGCCACATCCAAAATATAAAGCACCGTTGCAGGACTGTGCTGATGCCACCGTTTCCAAACTATCATGGAACAGTCATTGATACTTATACTGCCTGTGTTTGTCGCATCACATCACACCGGCATGGGTATTTCACGCTGTCGGTCGGTCGCTCTTGATCATCTCCTGCGGAGTATTTTTTTTACATCGGTTGGATCACTGGGTGCTCAATACTGAACTCATTTCGCTTAGAATTTGCAGAGAAATCCTCTGATGCTATATTGGAGAGTGCCTATAAAGCTTGAAACGTATGTATTGGATATGTCATTTCCTCCGGATACCCGTTTGCCACTTTTCTTGGTGCGTATTGTATGACGTTGCCACATCCTACGCGAGGTGTTGTAGTTGGTTGACCATCAGTTAGGTGAACGTTTCTGTGCTCTACTACCCTCAGCATCACTTCGTTTGTGTTCCACGAACTCAGAGCGCGGAGCATGCGTTCTTCACTCTATGGTTTGACCTTTATATTCTGTACTCACCGAGTAATTGTTCTGCCTTCTCCTCCTTCGTCTTTTCAGCATTTACCTAATTTTATGTTCAGTTCAGTTCAGTTGACCAACTATAATCCGAACACCGAGGTGCGGTGGATCCAGTTGCCACGACTCATATCGCAAGAATAACAATAATTAACAACGGAAAGATAGTACGGCTAAAAGTAAATAGAATGTACAGAGAATGGATGCAAGAACGAAGTTCATTAAACTAATCAGAATGGAACGAAAATTAACACCCAGATGAAAGAAGTCGGAAGCAGGAACACCACTGACTACCTGACTGCGCAATGCCAGTTACGGTCTCTAACCATTGGTGTGGACCATGCCGAGGCTCCCATCCAGGAGGACGGTATGCACCAGCCTGACTAAGCCTCCATTCAATTTCTTCATGTCACTATGTCGCGTCATGGACTGGTCACCCCACGGTTTCACCCAACTTGGTGCAGCCACGGCGTCTAATGTACGCCGAGGAAGCCGGTCAACATGCATACGTAGGACATGGCCTAGCCAACGTAGGCAATTGCGATTTAGCAAACACTCCAGTGCGACACCACAAGGCTTCTTGCCAAAAAACCAACTGTCGGACCTCAGCATTGCTCACTCGGTGTTCCCATCAGACGTGAGCAATACTCCGCAAGCACCGGTGGTAAAACACGGCCAAGCGTTTAATGCCTTCGCCGCAAGCTTACCATGTCTGTGATCCATATAGTAAGTCTGGCCGTACCTCAGGGTTGTACACCCTACCTTTCATTGACAGGCTGATATCTCGCCGTCTTCATAGATAGTTGAGTCTCTAAAAAGTCATGTGGGCCTTGCTGATATACGAAGTAATTTCCTCAGTGATGTGGTCACCAGAGGTGACACAACTACCAAGGTGTGAACCGATTCACCACTTCCAGTGGCTGTTCAGTGATAGCTAGAACCGGAGGTGTGTCGGTCCGGTCCTGCAACAGTACTTTGCACTTTGAAGATACAAAGCACGTACCGAAGCGTGCAGCGCTACAGGTCAGTCTATCCAGTAATGTTTACATAGACACTGCGTCGGACCCAATAAGAGTTATGTTGTCCGCATACTCCAGGTTTGTCGGTCGGTTACCTGGTAGAACTTTCATTCCGGTAGAGTCTGAACGAACGGAGTCACTCATGGTCATTTCAATAACAAAACTGCAGAGGAAAAGAGATATAGGACAACCCTGGCGAACCCCACTTGTGGGGAACTCAGGAGACAGTTTCCCGTAGACCCTTACGCGGCTTCGGGAGTCACGGTAGAAATACTTAAGAGTGAAAAAGGATTTAACCCACACGCCCTTCATGGATAAGCAATACCACAAGCTGGCGCGGTCAACAGAGTCCAAGGCAGTTTTGAAGTTAGGGAAAACCACCATTGTCGATTGTCTGTATGTGTCTCTGCTCCAGCACTTGGCGAAGAGTAAATATGTGGTCGATACAACCACGACCAAGGCAGAAGTCAGCATGGCTTTCAGTGATTCGGTTCTCATGGGGACCCACGTGAAGAGTTTGGATGCAATGGCATAGAGGCTGATTCCTCGATAATTTTCGCACAAATTACGATGGACACGACAGTTGACCGTCGTCAGTCTGAAGGAACCTTTTCATTGTTCCAAATCATGTAGCGAATCTGGTCGACAAAGGGTCATCAAAGGTGAAGGATGGTCGTCGGATCCTGGAGCCTTGTTTCTTTTCAACACAAAAACTCATGTCGAATCTCTTTCAAAGTGGGAAGCGTCACATTTGCTTCCCTTGACGGCTCAGGCGATTTGGCAAGCGGCAATGTTGCAGCAGGCCTGCTTAACTGCTTTTCTTTTTAAATGTTCCTTCCAATGGGCTAGTCGATGACGCTGAGAATGGATCAGCTGCCCGTTTTTCTCAGCTGATGTTTCGCCAGCGAATGGCTTTCTCGGACCCGTGTTCCGGATGAGCTGGAACAGAAATCGGCTGTTCCAAATAGCATTGGCTTTCTCCATCTCACGGGCCCTTGCAATCCATCAGCGTTCCTGGTCGATTCGAAGACACCTTACGTCGTTACAGAGAGTTATGGACACGCTGAAATTTTGTGCCCATTGGCACTTGTTTCCGGGCTTCGATTTCGTGTACGCACGGAGCATTCGCATCGTGTCAACTTGTTATTAGTTTCCAATCCCCAGGAGGTTGTATGGATCTTGACAAACCAATGATCGATCATTTCAGGCGTTTGGCTTGCGTAAATGCGGGCGACGTCGCAGTATCCCTGACCCGCGTACTGCTATTGGTGGTAGCGAAGCGTCGGTGTAGAGTGCCGATGTTCTGTTACTGCGTTTTCGCTTCTATTTATCTCAGCATCTCTTTGCACTATCTTAGCTAATTGCTTGCACGATCAGTGTTCGCAACTTAACAAGTCGATCATACGTGGCAGCTGTTCATGCGATGTGGAAGGTTGGTGGCACACCATCACCGTGTCTTATCCGTTAGGCTAAAATGTATCCCATTGTCCTCGACTCACCAGAGAACCCGTTCAGGGATGCTGCAGTGTCTGGTCTACAATATCGGACATTATGGTCTCACAACGTTGTTCTGTATGCTTCGAGCTGATATTTCAAATGCACTGTCCTACTTGGTTTCTTTACCCTGAGTATCACTGAACCTCTTGCCTTTGCTCTGGTTCCAAGAAAGGATGGTCTCTGTCTTGGTCTCACTAATCGATCTATCACTTTTGTGCGTTGATACCGGCTCCCTGAAGTGACTGTACTTTTCCTATACGTTGATGCTTTACGTCTTCGCCGGTCATCCACCAAGTGTGTGCTTGTAAGCCCTTATTCTTTTCGCATCTTCATTCATACGTCGTGGTTCTCTCTTCTGTTGCCGTTTCCGGTGTTACTTCCTCTTTACCCTTGCAATACCGGTGTTTTCTTTTCGTTGCATATGCATCTATTGGACCGTATGATTTGTCTACTTGATCGGCTGTTCTTATGTGTGTGCACACACACCAACTCTTATATTCTGTGCGCACCTGTAGCCGTCAGTAAATCGGCACACAAAGTTTGTATAGACCCATCTGAGTGATGTTTGCTTTATGGTATTGTGTTTCTTCTGCCAGGTGCGGATGGATAGATGGGCACACTGATTACGTCCGTCAACATTGCACTCACTCTGTCTGTCTTTTGACACACACATAGTATATCATAATGCGGATGACTACCCGATGACAGGTTGCTTTTGCACCACTAACATCGCTATTCTGTTGCCTCGTTCAGCATCTCACGCAACTCTACACTAAACTTCTATGAATACTCTGGACTAGATCGAGCATATCCAAACAAGCACATCCTCTTAGTAGAATTGATTCTCTAGGCATGTTACGATGTGCTAGCAGCAGATGCTCGTTGAGTAGACACGACTAAAAATTGAGTACTCCATACTCTGCTTACGGTATTTTTTGCGTTTCCGGTATGCTTTAAAGTGTCACGACGTCTCGTCCCCCCGTACGTGAGATGTCAGCCATAGTATGTCTGACTCATTTTCAGTGACCGCTACTACTCGTATCCAATGACTATTTGGTGACAACGCACTTCTGTTATCAGATTCATAAATGGCAGTGTTCCTCCACAACTAGCAGCGCTTCTGAGCGATTTTGGCCCCCACATTTCAAACCGTACTGACTCTTTTCCAATCTACTTAGTTTCGATCACAAAGTGCTTGACACAGATAGTATTTTGGCCTACCAGTTCTATCCACCAGCTCAGTTGACACGTCGATATCCTCACTGTCTCACCCTCGACCGTATCGTTATGTCGTAAAGGTGCCGGTATCCAATTCAACAAACTCGATTCTATCAGACCAGTGAAGCATTTGCTATATTTATGCGTGGCGTCCGTGCCTGACTTGCCCTGCAAGTATATGTGCTTTATGAGCCAGTCATTTAACGATGCGATAGTGCATCGGATCTTACGGGTTCTCACATTTCCATCGCCCAGTTCCGTACACCTATGTTCACGCGATTCACTCAAATAAACTTTAGCTTTTATCGGAGTCCGTTAGTGATTGGTGTATCTATGCGTATTGAGTACACGGTTTGCTTTGCTATCTGCCTTTCTCCGTCATCATTCCCTTGATCTGACCATGCGGAGTCGTTGATTAGTTCTGTTTCATGGCAAATACTGATTTTTCCTGGGCCACTGTTCCTTACGCTTTTCGATGGCCTTTCGCTGGTATATATTTTTGCCTGTTGTAAGCAGTCGGCTTGCTCAGTTCGCCTCTGATGAGAGCATAGTTAGGCTACGAGTGGTATAAGCCGTCAGCGTAACTGTATTTGACTGTTATCTGTTTTCTTCATGTCCATCCAGGTTTCTTTGAGTCCAAAATTTAACTGTACGGCTGTCAGGCAGTATCATAACTCTCCTTTAGTGGCTGTTATACCCTCCCGCCATTTTGAAATATCGTTTGGCGCAGTAGTCATGTTGCACTTCCTTAGGTTAACTGTACTCAATGCGAATCTTCCTGACCGGTCTTTGATACACTCTCTGTTATTCTTTGTTATGTGTCACTTGCAACCATCTCATAGCGTACGTTTTGCCGGGGTCATGCTTTTCTTGAGACAGCAGAGGTCATTGCTCGTTTATTTTTCATCTCGGCTTTGGGTATTCTCCGTTCAACGGAACGACCTTGTTCAGATATTTAAACATCGCTTCCGCTGGCAACCAACTGCTTGTGTTCTCTCTACCAGTTGTTTCCATATCCACTTGGTCAGCTAACCTGGCCGTCCGTCTGGCGTAAAATATTGGCAAACAATAATTGGAGTTGTCATGGGCTTTTTACCTATCATCTTGTTAACTAAGGTCACTTTCACCATTAGTTTACTTTTTTATCACCTGTTGGACTCTCAGCTTTGACGTTTAGCGCACTCCACGCGACCCTTCTCAGGCGCCGTTAGTTCAAACACCACTTAGGCCACGCTTATTGGCCACGTGTACGATGAGTCATCTTACCTTCATTTTTTCTATGCGTCCTCAGTAGTGAGCACCTCGACATGTACTGATTCTTCGCTGCCATGTAACTACGGTGATTCCACTAATGAGGAACTGTAACGGGGAGATAAAGTGTCCAGTATAAAACTGCAACGCACCAACTAAACGTTCGGGATCATTGCACTTACCAACACCGTACACTGCCAACTCGTTGAACGTCATGTGAAGCTAAGGCGACATCGACAAGCCGGCTTGTGAAAAGCCAGTTTGTGAAGAAACACACCACATATGTCGGTTGTGAACCATGCCTTGTGCTGTCTCTGGCCAAATACCGAGTGAGTCTCGGAAGGTGAGATGAATCAGTGGAACGCGATCAAGTTATCAGAGGCTCCATTTTTTCCTTCAGAGTGATCGATGGCACCCCCCATCTTTGCACCATTTAACATCGGCTAAACCAACTATGACTACTTTGGGAACGTAGTTAACAGGTTTAAGAAACACCTGTCCATATCAGTGCATCTTATTTGGGCTTGTCAGTTGGTTTAAGGAACTAACCCGTTCATCGGCACTAAGCAAATTTCTGCGCACCACTCCATTACTGATACATGCTGTTGACACCAGACACAAGTGAGTTGAAATCTCTGAGGAAGTTTAGTACCGTTAGGTTTATGTAGCCAAGTTTCACTGCTGTAGCGGAAACTTTCTCTCTATGTGGTTCTGCGTACACTATCCCAACACCGAGGATGATCTCTTTTTGTTGCTTAAGTCATAAAAAATAGAGAATTGATTCATGGCCTCTGCAATACGTCGCTCATCGCTGTAAACTTAGTTGTCAGGAAACTTGGACTGCTCAATTATCTCCTTATTCCTCACCATCACAAGTGCCCAGAATCTGTTAAGTGATTGATGGTTCTGCAACAGCAATTCGCGATGGAACCGCTGCAGGTAATTTTTCGGCGTTGATCCTATCACCTTGTGGTTGTCACTTGGTATGGTAGCGTTGTCTGCGTAGCTCAGATGAGCAAGTTTTCTCCCTAGCGTGAACGCAGTACTTGCGTTGTGAGATTCCATAAATCGCACGATCCTGACTTATGGTAATTGTTGTGGGACAAGCATCCCATGACGAAGACTGATTTGGCTTACCTAACTACTTCATGGTGCCAGCTGGCTCGTCGGAATTTATCTCGTTTCCTTAACTGGTTCAATGGAAGTCTTTCAGGACATGATTTGCTTTTGCCTGATTAGGGTTCTCCCCACAAAATGTCACAAATGTCTGACAACACTGCGACGTAACGGATGTGACTGATCCCAACGGAACATTGAATTCCAGTTGATGGGCTAGGCCTCATTGGCGACTCAAATAATAACTAATAAGGTGTCAGCTGTATGCCGTAACGGCGCTTCGCTGCCGCGCGATCACCACCAGTCGCGCGTGGGCTAACCATAACGCGAAAATACCCACATCTACGCGGGCAACTTATCAAACGAAAGATACATGGACCGAGATATCGGTCACCAGCTCCCAATGGGCGTGACTCCCTGACTACGCTCTGATACCTTGCGGGTAGGCTATTCATCCAAAATCTCGGGTTAGCGTCCCTTAAGTCAATTTACTTCTGCTTGTGTACCCGGGTATTACCACGCCTCTGAACAGACTGTGGGCTGCTGTGTTCGGTTTCCTTTTCATGGTCACTGTGTCTTTCTTCGATTTCCATGGTTTTTGATGGCTCTATGTCTCATCCTTGACTACTGTAGACAAATATGTATATGTACGCAACGCTGACCTTTGGGTTCGAATACATGACATGTATGCTGTTCACATAAGAGGCTAGTTACGTTCGAGCACCGGTGCATTTGCAGTTTCGCTCAAATCTGGTGGGTACACCATGAGAGCGCCTTGTTTATGGCACGGAAAAAGGAAGTGAACTGATCAGCATCATTTTCTCACGCACCAGGCTGCGATAGCTTGGCCACGTGTTGCGCATGCCAGCCCACCTACTCTTGCGATGTGTGTTGTTTGCGCCCGGAGTTGTGGATGGAAAAAGAGGAGTGGTGGCCAAGCGATAACTTGGTTTCGGCTCGAACCTGGTTGGGTCCGAAAGACGATGAACACGTTTGCTTGGATGCACTTTTTGACATGGCTTGGAACCGACCTCAGTAAGTCCCTTTGTCCCTCTCCTCCCGCTTAGTCTTCCCTTCCAATCACGATCTCATTTCCTTGCATATTCTAAATTTTACATAATATAATTTCTTTGTGGTACAATACCAGCTGGTAGCTTTCCGAAACGGTGTCCATCCGCTACTGGTGGCTAAGCTGGCGTGTCTCTGTTTCGTTTTTTTTCTTATCTTTTGCGGCACAGTAGCTGAAGTGTTTTCCACCTCTAGCTGACATGTATTATGATAATGATAGTGATGTTGTTCACATACATGGTGAAAACGCCTTCCTGGGTGTCGAAGAGAACGAAGCGCTAGACTGAGCCAGACGAATTCGGGAAATTGAAGGACTCTTTTGCATTTCCACTTAGTGAAAATGTTGTCTGTGTACCTCCATGCCATGGTAATGCGAGGAGCCAGATTGGAGTCCACTGTGTGCATCGACGCTGAGCCTTAGTATGTCACTGCTACATGAATTCCTGGGCCACATAAGGGGTCAGTATGCGGAAGGGGATCATATCGTGACTGAACTCAGCTTTGGGACCTGATATATTCGTCGTATTTACTCCCATTTCGGCCTTCGAAACACACTACTTATTTTTGACTACTCACCCATGTCAGCGACGAGAATATTACCAGGTTGAGACTACTCTTAATGTTGGCGCACCATGGGACTGTAAAATGTGTTGCGAGTAACCTTGATAACCAAAATCGCAGCTGCGCTGAAACCCATGAAATTGGACTCCAAATCCCTTTTTCATGCAACTGATAGTCTTCCAGAGTATCGCTGTCTCCTTCTCACTCTACTCGCTATGGTCATCAGACCCACAGCCTTAACCGCTCAGATCTTTGGCCGCCCTTACCCAATTAACTTGAGTACCCCCACTGCTATAGGTATCATGGTACTACTCTCATTACTTTGTCTGGAATCGTTCATTGTACACATCTCGTGTTTTTGTGGCCGCGCGCTCATTATTACTACTATTTCTTACCCGGCACACTCAGATTTGATGACTCTTGTCCTTGAACTCTGCCCATCGACTTAGTTGGGATTTTGAATAGCAGTATTCGCCAAGCGGTACCCCCGCGACTCGGTGGCTGAGAAGTGGATGTTTCGGTGAACGTCCCAAAGGGTTTCGGGTCGCCGTTCCGCTATCTACACAATTCGAAGCCGGCCGTGGAGTTCGTTGTTTTCGGACTTTCAACCCCTCACCAGTCACATTTATTCAACTAACGTCTCCATTCTTAAGCCACTGCTTATGGTGTCCGCTTGCATGACTTCAGTGTTCATTATACACCGTCGCTTCACCAAATTGAGGGAAACCGCTGGGTGGCCAATCCTTGACGTGGCATAAAAGCTCATCATCTTCATCATACACGTTAGCTGGAGGTGGGGAACACCTCAGCTACTGTGCCGCAATACACAGAAAAAAGGAGACAAAAATGCAACTGGTGCAAGCCGGCTGAGCTACCGGTAACGGATGGGCATCGTTCCGGTAAGCTGCTGTGCATCAAAAAAAGTACTGTGCGAAACTATATAAAGCTAAATAATGAGATCGTGGTTGGAGAGGGAGGCTAAGTGGGATGGGGTGGCACAAAGAAACTCACAGCACAAACGCCACTGAGGTCGGCTCCTTGCCATATCAGCAAGTGTGTCCAACCAAACTTGTTAATCGTCTTTCGGCCCCCAACCAGGGAGCCGTGACGCTCCAACCGAGGCCAGCTCAGAAGTGAGGACCTTCATTCCTCTCGACCAAGTCATCGCTTGGCCACCCCTCCTCTTCTTCCATCCACACCTCCGGCGCGCAAACAACGCACGTCGCGGGAGTCAGTGGGCTGACATGCGTAACACGTGGCCGAGCCATCGGAGCCTGGTGCGTGAAATGACGGTGCTCAGCGGTTCAATTCCTTTTCCTGTTCCGTAAACAAGGCGTCGAACACGCTCGTTGCTCACGCGGTGTTCCCACCAGATGTGAGCTAAATTACAAAGGCACCGATAGTCGAACGTAACTAGCCTCTTCAGGTCCGCTGCTCTAAGCGGCCAGGTTTCACAACCGTACAGTAGGGTCGAACGTACCGCTGCATTGTACACTCTACCCTTCAGGGCGAGAGTAATGCCGCGCCGCCGCCATAGGTGGCGAAGGTTAGCACAAAGCACTTCGGGCTTTTGCCATATGGTTCGTGATCTCGTCTTCGATCCCAAGGGCGCTGATACAACTTCCCAGGTAGTTGAATTTTTGAACGACTTCTAGCTGATCCCCACCAACGGTCAGCGTAGGAGGCGGTCCAGACCAATCTTGGAGGAACGCTTTGCACTTCGAGGGTGCGAAGCAAAGCCCGAAGTGACGGACAGCTAGTGCTAATCTGTCCATTGCCGCTTGACACGTGAGCTGTCACAGATTAGGGTAATATCATGAGCATTCTCTAAGTCAAGAAGTCGTTCTCCTGGGAGCATATCCACACCTTCAAACTCTGGTTCTGTGAAAGCGATTTCCATGACTTCGTCAACCGCGAAGTTGAAGAGGAAAGGTGACAGTGGGCATCCTTGTCTCACGCCACTGGAGATATTAAAGGGCGACGACAACTTGCCGTAAGCCTTCACTCTGCCCGAGCTACGCGCATATAATGCTCGGATAATATTCACATATTTCTCAGGTACACCTCTCCTGAGTAGACAGTCCCAAAATGCATATCTATCCACCGAATCAAATGCACCTTTGATATCGAGGAACACGACAGTGGTGGGCCGCCAATATGTGTGACGGTGCTCCAACAACTGACACAAGGTGAAGATGTGGTCAATGCAGCCACGATCTCGACGAAATCCAGCTTGCTCTTCGCGAATCTAGCTTTCACGAGTGCCATTCAGTCTGTGAAGAATGACAGAGGCATGCAATTTGTAGGCGATGGGGATCAGACTGATTCCTCTATGGCTGCCACATTCCGATCGTGAGCCTCCCTTGAAAATTGGGACTATGACGATGCGGCTCCAGTCGGTTGGGACAGTTTCCTGCTCCCACAGTTTGACTAGTAACTCGTTTAAATCATCCACAAGAGCAGGTCCCCCGAATTTGAAGAGGGATGAAGGAAGATCATCGGGTCCCGCGGCTTTGTTCAACTTCAACAGTCCGATCTCATGTTCGACTTCTGAGCGAGAGGGTGGATCCAAACGGACAACCCAGGGAGCGGGGCGGTCATTGGCCGGCGAGAAATCTAACAATTCCGACCGATTAAATTGCCTTCCAAAGTGCTCAGCCCAACGCTCTAAGCGTTTTGATAAGTTGTGGATAGGCTGTCCACTGGCATAAAAGCTTGAAGAAATTGACTGCGAGACTTGGTCAGACTGGCGCGTGCTATCTTGTGGATGGTCCACTCCAATTGTCGAGGACTCTATCAAACTTGACGCAGTCAGTAACGTTCCTGCATTCATTTTTCTGCATCTGGCTGTCAAATTTGCATCACGATTAACTTGCTACCTTCCTTCTGTCCTGGTTCCATTATATTTGTTTTTTATTTGTTATTATTGTTCTGACGACGTGAGTCGGGACAACTAGATCCACAGCACTTCGGTGCCAGGGTCATAGTTGTCTAGCTGAACTCACTGCAACGTATAAATTCATCACTGCGAACTCGTTTATTGGGCATACTGTCTCATAACGCTATGCAATGAGATCGCGAGTAAACCGTCTCACCAAGCGCATCTGGTCCACATCATCACTCCCCACGTTATCTGGGAATGGGAACTACCTCGGCTACTGTGCTGCAGTACAACTATATGTGATATACAAAAAGTGGATACCAAATATTACCGTCAGTTGCGTTCCTGCACGTGTTTTCTTGCATATGGCTGTTAATTTCATTCCAGCTTGATTAATTATACACTTTTCCTTCTTCTGTTTACGTTGAACTCCATTTTCTTTTCATTGTTGTTTGTTGTTATTCTGTCGACATGAGTCGTACCAACTGAATTCCCCACGGGTCGGTGCCCGAATCATAGTTATTCAACCGGACTGTACTGAGCCACTTGTACGACACATGGTTATCCCCATAGCTCTTCGAAACCACTTGTGCACAATTTGCCTAAACCATTGTTGTGACGATTCGTCTCAATAGCAAGCGCCATTTCATGCCAATTGTGCAGACGAGCCTCGATACACAGCCGATATACCGGGCTAGAAAGCAGCGGATCGATGCGACACCGCAATGGGACCGTTTTTTGCCGGACATCAACGCAGGCAAAAGCTAGGTGTTAAATAGGCACCAGTTTATCCGTTATCGGATTCTCGTTGTGACGACAGAGACACTGTTTCTTGACTTTAATCGTGTGCGTATTTTTGGGCTCATCGAATCAATGGTCACCCTCGTAGTCACACTGTGTGCACACTGGGTGCGTGCTACCCAACTTTCTTCGTCTTGTATTCTAGATACTTATTTTTGACAATAAACGAAGTCACATTATGCACACAGTAAACGTGTTGTTCAAGCGCGATTTAATCGCCGATCTAGAACCAGATCGTGTTAGCATTTCTCCCTTCCCAACGTCACTCCATCACCATTAGGCGGTGACTGCGTCAATTTACATTGTGAACTTGGCCTTCAGCCAATCCGAAAAGAATTTCAACGCAGTGCTCTTACCAATTTCAATTGCAGGGACTTCCTAAATACTTGAGGTACGTTGGGATCGCTGTCGACGGAAGCTGTCTAGACTCACTTATAGGGGCGGTTATTATCCCACGCTCCCCATGTGGGAAAAAAGCAGTTTTTATATAGGTTTAATTGCTTCCTCATCATCGCATGCTTAAGCTGTCAATTCCGCGTCGCGGTTACTTGGTCGCCTTATTCTGATTAGGATTGCGGTTGCGTTTAAATTATACTGTCTCTGAGGTTGTACACTGCGTGGGCAATAATATGTTAGTCAATGTGAAGCTTAACGTGGTTCAGTTTTCTCACCAAAATGTTTGTTAGATTTCGATTCTACCTACTCTATCATGTGCTTGTCTTCCCCTACCATTTTTGGACGGTAGTTTTTAAGCAGGAGTCTTTGATCTGGGATATTCCGACGGGATTGCTCTCATTCTGCTGATTCTGCTTTCCCCAAGTTTCCCTCTCCTCAGTTCATTTTTTATACACACCTAATAAGAGTCTACTTCTGGTTGATGTTTTCTGGCTTGACGCTTTTGTTTTTGGAATTATGTTCCGCATTGTCAGAACAACCTTTCACTATTTCGTCCTCTGCTGGACGTGTTGATGAATCGTTTTGCTTGAAAATGTCACGATGTAAAATCAAGTCAAAATTTTGCTCAGGACCATTGATTGTAATGTCCCGTTACTGCGTAAGCCAATAAAGGAACACACGCGGTCACGCCGATCGGGCTTGTTTGGCTCAGTACCAAGCGTGCCCTTCAATCAGTTGAGTCTTACTACAACTTGACATTACTTATTTCCTGCTATAACTGTCATGCTTTAGGCCTTGCCGGGATCTGCTACCGCACCGGAGTTCTATTGATAGCGGTGCTGATGATTTGGTTTCTGTCCCCATTCTACACTATCAGTTTCGTAACAACTCTTTTGTGGTCAATGCAAACGATACACTTGCATCTGAACCTTCCGGCTCATCCAATGTCCTACGAACCGTGGAAATTCTTGTTGATGTCATGTTCTTTGTGGACATTTTCATAAACTTTCGTACCACCTACGTGAACAAGAACGATGAGGTGGTCTCACATCCTCGGCGAATCGCAACCCACTACCTCAAAGGCTGGTTCTTCATTGATTTGGTCGCAGCGATACCGTTTGATCTAATTTTTTTCCAATCCTCGGGAGGGGACCAAGTAAGTTTTTCTCCTTGCCCCATTTCAATACTTCTTCGCTTTGTCCATTTCTCTTTTATCTGTTCCACGAGATTATCTTACTAATGCGCTGTTACCTTGGTCTGGGATTTCGCTTCCACAATAGGAGGTGTATTACCAACAGCACCAGTAAAAAAATGCACCAAGGTTGTACACGTCTAGAAGTATTACAGTTATTTTACTGACAGTCAACGGTGCCTTGTGGGAAATATGCACCTCACAAGCTGCACACAAAACATAGAAATTTCACTCACAATTCTATTCTCATACGCTAGTAACCGTCTCAAATTACTGCCTTCACTTAACCAACCTCATGTTGTGTTCATTTGCAAACCCATCCTTATTTCCATAGCGGATTGCGTGCTCATTCGTATTCCGTGTGGATTATTAGGAGAACAGCTCGCTGTCATTTCTACCGTTACTCAGGCATGAGCAGGTGCCATCAGCTGGTACTAAACGAATTTGAACTTAATCACGTGATGATCGTTACCCCCAATCAACTACCTGACCCAAAAGTCATTGCTGTTTTCGTACATTTTCGCGACACTACTGGTGTGCTCGTTTATGGGGGCCTAACTTCCTACGTGTTTCACATTTCCCATCCACTAGATACAGTAACAGATTGAACGTGACTCCCACGAGTATCAGTTCGCTTCACATGAGAGATTAGCTCTCTCTCTCTCCTGAGAAGATCTTTTCCATCACGCAGTACATCATTGCCTAATTCCTTCCATCTATAATCAATCCAGCAACGGAGTGTGGGCATCTATAGTTTGGTTGACACACGCCACCGGTTCCCGGCTGTTTGAGGCTTTTGTACTCTTGACCCGTACATCTTAGAATTCCATCGTGGTTTGCGTGGTGTTCAACTTGTTTGAATAACATGTTTGCCTTCTTCCAGCAACTCTGTGCTGCCCCCATAGTCTCAGCTATGTGGTTCCATTGCTGTTTGCTTATTTCATTTGGTGGGCCTAATTAAGTCGAAGCGCATACAACTCAGGCCAATTTCACTGCAGTAAGCTCGGTCGTGGGTAGATCGAACCAGTCAGGTTCACCAACATCGTGCGCAATGTCATGAATGTGTAGAGCACTTAGAGGATGGGCATCTTATTTTATGCGGGACGGATCCATGCAAAGCACTGGAGTCTGGTGTGTGTCGCACACCTGATCACTGAATCAAAACGCTTGCCAATATTCACTAGAAGTCAGTTTTCGGTCTACAAATGAGCCCCTCGTCTGGCCCAAGGAATATGTACTCCTTGCGAGTCATGGAGGAGACGGGATGGCCACCTAGTCCTCTCCGGTATACGGACACCCGCGTCGCTGTATTTAGATGTGGTGGAGTGTCTTCATCTTTGTACAATCTAGTCATGTGTGCTCTCCTGAATTCAGCGCTTTACTCCTTTCGCTTTGTTTTTTCCCTCATACACGTTGAGATTATGGTGTTCCCCTGCCCTCTTTGTCCCATCCACTCCCTCGGTATCTCGAACCTTGCCTCGTTCATCTGCTCATCCACATGATTTATGTGTCCGTTGTTGGACAGCCAAGGTACGGTTAGTTGCTCTTAGTCTTATCACAATCTCACGCTTTAACCCTCTGCTTGTCTCCACTGCTTTGTTTTAGCACTGGTGCAAATCGCCCATGCATTTTTCCCTTGTCCATCGCTCCTTTGCCACCATTGGGTGACACTCCTATCCCTTCAGTTTACACGTTATCTTGGCCTAGTGCGTCTAGCGTTCCTCTTTCACAATTTATAAATTTCTTGTCCTCGGTGTTTTATACTTGATTCACTATAACTGCCCTGGTGGCGGCTGTCGCTGAAGCCTTGCACGTTAACAATTACAGCACTGTACTTACTTTGGTACACTCAATCATCATTTTGTATTGCTGCGTCCCAATTTCTTTATCTCTTTCTACTGTCTGGCATCACGCAAGCTGAGGAAATAAATTTGCTCGTTTTCACCGGAACCACTTGCCATACTATCACTATTGGTCCTTTCTCATGACGCAATCGAAATTCGCTCTACTGCCTCATCGACACTTCGGTGCCAAACATTTCCCTATTCTTTCACTCGATTGTGTGTTCGACGCTCACTGTCACTTACTTAGTGAATTTCTTATATCTGTTATATCTATTTCGCTGCGAAAAACATCTCACTCACTAGACATTAGTTTTTACTCTCCCGGTCACCTTTTCACTGCGATTTTTTAACGTGACCTTGAACTAATTTATCATCATCGCTTTAGTGTGCTCATTGACCTTTCCAGCATTCGAGATTGGGCTACTTATCCTCATTCTTGAGCGACACATCGTTTTACACTTTTGACCCCTCCAGTACCTCGTCACCCTGCTGTGTTCTCGGTGTGTCAAACACGCCTCTTTCCCTGTCCACTGACATTACTTCATCATCGCTGTACGTCTGGAACACAGAGCCCCCAGCTAAAAGCCGACTGTCTTTGTCCGACGATTTTTTGAGGGATGCTCGTCACGCAGCATGTTGATGGATCAGTTTTCCGAGGTACATTTTCGGGGTACTGGATAGGTACCACAAATGTATTATCCATAAAATGTTGTATCTTTACACCATACACAAGGGCTTATTAGAGGGGCTTTTCGCTGATTATTTCTCATTGTCACGTCTCATACCTTCGCCTTATGTTTCTCGGTTCTCGCGTGCCATTTCTTGGGCTGAGGTTAGTAAGTTAGGGTCGGGGATGGGATCCCTTGCTTAGGAGGAAATGCTGGTCTTCTGAAATTCTCACTTTGTTCACATTGCTCTGTGAACTTTTGGCTGGCTTAGCTTGTCACGACTGTTACACCGTGCATCGACTCCTATTCCAGCTACATATCTTTAACAAATGGAACACTCAGTGATTCATCAAGAACATCAGTCTGAGGCAAACAATTGTTTTCAATGATTCATCTACAGGCCGGTACAATCATATAAGGTTAAATTACAAAGGGATGGATAGTGATTGGTTCGGGGGTTTGTTCTGAACTGACTCGGTCAATGGTTAGACAGCGAATAGTTCGCCGCTGTCTCATGCACACAGATCGATTGAGGGTTACGTAATCGCAATGCCTGACCCGATGTCGGGGTGACGGCTAGGCTGATGGTTGTTCGGCCAGGGCAGGTATAGAGATTGAACAAACTTTTTCTGCGAGCACAGCGGGGGTTGGAATATGCGGATCGCAATGGCCTCTGCAGTGGCGAGCATCCTTAACCGCGTACCTTTCGATTTGCTCATTGGAACCTGATAAATCACAGTAAAAGCATTCGGGAGGTTAACCTGGTGACCAGATTCGAACAGATGAGACAAGATACCGCTTGTAAGTACTCCGGTGCCCCGTTCAACAACCATTTAGGGCTATGTTCCTTAATGCGACGTGACAGTTGACGAGCCGTCCGACCAATGTATGTTGCCCCACAAGTGCACTCAAATCGGTAGATAACGTAAGAAGAGGTCAGCTTCGGCAGTCTGTCCTTGTTGCACACAGGAATTAGCTGGTTCGTGGCGAAGATGCATCGTAACTCCGCAGCCGGAAAGGTGTTCCTTATCGATTGCGTCAGTTTCCTTGTTAAAAGCTCACTAACTGTATCACCTTTAAAATCAAGGCGGATGAAGAGGGCCTTTTGCGCGACTACGTCCTTAACGACCGGTGTTATTTTGGGCTGCATGTTGCGCTGAATGAATCTTTCTGGATAACCATTTTCACGCAAAGTGTTCTGGATGGATTTCATCTCATCCTCCAGAGCGTCCTCTGAGCATATCTTTCTCGCCCTTGAGGTGAGACAATGTACTAAGTTACGCTTGTATTTAAGCGGTACAAAACTACTGAAATTTGTATACTGACCGGTCCACGTCTTCTTTCTGTTGGTCTTCCTTAATATGGAACCGTCAGTTCGTCTACTAAGGTGTACATCCAGAAATGAGAGTTGACCATCTTGTTCAAGTTCGTAGGTGAACTTAATCGCCGGGTGCGCACCATTAAACTCTGCCAATATATCCTCCAGAGAGATATCTTTATGGGTTATGCAGAAAATGTCATCCATATAACGATAGTAATGGTCGAAACAATCTATAAGTGGCCCCAGTGATTCAGTTTCTAGTTTGGCAAGAAAAATATCTGCCAGCACTGGTCCGAGTGGGGACCCCATTGCGACCCCATCATTCTGCCGATAATATATGCCGTCGAAAAGAAACTGAATGTTGTAGGTGCATCTCAGAAGTAATTCTTTCAGGCTTGGTAAGGGTATAGCTAAATGAATGCTGTTATCGTGCACATAGTTGCATAGATATTCTATTGTCTCTAGTAGCGGGACATTCGTGAATAAAGAAGCTACATCAAGTGAGAACATCTTCTTCTCCTTCAGGTTCCCATCTCTAATGTGCTCTACGAATGTAAAACTATCCCGAACACTACGTTGGGCAATTCGTTTTCTTATTGACTCCAGTAATTCTGCCAACCACTGGGCTGTTGGATGACATGCGGAGTTTGTCATGGACAATATTGGGCGTAGAGTTACACCTGCTATGTGAACCTTTGGCAGTCCATACATTCGTAGGATAGATGTTCCAACTGGCCTCAGACTATATATAAAACCGCGGGTGCATAGCTCTTGCAGGCCATTCGTCAGATTTTGTTCTGTTCTGGCTATTTGATCGTTCTCACCTGCTTTTACATAAAACTTAGTTTCGTCTCAGAGAATCTGGTTTAGTTTCGAGATGTAATCACTTCTATCCATTAGGACTATACCACTTCCCTTATCTGGCTTGCAGATGACTATATCTTTGTTGTTTTTTAACTCTCTCACGGAGTTCAAATGTTTACGAGTAATCAGCCCGCGTTGATTCACCTGGTAGTTTCGATATTGGTAACAGCAATTGACCAACGAGGACTTGAAACATTCTAGAGCATCAGTTGATAGCGTGACTAAATCTTTCGTTTGACCTGACAGGTTTTCAGATTGTGTCTCGGTATCTATCTGATGTTGGTTGCTTTTAGGATAACAGAATTTCGAACCAAGTGACAAGATTTCAAGTAGTTCGGGCGAAGCACCAGTGGCTCATCACCGAACTGCTGCGAATGTTCCATTTGTTATAACGTACAAAGCCGCCTCACTTGTGGAAGAAACTTAATCAGTTCTTAAGGTTTCCACATGGCTTGCTGAAGCTCAGTTACTTTCGGTTTCTGAATGAGTAATACTCGTGAGTACCCAAAGGAATTTTGGAACTACCGCTGAAGCCATATTTCGCCTAACTCTAAAACACTCCGTCGTTACGCCCTAAACAAACGTGAAAGTATTTGTGGCACAATTCCCGAATTTCAACGAAACATCGCTCAGAGACAATCCAGTGTTGAAGCGCTCACTATAGAGGAACATCAGCAGTTTGTGAATTATGTTTAACAGATTGTAGACAGAAGAGTACAGAAGAAACATGACGCGCTGGTACTATCACTTAGCCCATTGAAGCCACAGGCTACGTTTCCGAACCATCCAGACAAGTAAGCTCACAAATTTTTGCAATTGGTGCTTTCGCCTGAACTACTTGAAATCTTGTCACGGTTCGAAATTCTGTTATCCTAAAAGCAACCAACATCAGATAGATACCGAGACACAATCTGAAAACCTGTCAGGTCAAACGAAAGATTTAGTCACGCTATCAACTGATGCTCTAGAATGTTTCAAGTACTCGTTGGTTGCTGTTACCAATATCGATACTACCAGGTGAAGCAAGGCGGTCTGATTACTCGTAAACCTTTGGACTCCTTAAGAGAGTTTAAAAAACAACAAAGATATAGGCATCTGCAAGCAAAATAAGGGAAGTGGTGTAGTCCTAGTGGATAGAAGCGATTACATCTCGAAACTAAACCAGATTCTCTGAGACGAAACTAAGTTTTATGTAAAAGTAGGTGAGAAGGAACAAACAGTCAAAACGGAACAAAACCTGACGAATTGCCTGAAAGATCTATGTACCCGCGGTTTTATATCTAGTAGTCAGTTTGAAAATCTGAGGCCAGTTGGAACGCCTATCCCGCGAATGTATGGACTGCCAAAATTTCACAAAGAAGGTGTACCTCTACGCCCAATATTGTCCATGACAAACTCCGCATGTCATCCAACAACCCAGTGGTTGGCAGTATTACTGAAGCCTATAAGACAACGAATCGCCAAACGTAGTGTTCGGGATAGTTTTACATTCGTAGAGCACATTAGAGATGGGAAACTGAAGGAGAAGAAGATGTTCTCACTTGATTTAGCTTCTTTATTCACGAATGTCCCGCTACTAGAGACAATAGAATATCTATGCAACTATGTGTACGATAACAGCATTCATTTAGCTATACCCTTACCAAGCCTGAAAGAATTACTTCTGAGATGCACCTACAACATTCACTTTCTTTTCCACGGCATATATTATCGGCATAATGATGGGGTCGCAATGGGGTCCCCACTCGGACCAATGCTGGCAGATATTTTTTTTGCCAAACTAGAAACTGAATCACTGGGGCCACGTATAGATTGTTTCGACCATTACTATCGTTATATGGATGACATTTTCTGCATAACCCATAAAGATATCTCTCTGGAGGATATATTGGCAGAGTTTAATGGTGCGCACCCGGCGATTAAGTTCACCTACGAACTTGAACAAGATGGTCAACTCTCATTTCTGGATGTACACCTTAGTAGACGAACTGATGGTTCCATATTAAGGAAGACCAACAGAAAGAAGACGTGGACCGGTCAGTATACAAATTTCAGTAGTTTTGCACCGCTTAAAAATAAGCGTAACTTAGTACATTGTCTCATCTCAAGGGCGAGAAAGATATGCTCAGAGGACGCTCTGGAGGATGAGATGAAATCCATCCAGAACACTGCGTGAAAATGGTTATCCAGAAAGATTCATTCAGCGCAACATGCAGCCCAAAATAACACCGGGTCGTTAAGGACGTAGTCGCGCAAAAGGCCCACTTCATCTGTCTTGATTTTAAAGGTGATACAGTTAGTGAGCTTTTAACAAGGAAACTGATGCAATCGATAAGGAACACCTTTCCGGCTGAGGAGTTACGATGCATCTTCGCCACAAACCAGCTAATTCCTGTGTGCAACAAGGACAGACTGCCGAAGCTGACCTCTTCTTACGTTATCTACCGATTTGAGTGCACTTGTGGGGTAACATACATTGGTCGGACGGCTCGTTAACTGTCACGTCGCATTAAGGAACATAGCCCTAAATGGTTGTTGAACGGGGACACCGGAGTACTTACAAGCGGTATCTTGTCTCATCTGTTCGAATCTGGTCACCAGGTTAACCTCCCGAATGCTCTTACTGTGATTTATCAGGTTCCAATGAGCAAATCGAAAGGTACGCGGTTAAAGATGCTCGCCACTGCGGAAGCCATTGCGATCCGCATATTCCAACCCACGCTGTGCTCGCAGAAAAAGTTTGTTCAATTTCTATACCTGCCCTGGCCGAACAACCATCAGTCTAGCCGTCACCCCGACATGGGGTCAGGCATTGCGATTACGTAGCTTTCAATGGATCTGTGCATGAGACAGCGGCGAACTATTCGCTGTCTAACCATTGACCGAGTCAGTTCAAAACAAACCCCCGAACCAATCACTACCCATCTTTATTTCGCATTGATACGTTTCCATTATTCTCTCTCCTTTGTTTTGTACTCCTAAATCGGCTGCTTGCCGCGGCACATCTGTTTGAGGCAGTGACATTCTCTCCAGATAAATTTCTTGGTTTCTCTTCAGTGTTCGTTTCGCCACTTTAACTGCCCGTTCATGAGCATAGCTTCATAACTGATAGCAGGTATACAGCAGCAACAGAGGCTAGCGCTTGACTCCATATGGACTTCTATTCTGATGCCAATACGCCGTTCCAGCTGTCACTGGTATAGAGAATTTTATGCGTTCTGCGTCACCATCTAAATGCACCCATGTGCTTAATTATTCTTGTATTTATGCGCACCATCACATAATACTGCAAAGCGCCAGGGCTTCTCCCCACTACAGTACGAGAGTAACGCGAAGGTTTCGCTGTCGCGTTTCCATCGCCGAATTCAGCTCGCGTGATTTTCATCAATTCTTTCACCAGTACAGTTACCCTTGTGTGTGTGTGTGTGTGTGTGTGTGTGTGTGTGGTGTAAAAGCCATATCTTTGGTTGGCCTCTTTCATGTGGCTTATCGATGATATTTTCTCGCATCCAGTCACTCATGTGCCTAATGGCTTACCCTTAACCTATCTCTTTGGTTGTGTAGCGCTGTGATGTATCATTCAAACCCTCACGTTTGAACATAGTCCCAGGGATCTAAATGCCAGTTTTCCTTCGGACTCAATCGAGTCTTTAATTGAGATTGCATACTGTAATCCACACACGCGGATAGTACTCCAAAATCCAACTCTCATTTCTCCAGTTGTTTTGCTTTCTTGGAAACTGCGAGACCGATTCCCATATGCTTGAAACACCACTAACGGTTGTATAAAGTGAAACATCTGCTCCTCATTGTTTAGGGTTACATTCTGCTGACTGCACCCTATCATTGCTTCGGTGGTCATCACTACACTTTTCTGGTGGTCGTACCCTATTCGTGAATGAGACGCAGAACCTGGGCAATACCACTTGATGCCTTTATCTTTACAACCCTGAGCCCATCGAATAACGCCTGCAGAATGCTGATCAACACGAAGTTGGTCATTGAGCGTAGCGTTTTGGAGCGGACACCGCCATAGCGTTTTTGTACTTCAAATTCAGCCCTTTTGACCACAGTGATCAGAATTCATTTCAAATCGAATTGTGATTTAAACTCACTTTCTGTCGTATTCTATCCACAACTAATGCTTCTAAACCAACTAACAAGTAGTTTCTCCCACACATCAACTTTCCAATGACATTTCGTCATGGCTCACTTGGTACTCTGCGCAGGACTTAGTTTCGATTCTCCCTTTTGATTTTCTTTTGGCAACTAACCTGAGCAACGGAACACCCATGTCTTCGATTTCAAGCAATTGCACTTCATCAGTCAGACCTAGTTGTATCGAAAGATAGATGAAGATCAATGGAATGCTTATCGATGCTGCGGTGCCATTATATTCGTAGTGGTTTCGAGTAAAGACAGGCGTGACGATGAGAGGGCGTCGACAAGACAGCTGTATTGCAATTTCGGTTCATCTCGTAACATCCGCCCTAGTATGCCACTTGATTAAGCTATGCAACGGTGACCGTCTCCATTTCTCGCATCATTTTGGGCCACGTGATTTCCGCGGTTCTTTCATTATTGCCGCCCAGTAAAAACCACTGAGTAGTGCAAATAACCGCACTCCTGGGACACTAGTGACTGATCACCGCATTGTTTGTATAGAACAGGAATCTTCAACGCCCGGTGCCTTCATACTTGCTAAATCAGTCGCTAGACTTTCCTCTCTGTTACTGGTAATACTGCACTCCAATTCGGGTAAAGCAGTCCTTATCTTGCTTGGCCAGATTTTTGAAACTTGTTGAACTCAGACATCTTTTGTCACACTTATCATTTACTAGCCCCTTCTTTTTCCACGCGCTTGCTCTCCTTTTTCCTGTTGCCACACCCTGCTGAAAGAGCTTGCGTGCCCCTTTGCTGCCTTTCTTAGCAACCGTTGCAGATTTACTACAAACGCTTGCGTGAATACTTTGAACTCACGTTAAAACGGCCACTTCATGCTCATGTATGTCTACACTCCTTTTTTCTCATGGGACTTCCGATTCCAACTTAACGCTTCCTTATCCACCAGTCTTCATCTCATTGTGATATTCCGTGTCTCGATGTTTTGCTTCTCAGATGGCTATTTTTCTAACACCGCATGTTCATTGTACTGAGTTACCCTTTCCTGTCTACCCCTGTTGGCCACTGGGGTTTCATGAACTCTTAACAGACCTTGCTTTAGCATCCTGTTGTTTTCTATCTCAGTTGGTTTTGACGCAGCCTTATTTGTACGCATTGGTGACCGAGGCATGACTTCTACTTCTATTCACGCGTTTACTCTGTGACCCTATGCACTCAGTACTGACCTGGTTTGACACACGCAGTGAGTGCTGTGCTCACCACGTGCACCATGGTTGCTGGCAAGCGGACTTTCTACTAGTTTCAATTTGTGATACTGTCTCTGTTCCTTGTTTCCAGTATGGAGCAGACAAATTATTCTGTGTACCTGTTGAAGCATCTTCCTAGTTATAACGGTGAATATTTGTTGCATTCTACCATGAACACGTTACTTTCAAGTATTAGTCCTGATGACGTTCCCGGACAGATCACACCTCTGATCAGATATGCGAACCGAAACATAGTCAGTGACGCTGTCGCATACTCGATTTCTTGCGTTGTGCGACTGGCTTTTCCATCCACCTGTCATATCGTAACTTTTCTTTTCGTGCACCCGCCCAAAATTCTGCACTCTGCGACTGATTTGGCACCTGTTTGGGTAGCGATAGCGCTGAGCTCGGGCTGTAACTTAGGACCTAAAGATTACCAGATAACATGCTCACTCCTACCCCGGCGAATACCACTCGGGCAGGGTCTGTCGCAGTATTCTGGGTTGCTGGTTGATTTTTCCCAGAGTATGCGGGCACTGCACCCCCAGTTTGTCCGATGCGGTTGCAAACCTGTGCTCTGAGTGATCATCTCTTAGTTCACAGCTCTCTTGTTCGGGTACTGGCATCGACTGGATTTGTCATTAGGTACACTCAAGCTGCGCCAGCTAAAAGACAAGTGATTCAGTACAGAAATAATTCCCGGTGAAAATGTCAGATGCAAGAGGTTGCGAACATGCTCGTTTTCATTGTTTCCTCATCACACGGATCCAGGGACTAGTATAGACACGTGAGTTTTAAACGTAGTGAGTCAGTGAATCGAAACATTTAGTCAATAGGATTACCTGATTCGTCTGGTTAGAATGCAGACGGGGAAGTGGCGTGATCGCCACTGTTTAGTTGCGCTGACCTGTGTCCGAAGTAGACAGAAATTGTACGACGCCTCAGCACCAGTTGTGCACCAACAACTCAGGCACAACGCACTTGGGTCGCAGATTTCCTTTGTGCGCACAGTGTCGTGTCGAGCAACGTATATTAAGAAAATGACCAACAGACTCACCGTAAAAGCTCGACAATATTGTTCAGTTTTCTTCCGTAGCGGTGTAAGAACTTATGCGACCAGTACGATGTTACAGTTAGTGGGCTCTAATCATTACATTAATTCGCATGATGCAGTCCAGCCGATCTGTTACGTACCCGAACGCCACACACTGGTGGTCTGCTGTCGACAGCAGACGCGATCGTAATTCAACTCTAAAACCTGAACCTGTCAGGTCATAAATAACGTCATCCATTCTCTGCTTACCTTGGCCACAGGCCAACGCGATTCACAATCGCGATCACGCAAGACCGACTACTTGTTCTGTCGATTAGACATCTCGATTCAGTGACTCACTGCGTTTACACTTTATGTCTCCATTCCTATCTCCCTAGTTCTTGTTGTACCTCTGATGACAAAATATTGATTCGGGTCACTCATGACGAATGCTAGCATATTGCACATGCGGTTTTTCTTGCCGCATCTCTATTATTCGTCCGCGGATTGCACTATACTCTTGTACGCGTTGATGTTCAGGGGTCAAGATTCCGTGGATACATTCCAGAAAAATATTACTGCTGCGGTCTGTACGGTGTTGCTCTCCCCTGCAACTCATCAGCTTGTCCAGTTAACACATAGAAGTCTTTCCGGTAGCTAAACGAATTCAATCCATATCTCAATGTGACGCTTTAGCCTTATTTTGTTTAGGTACTGAATGAAGCTGGTCAGCTTTTCTCTTTCCCACAAACTGTATTAATAGGTTCCATCAGTTCGTTTAGCTCACTTGAGTTTTTATAACTCTGGGGACTTCTAACAATTAGGTGCACCCAAGCAAATCAGATATTGCAAAAGGCCAAACTAAGCCACTTGTTCACACGGACAAATTTTTAAGATCGCCACCTGAAGGGGATGTTCTCCCCAGTGGGCACTTTTGTGGCCATTGTTTTGATGGCACGTTCGGCTTTCACTGTGTGTGTGTGTGTGTAGCATATGCTGTGCTTCGGATTCTTGAGAAATTATTGTTGTATTGCTCATCCGCTGTTCTAGTTTTACCACTTCAGATACAGCAAGTGTTTTTTACGTTGCAGTAATGATTTGATCAACATTCTGGTTTATGAAGAGGATTCTCATCGTCACACCATCAGTAGGCCACTTCATTGCTTCACTCGGGAAAACCGTTCGGAAAATTCAGTGTTTTAATGTGTTGTGACTTCATCTTTTTATAGTTGCAATTGCTCGTCGGAAATTCCTACATTCTTATCTACCGATCTGGTGTTCTGTTGAACTCCAGACCAGGTAACTGAGCCACTCGCTTACAGTCGCATTTTTATCTATGTCCCCCTTCCCCGTACATCATCATTCGAATCATCTTGACGGATTAAATCCAAATTTTGAGCTCGATTGGCGTTTTTTCTCTAACTGGTTTCAGGTCCATGGGGCATATCGATAACGCACAGTGTACAACAGTTGAAAAATTCGCACTTCTTCCGTCTTCTTTGCCGGTAACCACTTTTATTTGTGCTTTTCTTGCTTTTCCTTATTCCCCTGGCACTTTTGGTGTATTGACTTTGACTGTTGCACTTGTCCACACACTTTGATGCCCGGAAGATGGTTGTTCGGCTGTACCTAATCATTGGCTGACGGGCTCATCGTTTTGGGGATAACTTTAACTCGGTTTCCTTTCCTTATTCGTTCTTATTTTGCTTCATTTTAGCGTCTTTATGCACTTCTCGCTGTTACTCAAACAGATTGGTCTGTTATTCTTATCGGGCCACCACCCTATCATGTCTGTTTGTCTAATTTGTCAGTGACCTCGTCTGTTTGGAAAGTGTGTACTCTTTTATCAATTTCCCATACTTCGAATGTAGCTACCCAACGTTTGGAGTCTCAGATGTTGACACGCGACCTCCGGACCCCGCAATGTCCTTGGTGACATCTCACTTCGTACTCTTGTTGGTTAGATGTGCTCATCTGTTTTCATCTGCTCTTCTGTTCCCTCTCTCGCACATACAAAGCACACCACATTGACCAGCTTGCTCAAGTCCGCTCGCCTGTTACGGTTGGTTGGAATCGTCCGCAAGTTGGATCGGTATTCCGAATATGGTGCTTCCATTTTGCTCCTGCTCACAGCACTGTTTGCCTTAATCGCTCATTGGCTCGCTTGCATCTGGTGAGTGTGTTTCTGTTCAGAAGTGCGCATTGTTCACCATTTTGCCGATCACGATTATCTTAAACTGTGTTCTGCTGTTTGCGAATACGCGCTTAACCGTTGGTGGTTTGTTTACTACCACGGATTCGTCACATGCCATTCATCACACGTTGCGGAAACTGTTGCGCAGTGGGTGGCCTGATCGAGTCACGTGGGCAATTTGACCATGGTGAACACACTATTAGGGATGCCTGGATGCGCCTTGAAAGGCAACCTCCCACACATTGCTCCCACAGCACTGTCTTGTTAGCGCTAGCAAAAACTTACTCTCTTACGTTCTATTAATGTGCACACCTTCACGGCAACAGCAGCTTTCTCTCCCACCATTCATGATACGTTTAGGTGTGAAATACTTCTGTGATTTATGCTGTTGGTTATTCTCAGTGATGCATGTGCGGCATTCATCTAGTTTGCAAAGCCATTTTTGGTTCTCTCTATGTCGTTTTCTTTCGGATCGTAGTGCAGCAGCATTATGTGAGGTGTTTTGGGTGCCCATGATATTTGTCACTTGGTTTATCCCCCCATCACTGCATTCAACTGCTATCTGAGAGATATGTAGCACCGGGTGCTTTTCGCTTGTCATACGCTTCACTGAAGCACTGTATGAGCAGTTACCGTTGAAATTGCTGTTCACAGAGCACGTTCTTTTGATTACACATTCGATTGTGGTTCCCAAAGAGAATAGGCACACAATATTCGCCAACCATCCTCTTTTTCTCTCCCTCACACACACACTTAGTTCGCTGTTATCAGTGGCAGTAGTAGACCCGTACGTTTTATTGACTTTGCGATGCGCGACTGTAAGCGGTTGCTAAGCTCATCAAGGCGTCTGAATCCGGACAGGAACGGGATTCGAATCACTACATCCCGGGTCCACTGTGTGTTCTAGTCAAGTTCCCCAAGCCAACCATTGAACTATGTCATAGTTAGCGCGCGTTTTCTCGCTCTTTACACTCTCGATGATTGCAACTGTTTACTAAGCGAACGCAACTGATTTATACTGCTTTAATTGACTGTAGATATTCCAGCTCGATCACATCTCTTACCTGCGTACGTACTGGTGTCAGATTTGTGTGAGAACAGTTCATGAACATGAAACAACAGCAACAGCGTTTCCCCACTGGCGTTCGCTTCCTCATATTTCACAGTTTCCAGCTAATCACACAGTCACAAAATAAGCTATAAGCATCTAGTCGTCGAGTGACGGGGCTCTACCCAGATATTCTCTACTGTCCTGAGAACACACTCAAACTAATTTTTGGCACATACGTGAAAACAGTGGCTTACGTTTGCTTCGCCTACTTACTAGTGCTCATCTCTTCACATGCCGGGTGCTCACTTTGCACAGCGATTTATTGCTCATCTTTTCTAGACCACTTGGGATAGTATGAATTCTGATCACTGCTTTTTGCGATAGTCTACTATGACCAAGCTGCATACCACTCGTGTCATATTTAGGGCTTAGTCTGTGTTGATCACCAGTGGCGGTGCGGATGCCTTTCTTTCATGTCTGTTCATTCTGCGTACGGTGCCTAGAACCCTTTTTCGGATACAAACTCCACGCATGGCGCACCATTTCCATCTCTGTCAGTTACTGCCCGATAGTTAGTTCCATGTGACACACAACTGATGCGTTAGTCTTCAAGCTTGTGTGTCCGATCCGGGTAGGTGCTGAGTATTACCAAGCATATCCTTACTTATTTCTTTTTGTGTGTTGCGTAGATTCCATGTTCGTCTCCACGAATCGTCAGCAGACGGTAACGTTCGCTCTCTTACCTTTCTTTCTATTAGGGGAGGGGGCAAAATGTGAATATCCTCCTCTTTGGGTTGCTCTATCTGTGTGGGACATTTACTCTTTATGATTTTTTGAGCGTCATTTTCATTCAATTAGACGCGGTACTACTTTGGAACAAGCCACTAAACATTTGTAGCTCATTGCTTGTTCCGTTATCGCGGCATGCAGCTTATCTCCTCAGATCACATTTTGACATGGCTAGGAGTCGACTTCAATGGTGTTTAGTTTATGTGTTTCTTGCTCCCTCTACATCTTACTTATCTCCCTCTTCTAACCACGATCTCAGTCTTGATGCGTAATGTGTCGCTAAACAATTTGTTACCTTTTTATTCTATAATCTTTACTATCTTGTTTTTTCTACATCTTATACTTTTGTATCGCGACACAATAGTTGAAGCGTTTCTCACCTTCAGCTGATGTGTAATAATACTAATAATGACCATGATGATGTTGATGGTCTTTTGTTTCCCACCATCGGTTATTGCATTGATTGTTGCACTAGTTCGCTCTAATCTGTTGGTCCCGTGTTCCACGGGCACGACACACTCCACTTGTCCCCGTTTCGAGACGGGATGTTTTGTGTCATGGTTCCCACTTTTAGCGCTTGACTTGGGAATATGACCACGGAGTTCCATGAGAGATTTTTTGTGACTAGTCAAGCAGGTGCTGAACATTTTCTTCCGTAACGTAGACTGCACCTGTATTCGACCGGTTCCCAGTAGCATAAGGCATGTGCACAGATCGAATATTCGAGCCCGCGTAGGGACCGGGTGATCTTGCAATATACCTGGCCCATGCGTGACTGGTGCTGGTTGCGTGGCAACGAAGCGTCATTGCGACGTGCCGGCGTACTTCTGATGCCCTCTTAATTTTTCTTTGTTTTCTGAGTAATCTGCAGGTCAATTTTGGCGGTAGCCCATGCCCTTGGTGGCACGCTGTTTCTTTTGAGCTAGACGGTGACATCTAGTTAGTATTCGGTATTTTCTCTCACTGTCAGAAGCGGCTCATTTTTCTCGAGCTTCCAACTGTCTCCGTCTTCTCAGCTCGGACTAGACAAATGCCACCTCGACGTCTGCCTATATCCGGGCTACTGGATGTTACATCATTCGCAACTAAGGTTATCGCATAGAAAAAGTCATGCTTTCCAAGCATTATGTTGCGGGTTATTCTTATACTACTTTGTACGTTTGCATTACTCTGGGTTTTTGACCTGCGAATTACACCTGCAATGCAGCGAAAGCAGTCATATTTTGTCAGGTTTCATTACCATTTGTACGGTGCTAAGTCCTGCCGCGGCGAGCATGCCAAATGAGTTCCTCTTTAATTCATCTTACACACGCGATTTTCGCGACTCATTCGTTGGTTACTGCGTACACTTTGTACTCCCGATCTATCTGCGCGGCATACAGTTTTTCAGTGGCGAGCCCCGATGCCCCACTTAACCGACCCATACTCGAAAGATTATAGGTTTACTGTACATATTTAAAACTCACTTTCTTTCACACCTTTGCGCCATGTGGTTCCGTCGTTCATAATCGATGCATATTTCTTTGCAACTCCTTCTATTATCACTTTGGATATACGCACACAATAAAAAGCGATGCATTGGACAACTGGCTGAAGGTTGTTGGAGAGCTGACGAATTGACAGGTCATAGATTCTTCTCCAGGGTAGTATGGACACAACGCGAGGTGGGACTCTGCAGCATATCATCATGTATCTTCCCGACATGTCCATAGTCTGTGAGTTGTGGGTGCCTTTTGTTCTAGCTGTCTGTCGGACTAGGCTGACCTGTGGAGTGGTGACTATCTCGTCAATCGCGCAGCACTGTCACTCAGTACGCGCTTGTTATTTTCAGACTCCCCGCTGCTTTATGGCTCGTTGTATTTTAAATATTATACATCACACTGCAACCATATAATGCTATGGTGTACCACTGATCACGACGATGGTGTGTGGTTAATTGCGCGAAAGCCATCTATTGCTGACTTGCTTCGCTACTGCTTCTCTAGTGCTCAGGTTAGTCTCGTTCACATACACTCTTGAGGCTTCTGATCATGCATATTTAGCTCTACCAATCACCGTTTTTGAACTCATTTCATATTGGTTATTGCTTACTAAATCTCATAATTAATAAAAAGGATTTCTGCGTACATATAATTCGGGCGCTCTGCTGACTGTCCGTGGTGTTCATTCGTCACAGCTAGGATCACTGCGCTTCCTCGCCTAAAGTTGTTCTACCGAATCCACAGATCACATTGTAGCCAACCTAGTGAAAACCATCTGGACCATTTTTTCGGTGTGATTAACTGCACGAAGGCAGCCTAATGGTCTGTTCATTTTCGGCCAGAACCTTCGAACATTGGTGGAAACATGTATGTTCCACATCTAAATTTTTCACCCAAAACGCATGCTATGTACTCATTAGCTACAGCTGGCAACTAGCGATATTAACCGTTGTGTGGAGGCTACATTTCGTTATTGCATGCACCATATGGACATGCGGCCAGTATCAATCCCAGCAGAGTCCTCGCGTTTCTTCGAAACCCGTGTCAATTGCTTGCAGCCTACGTGACCTGTGAAGCAACTGCACTTTAGCGCACCCAACACACTACATGATTTCAACGTGTGTCCACGCAATTGTTTTTATCGTCGTCTGAATATAATTGCCATAATTGTTATTCTAATTATCTGTCTGTTATTTCAATAGGCAGTTTTCGCCTGGTCGCTCACTCACTCGCGTTTAATGTGTACCGCAACCAGACTACTAGTTCTTGAAATGAAAACGCGTGCTTAGCGATCGGTTTATCGAGATGGCTTGGACACCTACTACGTATGCACCGTCACTGCTTGCCGAGGAGGGCCTTGTTTAGTTTGCCAGATGTAGAATGGGGCAAAGCTCGAGGTGGTCAGAAGTTGACTTGGCAGGGCGAAAAGAACTCGCTGACGGACAAACTGAGTTCCGTCGATCCTTCTCGCCTTCCGGGCTGGAGTCCACGTGACTCGCCTTGTGCTTGGCTCCAGACTTTACAACACGTATCTCACAGTCGGCACCAGTGGCGCGTCTGATGTCGTCTCCTAGTCGGGCAGCCTGTTTAAAGTGTGTTTGGTGCTGAGTTATCTGCAAGGTAATGGCTGATTGTGACGCAGGGCAGTGAAAGTCGCAAGGAAGCTGTCTCGTCGATGCCGCCTTATCTTTGAACGATAGCCAGCTGTTGGTGACGGTATGTTGTTAATGAGGTGTAGGCGCCTTGACCCTGAATGTTTGCTTAGGGCATTAAACGTTCTAAGTAAGTCCCCCTTCCTCTTATTAATCTTCGTTCCGTAGATCGTTAGAGTTGTATGGGAGCGAAGCATCGGTTCAAATGGCTGATGTACTGCTGTTGATGATGATAATCGGGACAGTTTCGGATCATCGGGTGTCTGCCACGCTTGATGGTCGGTGTCACTCACACATTGCTATCCCGCGTTAATGGGTTACCGCCACGCAGCCACCAAAGGCTGTGAAAATGGTGTGACAGGATGCTTCATTTGAGCTTTTAGCTTGTTGTCTGCATCTGCATAGTCAGTCTGTTCGTCCTATCTATTTTGACACAATTTATATAATCCATTTTAGGTTTCTGGCATCCGTAGTGTGGACGTAATGGATTAGGATTCTAAGAGAATTTTGGGTATATTTTTCTTATTAAATGGCTTGCGTCTTCGTGTCCACTGCCGTTTTAGCATGTTCATTATTGGCGTGCGGTGTTTTAATAGGTAACGCGAATCTTTGCGCACTATTACCGGAATGGATTTCGCTTTGTCTGTGCTAACCAGGTAATGTATTCTGGCACTCCTTCTTCATCGGATAGCATCGCGTCTATTAACACGAAATGGATGAATAGGTCTTATGATGTTTCGGTGGACACGGCTGTTACTAACGAAGGGTGTGTATGCAGCCAGGTTGAGTTACGGAATGAATATCACGGTACCGTATCTCTCATTGCATGCTGTTTGCATGCAATCAGCTACCAGGTTACAAGCTCACCAGACTTGCAACTATCAGTAGCTATTTTTATCAACTGAAAGTGTCTCCGTGATTGAAACATTTCCTCTTGTTTGTTTCTCTCACCACGAGTTCCAGAGTGAGTAAAGCGCGCGCCAAGGCCTGGCCGTCGTAGGCATAAATCGAACCAACGTTTCCGAAAAATTCTTTAACGCTACTCTACTGTGAGACTTAGGTGTTTATGTCAAACTTCTGTTGCGTAAACACAAAATCGCCATCATTTTACGTGTTTGCTAGGCGTGAGAAGCATTTTTCCCACTGCACTAAATCTCTCCTCAACTCAACATCCATCCACTTTCAGTGGATGTTGCATAGAAGTTACTAATGGGTATGTTTCTCTTTAAGTGAGAAGCTGCGTCCATATTTGGCGTAGATCAAATATTTACAGGTAGTACCATGCTCTTTTTTGGGCATTATGAATTTGTGGTGATTAAAAAGCAAATGTATATCGTCGGTGTGAGGTACAGTCCAACGGGATATTACGATTCTTGGTTTACGGTTAAATCTCAAGGAGCAGATGTTATATTTTTTTGAATTTTTCAAAGCAGTCCTCAGACGTTTTGGCAAACATGGCTAATTGGTCGGTTAAATCTTTCGAGAGGATCGTGAGGCTTTAAATGACAATAAGTGTAGCTACATAAAACTTACAAGTGATGTAATACGTCCATTACTAGGACTGTCTCCTGGGGACCTGCTTCCATCCGGGTTATTCTCTTGATGGCTTTCACCCGCACTTCCATGCCCCATCTGGTTGTGCGCCGGTGTGGTTTTTAAAGCAGGTAAGCCATCACTTATGTACCTCATCTTTAGTGCTGTTTCTGTGTATATGGTGTGGACAGTCAACTCACCTCTCTCGTACCATCAGCTGGGTTTTTTGAGTAAAGCAAATTTTTATCGCCAGGGAACCAATGGCAGTGCGTCTTGCATGGGTATAATTATTAGCGTTAGAAGCTTAAATTCGTCGTCTCAGGTGATCGACCCAGTCATGGTCAACAGCGAAGTAAAGAAGAATCTAACACATGTGCGCCACAAAGACTGCCCAAATTGTACAGGAGAAGAGTCAAAAACGGATGACTCGAAGTATGGATATGCTTAGTAGTTTTGAAAATAATTTTCAGATTCATCATCATTTGATTGTGTTCGAAAAGTACAGGAATTGTTGACGCTGAGCAATGCGACTTGTTCTCTAGTCCTGTACTGTCGCCTTTGGGACAGAAAAGTAATATTTAACATTACAGTAGGAGTATAAACAGGTAGTAACAAGTAAACATAAATAAATAAATAGTTTATGTCTCGATAGTGCGGGACATGGACCGTGGGGTTAATCCGATCACATTTGTAATTGAATCGTCAAGAAGGGTTTGCGTTCAATCCGTTCCTAAGAAAAGTGTTCACGAGTCGATCTTTCAGCGGTTCAACTGTACGAGGCAGTCGAGGTATGTAGGGAGTGATAATAACGGATTTTGGTAATCACTCCGTAATTTGTTCATTGATTCCTCTGGACAGAAAAGAGAGTTAGTTAGAAGTATGGAACAAGGTTGTTTTATACATAAAAATGTGATATAGGTGGGTTGACTTTGAATCAGAGCATTTTGTCATTTGCTAAATGCTGCTGGACTCTTCCTCATTCAACGTGGCTTTACTCACTTCTATGTCCACTTTATTCACTGTCAATTCCCTGTTAGCTAAAGTACGAAAAACACTATCAGATGTCAGATTTTGCGGTAGTTTGTTCTACCTAACTGCGTAACGGTTAAGAGAGAAATTTGACCTTAAGCTAGTTCGTACCTTTTCGATTTGTAATATGCTATCTTTATTCCTTATATTGTACTTGAGGGAAGGTTGAAGTACAACCTCAATGTCTGAGGTAAAGACGCGTTTGTGGATTATATCAAACATGAAGTTCAGGTTAACTTTTAGTCTCCTTAACCAGAGAGGTTCTATGTTCATCTCACAGCAACGGTCATAGTGGGTAGGATCACCAGCTTCTCATTTTAGCGATTCGTAAAGTAGCGCTGTACATTTTCTATTGACGTTCTATTACTTTTTCTCAGGTTGGAGTATATTAATGAACAATATTCGAGTAGGGGACGAATACGGGTTTTATACAGGTAGATTTTGGATTCTTTCAAATTAAAATTTTTTAGTATTAGCCCTCTTAATTTACGGGCTTTTGCAACCGTGTACTGTATCTGTTCGGCGACATTGAAGGAGCTCGAGTAGCGTATCCAAAGATCACGAATTGTGAAGCAGGTGGACGGGGCTAGGCCGTCTTGCATCAAAGAATTTGGTTCCATACTGCACCGATAACATATGCAGCTGCACTTTTCGGATGTGAGTTCTATTTTCCACTTACTTCACCAAGTTTCTAGCTCGTGCAGATCCCCTTGTATATCGGCTAGTGCCTTAATGAAATTGTCTAAATCGAACTCATAGACAAATTTAATGTCATCTGCGAATACATATGGTCTACCATTTTTGATGTTATGTACATCAAAAACAGAAGCGACCCTAAAGCACTTTCTTGGATCACACCACTTGTGACTTTTCTACGGGTGCAAGTATTGCTCAGTATTTGAACTACTTGATGTCAACCAGGAAGGTACGATGCTATCCAAGTATGTCAATTGCTAGATGTACCAAAGCAATCTACTTTGATAGAAGCTTTCCATGTGGAAACCATGGACATTGTTGTGTTGTGTTTTCTTTTACTATTGCTGTATCTTCGTTTGAATCCCATGGTTTCTGATGGCATTATGTCTATTCGTAGACTTTTGCAAATATATACCCGATCGAACACTTTACGCGGATCAGGAAATATGATGATCAGGCGCTTGCCACGATCAATGAAACGAGTGACGAAATTTAAACATTGTACTTGACAAGTAATACATGACCGTGTTCCCAGAAATCCGTGCTGGGATGTGTTGATGTAATTACGGGACTATAGGAATTCGCATTTTTGGCTTTTATTGCCCTTTGCTGTCTGTAAATGACGTGGATCACTTTTATCTCGTGGTGAAACCAGCACATATTTCTACACATCTGGAACAACCCCGGACTTCATGGTTAACGTGAAAATATTTTGAAGCAGTATGGGGACAACAGGGCCTCCGCATTTGAGCATACCAGACGGTATTCCATCCGGGCCAGGATAAAAGCTCGTTCACATTGAGTTTATCAGAGTTCTTATGTCCGCTTGCCCAAATGCAACAGTACAGATGTAATCTGTAGTTTTAGCGGGGATGTTTACCATCGGTACTATGCACGGCTCTGTGAAAAACGATGCGAAGTATTCATTGAAAATCCCACACATCTGAGCCGGGTTTGCAGAAAGATTGCCGGGCAGTATAATGGAAGGTGGTATATCATGCTTGAAGTTGCTCCTGAGCTGGAATAGTCTAGTCATTTCCTTTGGTTTACCTTCTGATAAATTCATCGATCCGGGTAGGTTCGATGATTGCACTCAGGGGATGTGCTGCTTTCCTGACTCACTCCCTGCCAAATTGTATACCATTCATAAACCAACACCAAGTCACCGATTGTTACAGAAATGAGCGAGCATATTGCGGTTCATTACATGCATTTCCATATCTTTCAATAAGGATAGTCACTCATAGGGATTGTCCATTGCGGTTTCATGGCTACAGCCTTAGATTAGTCGCAGTTGTACCAGCATCCAACCAATAAGCGCTCGCGTTGTGGTTAAATTAGCCAGTGAGTGTGCATAGTCTACACAGTTAACCAATGGAAACGAACGGCAGCCCGAGCATTTTCCGGATCATGGAGGCAGTCAGGAGGATGGCATGCGAAACATTAGTACAATAAGCTCTCTGGTCATAATAAAGCTTATTTGTGAGTGCGTCGCAACGGTTTCCAAATCAGATAGTCGCGCACATGTCCGGGAAAGCACTATACCGCAGTTTCAACGTGTTGGGTATCACCAGTGGTGTGCATCCATCGGATCCTTCAGGATTGGTACACATGACCATCAGCGGCTTGCACCACCAGTCAGCAGCTTAGGCCACCGGGCCACGGGGGACAGCTTCGGACCGTCTGGATTTGCAGGCTAACTATGATATAGCGCAGTTTCTAAGTGCTATGTCGTACATAGCTACTGTCAGTAGATGTCGTATCTCTCGGGGCCAACCCTATCCTCTGCTACGTTCGTACTTTGCATATCATTGGAGGATAAGACGTACCATATCTAAGTCAGCTTGCAAATTATGAAGGTCAGTAGTTGTTCCCGGTGGCTCAGTGGCATAAACTGCCGATTAGCGTTGCGATCCGCTGGTGGGCATGGTTTGGATCTTAATGCGTCCCATGGATACGCACTGCTGATGATGTCCAACAGGTTGAAAGTGCAGTCTAGTGCTTTTCCAGGAATGCGGAGGACTATCTGATTCGGAACCTGCTGCGACGAGCTCCTATTAACTATATCGAATTCCCCCTCTCCTGTCTAGGCCTGGGCAACCTGACAGTATCCTTCCCACGCAATACTATGAATTTCTCTTCAAACAGTTTCTTGGTTCTGTGGCCACCGCCCCAGTTTTCAACCTCCCGATTCTTGGCCCTCCCCAACATGCTTTGCTAGGCATTTATCTTTTAATTTCAACTCACATGCTAACACGGGGCGTCACTCCTCTCCTGTCGACAAGCCCATGTCCAACCAAGCGGTCCATTCCAGTTCATCGGCTTCCATTTGGAGCCCTCGATCCTCCTTCAGATTGGCATGCCTCAATGTGCATACATTACTACACATCGGTCAACAGGCAGCACTTGCCCGAACATTGGAGACCTTCTCGATCAATATCTGCTGCTTATCTGTGACCCGCCTGCAAGACTCGAGCTCTGTGCTCACTCTGCGATCCCCTTCAGGTGACGCCAGCAGTATTTTCTCCTTGCACCTATCCGGTGACGATGCAGCTTCGAGCACCGGCCCAGCTGGTGTTGGTATTGCCCTGAGTCCCCGGGCTGAAGCTGCTCTGGTTGACTGGATTCCAATCAGTAGCCGGATGTGTGCGGTCTGATTGGCTAGCTCGTTCAAAGCTTCGAAGTCGCGCGGGACTAATAGGTGTCTATTCATCATCGCGGCCTACGCGCCCACAAAGTGTAGCGATGATTCGGTAAAGAACGACTTCTACCGCCAACTGAACGAGCTCCTTCGCCACAGAAGAAGCACGGACACTGTTGTGCTGGCGGGGGATATGAACGCACAAATTAGAAAGTTGTCCACTGATGAAATGCATCTGGGCGGTCAGCACGGTGTAGTCTCCCGTAATGATAACGGTGAGCGGTTACTTCATTTGTGTGAAGATGCCCGCTGATTTCTTGCGAGCACTAATTTCCGACACAGCACCCGCCGGAGGGTGACTTAGCGCCCACCTGTCTCGATCCAGCCTTGGACGCAGATCGATCACATTGCTATCAGTTACCGCTGGAGAGGCTGCGTCCAGAACTGTCGCTCGATTTGGAGCACATGTATGGACACCGATCATGCACTTGTATGTGCTGACATGCGGATGCGTTTTGGCGGATACCCACGACGACGTTGTGAGCGCATTGACACCAGCCAACTGACAAAGCCAGCTGTTCTGAATGCGTACCGAAGTACGCTGACATGCGAGTTGAGTAAGCGCTCACTTGATACAATTGATGGTCACTGGTCACATGTTCGCCAGACTTTAGTAGCAGCAGGCAAACCCTCATGTGGTAAGTCTAATAGCCAACATGGATATTAGGTTTCTTCGCGGTCTCTGGAACTTATCGATGCTCGCCGGCATATCCCGGCTGGAAGCGAACACAATGAAACTCGCAAAGAGCTCCGGGCAAAATTCTGTGCTAGCCTGAAGAGAGACAGCGAACCTTGGTGGTCTCATCGTGTGTCAGAGATCGAAGTCGCCGCTGCCCGTCTGATACGGGAAACGTGCAGCAGGAGACCTGGTGTTAGTGAAACTATACGTGACGAGAGTGAACAGCCTATCCACAATTTGTGAAAACGCTTGGAGCGTTGGGCTGAGCATTTTGAAAAGCAGTTAAATCGGCTAGAATTGTTCGATTCTTCGCCGGCCAGTGATCTCCCTGCTCCGTGGGCTGTCCCTTTGGATCCACCCTCGCTCAGAAGTCGAACGTGAGATCGGACTGTTGAAGTTGAACAAAGCCGCGGGACCAAATGACCTTCCTTCCGCCCTCCAAATTTGGAAGCTCTACTCTTGTTGATGCTTTACATGAATTACTAGTGAAAGTGTGGGAGCAGGAGGCTGTCCCAACCGACTGGAGTCGCTCCGTTATTGTTCCCATCTTCAAAGGAGGCTCGCGTTCGGAATGCGGCAGCTATAGAGGAATCAGTTTGATCTCCATTGCCTCCAAATTACTCGCCTCCATAATTCTTCACAGACTGGGCCACTTGTTGCGCATGCCAGCCCACCGGCTTCCACGACGTGCGTTGTTTGCTCACCGGGGATGTGGATGGAATAAGAGAAGTAGTGGCCCAGGGATGACTTTGTCCAGAGGAATGAAGTCTGCCACTTCGGAGCTGGCCTCGGTTGGAGCGTCACGGCTCCCTGGTTTGGGTCCGAAAGACGATGAACACGTTTGGCTGGATACACTTGCTGACAAGTCAAGGAACCGACTTCAATGGCGTTCCTGCTGTGAGTTTCTTTGTCCATCCCCATCCCTTTTAGCCTACCCGTCCACCTACGATCTCATTTCGTAGCGTAAGACATAATAATTTTTCTTTTTGCTTGGTAGCCGGCTGGTAGCTTACCGGAACGATGCCTATTCGTTGCTGGTAGCTCATCTGGCATGCAACTGTTGTATTTATTTTCCTTTTCATTTATGTATTGCGGCACAGTAACTGAAGTGTTTCCCAACTCTAGCTGACGTGTATAGTGATGAATGGTGATAACCTCCTGAGTACATCAGTATTGAAACTTGTTGGCAAGATTTTCTGATTGGGAACCATAGTTGGGCCAAGATCCAGGGCAGTAGTATTGTACCGGCTGCACCATCGGTGTGAAGATAACAGTTTTAAAGGATGGTCGCTTAGATACGCACTAGTTTAAATTTTCTAGCTTCAGGCTTACTCAAGGTACAGTGGCCTGCTTCGTGTATTTGTTGCTATCATCACTAGACATTGAAATCGACTCCGCAGGCTTTTGCTTTCTTGGCCGCAGCAGTGTTTTCCGCTGTCTAAGCTACAAGTCACTGTCATGTGATCGACTCGACTCTGGTACTCAACCTTCCATAGCTTTTCTCACGTCATGATTTCAAGAAACACGCATGGTTACTCAACACTGACGACAAAACCGCCGCTCGTCACAACTTCTGGCGCTCTGCATGAGACTACTTTGTCATCTATTTTTCACTCACGTGACTTCAATACTTGCTTTCTCTTGTCCATGCCACCGATTGGATCTAAGGTATCGACCACCTGACCACAGTCTTCTCATGCAGCCTACATATATGTATGGACAAGCTTAATCCAAAAGCTCGTCACCTGTGACCGAATGCATCGAAACGCATTGATACTTTTTCTAGCCACCTAAACATGGTAGTTCTTATCGACGTTGTGCAGATTGTCCTCGGCTTCACATCGGCAATGAGGGCTCAGTGAAATATCTCGGAGTTGCGCCGTGCTGAGATTTATAGGGTCCTTTTCATACGAATGAAGTTATCAACGTCATAAAGTTCTCACTTTACATTCCTCTTCTGACCCCACCTTCCTCTCCAGTTGTCCTATTCTTCGGTTCACTCTTGCTGTTCCTTCCTTTTTTTCCGCAGCCCGGCTTAGCATGCGCCTTAGGCCATACAGCAGGCCATTCGAATCTGACTTGTTTTCACTGTAGTGTCAGCTCATTTCGTTTCCTGCAAATTATCCTACATCAAGAAACACTCATGTATGCAAAACCCTCCATTTTCTTACCGCACATCCACTTCTCTTATCAGAAATCGGAGTCCAAATGTGACCGCGCACGAACCTACGGTCATCCATTATCTAGCACGCCTTTTATTGTATCATGACCTTATCACTTAACAATTGACTGCAAATTTTTACCATTAATTTTCTCCCTGTCCCTGATGACAGGCTGCTTCTTTTACTCATGTTCGCCCGTGGTGACCTTAATTTGCTGTTAGTGATAGAAAATGCATGTGCCGTAACCGAGTTTACTCCATTTTCGTGGCGTTACTTACATGCATTAAATCCTCCGAGGTTGACCGCTTTTTCATAGCTTAGATGTAGACCTTATGGAACCAGACCATCTCTGTAACTTGTTTATTGACCACTTAAGCTATAACTCATTATTAATTTAACTTTTTCTTACTAACTTTTTCACACGCAGGCTTACTAATTGGTGCTTGCCGAACAACCCATTTATTCCAATACTAATGTGTATGCAACGGAATTTGGCAATGCGTCAAACTCTTCTGATCCACAATCACTGCACTTCACGGCTCTGTGAACGTTTGGCGATACAGCATTATTCTCTGTCTGTGTACGGGGCGTGATCATTTCTATCCTGCCCCTCCATGTGTACGCGCATGTGTGTTTGCTACGTACAGTGTGTGCCCCCAAGGACTCGTCCAATTTTCCAAAACGCACTATCAAGTCCATAGCATGCAATGGGTTCTAATAAAAATGCTTGCTAATAATTTGTATACGAAAGAACTTCATCTACAGCGTCAGTTACTTCTTTAGATGCTACGTTCAAACTTGTTCCGTTCGGCACAAGTTTCAACCAGAAACAATACAGAACTGTTTAAAAAACTAGTCTCCTTCAATCTTGAACATGATAAGGTCGCCATACTAAACATTCCATTTTCCATGGCAGAATTTGAAAGAGTAGATATTCAAGAGTTTGTTAGTAGTGACTTGGTAACCATCATCATCATGACTGCACGTTAGCTGAAGGTAATAAACACACTTCAATTACTGTGCTGCAATACAAATATAAAGTTTATGAGCAAAACGTGGTACAAAACATTACAGAATACAATATAAAACCAAAAAAGTAATGTGTTGCTTGGTGTCGCATGTGAGAACGTGGTTGAAGGAGAAGATAAGCAGGAGGTGGAGGGACAAAGCAACGCACAACACAAACGCCATTGGAGCTGGCTCTTCGCCATGTCAACCAGTGTATCCAAGGACTTGCTTACCTGTACTGAACCATATCCAGATGCCATTTTTTAAGAGATTCCGACTGCGGTACACTCCGATGAAAAAACGAGAAGCAGAACGAAGTTAAGATGACATGGAAACCACAGAAACTTTCAAAGAGATTGATGTCATCTTTTAATCAACTCAAGACCTCATTTTTGTCGCAACCTTGTTCACACCAGGACACTCACCTATCGGACATGCTTCTGTTCCTCGTCATCTATCGAATCTAGTTACCTATTTAAATTCTAACCACTGACTTTGTGGTTATGGAATAGAGTAGGCTACACGCGCATTTCGCTTCACGGACTGTCCATATCCCTTGTGTTTTCTGAAGATCCCGAAGCAACCATCGCTGCCATCGAAAACCGACCATGCGTTTTCTCCTATCTGTGACGCTTAGTGTAAGATACTGGGAACCGCTCTGCTTATTTCTAAACCACTGCCTACCTGAAAGGTCTGAGTAGGCCAACCATTCTGCTCAGTGATTTGAGTATTTTGGCAAAGAGGAATCTCCTTTCTAGATCGAATAAACTATGTGATGGATTTTGCAACTATTGGCAGTTTATTTTGTGTTTTTGTTCCACTTTTGAATGTGCAAAAGCTTACACCCGATAATTCCCATCATTTCCGTACCTGAATGATATTCATCACGTTGCTTTATTTAAACATTGGACTTAAAATTCTGTCATCTGCTCCTAATTTAAATGATGGCTTTACTAGCGAACACCCCCCCATTTATTCCGCCCTTCTTTTATTATCATTCCTCGTTCACTCTACAAAGATTGCATCTTCAATGCTTGGTCGGTACAGCATATTTCTTGACACTTGTTTCCACTCTACTTGGATTGAAAGGTGATCGTTTTGTCACACTTGACATTGCCTCAAATTGTAACCGACAGCCTTTCATCATCTTGTTTTCCACTTTGCTCAACCACTTGGGTTTATTTTGTGCAACCTTTTGATTGCATAGTCTTTATCTACGCTTGATTTTGTCCACGGAAATCTACGAAATACTGAATGTTCTCCTTTTCACTCTAGGTACGCCATCGGTAACACTGAGCATCAGTTTCGCGAACCGAAAATTGGTTGGCTTGATACCTTGGCCATCCAAACAGAGCAGTTCTACACAGAAGATCCTCAATCGGGACCAAATTTGCCGACCAAATACATCACCGCTTTATACTTCACCTTCTCCAGCCTCACCTCCATCGGGTTCGGAAACGTTAGCCCGAACACAAACTCAGAAAAGGTGTTCTCTATCATCGTGATGCTTGTGGGATGTGAGTACCTGCTATTTCCATCACTTTTAGCGAAGACTTATGTCACCGCTTTATCGGATGGCGTCGATAAAGACCTACAGAGAACCGGCAACGCCCTGAGGGAATATACTTATCTCGACAGCTTTATCATGGAGCTTTTAAGCGTGCGCAAACAAAAGCCGTCTAGGAGCATTTCCCCTAGGAAGAGTTTTTCCTACATTTGCCACACAAGGGCGATTCCGTTGCTCATATATTTTATCTCGGTGCCTTGAAGCTGCTGTTGAGAAAAGGTTTTTTACGGCCTGCTTGAGAATTGTTTATCACAACTAGCTATAACTTGTAAAACCCTTGAAAGATGGACTCTCGTCATTGCTTCGTTCAGTGCTCGTTTATTAGCGCTCTTGTTCCTGTGGTACATGCTACTTGGGTTGTTAAACAGCGTACTCCTCAAAGGATTCGCGCGCATATCGCGGCTTGGTTTTACAAAGGCGGAGGTTTCAATCGGCTATCTTGTAACACCTCCTTGATTATGACCATACAGCCTCTGAAAAAGACTTCAAAGCCATCTACTCATTGCTTGAACGCTTCTCACAAAGTTTCCGCAAGCAACTGTTGTCCATTGCCGAGGCTATATACGTCCACCAACTGAAGCTGAAATTGTTTGTGCAAGCGCAATTCACACCGCCAATACTGCAACGGTGACCAACAGACACTGTTACATAGTCCTCTAATTGTTATCTGAGATACTTGGGCTTGATGTACTAATATTCCGTTTTTTGCTTGCTCTGCCAACTATAGCTATCGTCTCATGGCTCAATGGCATAAGCTGTTGGTTAGTAGTGTAACCCACTAGAGGTATTGGGTTCGGTTCACCTCGAAGGAGACCAACGGTACGCACACCACTGATGACTTCAAGGAGGACGAAACGGCCGTCCAGCGCTTTTCCGGGTCGGCTTGTAAATTAGCTGTGATGACGTAACTAATTCCCACCAACTCCTTCTATTCATGAGTATGGCGCACTAATAAGTTATCGAGTTGACTGTTAAAATAACTTGAAGTCGTTTCGCAACTCCATTTGACGGTTACCACACGGAATCCGTGATGTGTAAATGTTTCGGTCTCCTAAGAGTCTATTCAAGGAAATGCTCGACCCAGCCCTGATTTGTGATCCTAATCCTTGTTAATGAAATGGAAATATCTGCTTTACTGATGATCAGCATCGCCCATGCTTCGCTCAGGCCTTTGAAACTTCTGCGACTTTTAGGTACTCATCATTGTAGCATATCGAATTCAGCCCAATTTGTGAAATAAGTAGCGAATACATGATACCCTGTTATGTAGCTGTACTGTTCTTTGAGCTGCTAACGCTGTTGCCTGATTTACAGTCACTGTTATCTCTGGGGAAATGTCAATTCCATCCGGTAAGCAGCGCTTTCCTCCAGGCGACTTTTTAGAGACTTTGTGATCTGGTGCACTTTTCCGACTATAATTTGCTAGAAGAGGAAGGTCCAGCTTGGAATGACCTTCGCACCATCATAGTGCAAGGTCTTCCTACAGGACTGCCTAGGTGCTGCTACTATCTTTACCCTTTCAGGTCATTCATTGGAAGTGGTAGACAAGTTCGTTTATCTCGGAAGCTGCCTCAACGCTAATGGTTTAACGAATGTAGTCTCTACTCGTCTCCAAGGCTCGGGTTGCTTTTGCCAATCTCCGTCATCTCTGGAGTCGAGGCGATCTGAGCCTATTTTTGAAGGACCGACTTTACAATGACACAATGAAACCGATTCTGCTCTATGGCTACGTGACTTGGCCTGTTCGCAAAGGATGTTGAGAGACTGCCTGTTTTTGATCACCGCTGCCTTCGGAGCATTGCTAATGTACGATGGCACCACACTAGTAATGAGGATGTACGACGGGGGATTTTCAGCTCAGACAGACTTTGCCGGCCATTGAGCAGCATAATTCCTCTGCGCAGAATTTTGTGTCTTGAGTATGTGCTTCGCACGCCTACTCAACGTTTATCTCACTGTGCCCTCTTCACGCGCGCAGAAGTCGGCTGGAAGCGAAAGCAATGTAGCTAGCGTATCACTTGGGTCAGGCGAATGTAAGAGCTAACGTCAAAGTTAGCCGTGGTCGGGCGATCTCGGCTTCTTGGCTGGGATGTGAAGGATCAGGAGGAACATGCATTGTTGAAAACACTTTCGGATACGGCAAGAAACCGGCCGCAGTGGCGGACCTGTTGTGACTTCCTATTCCCGTGAACACTGGTTTATAATATTTACCTCTGTTTTCGTTGGTTTATTGTGTTTCATATACGTTGTGGTACCATGCCAATTGTACTATTGAACGTGTTGAATCTATATACATATATATACATATATTTATTCATATTTATATATTTATATATGTGGTTGGCTGTGCCCCATGCTGAGGCTGATGTTGCATTCATGATGCTTCTTCACCGCAGTTGGGCTAAACCAACTTACACTTAAACTATGTCTTTTTAATGTGGATAAGATTCATTACCTTTTATTTGGTTTGTTCTGCGTACTTGATAATCTTCTCCCAATTTGCACACGTCGCTCATGCAAATTGTGGTAAACTTGCGTAATTGTATCGCGTGGTATTTTTTAAATAACTCGGACATTTTGTACTTATCACGGATTCACTTATAACCAATTTCTTCTATATGCTCATTTAGCGAGTATTTATGTCGTCATATGCGTTTACTTTATTCGATATCGGCATTTTGAGTGATTGGCTGTTGTTTGACATCCCAGGTGTGGCTGCGCTTGATTTGCATTTTGACAAGGTGCCTACTTGTCTATGACCCACTACCTCGTCCATCTGGCTCCGGGAGACAGTTGGTCGTTGCTGGAGGGGACGGGGTGCACGATTCTTGTGGTCGTGCTAGGCTCGAAGAATGGTTCCATGCACTCAGTGTGGATCGGATTACGGTCCAGCCACCGCCTTGTGTGCACTTGATTCCCCAAATACAGCGTGCTTGTGTTTGCCTGTGAATGAGTGTGCGCAGGCTCCGTTGATGAAACCTGGCTCCCATCCGCATGCCTCCCGGTCTTATTCCTTCGGGTTTACACTGGATATGGGGTGTGTGTTTGGAGCTGTGGATGGTGCAGCGCAAGCCACTCATAGTCCCTATGTAGGCTCAGGCGTCCTGTGGCTTGCCGCAGTGACAGGCAAATCCGAAACCGGATGCCGCCAACCATGTGTCTTTTAAGCTGGCTAAATTTCATTCCACTTTTTTTGGTTTGTTCTGCCTACCTGAATAATCTATTAACTGGCCACGTTGCTTACACTAATTGCGCGTATCTTTGGTAACTTTGTTGCGTTTGTAGCATTTTTAACTAAGTTGTGGACACTTTTTCCTTATCGCGGATTCGTTGCTAACCATCTTACTTCATATGCTAATTTAGCGAGGAGTTATGCCACCGTATCGGTATGCATTATTGGATTTGTTTTATTTCATCTTGTCGTTTCAGGTGATTGGCTGTTGCTTGATATCCCCGGTGTAGCTGCGCTTGATGTGCATGTTGACAAGGTGCCTACCTGTCTATTACCCACTTTCTCGTCCATACTGGCTCCAGGAGATAATTGGTCGTTGCTGGAGGGAACGGGGTCCACGGTCCTTGTGGTCGTGCTAGGCTCGAAGAATGGTTCCATGCAGTCAGTGTGGAGCGGACTACGGTCAACCCACCGTCTTGTGTGCGCTGGATTTCCCAAATACAACGTGCTTTTGTTTGCCTGTGAAGGAGTGTGGGCCGGCTCCGTTGATGAAACGTGGCTCCCATCCACATGCCTTCCGGTCTTATTCCTTCGGGTTTACACTGGATATGGGGTGTGTGGATGGAGCTGTGGGGGTGCAACGCAAGCCGCTCATGGTCCTTCTGTAGGTGCAGGAGTGCTGTGGCTGGTCACAGTGACAGGCACATTTGGAACCGGAGGCCACCAACCATAAGTGGTTGGCCAGCCACAGGACACCTGCGTCTACGGTGGGACCATGAGTGGTTTGCGCTGCACCCCCACAGCTCCAACCACACCCCATATCCGTCGTAAAACCAAAGAAATAAGATCGGGAGGCATGTGGATGGGAGCCACGTTTCATCAACTGAACTGGCGCACACTCCTTGACAGGCAAACAAATGCACACTACATTTGGGAATCAAGCGCACACAAGGCGGTGGCTGGACCATAGTCCGCTCTACATTGAGTGCATGGAACCACTCTTTGAGCCTAACACGACCACAAGGATCGTGTACCCTGTCCCCACCCAGAAACGGTTCACAGTCTCCTGGAGACAGTAATCGAGGTCAAGGCTGTTAGACAGGTAGGCACCTTGTCAACATGCACCTCAAGCACAGCCGCACCGGGAATATCAAGCAACAGCCAATCACTTGAAACCACAATAACAAATAAAATAAATCGAATAATGCATACAGGTATGCCGACATAGCTGTATAATAAATGAGCATATGAAATAAATTGGTTGCCAAAATATCCGCTATAGTTTTAGGACGTCAGAAAATATAATTTAAGCTAATCCCTCAAACCCGAAATCGTTATCCAAGTTAACTACAATTAGCTTAAGCGACGTGTGCAAGTTCATGGAAGATAGTTCACGTAGGCAATCATGAAACAATATAGCAAACCCACAACCTGAAATAAGGAGACCCAGCGTGCAATCAAGCGGTTAGTAAATTGAATGCAGCGTACTTACAAACGCTGCACCGGTTCTGCCTGCGTTCTCTGCAGGACCCGTCGTCGCTTCGGTGTTGGCCCCGAGTGGCGTCGCCCATGGCTCATTAGGCCTGCCTGACTCAGGTACTCGCGACAGCATGATCTACAGCACCATGCGCTCGATGTCGATGGAGGACAACCCATCGGCGCCTACCGCTTCCGCACTTACCGCTTCTTCTCTGCAATGTGGTCTTTCTCCTGCTTCTGGGCAACTGTCTTCATGAGCAGATCGCGCCATACACGCCGATCAACCGCTTTCGATTCCTATGACCTGCAATCAAGATTAGAACGTGAGAGGATCACTTTAGTTATGTCCTGGTAACGAAGCTTCGGTTTCCCACCATTCCGTCTCCCAATACTCAGCTGACCATATAATAGTTTAAAACAGTTAGTTCCCTTCAGTAGTTTGAACAGCGAACTGAGAAGACGAATATTGGCAGATGCTAGCATTTCCTATTATCTCGTCAGTACCAATACAATAACAGGGAGATCCTTTTATATGTCTTACAGGGCACAGTCAATCCAATCAAATTTATGGTTGATTTGATTGGTTTGACTGTACCCTGTAAGACATATAAAAGGATTTCCCTGTTATTGTATTGGTACTGACGAGATAATGCGAAATGTTAGCATCTGCCAATATTCGTCTTCTCATTTCGTTGTTCATATAATAGTTATTTCGGTACAACGTCCACGTTACACTGCCGTATAGAAGAACGAACAGCACCATGGATTGGTACACCATCAGCTTCGTGCCAACGCTAAGCTGCTGGTTGTTCCACACTCAGTACTCTACCTTCGCAAATGCCGCCGCTGCGTTCGACACGCGGATACGAAGCTCACTATGTATCTGCTGATCAGTCAACATCACACTCCCAAGGTAGCAGAAGTGGGAGGTGGTTTCCAATACTCCAACACCAATGCTGATTCGCGACAATATTGAAGATTGCACCTCCGACGAAGGCTGAAAGAGACAGACAGTTTTGCTTGTGTTGATGGTGAGCCCGAATTTGACAGCTGTCGAAGCCAGAGCACTAGTCATATGCTGCAACTCATCTTCGCTGTGTGCAAACAGCGCACAGTTGTCAGCAAACAACAACATATGGATAGTTGTCTCACAGACTAGAGTTCTCGCACAGAAACGACGGATGTTCAGCAACCCACCATCAATACGGTGCTCCACACGAACACCGTAAGCACAAGCGCATTAAAAGCACAAGACATCATTGCATGGAGATAAATGTTAAACAGGACAGGAGTTAAGATATAGCCTTGCTTCACATTGTGACAACTGCAAAGTCGTTCGAGGTCTCTCCACTCAGCTGCACCCTCGCCCGCATATTACTGTGCAGACATTCAATTAAGCTTACAAACATACGCGGACAACCAAACTTACCCAACACCATCCACAATGCCTCGCGGTTCACCGTATCACATGCCTTGGTGAAATCAACACAAAGCGAGTACAACGGATGGTGTCGTTCTCTGCACTTCTCTTGCAACTGACGAGCTGCAAACACCATATCTATAGTGCTGCGACCCGAACGGAATCCACACTGCTTTTCCGCCACGTTAGGTTCCACAACCTGTGACGAGGCGGTTGAGCAGGATTCGGGCAATCACCTTGCCCACACAACTCAGCAAGTTGATGCCACGATAATTCGTGCAACATTACTTACTTCCTTTGCCCTTGTACAGTGGTAGCACAAGAACATCCTTCAGCTCAGGAAGCAACTCCAACTAAGGCCGCTCAACATAGGCCAGTCGATCTTTGAACGATTGTTCAAGAGACAGTCAAAGCGTTTCCGCCAGATTTGCATTATGTCTGCAGTCTGTGTGCAGGTAGCGCCTGAGCTACAATCGATCAGCGTCCTCAGCGGCTCCAATCTCGGTCCATACACCGCCTTCAAGGAGTCAAAAAATTCCTTGTGTGGGCGGCGTTCAGCGCAGCATTCCATCAGCTTCGCCTTTTCCGTCCACTAAGCATTTTTTATGCGACGGAGCTCTCGGGTCAGTCGCCGTCGAAGTTCGCGAAACTGACTCTTCTCCCTCAAGTCACTGGGGTCTGCCACCTGTGCAGCAAATGCTGCATTCTGCTCCGACACCAATGCGCCAATCGTCGCATTGTTGTCATCGAACCAATCAGGCCGTTTACAGTTTGCGCGCCTGATGGTCTCCTCGGTAGCAGCTGTCACGTGGTCACGAATGTGGTGCCACAGGTCACCCACTGTGGCTATGCATTCCACATCACACAGGCGTGCAGCCATCGCCTTCTCCAGCTCAATACATTTCTTCACAGTACCGAGGGAGAGGCTAACTTCATGCCGATTCACGGCGGGAGTGCAATACATAAATTTACGAAAATATATGTACAGTTTGGTGCGCACCAATTTGTGATCTGCCACACTCAGGTCCAAGCAGTACAGGTGTCATGCGCACTTCACACATATCACTCTGATGTACGATGACATAGTCGAGCAGGTGAGCGTGACCACTCCGTGGGTGCGTCCAAGTTGCTATATCACTCGCACTCAGTGCAAACCGAGTGTTGGTGATCGTCAGGATGTGAGTGGCACACAGTGAGAGCAGCCCGTCACGGTTCTCATTCGCTGAACCAATGCCATGCGCACCGGTAACGTCTGTCCACCCCGATGCATCACGCCGAACGCGCGCGTTGAAATCACCCAGCAGAAATAGTCGGTCGCTCCTCGGCACGGACCGTATCACGGAGGATAGCTGAGTGTAGAATTGATCACGCGTGTCATCAGGATAACACATGGTCGGACCGTACGTGCTGATATAAGTGGCAAGCTTACCTCATCCGAGTCGTCGGTGAACAGTCATCAGTCGCGCGCTGATGCCTGTTGGTTCACCCACCAGCTAGTCATGGAGGCGATCGGATATTGCAAATCCGACCCCATGTTCACGTGGTGCTGAGGTTGCGTTGCCCACCCAGTAGAATGTGTAGCCAGCACCTGCTTCATACAACTTATATTGCTCCCCGAGCCGTCTCACTGCGCACCGAAATATCGATGTTGTAGCGCTACAAGTGCAGTGCGTCGCTCGTGGCGCTCACTGGAGTTCCGGTCCAGTAGTGTGCGCACGTTCCAGCACCCGATACTGAGTGGTTTGCGCGCAGGCATACGATTGCATTTGTGGGGAATCGCACGCGAGGTGGCGGTTGTGCTTCGGAAGTTTGCTTGAGGGATTTCACCCGGAGACTCAATAGCCTAGCCCACAAGGCAGTGGGGAATTTAGAGGTTTACTTGAGGGACTCCACCCGGTGCGTTTGGCTCAGTAACCTGACGAACAAGGCAGTGAGTGGTTTGAAGGTTTGCTTGAGGGGCTGCGCCCGGAGGCTTTGGCTCAATAGCCTGACCTACAAGGTAGTGGGGAGCAGATCCATCTCGGGAATGTGATTGCAGAGACTGATTGGGATCTACTTGACGGCCGTCACACGCAGCCTTTGAGGTACTGGAACGATTCATATATGTTTTGCGACCGTAGTAGGATACACCTGCGACCCCGGCCAGACGCAGGTGGGTTTTTTCAGGTTTGCACCAATTTGACAAGTGGCTGACTGGCTTGAGGCGGGCAGTAGCGAAACACTGAACACTCGGAAGTGCCCTCCCACCGTCAGAGACAATGCGTGGCCCTCGTTCTAGAGCACGGGCAAATTGAGCTGTGAGGTTATAACCCGTAGACCTGTTGTCTCCCATGGCTCGGTTTTACGGGAAGAGTGCCGTAGACCACTTCCTAACCTCCGAAGAGGATGGACTAGGATACTGGCAGGGCGCCTACACCTGACAAGAGAACGACTCGGGTCCTCAGCCAAAGGCTTCGATTTAATGTACACCCGAAAGGCAGCGGGTCTAGCACATGGTCAGTTCACTGACTCATGCGGATTGGTGTCCTGGATCTTAGCAGGGAGAAGAGCATAACCCAAGTTCCACCCAGCGGTCACCACGAGGAAGCGTGCAGTATATAAGCCCATGGCACAACAGTATCAGCAGTGGGTAGATGATCTGTCAGGATCTAGCCGCCACCAGCCCCAGCGCACCATATATATATATATATATATATATATATATATATATATATATATATATATATATATATATATATATATATATATATATATATATATATATATATATATATATATATATATATATAAAGTGTCAGCGTCATGCCGTTACGGCGTTCCGCTGCCGCACGATTAACACCAGTCGCGCGTGGGCTCAATATACCGCCAGCACGCCCGCCCCCTACGTGAGCGTATGTATATGTCTCTAAGATATTTAGGTAGGTAGCCTTAGATGTCGGTAGAACGGATGGGTTGCTGTATAGGCTTTGTATCTGTCGTGGGTTAAATCTTCCACCTAATCCTACTGAGCAATGAGAACTAAGCCCTGAGACTCTAGGAAGCCTCATTTAGCGTTTTTCCTTTCTTGCACTAAAACCCACCATTTCAGCTGGCAGTTACCACCCGCCCCGATTACTGGATTTGAACTGTGATGAGGCCGTGTTTCCATTTCCCGAATGAACACCCAAAGCCCCGTTTCTGTCTTACTACTCATCTGTTGTGACCGTAGCAGTAGTGGATACTTTGTGCTTATGCCTTACTGTGATTCGTGCAGACTAAAGAAGAACGCTCTTCTCAGCTCGTGAAGCAAACGTTCTTATTCAGGGTGTATGCTCCTAACGAGCCTTTTTTTGCTGAGAGTTTTCGGCCGTTCTATTTTGGCGTCGCAGTATATCTGGCTAGCCACTCTGCATGTGGCTACACAAAGTAGGTCGTCTACGCGATATGCACAAGGTAATGCTGTTGGCTCACTACTACATCGTGTCGGTTATGAAACACACGAAAGGTGTACGCGCTTGCATTGTAATCCGGCGGTCACCGGCTCATATCTGCGTCGATGCGGACGACCTGGCACGCGACCGGTAGTGGTCGCATGGCATTGAAGTGTTGGTGCGATGTACCAGCGTACTTCCTGCGCCTTTCTTGGTGTTGGAGCCATCAGAATCGTATTTTGGGGGTTGTTTCAAGACTGGTAATTTTACGTAAAGAGAAGTTGAGACAATCAACGCGATTATATAGCTTCACCAACTTCGGATGGTGGCTCTGATATTTGTGTTGTGGCTAAATTTCGATACACAATGGTACATACGATTTGGGTCTTTGCGAATCTAGTGTGCTAATGTGAAGCCACCACACGATCGCGAAGGCGATACACTGCGTTTCACCCACGTGCTTGCTGTGTAACGTGAGCACTGCATTTTCAACTAGCCTTCGCCGAGAAAGCCATAAGATGGTTAGGTCGCTCTTTTCTTAGTTCTGCCTGAACCATAAAGTATAACCGATACGGGACCGTATGCTTAAAGCATTTGTGTAAAGATTTTCATATCAACTCACCCGAACATCTGCCTCTTCGCGATGCCATCGTTGCCTGATTTGAACGACCTGCGTCATCTTTTACTAGTACTCTGAGATTACCACAAAATCCACCTTTCGAATCGTCACTTTTTTGATATGAAGTTATTTTCAGCCCGTTAACAGGGCAGAAAATTTGATTTGACCATTCTCGCGGGATTGTCCGTGAAAACCACGGATAGGTGTGACCGTAGCATCGTCTCTTTTCTTACAAGATACTAAACCTATCGGATTGGACAGGATGTTGCGTAGTCTCACGTTCATATGCCGTTTATGGAGGAGACTACTTAACCAACCTAACTCCATTGCTCTGAAGCTTGTGTAGGAAAACGTGATGGTCCTCGCGGTTAAATGCGTTTATTTTACGTATCGGTAAGTTTCAAGCAGTTTTCAGTCACAGTCATCTATGAAGATGGCTAGCTATATCAGATCATCAATCAGTGGAATAGCGTGCGACACTGCAGTGTAGTCAATTTTTTCCATTTTTGTGCATGGACTCAGTCCTTTTGCCTTGAGAACATCAAAAGCATCATCGCTTTCAATCGCTATTGTTCATGTTCCATCATTTGGGATTTGTCAATATACCCATTTGGGCTACCCTGGACCTTTGGTCATATTTCGACCACCTGCCACGGTTTTTCACTTTTCCAGCGTACCTAATGACCACACGTCGATGAAATGACAAAAATGTTGCCACAGCCGAACGCCGGACTAAGTCAGTGTTGCGAGAACCGATTTATTGATTCGCTCGCGTTAAATGCCTGGACAGCGGGGTACGGCAGTGGGGATGTCGGTCAAATCTTACCTATTTTCACTTTACACATACCGCTTTTTTCCGATTCCTTTAATTTTCTCCGTTCGTCCCGATTTTTTAAACAAATGTTATGCACTTCTATTCTACAGCATTTCAGATTATAGCTCGTTGATTCACTGAACTGCAGTTTTACATCTGACGCTTATCCAGCTTTTCTGCAATCTCGCGTTGATACAGCGTTATTAACCGGACTTATCCTAATAGGCTAAGTACCGCGATTCAAATCAAAAATATGACAACTAGGCTACAGCCCAATTTCTAAGGAACAAGTCTATCATCCTCATCATTTTATCTGCTGAGTCTGTATCTCGCACCAAAGGATAGCTGTCGATACCGCCGTTGATTTCAACACAACTGGCCTTGACAACGAAGGAATTTGATGCTTGGGGAATCTATTCCCTCCGGTTGACCATCATATTCGATTCTCGGGATTCAAGCTGTTGTATCCCGCGTTATCACAGTTCCCCCGAAAACACCCACTTTCTTCAGTGGGATAGCATCTTTTTTCTGTTGGGCAGCATTGTGGATGAATGCATTGTCTGTAATAATTCGATTGGCTACCTATGGTGCGCAACACCCGAGCATCAATGCTTTGTACCCGGTAGTACCAGCGTACCCAAACTACTTGTTAGTGAATGTGTACTCTTACTAGTACATGAGCGTCCCGCAAGTCAGGTGGTGCTGTGATTTGGCAACTTATTCTTCATCTAAAGTACTAATGTTGGTTCTCATTCCTAAACCCTGGGCATGTGCACTAATCGTATTTCGACATCTTCTGCCTCGGAACCACATTGCGAGCTTTCACTATCCATTTCTACTCATCGTCGTACATGTGTTGTTGTACAGTTTGTTGGCTATCTCGATAGTTGTTCAACCGACTTTTCTCACCGGCCAGGCGGAAGCGTGCATCGTCTTTTAGAAAATCTATGTACCACATTTATCAGCAGTTGGAGCTTTGGTCCTCTTTAATTGACACACTTCTCTCACATGAGGTTTCATTTTGAATCGGGTCAGCGATTTCCGATTTTTGGACACGAATGTTGTCCACACACCCATGTGCGTATACGTGTTTGCTTTGAAAACTGCTGTGCTTTGCTCTGTTCGAGGCCAAAACGACAATCTTTTCACCATTTCCGCATCTTCCATTCTCACCGAAGTGACGGCATTAAGTTCCTAGCACATAAACTCCTTGCGTCTATCTTTGTATTGTATCCCCATTAATCATGATAAAATTGGTTTAACCTGCTTTGAACACCCTCTTGTCCATCCGTTTCTCTCTCTGAGTACGCCACCGAAGCTTCGTTCTCCCACGGAGTCTCGCTGGTCTTTCCTTTTTCTCTCAGATTGTGCCCCTCTTCCGCCAGAGCTAACCAACTTGTGACTACCGCTTGCTTCGCACCCGATGCTGACAGGGCAAACATAAATCTTCTTCCAACCTGTGAATCCCTTTATATCGAGTTCTCTAGCAATTGCATTGTGTCAGCTAGATCATTTGGCGGCACTGGTTCCCACGTTGCGCTCCATCGAACTAAATAGGTGGTGTACCTCCGTAACACATAAACGTTGTTGCGTACTACATCTTATCCGTCGTCAAACTGGTCAATCTCAATGAGATTGCACAGTTGTGTGATCACATCATCTTTTGTTAACTTCTGGTCTGCTTAGTGGTAGCCAGTAGGGCATTTAGGAGTAAGGTAATGAAGTAATGGGACAGGTAAGTAGGTGAATAGAGAAGTACTTACGTAAATTCAGTGAGGAGGTCGGTGAGTGAATGATGTAAGTGTTCAGCTAGGTTAGTAAGTAGGCAAGCGCGTTAGTAATTAGATAGGTGCGTGCGTGAGTAAGTAGTTAAGTGATTAAGGTAGGGAATTAAATCAGTAATTATGAATATTGTTAACTAGTTGTATCAACATGTGGATAAATCCGTTTATAGACAATTAGGGGGCCTAAGATAATAGGGGATCGGTGTTGATAATTACCATGCTAGGGTGGTGAGGTATGGATTTATTGGTTGCTAAACAACTAGATAGTTAGGGAAGTGAACAGATAGTAAGTGAATGTGCAATTAAGCGGCTACCGCGGTGAAATAAGTAAGTAGACGAGTGAGTTGCATACATAAGCAAATGAGTAGTTCGTGCAAGCGATTAGGTGATACACGAGGATGCAAGCAAATGAATCATTCAGTAAGTAAGAGACTTATTGACGATACCACACCGGTGTTCGCATCTGATTGGTCCAATGGCGGAAGAGACAACGACGTATATCACCTGCTGCTTGTCTTTTGACACTAGTTAATCGTACTTGGTGTTGTTTGTGCACTTGTTTTTCTTTATGCTTGAACAACCGACCTCACAGACTCGATCATTCAATAGGTGTATTCGTTTCCATGTGGTCGCACAGCTGAGGTGCTTCTCTGTTAATTTGGCTCGCGTGAATGTATACATAGCATCATCGTGCTGATCTCACACTCTGTTGAATTACTCTATGTCCCTTATATATTTCCGGCATCGTCTAACATTTTTAAGACAAACGAATGATGAACCCATCAGGGAGTCAACGTTCTCGACACTTAGAAGATCATAGTGATTTACTGGTGCGATTCAGAAGCTGACAAAGCTTACCTTACTGATTGTTGCATCATTTCGATCTGGACTTGAACAACTAACATGGGATTGATATTTTCCCCCAATTACTGTCTGTTATGTCTTCAATCAGTGCAAGTGTTGACAAAGTGCCTACCTGCCCGACTCTTTTGCCTCGATTGCTGGTGCCGGGCAATAGTCCATCGTTTCAGTAAGTGACGGGATGCTTTCGTAACCACGTCATTTCGACGTATGGTTTCTTCGTGAAACATGGTGCACATGTTTCTCCACTTGTCGAATCATTAGCGTGCGCATTGAATGCCTCTAATTTGAGTCCGGATCTATCGTGTTTATCATCCATGTCCCCCTTGTGGTCTTAGTCATTTGCGTTTACACCGAATATAGGATGTGTGGATGAAATCATCTGTACTACGATGCAAATCAACTACAGTCCCGCACGATCTTCCTTTGGCTGTTTACAGCCATAATCACACAGTTGCTGTGCATGGTATTCCGGCCGATTCTACATGCTTGTTGCTTTCAATTTGTTTGAGTTCATTGGGTACATAACGTTTCCATACTTGTGGTGCATCACCTCAGTTATCGAGAACTGTCTGCCATGTGTCAGCCGAGACGTCCACAATGCTGTTACACTCGGTTTTTGCTTCTAATCTTCGTCTTTTCCTCCCGGTGTTCCTTCTTTTGGATCCTTTTTGTTTTCACATCGTACAATTGTTATTTGTTATGGTGTCTACTGTCGATAGTTGATTGGTTTAACTGAAGTGAGGTGTTTACGCACCTATGCGGCTGTTTCCACCGTTTCGTATCATTTGGATCAATGCCTTTCTGCTACGTTCTCTATTTCACACCGTCTCCAATACTAGATTACCGAGTCCAACGTATTCGTGAGCGTTATCGACCATCGTGTTCTACGGGAGAAGCGAATGTCGCTAGTTTGCTTTTATTTCACACTTCGAATGTTTATTCACCTCTAGCTTGTGTCCTTTCGGCCACCCTTCTTCGTGCTCTTGCGTAGTTCATAAATTTACATGTTCCATGTGACCAGTACCTTTTAGTCACCAACTTATCCCTTTTTAATTTCGCGCAATAATAATAGCTCAGTGCCTGTTCATGTGTTCGCCGAACTTGATAATCAGGTTGCAAATCTCTCACACCAGGCGAGTTGACATTATCAGTGCGTAACGATAGATGGTGCCCCTCACGAACCCTGGTCTCTGTGTGCAATTTGGGTGTTGTTAATCGCAAGTCTCTGGTTGCTCATTTGAGTTCTCCGGTAGAATTGCGTGGATACGATTGGCCGTCGAGTTGTTGTTGCGACTCTGATCGTGTACATAAAGCACACTGAAAGTCGGCACTAGCACTTTGAGTGTGTTCTAGTTTTCCACGTCGTCCACGATTCTCGCAACTGGAATCTCCATTCCACCTATGAATTCTAGTTTACTGCTTGGACCTGTCACTGTAGCTTTCCGGTTACATCACTCCATCGGATCTCTGGATAGAAACCGCCGCGGCAATTATTCTCTTAAGGACAGACGCTTTATTCAACAAACCAATCTCAGCTGAATTGACAGAATTATTGGCCTATGGAAAGCCTCGATGTATCTAACTAGGCCGCTTCCATAACTAACGAGCTTTTTGCATCCATGAGATACCTGTCTTGATTAGGTCAAGCAAACTCACTCTGGCGCCGCCAAGTATTAAGTAATCAGTGTAAATGCAGAGACTCGTCTACGTCTAATCAAATGATCTGATCGTTTCTAGCAATCTGGTTACTTGCTTCGTCCCGTAACTTTGTCTCATCCCTCTGATTGCATCATCCCATCACAGAAACCACACGCCTGTAGCCTATCAAGAGGACAGTATTGTGAGGATCAAGGCGAGTGGTTGGAAATGAGACTAACTTCTCATTTCTCACCGGGAAACGAGCACACCTCGAGATCCGAATATAGCGAACTATCTCCACTGAGCGAATCGTTTCGAAGAAATATGTTCTCCATTTGCACCTGATTAGTGTACGTGGCTATCAGTTTGTTACAGTGTCACCGTTTTCGTGATATTGTTACAACGTACGTATTTGAGCCGTGTTCCCCGCGGCACGTAAATTGTACCAATGGAGATCACTGTGGGGGATTTGCGGACCATATGTCGTGCACTCTTTTTCCGTTTTCATGCAGGGAATGTGCATTAGGTACATTGGATCAGAAATCATACGCGCCACACTATGGTTGTGAAGAATATTGAATTTAAAGTGTAGCCACCAGGAACACGATTAATATATTAGTAGATAGTGCATTGCGAATGAATCGCCGGTGTGTGTTGATTTGTACTGAAATATCGGGAACTATACTTCACACTTGTTTGCATTGAGTCGCTGGCCTTTATATAGGAGTTAATGTAGCTATCGCATGTTGTTCCTTTGCTAAACGGACTGTTCTCTTAACTTTGCTGCAAACCTCTAGTCACCCGCCTAGATGACATTATCAGTGCTCTGGTGTTTAGGTGAACGGAACGTCTGCTGCACATTAGTTGGACGAGTGATTAATGCTGTGCAGCAGACTACCCAAGGTGAGCGAACAGTTTAGCTAACAAAGGAATTATTGCTTATTCCGTTTTCTCATTATCCGATGGCGCGATTTTGCTCTGGATGTCATTAACTCATTTGAGAGGCTGAGGTTCCTTTTCCTTACTAACGGACTAATCGTTTACCATTTTGCCGTTTACTAGAGTATCCCGGTAATCTGAATATCCTATCTCGTACAATTCCACTGCTACAGCAGATTATCTAATCATCTGAAGCTGGTTCCCGGTGCGCATGTGCTTTCGACATTACACCCTCAGTGGTTTGCGTATCACTTCCGTCGCGACACCCACAGCGTTACTTTAATTGTGCCAACCCACCTACGTGCTCTGTATGGTTTAGCCATCGGCATCGACGTGCTCTGTGTAGTTGTTCATACTTCTCTGCCCCATCTGTAGGCACCTTGAAACTGGTTGTGGTTTTTGTGTCGAAAGATTCCCCTGTCCACAAACCTAGCCATACAGATCCATAGGCTTTCCATCTATCGTCCAATCAGTCAATTTTGCTGATCAGTCGGCCAACCTGCAAATTTCTTTTGTTAGTCTTCGCGATGTAGCACTGTGCGTTTAAATGTAGTTCTTTTAGACGTCCCATTATTCTTAGTGGATTAGTAGACCACCATGGTCTCAATGGATATTAGAAGTTTGCGTCGATCTTCGGAAACATGCGATGCTTTCTTTTGCTCTGTAACCCTTTTACATTACTCGATTGCCTTGTCCACATTTGACTTTTGTCGCTGTTCACCCTTTGCACAACTAAACCCCAGCTCTGATGTATGCAAGCATATTTGGCAATGTGGGAGCTCTGATCCAACGGTTGTACAGTGGGACTGCTCGGTACCACGCTCAAATGCTCCGAATTCGAGAGTTCATCCGGTTTCATCAGATCCCGAGCACGTTACGCCAACGTCTGGAGGAGTACTCAACTCAAGTCTGGGAACACACCAACGGTATTGACATGACTATGGTGCAGTACAGCTTTCCGGAGTCGTTACAGTCCGACATTTGTCTCTATGTGTATCGCGATATGTTGGGCGGATCTCCAGCGTTCAAATGTAAGCGGTACTCGGTTACTTTCTCCCCAGTTATCTAGTGATCTCTGTCCAGGAAAATTGCTTTTGATGAGGTCTTTGACTGTCATAGTATACGATTCTCTAGCTGTGTACTGCTTCACTCATTTAAATTAGGGACCATTTTTATCTTCTTGTCGAAAGACATTGGTATCTGCGATTCGATTCCTTGTGAGTGATGTGCTGTGTTTACATAGTTCGATTAAATCTACTTCACTGGCCTTACTTCGATGCTACTCACGTGGAAATTACTGGCCTCTTGTTCCTCATTCGTTTTTGTCAATAGTTTCACTTATAATATTTCAAATACTCTCCTTGCTTTCCTTTGGAAACATTTTCACCAAGGTACCGTGTTTCTGAGATTACCATCTAACAATACCCTGCTTCTTGTTGTACCTGTCGCTTTTTCAGTCACTTATAATCACCAAAACGGTTTACGACAAACTCCTTCATTGGAATAACATGGCGCCGAAATCTAAGTCGATCCCAGTTACGTCGGCTGGCGTAGCTTGCTGCCTCCGTTTGCTGCCTTGCATGAAGAGGGTTGTGATCACGAATCCCTCGGGTTTTGCTGGGACTACATATGGCTAATTAACCTAAGTGGTAACTACTACTTACCCATCGGTTTCCACCTATGTGGAGACCGTTTGTCTGAGATTGCATTGTCATCAAGTGATAACCAGTTTTTAGAAACTCCTGTGTGTCTAGCCGACCTTGGTAGGTAATGACCTAACTATAGAGGAATGTTCCACAAAAAGCCAGAGGCACATTGGGCTTATGTGGAAGCCTTCAACTCTATAAAGTTATTATTAGTTAGTTCATTTTCGGACTACATGTATTTGCGGTTGAGCTCATTTGCAAGCTGGCACTATAATATGCGTCCTTCGAACACTGTTTATTCAAAAAACTTCTCAAGCACTATTGAGTACTCGTAGCGGCTATCAACGACGGTCATAGTAAGCACACGACAACATGATGCAGAGGAAAAGGCAACTTGGCACAGCAACTATATCCGTCCGATCGAATCCCGGAAAGTGCTTACACTTTCAGTACAATAACTCATTACAGGTCAGGCGTAAATTGGTGGTCATTCGTGGCACTACCTACGTATATGGAGAACAGCAAAACCATCACATTTGGAATGGGTCCGTCCTTACTACGGGGGTATCACGTGGGGCCCCTAAAGGTTGCAGTACGTACCGAAGTGTTCTTTTCGCAATTGTTGTTACGTGCATCAGTGAAATCAGGTTACTTTTCCACTATCGATCCCTCACGAAATGATTCATTGAACTGCGCCTTAGCTTACTTGTTTCTTCTTGCATGCTCCTCCGGGCTTACTCTAGACCCATAGTTTGAGTTCTCGTCTATGATTGCGCCTTGCTCTATCGTTTATTCGATTTCTTCGCTTTCCTTTTCTGATATCTTCAGACCTCAGTGACGGTTGTCTTCGCAACATATCCTTACGCATTCGAGCTGTTCACATGCCCCCGAGCGACACGCTAATCCACACAGGCGACCTGCTCACCTCCGTGTGCTATCTGGTTAAGGGAAATTTGGAGGTTGTCACTACCGATGATCTCATCCTTGGGGTTCTCAATCCCGGCGACTTTTTCGGTGGCCTTCCAACACTGGTTGTCAGGCGATCGCAGCTCGGCTCTCTTGGTTTTTGTTCGCCCATCTATCCTTACAATGCGCAGTTATTGCCTCCAGGCTCTGTCCCCTCCGTTGGCGCCATGAGCATGGCTCCGCCGCCCAAGTCGCGGTTCGCTGTTCGAGCTCTCACCTACGCTGATGTGCAGATCATCGATCGTCATGATTTGGCCGATCTTTGTCATGTGTATCCCGAACTGGCGAGCCGCATCCTGGAACGTTTTGAGCTAACGATCCCACTTGCTTCTCCTAACACCGCTAGCAACCAACCGGTAGGTTATTTGAAATAACCTGCATTTTAACATGACTGCATCAATTTCATTCGTCTAGTTGTAGTAGTTTTTACCCATCTGGGAACAGTCACTATCTGTATATTTCGGCTAACTATTAGCTGTTACATTGGCCTCACGAATTACTTACACTTGCTGCGATTGTATGGTCTATGGGAGGCGGCTAGGAACAGGATTTCTTGTACTTGAGATGGTGACACAATGTAGCATAATGACTGAAAGGCGCACAACAGTCCAAATTAACCGGAACAAAACAGGTCAATATGAGGTGATCAAGTTAAGCGCTAACTTGCTATAACCGACGAGCGCTTAAAGATCGCGTTACTGTCCTGGAATAAGTGTGCTCTGCTTTCAGAAACTATGTTTCGTAACTGCAAATCAGAATACCAGACTAATCCGCTGAAACAGATACCACGTGATGTACATGGCAATTACCTACTGTTCTACTGCATGTGATTGGGTTTATCATTTCTTTAACAGTCGCTGCACACGTTGGTTTTGACATGCATGAGTTCCCGCGCAACTGCTCAGATTCCGAAAACATGCCACCTAGTGCCAATGAACACATTTCGTTTTTGGCATCGGCTTTGTTGTCAACGCCGGTATTATATGCACATCTCAGGGATTCTACCTACGTACACATTTGGCGGTGTTCACGTATGAAAATTCTTATGATACCCTAACCCAGATGTATGATTTCCAGAACACTGGATCGTGCGTACTGTTCACTCCCGAATACCTGTGCATTGACGACTAAAGTACGCCGTGACCCATTCAGCCAATGATGCTCCAGCTTGGAGCTTTGTATTCCTGGCGAATTGACATAGCCCAAACTGCATTGGGCTAGCATTTTTTCTTCTTCTCATCATTGCCTTAGCTCCGCGTTCTTTCAATCTCCCACTACATTTACTTTTTTGTCGCGAAGTGAGAGTGATAGTAGGTTGATCTCCGTTGAGAACTCCTGATATATATATATATATATATATATATATATATATTTGAATCACAGTTTGTCTATTCCGCTTCTTCGTCACCTGTTTTCATTTTCCGTCTAATCATAAACATCCACAATTTCCTTGTCCTCTGTATCTTTTCTTATTGCTTAACACATCCACACGTTTTACCGGATAGAAAAGTGGTATGCGATACATGCGAGCTTCTCTGTCTGCTTTTCGTTCCCTACTTTCCAACCGAGTTAATCCAGAACGAACTCAGACATTCTGTACCACACTTGTAACCACAGTCACATCAGGAACTCCACTGACTTCCGCACTTCTATTTGCGTTCCCATAGGAACTCTGTCCGCACAAATGGAGAGCCAGCCGTCCCATTTTGGCATGCTTTTAGTCATTCACAGAGGCAAAAAGCAACTATGATAATAATTGGCTTGGTAGGTCCATATATGTTGCTAAATAAGACCTTTAGCACCGCCGTTCTTTTCCCAAAACGATTTATTTTATAGCAAAGTCGTAATTTCAGTTAACCTGTATGACCGTTGGAGCTCCCTGAGTGACCAATTTTTATGCCCCTGGCCATCCCAATTGGTCACTTTTTGGACGACTTTTGATCACTCAGAATGCTCTTTTCCAACGCACCCTTACCACATACTTTGAATACACTTCCTGTTTGCAAATCTCTTCAACATTAAGTGCAAGTCGATTTCCAAATTGCAATTATACAATGCTGTAGCCGTTAGACTAAACTGTAAATGTTTTTGAGTGGCCGAAATTCGTCACATTTGGGATGACTTTTGGTCACTCAGGATGTTTTTCCAACACACCCTACCACATACCATGAATGCATTTTTCCGGATTGCACATACAGTCAACATTAATCGGAAATCGATTCCCAAATTGCAATTACGCAATAGTATAACTGCTAGACTTAATCGAAAATATTTTTGAGTAACCAAAAGTGTCCGATTGGGATGGCAAGGGGCACAAAAGCTGCTTATTCAGGGCGCTCAAATGGTCAATCGCGCTGACTGAAATTGCCATTCTACTGAAAGTAAAATCTTTCAGACCAAGAGTATATTCTTATGTAACAACATATCTGGACATATCACGCCGTTTATTTTCATACTTACTTTTTGCTTCTGCGAGTGACCATAAACGCACCCAAGTGAGACGGCTGGCCGTCCATCTGTGCGGACAGGGTAAGAAGCTATTAGCAGCATCGACATGGTACCCCAACAATCCCGTCTGGCATGTTCCGCTTTCCATTTGACTGTAGACGACGCGATGGTTTATCCTTTGCCTTTCGCTCACTTTCTCATTGTGTGGTGGCTGTCACACCGATGCGGTGCGCAGCTTGGCTGTAGTTGCGTGGCCCCAAAGTGGTTGGCTTTCGTTCCCATTTCTCAACGTTACTCAGTCTTCGTTGATGGCAGCACATCTCCGGTGGGCTCTCCGACTGCTGTTATCTAATGCTGGTTGTTTAGAACTAAATTCTTAGGGGTTGCACTCGACGACCGTCTTTTGCATTTGGATCATCCGAGTTGGCTCGTTCACTTGCTTCTGCTGCCTGTTCACCATCTAACTCAACGTGCATTATTACCTGTTTCTGTGTCCCCATATTCATTTGTCGGAGGCATGTTCGGTTCACTGTCAGTTTTGTCACTCGGGATCCAACACTCGGAATCCACCATATCAGCGGTTGGCAACTTTATCCAATATATCCGCGATCCAGGGGGCAATCGATTACCTGACTCTTTAGCAGTCTACTCCTCACTCATTGATTATTAATTGCTCTTTCTTATCCATTTTTTGTCGAAATTTGCTTTACAAGTTTGTTTACCCTGTCCGTTTTCCTTATCATGATGGCATATGTCGTGGAACCCACCCCATTTTGTGTGTTTTAGTTTTAGCTGAACTTTGCCGACTGCGCATCTGTCAGTTGTGTGTGTTCGCTCCCTCCCTCACCTCACCTTCCTATTGGCTTGGTGAATGTAATAGTGGTCATGGGTGAACAAACTGTTAACTTTGCCTCCTCTGCCATCTGTCTTTTTCTCCAAAGAGAAAACCGGTGCTGTATTCAACAGAAACCATCCAGTATTCAGATACCGGTAGCTCGAGTTGACTGTCGAGGTGTTTGTCTACTCAACCATCTTGATCATTAGGGTACCGACGTTTTATCAGCAAATGATGTGATATATACTGCGCGCTACGTTTGAATGTGCTTTATGAGCATTATGACTTCCAAAGTTATATGTTTGGGTTTTTCCGGAACCTCGACAAATGGAGTGCTTCAGGGCAGCCTCACCTCAATTTTTATCTTTAACTCTGTGACCCATTAGATCGGGAACAGGTCTTTACTGTTCGCTTCTTTCGGCTCATGTGCTCCACTTGTTAACCGGTTGACATATTTAGAGTTTGTCAACAGTGGATGTCTCTTGAGGGCAGATCATACATTCGCTTCTATACACGCTGTTGCAGAGCACTTTGCACTCTTGTGTACACTTCTCACCCCGAAAGTGTTTCGAGGATTGGGTGGACACACCAATCCTCACTACCACAATGCATTCACTAAAGGTGTTCAATCGATACACGTATCAGACGGCCATATCATTTCGGTTAACTAATCCGCCGCAAAGACGGATCGTTTTTGTCCGTATGACTTCTACGAGGGCGGTGCAATATTGTCCGTTACGGGTATACAACTTTCTGGATAAGGGACATAGCCAATCTTGTTTGAATGCTAGGACCGGCGTAGCATCGCTAGCAGTTTTCGTGACCAGGAAGAAAACAGTGCTTGGACCACCCAATTGGATATGCGTAACAAACTCTCCATCATCGCTCTGGGCTATATCTTGAACCACTCGCTTTCATTATATCGTGCACTTCTGACGCTCATTGCTCACCTGCCTCTGCTTGAGTGACGCTTCAGGGTGGCTGGACGGTAATGCGTTGAAAGAACTTGAAGAAGTTAAACGAAGCACTTAATCCCTCTGGGGCTCATTTGATCTATGGTGAGCACTTTCTTTGAACAGTACTAGTAGTGAAACCAGTCATCATCGTTGTTGGAGGAGGAAGCTAAGGCGCGGGGGACGTGATAAAGAAACTCAGCGCAAACACCATTAGGGTCGGCTCTTCGCCATGTCAACCAGTGTATCCAACCAAACGTGTTCATCGTCCTTGGGACCCCAGCCAGGCAGTCTGGAGATACCAACCGACGCCAATTTTGAAATGAGTAACTTCGTTCCTCTTAACCACGTTATCACTTGGCATCCCCTCTCTTCTTCCATCCACACTCTGGTCGCGCAAACAGCGCACTTCGCGAAACGCGTGGCCCAGCCATCGGAGTCTGGTGCGTGTTATAACGGAGCCGCGCGCTTAACTCACTCTTGCTGCACCAAATGCGCGACGCGGAACACGGTCATTACTCATGCGGTTTTCCCACCAAACATAAGCTAAGCTGCTAAGACAGTGATGCTCGAACGGAACTAGCCTCTTTATGTCTCTCCGTCTGATAGAATAAGTTTCGCAAACGTACAGTATTGTTGTACAGACGGCTGCATTGTAAACTCTGCCAATGGGGGGCGAGAGTTATGTCGCGCAGACGCCACAGATGACACAGATTGGCAAAAGGACCTACGTCTCTTGCTATACGGTTTCTGATCTCATCTACTATTCCAACGGCGCTAATATGGCTGCCAAGTTACCTGAACTTCTGGACGACTTCTAGCTGATGCCCACCAATGGTCAGCGCAGGAGTGGGTCCCTGTTAATCCTGACGGAGGACTTTGCATTTCGAGGATTCAGAGCATTGCCCGAATCGACCGACCGCCAGTGCTAATCTCTTCAATGCTGCTGGGCACGTTCGCGGACTCAGATTAGAGAAATGTCATCGGTAAAATTCAAGAAATCACTCACCAGGAAGCAACTCCACACCTAAATCGTGTCCAATGAATACCAGTTTCACGATTTCGTCGATGTCTAGTTTAATAGGGAAAAGTGAAAATGGGCATCATTGTCTCGCACCACTGAAGATATTAAAAGGCTTCCACAGTTTGACATAAGCCTTCATTCCGCCGGATCTAGGCGCGTAAAGCGCTCTGACAATGTTTGCATATTGCTCACGCACACTTTCCCTGAGTAGACAGTCACAAAGTGCACATCCATCCACCGGATTGGAGGCACTTTTATACCGAGGAAGATGATTATCTTGGGTCGCGTATCAATATGGCGGTTCCAACAATTGGCCTAAGTTGGATAGGCTCAGTACAGCTTCGGTTTCGGCGAGATCCGATTTTCGCGACTGTCAGTTAGCCTATGGAGCACGAAAAGGGTGAGCAACTTGAGGTGCACGCGTAATTGTTTGTTGTTTCAAACATAACCTCTACTAAGTGCATCGGTTCTGACGGACGAAGCATTCACTCATATTCTCTCTCCTTATTGGAGGTTGCATGGCACGGGTTTCTTTATGTGTCTAGTGGTTGTGCGGTATGCATTGCTCATGCGTCCATTCCTCGGGCGCATACAACTGCGTTTCTGAAGTGTTCCTTTCCCTTGGGAGAGTCATTACGGCCTGCTGTTGGCCAGGTTGACGTTTCGCATCCTGGCATGTCCATACTACTGATAACGAGTGCTGTGGTGTTTGCCCTTAGTCCACCACACTCGTCTCCCTCCAAAGTACTCGCACCGGCTGCCTTTGCTCGGAGTTTTTCTGACCGTCAGGGATGCTCATTATGCGATAGAGGTTCCTCTTCTAACTCGTGTCACTTCTTCAACTCACTGCTTTGTACTCGCCATGAATCTCCTTATTGTGCGATTGCATACACTGAGTCTCGCCGGTTGATCACCTCGTACTGTCTCTTTCACTTCTGTGTGAGTTGCCTCTCACCTGGGCCACAAGTGAGAGCGTGTAGATGATTACTGTATTACACCTTCGAACCGATCAGAAACTCGACACTCATCTCACCATTGTTGGTCTTGGACTTCTTCATCCTCTGCCCTTGAGTTGCCTTCAAATTACGTTTGGATACCTTTCTGTTATCCCGTTCCTCCTTGGGAGATATTCGGCACTTTGGCCATGTTCCAACCTCTAGATCCACAAGTAGGCGAGGTGCTCGATCGTACATCAATATGAACGGTGATTTCTTTGTGTAGGCCGGTTTGACTGCTCGATGGGTCAGCAAAAGCATTGGCAAAGCTTCCTCCCAGTCTCCACCCTTTTCCGCTAGCCACTCTTTAAGCATTCTATTGTTACGCACCGTCAAATACATTTGTCTGGAAGTGGTATGGGGTTGTCCACACTTTCTTGCTACGGAATTTCTCCAATCAGTTCCGGAATTCCTCACTCTCGATGCACGGACCCTGGTCTGTTAGGATGGCCTTTGTGATTCCGTGATCCGCTGTCAAATTTTCCATGACGTCATGGGTAATGGTAGTCGTCCCTTGATCCGGGATTCCCGTTGCTTCAGTCCAGCGCGTGAAGTGCTCCGTCATCAACAAGATGTATTGGTTACCCCACCTGGTCAACGGAAACGGTCCCATCATGTCTATCGACCATAGTTCACAATTTTCCGATACCGGAATCGACAGCACTGGTTGTCGTGATCCACGGCGGTCGATTTTCAAGAGGTGGCATTGTTTGCACGAAAGCACGTATATCTCGATGTTCTTCTTCATGCACGGTCACGTTGTCTCAGCAACTTGAAGGCCCTGACGCAACCGGTCTGTGTCATCTCGTGACCAGAAATCACTAGCTTCCGCCTTAAGTTTGTCGGAATAACCGGCACTGATTCCCGCTTTATTTACTCATAGCTTTTCCAGTTTTCTCGCAAACGGTCCGAGCTGCTTGTGTTAGCTCTTGTTTAGAACTGATTAACCGGTTCTTCATACAGTGATCACTTTGCGCAAGAGTTTGTCACCACGTTGTTCGGCCGCCAACTGTCCCGGATCCTGCCCCAACAATCTACCAAAAACACCGAAAGCCACACTCGACTGGTCATCTTCGTTCATTATGCTGGACAAAAAAATCCGCAGTTTGGTTCTGCTTCCCCGGCACGTGGTTTATTGTGAAATCGTATTACCGTAGGGGCAGCGCCCATCTCGCTAGCTTTCTCCTGGAGTCTTTGGCAGACATAATATATTCTAAAAACCTGTGGTCCGTTTCGATGTCAAAATGCTGACCTAACAGAGATGGCCATCGTTTGTCCACCGCCCAGACGATTGCGATACATTCCTTCTCTATCGTTGAGTATTTGCGTTCTGCCGGTGTCAAAATTCTACTGACTTACTCAGTCGTCCCATTGCTCCGAGGTTGCTGGCGCCAGTGCCCATCGTGAACAGCAATGGCAATTTCAAGGTCAGGTTCTTCCTTTCCATTTCTTGCAGAATGCGATAAAAGTCTTGTTGGGCTTCTGCATTTCAAGTTTTATCCTGCTTCAGTAGCTCGTGCAAGGGTGAGGCCAAATTGTTGAATTCCTTGACAAATTTGCTATAGTACCCAGTGCGGTCCAGGAGCACTCTGAGAGTGCGCTTTGAGGTAGGAACAGGTGTGCCTTGTATTGTCAATGTTTTCTCAAGCAGTGGCTTCAGCTCACCTGGTCCAACTTTATAGCCCAATGATGTGGCACTAGTCCTTCCAATCTGGGAATTCGGTCCATTTATACGGAGTCCCTACTGTTGAATCCTTTTCAAGACTGCTTCAAGTTGACCTCTGTGTTCCGCTTCTGATTGGCTATGCACGACGATATCATCTCCTTACACCGTCACGCTCTCCAAGCCACTCAGTAAGCAAAGTATTAGACGTCGGAAGGTAAACTTGGCTCCCGATAATCCAGAAGGCGTTCTTTTAGATTGCTGTTTTTTTACCGACGGTAAACGCCTTTTTTCTCGATCTTGTTCGATCTCCAGTTGCTACTATCCGGATCTCAGAGCCAGAACCGTGAGTATCGACTGTTGCAATCTATCAAAGATGTCAGCAACTGATGGCGCTGGAACGAAACGACTCAAGGATATTTCATTCCATCTTCGAAAGTCCACAGAGAAACGGCACTTCCCATTAGCCTTCTTTACCAAGACAACTGGTGAATTTTATGGGCTGTGCACCTCTTCAATCACGTCTGCGTCCAACGTCTCCTGGTGCAGTTGTGTTTGCCTTTAGTACGCCACAAACTCAGAGGAGAACACTGAAGCGCTTTTTCAGATCCGGTCATTATGATCGGAATAACCGTCTCAATAGAGATTGTGTATCTCAGTCAAACCACGCAGCGGACACTCTAAATTCAAATTTTAACAAAGGCAATTGAGATCAGACTGATCCCTGTATGATTGCCGCACTCCGAACGTGAACCTCCCTTGAAATTTGGGCCTATAACCGAGCTGCTCCAGTCTGCTGGGATAGTTTCCTGTTCTCATAGCTTCACAAATAAGTTTTGCAATTCATCTACTAGTTCAGATCCTCCGAATTCGAAGAGAGCTGGAGGAAGTCTATCTGCTCTTGCATCCTTGTTTAATTTCAACAGTCTGGTCTCGTTCGACTTCTGCGCGTGAAAGTGGATCCAATGTAAGGTCCCAGCAAGGTCAATGAATGGCCGATAAGGAAGATGGCAATTCTACCTGATCAAACTGCCTGTCAAAGGGTTCGACCCAACACCCCAGGCGTTTTGATAAGCTTTGAATTGACTGTCTACTCTCTTCGCATATAGTTTCGCTATGTCAGGTGTCCTGCTGCCCGTTTCCCTATCAGACGGAATAACCTCTGATGGTTACCGAGTGCAGCGACTGTCTCCATTTTTATGCCCTATGAGATCACCAGGCTTCGTGGTTTCTCTTCAGGCTAACACGCAGTTTTGCCCTGAGATTTTTGCGAATCTCATTGTATTCGCTTCTAGCCGGAATGTTTCGGCCAGCGTCTATAAGTTCCAGAGACTGCGTAGAGCCCAACATTTAGGTTGGGGATTCGATTTGCCACAAGAAAACACGCCTGCTGCTAATTACGTTTGGCGGATATGCAATCAGTGATCTTCAACTGTGTTCACAAAGCGATTACCCAGTCGCATGCCAACGTACTTTGATACGTATTCAGAACATCTGGTTTTGCTAGTTGGCAAGTAGATATGCGCTCACAGCGCTGTTGCGGACGTCCGCCAAAATGTATCCGCAGGTCGACACAGGACAGTGCGTGGTCGGAGTTGTTCTCCACAGTGAGCGGCAGTTTTGGACGCAGCCTATCCAACGATAACTGATTGCGATGTGATCAGTTTGTACCCATGGCTGGTCCAAGTCTGGTGGGCGCCATGTTCCTATTTTGCGGGTGCTGCGTCGGAAGTTGGTGCTCGCTAGAAATAGAGGCGCATCTTCATACAGGTGCATCAACCGCCCACCGTTTTCATTACGGGAGCCTTCACCATGTTTTCCGCCTACTTGTTGCTCATCGGTGGGCAGTCTCAACTTGTGCGTTCATATTGTCAGCAAACACCACAGTATTCGTACTCTTTCTTTGACGAAGTAGCTCCTTCAGTTGGTGATAACATTTATCTTCCACCGAATCAGTGCTACAGTTTGTGGGTGTATATGCCGCCGTGAAAAACGCACAGTTTGTTTAAAACTTAGAACGAGCTAGCCAATCTGACGGCGCACATCCGGTTGTTGACTGGGATCCTATCGATCAGAGCAGTTTCAGCCCGGCGGCTCAGAGTGTAGTGGCATGGAGATTAGTCCTAGTCTACCGCACCAGAAGGCACAAATCAATGTTCGAGAAAGAAAAATTTAATGCTGTTCTTCAGATCTTACCACTACCAGACGGAATAGTCGAAATATGATATTCCAAAGTGTCGGCTCGACAAAGCTCAGACTTCCCAGACACACGGGCGAAACAAGCTCAGCACGCCACAGTACAAAAGCAGAACGCGCGGTTAGTAGATGGAGAAGAGTGTATCTCAAAACCATCGGTTAAAACAAACTGTACGAAAGCGATTGAAAATCCAAGTGTGATAACGCATAAAAATTTTGGGATCTATGAACACAGCATGAACCATGCCTACATCGACTTGACCGGCATTTGAAGTTTCGTCATCTCCGGGCATACGCAATGAGTAAGTGCCGTCGGTGTCGCATGTGTGATATCTTAAGGTAAGCACAGCGCTCGAATCTTACTGGCGGGTTTCTGATATGCAACAGATATCGAACGACAGGGTCTCTGCTTTTCTGGAAATTAATACCGTTCTTGCATTAAGTCTCTTGTCTCTTTCGCCTATCAATTAAATATTTTCTTTCTTTTTTCTTCCACCTTATCTCATTGTTTTTATGTTCTTTTTCTTTCTTCTTTTATATTCCGTTTGCGGCGCAGCTCATGAAAACCGAGTCTATCATACTTCGGTGCCCTGGTCATCGTAGACAGACTGAACTGCATCTACTTTATCCGACGTGTGTAAACCTTGTTGAACGCTTTCTGACTGCCCCCCTTTTTACTGTGCATCATAACCGTTTTCGTTTATATGTGCATCCCGTTGTACACAAAACTGTGCTGCAACCTTTGGGGTCACTACTTTATAACATGCTGCGTTTTATTCGACTGTCCGCTACACGTCATGCTTTCGAGTAGGGCGAGCAGTGCAGTATTGCTTCTCTCCTAAAGGCCTAGTAATTCCGACCACCAATGCGGCAGCCTCGGAGCAAAGTCTCATCAGGTGTTTGTGTACAGATATTCCTACACTGCCACCGTAGATCCCATACACCTTTCTTCCACCAAATGCTCTTCACTTGGCGTATCTCGACCCTGTCTTTGGAAGCTTTGTTCTACGGGCTTCTGCAGTCTGATTCATGGTCCATAATTTCTGAGGTGCTCATGATCCCTGCTCACATTCGATCACTCCGTTCTTGTGTCCCCTAGACGTGTCTGTACAACCATACACCGCCGGTTGACTGAATTCACCGTACATTCTGATGATTTCTTTTCATTCGATGTCAAGCCACTAACAGCAGCCTGCCAAAGCGAACGTTTACTACTTTGCCTGATGCCTCAAAGTGTCTAGAATATCTCACGCGCCTATGGTACCCACTTTTCAACGTTACGTTCTGTTAACTTAAGGTTGGTTTTTGACTACGTCATAACTACGGAATTGAACTTACTGTTGTCGTGTATCGTGACTGAGACATCCACTTCCTGCCATTGAATTACCGATGATGACCCACTTGAGAGATATCTCTCATACAATTCATCATCATATTTGTGTCCATCTCTACTCTCAAAATTAGGACACGAAGTTTTTGGCTTTCATCCTTTTCGTCCACATGTCACATACCTGCTATTTTAGTTCACCTCACTACTGCCGATGACGGAGCCTGTTTACAGTTGTTACGCCACTTTCTGGTACAATCTGTGATCTCTTCTTCGTACCTCCACTTGCAGCGTGCCGCTTCACCGTGGTTCTCCTGCAACTCTATTCTGGAGTCGTTCCTCATCACCAATTCGAGGTGGAACGCTGCGTCCTCCAACTTGCTGTCTGATCTCGTTCCGCTTGTTCACCTACACCTTGCACACAGAGACCCCTCACACCGCGACTTCACACGGCTGAGCGAGGTGTTCAATTGCAATCGTCCACCATGGGAACTGGAGCGCCTGCAACGCTTGTTCGACCACGGCGCTCTTTGTCCCGATGCGGCGGACAACCTACTTCTCTCCGACTTGGGTCCCAGCACCCATTCGGACATAAAAAATTCCCATCCGTTGGCTATGACCTACTCATCCGTTCACATGAGTAGGCCACACGTCAGCCACAATCATCCTTCCAATTCAGGTACCTCACCCAATCCACCACGGTCGCTTTCGAACATCAACGGCACTTGTAAGTCTACAAGAGACCACAAGATGCGTAAACTGTTCGCTACTAATCAATCACCGACCATAGAACAGCCCCTGCTCTCGTCCTCATTACGAACTTCATTGGAAGACAACTCTCCGGAACACCAATTGCCACTTGGCCAATCCGATGCGGTGAATTCGCAAATTATAAGCGTTTTGTTCGAGCGGCTTAACCAAGTAGAGAAGTGAGTTGCAAATCCCCAATACTTGTTTTCTGTTCACCTAATCACCATCAAAAAGGTGGATATGTCCTCATAACTTCCAATGGCGGAACTTTTCGTCACATACTTAGGCGTCTGTTGGCTTGCCCAGTACTATACTCTTCACCTGGTACACTTTCAGACATGTGGCCGACAATATCTCCACGTAATCATTGTTATGACCACGGGCGCACCGCTTGTAGCTTCAAAACTTTAACATCATTTGCGTTCTATCGCGCGCTCTCGCAAATGTGTATCCAGTTGTGTACGGATGTCTAGATACTAATAAAGTTTTTCGTTGATATGACACCCAGCGTCCTGGATTCATTTCCCCCAGGCTCAGTGAGATTACGTACTACCGATTTCTCCCTATTGTATTACCTAGCCGGTCAACAATTTAATGTACCTCTTGATTTAAAAATTGTTGATCTCGATTTAGGGGCCTCTTTCAAACTGTGAGTCATCGTGTCTGCTTAATTTTTGCCTAAACATTCGCCCCTTCCTGTTTAATGTCTCCCTTCTTCCTTGCCTATTTCACCTAACAGGCGCATTCACCTGCTGGATCAGCACATCTCGGGCACATTGGACACAATTTTATCTCAGCTTCAGCAACACACCGGGCAATTATCTTTCCGTCGGACTCAGTGAATTAGTAACCCATATCCATTCCAACCGAGGACGTTCTATTCGCTCTCCACACACGGCCTTACACATGCGTTTCATCATCTCACTCGCTGTGATAGTGTCCTCAGGTGCCTCAGGGCGTCCAACTCTAGTCATTTGCAACTGCAATCACTTTTTTGCTGTGATTTCTCCCCTTTACACAACGGCACTCCACTGTAATATGTACATCTTATTTGTAATCACAAACTTACAGGACGAGCTAACAAGTATCCATAGCATTTATCTAAGCTTCTAGTCCTTCATACATTCGACACGTGAATGCAACAGATTTCTGAGTACATCATTCACTTGCTATTCCATATCATTTGCCGAACTCTTCTTATACTTTCTCTTCCCATTTTGCACCCCACCATGCTTCACTTGTCTCCCTACAACCGAGTCTTTCGTCACACCCTCTTATGAGGGGCACGTCACTCGCGTGCACACCATTGTTCGGCTACTGCCCGATATGTGACCACCACCTACTAGTCCAAGTTTCTACGGTGCACCGCATTTGCGATTCCACTTTGCACTCGTCGTCGCTATTTTTACCTTCACGATCCCAAGATTTATTCTTTCTCAATTCTATCATTTTCGTTGTATTTATTCCATTTCGTATGGTTTTCACTAAGCCTTTGTACCAACTACCGAGCAATCACCTGGTCTTTGTAAACCTCATGCATTCTTACACCCCATATATTTTGTGAGAATATCTCAAACACTGTTCATGTGGCAATATTTGCTGCAGAAATATAAATTGCTGGGTCCATTTGTGTATTTTGTCCTTCAGCCACGTGTCTATTTTGTTCCCATTTGGGCTTACGGTACCTCTTCTAAACCTAGCATGATTTGTAGGCTCTATACGACTGGATTAATTTTGTTCCGCTGTGTACAGCAACTCAGTAGATCTTAGTGTGTTCCGCTTACTTTTGTTTCGACTCAGAACATGATGAACCATAGTGTCACTTGGTAATGGATATCATACTTTCGATCGTTTGTCATCAACCCGTCAGTTTCTTATTATCCATTTTTTACAATGCTTAGCTCCTCGATGTGGGGAAGTCATCTCTTCTATCTAAACTCAGTCCAGACTTGACCACCGGCTTTCGTATGAGCATGGTACAAAATTTCTCCGGTTATCTGGATTCAGTCACCGCATTAACACACATTACAAATAGCCGTCAAAGCTTGAATTGATTCGATGCATCTGATAATCTGCCGGCGCTCAACGATATCTTAACTGTGATGTTTATATACACATACCACGTTTTCGTGTCATAGGAACATGCGCCAGACCCCAGCATTGTTCACCATCTCCGAAATTGTAGTGTTTTCTCTACGATCGTCATCTTTCGGCACAAGATCCCATCTTTTCGTTTTCGCTTCGTAATAAAAGTATCTGACTTCCTTCATTCCTGTCATCTCTTATTCCAACAAAAACCATGGATTTACCTTTCTTTCACGCTTCCGCTACTGCTGCTTTTATCGTTCGCCAACTTCCATCACACGCCAACACTACATTCGTTGTCAATCCCATCTCCGTTGATTCTGCCTTCGATCCTGGTTTTGCCGACACCCGACACTCAATCGACAGGCGTACTTCAACCTTGATCAATGTCTTGATTGGCCTGCTTCAACGTACGAGCGCTTATGCGGATTGGTCAACAGGCCGGTTTGACCTGCACCCTGGAGTCTTGCCATGTGCGTTTGTTGCGTTCCCTAAACCTGGTTGCAGGATTTCAGCAGTGTAATCAGACTGACCTCCCCTTCTGACCGCGCAACTATATACCAACTGTATCTATCCATTGACGTAGAAGCAGCTGCAACACGTTTGGCTGGAGTTGGGAAAACACTAATTAAGAAAGCCGAAGCTACGTTGCTAGACTCGTTAGCAGTTAACAGTCGGCTTTGCGCAGTTCCGCTTTTGGTATCATGTGCTATCGATAAACATCGCAAAGAAACACGTAACTTCTTTATCGTTTCTGCCTACGCCCCAACTGATTGCAGCAGCGACTATGTCAAGGACGATTTTTACCGCGAACTTCATCTTCTGAATAGAGTGGAAAAGTCAGATGTTGTTATACTTGTTGGTGATTTTAACGCACGGGTCAGTCACCTGCTTCCGTATGAACGCCACCTTGGAGGTCAGCACGCGCTTAACGAGAGACGCACGGATAATGGGGACTGGCTTCTCACATTGTGCGAGGACAATCACCTGTTGCTTTCCAGCACCAATTTCAGGCATAACATAGGAGATTCCGCAACCTGGGGCTCTCCGTCGTGATCACAACTCTGTTACCGGATCGACCACATCGCAATCAGTTTCCGTTGGTGTGGTAGTATACAAGACTGCAGGTCATTCTGCTCAACCTGCATGGACTCAGATCACGCGCTGGTTTGTGCGAACATCTGCATGCTCTTCAGTGGGCCCCGGAAACAACTGCACCGTAAGTTTGACACAAACAGGTTAGTTGACTCCACTGTCCAACTGAGCTATCAAGCTGCACTGTCAGATGCTCTCACCTGTACTCCACTCCAGGATGTTGAGCAACATTGGGCTTGGCTATAGAATTGAAGACTGGTAGCTCACGTTGTTCAGATGGCGGTTGAACTGTTCGCTGAACTTGGCAATTTTGTTGCAAACGTTTCGTCACCAATCGAGGTGACCTCATCAGTGCGTAGTTGAGTGGCGTGCAGTAACGTAGAGGAGCCTCGGTGGGAGTGCGATGAGCGTGGTGTGCGTGCGTTTTTTTATACCGCCGTGGTTGCCCGTGAAGCCGAGCAATTCCATTAGTTGGGACTTCGATCCGCGTTTAGTTTGGTTGATGAAGTTGACCACTTGTTTTTCGCGGCCTTTGTCTGCTTGCTCTTGTGAGCGAGTCTGTCGTCAGTTCTGGTTGTCTAATCACACATCCTACCGGATTCATTCGATCGGGTTGGCAGTCGTTCTCCATTAGTGTTGCGCTGGAATCCGCAATTGAACGTCGAACCGAAAGCACAAAGAACCGACGCGGGATTACACTGAACACAAAGTTAGACAAACTGACTAAGAGAAATCGCTGCGTTGCCAGTGAAGGATGGATCAAAAACCTTTCGCTCCGCCTCCTCACTGCAACTGAAGAGGATTAAGGGGCTCAACTGCAACGTCAAACATGCTTGCCCCAAAGACTACTTAGCCAGCTTGGAACACACATTGAAAGCAAATGACTGTCGGAGGATTCTCAGCAACAGATACGGCTGACAGTTGTCCCAGTGCTAACTCGGAATAAAGTCACCCGGATCCTATCTAAGGAGGAACAGGATGCACCTAGACGTCTACAGAAAGACGGGAACATTATAATCCTAACAGCGGACAAAGGGGGCATAACAGTAATAATGGACAAACCGGAATATATTAACAAGGCTAAAGAACTGCTATCCGACACAACTACCTATAGCCAGATCGATCAAGATCCAAGTTCAAAACTGATCAACTAGATCAACGCAACTCTGGAGAAACTACAAACAAAGAACGAGATCACTGCCATAGAGATATGGAGAATGAAAGCTGATGATACAAACATTGCACTGTTCTCTTTATTACCAAAAGTACACAAGCATGAAGTCCCACTACGACCAATTGTCTCGCTCCCCGTAACCCCATCATATAAACTAGCGAGGGATTTGTGGAGGAGGTTGAAACATTTGACTGCTGTATCTGAACCTAGCATTAACTATGCTAAACAATTCCCCAACACTCTGCGGAGTGTCAATAGAAGCCGACGAAATTATGGTAAAACTGGTCATTAGGAATACCGACGGATCTCTGCAAACGTACGTATATCGGAATAAAACGCATACGGACCAGATATTAAACTACCACAGCGACCACCCGATGAATCACACGACGAGCTGCATTCAAACCCTGTTCAAGAGAGTAGAAACGCAATGCAGCACAACCGAATCTCGGAAACAGGAAGCAAATCAACTATATCGAGTGTTTAGGAACAAAAGTTATCCGAAATTTCATCAGAAGAAGCTTAACGAAACGAATGTCTCAGCTACAACAGCACCAGTCACCTGAGCAAGCAAACAAACGGACAGTGCTCCCCTACATCAAGGACATCTCCGAGCTAACAGGAAAATTGCTGCAGTCACATGGAAACTCTGTGATTCACAAACCAAGTGCCACCCTATGGAAATTGATCTTAAGACCCGAAGAAAATGTTAGTCAGGCCGACCAATGCAACGTCATCTACCAGATAAAATGCAGCGACTGTGATGGAAACTGCTTCGGACAAACTGGAAGAAAACTTTGTACACGAAACACCATACTGGGCGACCGTCAGAAGACATGATCCGCACTCATTGTTTTCTGCGCATGATGATCAAGAAGGCCACCATTTCGATCTGGAGAATCTAAAGACCTTAACACGTGGAAGTCCGAAACACGCGAGGGCGTTTTTAGAAACCTGGCACTCTACAACAAATTCACTCAATTGACACATCGAACTGGACGCAGTATTCTCAACACTACTTTCGAACGACCGCCAACTCGCTCGATTGAATCCGGTGGGACGTGTGATTAGACAACCAGAACTGACGACAGACTCGCTCACAAGAGCAAGCAGACAAAGGCCACGAAACACAAGTCGTCAACTTCATCAACCAAACTAAACGCGGATCGAAGTCCCAACTAATGGAATTGCTCGGCTTCACGGGCAACCACGGCGGTATAAAAAAAACGCACGCACACCACGCTCATCGCACTCCTACTGAGGCTCCTCTACGCTACTGCATTCCACTCAACTACGCACTGATGAGGTCACCTCGATTGGTGACGAAACGTTTGCAACAAAATTGCCAAGCTCAGCGAACAGTTCAACCGCCAACATTGGATTTGTTTGCACCAAGCGATGCTTTCCTCTGATCAATCACTTTGTTGTCTCACCTAACACCCCTTGAAAAGTTGGATCTCCGCTCAATCACTGCAACTGTTTAACCTCCGTCGAAATATGCCACCAGAGTCACCTCATAATTCTATGCGGTAAACTCTCAGTTGGCATCTCAAACAAAACTTGCGTACTGACCTCGAGATTTGCTGGTCTCAGCGCGCCTCGGAGACCGCTGCACTCCTGAAATTTCTGCAAGCTCTTGCAGCTCATTCGCTTCACCTGCCGCAGAAAGCCTGGTGTCCGCGAGACTGCAGCGGATGGGTCACTAACCTGCGAAGACGCGTAGAGCATTGGGCCGAACATTTTCACTCCCAATTCAATCCCTATCCATTGTCTGCTAATATAACAAGTACACCCAATTGGATGCGCTGGGCCATATCATAGGAGCCAGCTAGTGAGGCGGAGTTTTTCGTCGAGATTCGACACCGAGCCGGGATTCAAGTCTCTCGGCTCGGAAAATCTTCCTCCGGAGATGTTCACTTTTGGTGGCCTAGCAGTTGACATCGCTGTTCCTCAAGATATGAAACGAAGAGAAGATTCCATCCTCCTGAGGTATCAGTAATGGTCCCTATTTTCAAGAAAGGTGCTCGCACATCGTGTGCTAGTCATAGGGGAATCAGTCTCATGCTAGTTACTTCCAAACTGCTGGTGTCCATTCTGCTTCGTAGACTATCCTCGATTCGCGAGTTGTTTTACCGAGAAGAACAAGCTGGCTTACGCTCCGATCAAGGATGTGTAGACCAGATCTTCACGCTACACCAAATCCTTGAACACTGCCATCTCTACCACCAGCTAACCATTGTCGTTTCTGGACATTCGAACCACATTTGACTCGGTTGATCGTCTTGCTTTATAGTACTGTCTGCTAAGAAATGTAGTCCTCGGGAACTACATTTCTATCATTCGGGCGCTTTACTTCCAAGTGTCAGATAGAGTGAGGGTCTATGGCAAGCTTTCCTCACTCTTCGTTATCACTAGTGGTGTGCGATAAGGGTACCCTTTGTCTCCATTCCTCTTCAACTTTGCAATTGAGGACGTCCTGTTGAGATCTCTGGAAGTCTCGCAAAATCTTGGTGTTTAGCAATGGCGTGACCAATTTAGATTATGCTACTGATATCGCTCTGCTCGGTAACGATTTGTAGAGTGTACAGCTCATTTTGAACCGTCTGGCGATTGAAGCGTCTACGTATGGCATGCCCTTTCCCCTTGAAGTGTAAAGTGCTAATCCAGGACTGGAACTCGTCTGTCCCTCACTTATTCTCGGAGGAACACAGCTAGAGCTTGTGAACTACTTTGTCTACCTCGGAAGCTGTATTTCTGCTGATGACACCATTGGAAAAATGTGCATCTCATCGCATCGCCAGAGCCCAGTCAGCATTTACCAACCTGACTCATTTGTGGCGTCGTCAGGACATATCCCTCTCCTTAAAGGGGAGGGTCTACAACGCTTGTGTCCGCGCGGTCCTGCTGTACGGAAGTGAGTCCTGGCCGATTCGTGTGGATGACATGCGTAGGCTTTCGGCCTTCGACAACATGTTTGCGGCGGATAGCCCGTGTGTGGTGGCAGTACCGGGTTCGCAATAATGATGTCCGCTGTCTCGTCTTGGGAAACATGAGCTCTCTACTTAATCGCTTTATCGTAATGCGTCATTTGTGGTGACCTGGCCACGTCCTACGTATATCATGCGAGCACTTACCACGTCGCGCCTTATTTACTCGCACAGGATTGAATTGGTAGAGAAGGCGTGGAGGTCAGCCAACCACTTGGCGACAAACCATGAAATAGCTGACCTGTCTCGCAATCGTCGGCCCAGTACGTCTTTCTGGTTGGGGGCCCAAGGATGAGGACTGCAAATGCCTCGGCACATTTGGCGATATAGCGCGAAACCGGAGTCAATTGAGGGACTGTATATTGAAGTGTTTTGCACAATGTGATTAGATCTGTACTATTCAAAATGCCAACAAAGGAACGAAATGACGTGTAAAAACTGACAAAATAACACAAAGCCAAAAGTATTTGTTCTCTGTTCCTGATATTTGTACCTTTTTCCATTTTGTTTCATGGTTTTCCGATGGCCTAATGTCTATTTATAGACTAATGCGAAGTATATATATATATATATATATATATATATATATATATATTCCAAAAACGCAATTTCTTTTAACTTTTGCTCTTCTAATCAACTCCCATCATATGCTTGTTAGCCTTGGCCTTTTTGCGATCGGTACATCCACGATATCTGAGTGCATTGTGCGAAAGACGTTCCGAATTCATTAGCGCCGTCTCTTTCCTCTTCTCCAGTTAATGGCACCCATCAATGTTGCATCCAAAAGATCTGTGCCTGAGACACAGCTTAGAGCATGGGGCGCTTGTCTCCAGAATCCATATGCACCATTGGTTGAACGCTCTCGCGCACTTTGGGGTCTTCGTCACGCTGGCGAACCTTTGGCTACGGAACTTCTATGCTCCTATCTGTCAGATGTGGTGGAACCATCCCCAGCAGCAAATGCTCTGTTGCAGCATGAGGTCGCCTACTGCCTTGGCCAGCGTGGAGACTTGGAAGCAGTTCCTGTATTGGCCAACGTGATGCGTAACAGTCATCACCATCCAGTGGTCAGACATGAAGCCGCCGAGGCATTGGCTGCCCTGTGTGAATTTCCCGGAGCACCCATTGATGCCATCGAAAACCTGTTCCGAGAGTATGTCGACTGCGATACCATTGAAGTAAGTACTTCCTTAAGATTTTGTTCATTCGGTGAACAATAATTTGTTGTCTTATTTGACCTTGTCTGTATTCTATTTCAGCTTGCCCATACGTGCGGAATCGGTCTCGGACGCTTGGCGTGGTTACGGCAGCAACCGAAAGACTTTCCAAATCGAACCATCGCGAAAGACTTCTTTCCCGATACCATTGATCCCGCCCCTGGTTTTGATCCGGAAGTACGTGGGAGTCCAATCCAGTTGCGTGATTTGTTAATAAACCCGGATCAACCACTATTCACGCGTTACCAGGCTCTGTTCAGTCTGCGTGACTACATTTTAGAAGCCAAACTGTATTCGTGCGCCAATGGTCCATCAGCCAACGAACTCGCTACTTTATTAGCAGAAGGTTTGACGGCTCCTGGAAGTGCCTTGCTTCGTCATGAGGTCGCTTACGTGTTAGGCCAGCTGGCGATGCAGGTCACTGTCCCGGACTTGGCAGAATGTCTACAGCGCGTCACGGAGCACCCTATGGCCCGACACGAGGCCGCTGAAGCACTCGGTGCCGTAGCTGGTCAAATCGAGGCGGGGCTTGCGTCCAGCGGATCCGAAGAAGCAAGCACCTTCGCAAAAGCTGCACGATGTGTTCTCCGTCATTCGCTAACGGACAAGGAGCAGCTAGTCAGAGAAAGCTGTGTACTTGCTCTTGACATTGCGGACTACGTCTGTTCCACCGATCAGTTCCACTATCCATCTATGCCATGTTGAACGCCAGTACTATAGAGACGTCGCAGCCTGTAAAGCCTTATTTCTGTACACTGCATTTTTCTAATCCGTTGGAAAATCGCGTTTGTCCTTTTACTGTTCTTTATGGGGCATTGAAATTGCTCCTTATAGATGACCGTTATTATCGGGTAAAATGTGCATTGCTACGCTTCGGGAACCGCATCAGAGCTGGAGTCTGCTCTGGCCACTACAGAGCACCGCGCACTTAGCATCGGTTTGTCGTTTTCAGCTTGCAAGTTACTACTGCTAGGCTCGCGTGACACGTCAACCGTTCCTATCACTAACGGAGTGCCACTCGGAGTGTTTAAACAGTTGTACAGACTATTGGCAACCACTTCACCACTCCGCGCATCGTTTAGTCCGATATGACTGAACAGGATTACCTTATATTAATCTACTCGTCAGAGTGTGCGCAACGTTACTGCGCGGTTGTCGTCACTATATGGAATACCGACTTGGCCACCGTACTTAAACATCCTCGAAACGCTGGTCTTCGCCTACTTGCATATACGTAAGATCTGACGGAACCATCAAGCGTGCAGTACCTCGTTTTTCAACAAATTCTCCGGCTATCAACTCTGACTTGGTTAATTTTTCTTGCCGTTTAATTTGGCGTGTGCTATTAGCGAGTGGTAGCCTATTATGCTAGCATGTTAGTGATCTAATTGGGGAGTTTATCATGTCAGTTTTGAAATCAGACGGCCGTTTCGATCTTTCGCATCTCATCAATAGTGCGCATCCATCGGCGGTTTATGCCACCAGCCAGCATTTAATGCCACTGAGCAGTTAGTTTGTTAATCATGACCGCCCGCAGCTGAACCCCATGACTCAGTGGCATAAGGCGGTGGCTTGTGGTACAAACTGCCAGTGCTTTTCGGTTCGGATCAAGGTGGAGCCGTTGGGTGCGCATTATTGATGCTACCCAGCAGATCGAAACTGCCGTCTAGTGCCATTACAGGCGTGTGGCGGACTATCTTATTTGGAAGCTGTTGCAACGAACTCATAATTAATTGCACCGAAATCCCCCCACTCACGATCCCATGATCAATCCAAGAAGACGCAGGATTTGTTCTCTTTTTGCTTCTTTTCACGAATATTGCCAGTCCTATTGTTCTAATCTTATCACGTCATCTTGTAACCCTTATTCAACTGTTTTACCCTTTTTGTTAACTTTTCTTTTCATGGTGACCTGAGTCAGAGAGTGACCGGGTTAATTGAATGAACGGAATTGAACGTGTACCACGTTACGTTATCACCAAGAGTGCCACTCGGAGTGTCTGAACAGTTGTAAAAACCACTTCATCGCTGCACGCATCGTTTGGTCCCAAATGACTGAACTGGATTACGCGATATTAGCCTACTCGTCAGAATGTGTCAACATTAGAGCGCGGATGTGGTCACTGTATGGAATACGTAGAGCGGATAAACAACCTTGCTGGCCACCAGCTTCTCTGTGGACTGCTACCGAACACTAAGAAGGTGAATGTACCACGCGTTGTCAATGTCCTTCGTGAATCGCCCCGCTGACTTGCGGGTGACAGGGTCCCTTAAGTCAACCCCCCTTCTCGGCCTGGGCAACCTGAAAGATCTTTGCCTACGCAACACATAAACCTTCTAAACCCTCTTAACCCTTCTACAAACTCCCTGTTTTCCCGTTTTTGTTGTTGTTAACCATGTGTTGTGTCACTTCCAATTGTATGTCGGTCAAATTTTGAATAATAATATTATTAGTAATATATACGTTACACTGTATGCCAAACCGTCAACTCACCTATGGGCATAGTTTCGGCTTCTGCTCAAGCATGAAGCCGATGGTATCCGAGCTGCGGATTAGTCACCAAGGATCGAGACGGTCGTTCAGTGCTTCTCTGCATGTCTAGATGGCTATCCCACCGTGTCCAATTGCCGTTTGTTCTATTAGAACTCCATTAAATCAGCGCCAGTATAGCTTCCGGTCAATGTTTCGGTACAGAGTCTTCTAAATTGAGTTAGTGTTTGGTCCCAAAGACTTTTGTTAAGCCATCTCATGAGCGAAGCTTATTTGGACATGCGATGTGTTATGTTCGGGCATTCTTGGTTATAACACTCATGAAGTGAGCCACTCCTTTGCCCTGTTGTCCATTTGACTCTGGGACTTGGATAGTTCGGACGGCCAACTCATTATCCAACCAATCATCGTAATTCATTGGTGAAATGGTTTAACCATCAGTTGGCAACATTTACCTGCCGCGTTCATGTTCAAGTTATCTGTCTCTACTTGAGCGATTCATGCGAGAGAGAAATAGTTTGTGAGATGAAGTGTTATTAGATGGCAACATCTCACATGTATGTGTTTCAGATACAATCTTAGTGACCTAGCTGGTCGAGGTCCACTTTAGAGTTAATTACGGATAAGTTGACAATTTCAGGTTACAGTGCATCTATAAAACGGGTCCGAAACAAATGTGCAAGCAAGCTAGGCACATATCACTAATAATTGTGATATTCGTTGCTGTCAAACAGCTTGTGTCACTGCGAGGTCACTGATTGGTAATCTGTACGTCCCGAGTCCGATACCCAATTCGTCTAACTTCAGCCGAAAAGTTCGAAACTGTTCAAAGACGACCGCAGGGTGCAGGTTAGAGAGTAGAAAGGAGCTCACATTCATCGCCTCTGAGAGCGCGTTTCACAAAATCTTTTGCCTGACTTTTCCTTTGTTCAGTGCCACACTCATTCACCGTTTAAAGCCAACAACCATCAAATTGTGATGCACTGTGTTTCCACTCAAAGAGTTCGCAATGACTGAGTTTTTTACTTCGCTCTGCCCTGATGTATACCACTGCACTCAGAGTTGAAACGCTTGCGATTAACACATTCACGCACAATTGCACACCACGCATGTCCGCTTCACACTTGTCTTTCGCTTTCCACCCGTTTACCCTTTGGCCCCACGATATCGTGTTTCCGCTCGGTGATAACTGATAGAATAGCGTGTACTGTCACCAATATAAATAAATGAACGGTATTGGAGGGTTTCCGTGTGGCTCTTACTCATCTCTGCACTCCACGGCCGACAGTTTCGTCCTGGTTTGGACTCATTAGGTAGAGATAACCGAGCTGGGAGTGGAATTCGGCGCAAAGTGCTTAACGGCTATTGCCAAGAACACTAGGCCATTGAGCTGCGCGAGCAGTACTTGACACAGCGGTTAGAAAGTTGCTTTTCGGGTTTTGGAGCACCCGCCGTGTGTCATGGATTGCAACACGCAATCTAGAAGGTGGTCTCGGTTGATTTTGAAATCAGCCTCTGCCAATACGATTGCTGGGACCGTCACTGAAGTGGATGGTTTCGGTGTGGCTCTCTCCCATCCCTGCACCCCACGGCCGACCTTTTCGTCCTGGTTTGGACTCATCAGATTGTGATAGCCGAGTTGGGAGTGAAACTCGGCGCATAGTACATGACAGCTATCGCCAAGATCACTAGGTCATTGAGCTCCGCGAACATGAACGGTATCTCCCTCGACAGTGCGAGGTTCAGTCCAATTGAACGGGGTCGCATACGACGAGTATTCGTTCTAGCTTTGCAGTGGATCCCAACGGATTTTGTGGATTGATTGATAAGTTGAATGGAGTAGAGATTGAGAAACTGGGAATAATGGCAAATGTAGACTTAACCAACTGTTCAATTGAAGTAATGTGGCAATCCGTGGGACCGTCTGCAGCGGATCTGCGTCCATACAGAGTATTCTTTCGCTGGGTTTCACCTGCATCTCTATGCCCCATATGGCACTATACAAGTGCGGCAAAGACAACAAGTTAGCCATCACCTCCTAACTGCATCTTTACGACTGTTACTTTATGTGTGCAGTATGAACATTCATGCCATCCAGCTTGTTTCACCATTTGGCTATTTTTAACATGACCCTTTATATGAGCCAGTGCGCCAATATCATGGAAGCCTCAATCCGTCGTCTCATGAGATCAACGCAGTCGTAACTAGCAATGAAATAACGAACAATATAAACTATGGAGGAATTAAAAATAATGGCCGTGTTGGTAAGTAAAACATTCGCAAATTGGCCGAGCACAATTTGATCGAAATCCTTGACAAACGACGACGATACAGAAAATTCGAGTGACGCAATCTTCTACTCTGACTAGGGTTGCGTAAGGAATAAGGAGCGGTAAAAATAGTCTAGTGGCAGTTTATGACGTTCATTTAGTTATTGGTGCTTTATCGCTCATTTCTACCATTTGAAGTATGCAGTAAAAGCCCAGAGTAAATTTCTTAATTCCATGTAATCCATCACAGTAAAGATCTACCACCGATTGCTCAGCGGGACGGGAAACTGTATCGACGAGACTAACGTGGTACGATGATTTGCATACCTCCTTGACCCATTGAGCTATACTGGGTAGTGCCACCCGGCTCCTCGAAAGCTACTCCTCCCAAGTTGGCCATTGGTCAGAGGTCAGGTGAAATCATTCTCCTGGTCCTCCAGGTTGGTGGTTGGAAATGGGATGGCGTTCAATTCCGTAAAACTAAATTGTTGCCACCTTCCCCGCTACGGACAAGCTTTTGAGCCAAAGGCTTTGATTGAGGACACCAATTGTCCTACTGTCTGGGTCTGACAGTCTTGCCAGTATCTCAGACCACCTACAACCATAACTACTACCTCAAATTTTAACCACACCCTGCATCGGACACTGGCACAGTTTATCAAGAGTCGCTTTACGTGCTGTATACAGCAGGGCGGATAGGCGAAAACATGCTACTGCTGGCGCCTCCTTTCTTTACCATCTGTTTCTCTTAATCCCATTCCGGGCCATATGACCAACTTTTCTTCTATAATTCGCAGTTTAGTTGACAGCAGCAGCAGTGCCATTGCAGTTGTCTTCCAGCGCCAACCGCTGGACGCCAATAGTTCCTCATAAGGCCACACTTTCCCGTTTCTCTGGAGGCATTCAATATTCCTACTCTAAGCAAATAGTTCAACTGGGTGCACTGGCGCGCACCTTGAACACACTGGGTATTGACACGTGCTGCGTATCCGAAAGTAGTATCAATGGCCCTCGCGTGGTTGTTGAAAGAACTGTCCCCCGTTTGTCTTCTCGCTATTTGGTGATACTGATGCGGCAAACTCTGGTCAAGCTGAGGTGGGCATCATTCTTCGCTCAAAAGCTGAGTCATCGTTGGTTGATTGGACTCCCGTAAGCAGCCGTTTGCGTGCGGCTCGTTTGAAGACATCAACTAACGTTGATTCACAAAGTTGTACTAACGCTGCTTGTTTGTGGTTTCCACTTATATCCCCACTGACTGCAGTTCTGCTGCTGCTGAGGAACCCTTTTACTGTGAACAGAACACCCAACTTCTCAGTGTTACCAGTTCTGATAATGTTGTTGTTGATGATGATGTTGTCTTTGTTACTATAGTTGTTGGATGGGAGGGAAATGCACAGCCAGGTCTTTTGGACTCCTCATAAACTCAGCTAGGTGGTAAGTATGAACTTTACTTCGACTGGACGGACAGTCAATGGGTATCCGAGAGGTCTGTGAACGTGCCATTGGATCCAGCTCGCGTACTCTGTGTTGTGTGATCTTGCTGTACGGTGGCAATTACGGTCATTTGCATTCTCTTTCGGCCCTGTAAATACCCGGTTGTTTCAGAACGGAACAGGTACTGTTGTGGCATGTCCATATTGTACTTTAATTTCTATTTGAGTAGTACCGTAATTAACTTCTCGGTTTTGTTTTGGATCCGGGTTTTTTTACGAGTTACTCGAGCTGCTAGCGATTTTGTCGCTGACACAAGGTCTAGACATAGATCAACTCACTCAGATACCTGATATCGCTTATGCGTACGTCGTTTATCTATCGTTGTAGTCGTTGCCGCTGCTGTTGTTGGATGTTAACCCTACTACTGTAAACAGGGGCGACATCGGATTACTTGGTCCGATGTGTCACAACTCAAATGTACTATAGGTCTCAACGTTGTCCCACTCAAAGGTACGTAGGATTTGTCGGCTGTCCATTGATGGATGCTGGGGGAGCCTGTACTGTTAACCACCAATGGGCCAGAGCCATTGGTCCAGTGTTTTACAAAGCGGAGTCCACTGTTTGTCGGTCAACCACCACTTACTGGCTGCTTCGCGATGTCCTCGTTAAAAGTCTTGATTGGTTCTCTGAGCAGATCGATTTGGTTTTGGACATTCCACCACCAGTCGAGATACCATCTTCAGTGCGTGATAACAATTAGCTGGTTAACAGGTACTGAGCTTCGAGCAATTCAATAGGCGTACCAAGGGATAACCAGCTCGTCGGTTGCAACATTTCTGTTGTCAAACACCTTGCGGACTTACCAGTTCTATTCACTCATTTTTCTCTTGATTACGCCCTCAACTTCCATCATACACTTGTTTACCGACGACTTGGCAAGAGTTATCGCATCTAGTTTCCTGCTCTTCGCGATGATGTTAAAGACGGTGAGCGGCTAATAGCAGTGAAGATGACGATTTCACCCAAAGTGACCTGAATTGCGTTCATGAGTCGTCTACACAGGACCTACTCCAGTTTAACACTGGTGCGTATAAGGTGATCCACCTGCGTTGTTAGCCTGTTAGTGTTTACAAGCTTAGAGATCTCATTTTGCAGAAAGCCTCCCAGGAGCGTGTCCCTGCAATGCTTCTTCACGACGATCTTGGCTGCTCAAGACAATCAGAGAAGGCGTCAAGAATCGGCAGTCCATATGTCCACCTTCTTCGCAGATCATCTGATCGCTTTGACCCCCATCTTCCACAAATGCTTAACGCCTACGTGCGACCGCACGTGGAGTACCCCATCTAAGCGTGGGACTCGCAGCACTCGCGGATCTTACTGCTCTCGGGGCTCATCAGCGAAGAGCATCCAATAACATTACGAGTCCCTTCTATCTACACTACCAGCTTAGCTTACAGTCCCTTAGCATGTACAGCAGTAGATATCAGTGGTTACTGGGTAACACCATAATGGTTTATCAGATCCAGAAGAACCCATAGCACATTGGGTCGGCTATTGTCCTCCATTGCTCAGTGGCATAAGCTGCTGGCTATTGGTGCAAGTCACTAGTTGTCATAAGTTCGATCCACATGGGGGAATGAGGGAATACACACCACTGACGAGCCCCAGTAGGGCGTGACGATTCTATGGTGATTTTCCGGATAGGTGGTTACTTTTTGTGGCTTGTAATCTAATTGCGATGAGCCAAATATATCATCCCGAATCCACCTCGTGAGTAACCAAAATACTAAACCCTACCAGTCTTCTAGATGCGGTGTGGATTCACGGCTACTGGCAAAGAAACTCTTGACACTGGGCGGCCCACCGCTGTCCTCTGCATGGTCAGTGACCTGAATGGCAATAGAGGATGGGTCGGGCTATATCGCAGTCATGTTTCAATCCGTGATGGTCGGCTGTTGTCACCCATTTCTAAGTGGCATAAGCTGCTGGTTTGCGGTGCAGGCCACTGGCGATCATGGTCTCCAGCGGGGGACCAAGGGAATGCGTACCACTGGCGAGTCCCAATAGGGTGAGACGATCGTCTGGTGATTTTTCCGGTAGGTTGTTGCTTTTTGCGGCTTGTACTCTAATTACGATGTACCAAATGAATCATACCAATCCACGTTTGCCGTCCGTCGCTCTAACTGAACCACAACGAGGCCATCAGCTGATGCTGACAATACATTATAACCGGCTGGAATGCCACCGAAATGTTTCCTCGCTTTCAGTTCATCAGCCGTGGGATGCTTTCCCAATCTAACGATATTTAAGAACGACCTGATGAAACATTGCCTCACTAGCATTTTATTTCACAAACTACGTCAGCAGGAGGCTACATAACGCAATTAAACGGTGTTTTCAAAATTCCAACCAACTGGGTTTATGCATGTTACCATGTGAACTCAGCGCTTTTACACACTTCCTAATACGAACACTAGGGTGAGTCCGCCAAAACTCATCCCCCTAATCGTAACGCCAGCCAGCGTCCATTGAAATTTGACCGTTCTCGATTCATCAGTGACGTTACACCTCGTGTGTCTTTGTATGCAGCCTAGCTATTCCACTAATTGTAGGTTAACGGTTGACAAGAATACACGAAATAGCTGAATTCAGATTATCCTATGGAAATATTTTTTCTTGACATCTTGAAATTTGCGAACGGAGGTCTTTTATGACTTCATGTTTTCCTCAGATTTGCTAATCTAAATTTTCCATCCCACTGGGCTTGTTAAGCATTGCTATTTTACCCGCAATACACCATTTTTCCATTATACTCATTTGATCATGCTCCACGATTTCTGCACCGTCCTGAGCCTAACCATTTTAGATCACTCCTTCTCTTCACACTTTCTGTGTTATATCGACACTCAAACGCACAACTTCATCTTTTTTTAAGGATCCAACGTCTATTCTGATGCCTTATCTGGAATAGAATTTAATCAGCTATTAAATAGCTGCGTTATAAGACAGTTACTGCTAATTTCGCTACTTCCGTCACCGAGATTTAGGCTGTATTTTTCCGAAGTTACCCCACTGAAAACAACCTGTTTGCATCCACACAAGCACTCCAACGGTATCTATGGCCTGCGCATCATCGTAAAGCCTGTCTGGATCCACGTTTATGCGGTTGTAACCTGTTGCGAGAAATCAGGTACTTATTACTCACGCCTTTGCTGACCCGACTACTATCTGTTGTGTCAGTGACACCTGCATCTTAGGACCTCAGATTTCTCAACGCGCTCGACATTGGTGCAAAGTACACGTTGCCAGAAAGTTGTGTGTGCGACTGGAAGGCGGCAATTCAAATGGTTAATTGGTACGTTTCTTCTTTCTTGTTGCTGATACTTAGTTTCCAAAAGTTACAATTTACTATCATCTTAATAAGCTCGAATACCCAGTGAAAAGTCAGCAACGATCAACGTGCAGTTACTTTATACGGATGACGAAACACTGTTTTACAAGTCTCGCTGGGTTGTCTAGTGGTTTATCGAACAACGTTAATGAAAAAGTGTAGTTAGTGCATTTACTGTCAAAATTATGGACTTATCGTGTTTTATGCAGTAGCCCAGCACTGGGGTGTCTGGGATGCCAGGGAGGAGTAGCACCTCTGGTAGGGGACCTGCCTTACCCTCCGGGGTAGTCCGCCTATCTTTGGTCTCCACCTGTCACCCAGCTCTCACCTGTGGCTCCAAGAAGCTGCTTGCACGCAGCAGCGACCACGACCTGGTCAACCGTCAGGCGGACGGGCTAAACCAGGTGACGGTAGCCGGGAATACTATTCCCCGTAACTTCATACTCACGTACAACGTCAGTCCTGACAACTGGGCGGAACAGATTGACCCTTGATCCAACAGCTAGAACTTGCAACAATTTCCCAGATCCCTGATACGTTGCAGGTGGCATTTGGCTGTGCGAAAGCTAGAGATGAACCCTCGAACAAAAGCCGGATGAGGTCGGGGTTCTCATATGTACCCATAATCTCCACGAAACTTCATGACGTCCGTTACCCGCGATTCTTCTCATACTACGGCGTTCCCGGTAGGCGACGCACTCTGCGCTAATCCAGTTGCCAGAGTGACAAGTAAGCTATATGGATCCCCCAATCCCCGGAAACCACTATTCATTGGATGCTGGAATGTCAGAACCCTGTTGAATGTCGGCAGCCAAGCGTTGACGATGCGCACACTTCATAACTACCAGATTGACATAGCATGCCTATCAGAACCTCGAATACCCGGCTATGGCTTTCGACAAATCAAACTCCCTGGTGTAGACATTTCATATTGGCTTTACCACAGTGGGCCGGAAGATAATTCAGGCAATCATGGGGTTGCCATGGCTCCTAGTTGCCAAGCATACCATGCTCTCCTTTCATGGAAGCCAGTATCAGCTACAATAGCAGTTTCATGTTTTAAAGGTCACCCGATGAATCTGACCATAATCTCTGTCTACGCACCAACCCTATCCTTAGCGGAAAGTGACAAAGACGAATTTTACGATACTCTACAATGGTGAACCATGTTCCAAAACGCGACATCCTCATTATTACTGGGGACTGTAATGCACGAACCGGTCCTAGAAACGATCAAACCCATCACATACTCGGGAGATACGCCCTTGCAGAGCGCTGGGATAATGGAGACTGCTTGCTCAGTTTCGCTGACCTTAGCCGGTTGTGCGTAATCAATACTCGCTTCCAGCATCCCAGGAAGCATCTTCTGATGTTGTACTCCAACGATGGTCGTTCAACAAGCCAGACAGATTACATCTTAACCGGTCCAGGTGGATGCCATCCATCGATGACTGTCGAGCGTACAGAGGGCTGAAAAAGGCAATAAAGGTGGTTCGGACCACGTACTCCCGCTTGCCAAATTCAGGCTCCGCTTGACAACACGCCATAAGACACTTCCACCAAAGCCCATCAACACTGCCCCACTGGAAAACACTTATTGGTGCCGATCCCTTGATGCAGCAATTTCTGCCAGTGCGCCACGCCTCGTAATTGCAGAAGCTGAATATTTAGATGCTCGTTGGTCTAGGTTAAACTCGTCAGTTCAACGCACCGCCTTATCTACCCTGGTCTCTACCTCTAATCCTGTGAAGGACTGGATCACTGAAGATACTATCCGCTTGTCCGCTAAAGCTAGAGAAGCACTTCTTCCGAATTCCCCAGACTACCGTTGCTTGAGACATGAGGCAAACCGCTCAACACAGCATGATCGCAACCGCTACTGACCTGTTATCTCAGGCAACATGCAGCTCCATCAAATTCTGGTGATTTGCGTCATCTCTTTCGTCTCGTCCGTTAAGCTTCCTGCAAGCACTATTCACCACAGCCGATATTGCTCAATTCAGAAGACCAAATCATCCTCGATACCGAAGGAAAATTTTCCAGTTGGGTAGAGTATTTTAGTAATCTCCTAAACCGCCAACTACACATCACCGCACCCATTTCAGCTTTAACCTAACCAGGATATGACGCGGATTGCTCACCGCCAGACAACGCAATGTCAGTAATAAATAACCAAAACGGTCGTGGCTCCAGAAGTGAGCCCTGAGACACACCATGCTCGATTCGTATGCGGTCGGATAAGGAGGTCCGGATCACGACCATTAATTGCCGTTTGAGGCGAAAGTCGGTGATCCAGCTCAAGAGAGGGTCACGACGCCGTACTGTTGGAGCGTGTAATGGAGAATCCGATGATCTAAATGATCGAATGCTTCGGCAAACTCAAGCAGTTAGCATCCGTTCTCACAGTCCTTTCTATTTCGCCCCCAGTATATTTTCGATTTGGCTTCCTTCTCATCGGGAAACCAAGGTACGCCGCACAACGGCTGGAAGTAATAATAAACGTAATCCCCTGAAGAGTGTTGTGAGATCTTACTCTGGGCTTTCTGCTGACATGATGAAGAATGTGCCTGAAAATGTCCTACCGTAGTTGAAACTACATACCCTTAACATTCCCTACAGACTGACGCTCCAATTCATGTTGCGACCCATGTATAGTCAAATTACATTATTTGAATTGTCTTCATGGATTCGTAAAATGCATTTCATGTAGTGCAGTGTACTAATAGATTCAATTTCGACCGAAATACAAAATCGAGTACTAAGTTCACGAAGTGCCGTAGGTAGACAAGCTACCAATGAAAACTGTTCTGAACGTGCTTCTCACTGCATGCGATACACAAACTTATTGGTTCAGTTGCGTCAGGCTATGCAAAAATGTCACACGTTACGCCTGTCCTGTATTTTCCAGTTTCATAGGAGAAACAAAACACGACGCTTTAAACGAACAATTGTTTTCGATTAATTCTTCGTCAGGCCTATACATTAATATACATTAGTGTAAGATCGGTTTGCAAACAAAACAACAATTCATGCGGAAACGTAGTCTCATTCTGCTAAATATAGCTTTCAATGGCCTGAAAATTGCGGCTGATAAAACCTCGTTATAACGAGAGATTAGTTGGGAGCAGGCACAGGCAAGTAAAACTACCAAACAGCCATCTTTTGCTTCACATCCTGTTGCTAGTGCTCCAATAAGTGGCCAAAAGAATTTTTATCTTAATGCTTCAGACGAAGGTGACGTCACGGACACTAAAAACTTTCGTAAATCAGAGCGAATCACGTGAAACTGCGGACCAGTCTACTCCGTTAGTTGCTGTGACTATGAGAATGCCAAATTCCAGCACTTTGGTGGTAAGGTCAACGTCAAGTGCAAAGTAAGCACTGGAAGACCTACGCCAAGCAGCAGTTTCACAAGTAAGTATGGTACTCCGACCAAGCCCAAAGTGACTACAACTCACTCAGCTAGTCATGCAGGCGGTACTTTGTCTCAGAAAACCAGGTCTAGCAGTCATACAGTCTTTTCTAATACTGTTTCCTGCATTCGAGGTGACAACAATGAGGTTTGGAGAATGCAAACTGCAATAACTGATGAATCCCAAACTTCCACCTGCTTTATACAGCCTAAATTTTACTCTGTCCAAAACTTAAGGTTGTCACAGGTGTCAATTGATCCGGTCAAACTGATCGGTAGCAAAAGGTTAGTTGATCTAAATTTATCGAGTATCATTGCGCGGATCTGCAACATTGCCTTGCTTGGATGAACAACTATTCATCGGTCATAATCATAAAGGTATGGATGGCGTTCTAGCATCTCCGATTCCCACACACGGTGTATGTGGTACCATAGCCATCCGGTCCTATTTATACCTAACCTGATGTACGCTGTTTCGTGATGAAAGGGCTGACACCATTGAACCCCCACAGCGTATAGCCATACGTTGTGGCTCGGATACACGTAAGCAGATTATGCCCCACAAAACAATTGATAGCTGTCTACTGATTCTTGTTAGTAAACTACTTAATAAACAACCTATCGGCGTCATGATGATGCAGCCTTTCACATCAGTATTCACAAACGAACTTGCAAGAAGCTCACCTTTTAGCACTCCGGCTCCTTTGAGCTACTACACCAACGGAGGGGAATGTGACTGACTATGCTGCTCTAGAAAGTCACAATCCCCTCCGCTGTGGCTACCTCCTAATCATTTCCCAAGTGTAGAGGTAACAGATGCACTGTTTCATCAGGTACACGGCTTTCAAACGCAAAGTCAATAGAACAACATAGATAATCTCAAAACTATTTCAATATTTATTTACTAATGTTCATTCTCACTAATTTCAAATACACAATAGGCTCATTTGTGTTGGTGACTAATCCCAATATCATATTTAGGAATGAATCTCGGTATCTTGAGAATAATGTAACCATTTTCGAATATGAAAGTCTATGAGAAATCGTCACTGCGTCAAGGTGGAGGCTACTTCATTACTCCGGAAGAATGACTCGCATCAGGAACGTTCAAAAACACAGTGTTCACTGATATCCAGTGACCACTTTGGTTTGCCATCTTTGTTGATCAACAGCAACTTCTTGTCGCAATTCTGTGCATCGCGCCAAACTGCAGCCAAGGAGACCTAGCACCTTTGACGCTTGCAATTGACTGCGCCGTAAGGTTGCCGCTTAAACCTACGGATTTTGAACGTGATTTCAGTTTTCACTACTACTTTGTCTGTTGGTGCCGCTACCTGAAATTCCGGAACCTTATTACCTGCATTCGACAAGCCTTCCAAAATATTAGAAGTGAAAGTACACTGGATCACATTTTTCGCTAGACATACCTGCTATTAAAATCAATATTCTTGATAAATTTTCTGAGAGCGAGCATCAACTGGTCTGTTGCTACTTTAGACTACGCATGGTCGATGTACCATACCCGACACATTATCGTTTATCCAGTTTCGTCAACTGGAACTCGTTGAAGAACTTGGTTGTTTCGATGAATTGGGGCAACTCCTTCCTCTCTTTATGTCCTCAACAAGCAGCGGACACATTCTATATTATAACTGACTTCTGCATCATTTCAGTAATGCCACTTAAATGTGCACACCAAACAAATATAACCCCAGTCTCAAGCTGTTCAAGACAGTACGCAAGCTTGATAAGATTCGGTGGAAATTCAGGCTAATTACAGATTTTGCACTGGTAATCCAGCAGCTCAAAATCTTCTAATAACTGAGGTATCAGAATGACCGAACTCATCCTAGAATGATACAAATCTGTGAACGGTGTTGGCAAAACAATCGAATAACTAGACTGTTTCATGCGCCAGGGTTCGTTTCACAGCAACCTGTTCAATTTTATCCTCATGTCAGACGGAACATACTTCGACGCACCACGTGATATTTGTGATGTTTTCAGTGCGTATTTCGCCGAATCAATGGCAGATGAATCATGAGACTCACCAGTGCTTGTCACTCCGCGCATCGATGAAGGTCCATGCGCAGTGGAATTCACTATTGGAAAATTTACTGGCACTTTCTCTTTCAGGTTGCTAGACTTACGCAATATCTGATAGAGTGCCCATTGTTTAATGAAAAGCGGTGGTAGCGACTTGCCTCTGCTTTTGCTCAACAACTTTACACTCTTTTAACAACGTATATCCTACTCAATCGAAGGCATCCGTTGTTTTCCCTCGGCCACCCAAAAGGTTGCAATCTTCGTCCCATCAACCACACTAACATCATATTCAGAATAATGAAAAGCATGGTGAAAGATGAATTGCCTGTCTTTCTGAATAAGAAAGATATCATCCGCAAGGAGTATCGCCGTTTTGCAAGAACGATCCTACGTATTGTGCCACACGGGCTTATTAAACCACACCACGGCTGCTATAGACAACGGGAATAATGTTATTGTTCTGTTTTCGAACTGGCAAATCCTTTGGTAGAATGATTTATCACAGACTAGTCACAAACTTGGCAATGAAAATTGGAGAGCCAACGTTTTCTTGGTTGTCCTCATATTTAGTTGGTAGACAGCACGTGGTCGCATCGGTAACCATTTCTCTACCCCGAAACCAGTTACTAGTGGATTACTTCAAGCAAGTGTTTTTGATTGACCTGTGATCTTGTCAGCGTGCGCATGCTAATCGTGCAATCCTGTGCTCCGTGTTAAATTGGACTTTTCCCCTCACCTTCTTGTGCCACTTCTTCGGAAGTACGCCCATTCGATTCGGATCGCTGAGCTCTATCCAACGGGGTGTATATTTTTGAAGTAAGTCCAATGACACGCTAGTACACCACAAAAGAAGTCTTCGGAAGTCTATTCAATAAGATCAACGTAACTGCATATTTGAGTTTCATCAGAATCTTTGAGATACCATTCGACAGAGCTTCTCTAAGGTTGCAGACAATATATAACAGTACTATGCACCACTGTATACCATGGCTACAGGCATTTTGTGATCTCATGTTACCACCATATTTGTACGTACATTTCGCTGCACAAAGTCTGTGTGATTTTGGCTACCCGTGCGCCTAGTGACGCACCACTACCAAACCCGCTGACTGGAGCAGGCAACTGAGGCAGCCCAAATGGCGTAACCAGCGCAAACTAAAGTGCATACCGATCGTTAATCCATGGGCCGGAGAAGTGTGCCGACCGGGAATCCAGTGAGCCACAAATCTAAGGTTAATCTTAGCTCAGCTAAGCGGGGAACAGATATCCTCTCGAAAATCACGTGTTCGTTCTGTGCCAATTCTTACGACGCAACCAAGGAGAACATTACACTTAACGGAGGCAACAGCGTATGGAATCCCAGACCTGTTAAAAGGCAAAAGCCCTCTAACAACCATGCTACTTAGTCCAGCGGAAAGCAAACATCATTAGTGATAAACAGCAGTGAAAACAGGCTGGTTGAACGGTCTCCCAAGTATCCCCTGATGATCCAAAGCATGCGGAGTTACGCACAAATTACACAATCACCTCCGTCAGTTGCCGGGCGGCAACAATTGACTCCTACATATGGTGCAACTAACGGCGTCACAGTAAAATAATCTTGCTGTAGCTTTGGTCTGTCGTCCATTGAAGACAAGCCAGACACTCCCACTCGACAAACCTATGCTCACAAGGAACTGCAGAACAAACAATTACTACGCAACCAGAAGGTGATGACAGTAATATGTTCAAACGCCCCAGAACCCACTAGCGAATCGCTGAAAGTAGACAAGCTGAGGAGCAAAAGCGCTGGGCTGAAATAACCTGCGCACTTAGACTGAAAGCTCTCTCCACCAGTCTTACACGCCTTTCAAGAAATCCATCATCTCCACACTTAGGGGAACCTCGGTTACTGCGAGTAACATTTGACAACACGCGACCTGGAAGATGTTCTCTTAGCAAGCCACATTCTAGTGAATTCTTCTGTTTGTGCCCGGATTTTCCCTGACAGGCCATGGGCAGAAAGACAAAAGCATAAATCCAACCCTACTTCGTCACGTCAAAATGAGATGGAGAAAGTGGTACTGGTACATGGTGTGCCAGAATTGTAGTATGACAATAGCAGTGAACGAAAGAAGCGCGACTTCGAGGAATGGAGGTACATCACAGAGCTCTAGGACATGCAAAATGTCGTGGCTTTTGACGTCACCCGTCTAGTTGCCTCCACAAACTGTCAAGTCAGCAGGCCACGAATTTTGTAAGTTCCCTTGGTTGCGTCCGAAATAGTATAAGTGACGATCCAAGCATGGCATGAAAACAGCAAAAATGGGCCACCATAAATACGGTTAAGACCATTCCTTCAATTAGTGCAGACCTCAGTTAGGGATGAGCCAGTCTCCGTCGGACCTATCTCGGATCAAACAACCGTGCAAACAAACGTTTCAAAAAACTTCAGCAGACCGACACTATTTGTGCCGGTCACTCACAGTGAACCGAGCTCCTAACGCGTTAACAAATACAATATTTCTATACCACTGTTGTATTCGAAACTCTCGGGAATGCGCCATCGACATAAAACAACAGCTTGGGACCTCATAGCAGTTACTGAGATTTTTCTTGAAAACGACATACTTAATCCAGAGACTGAACTCAGTGAGATGTCAGTCATCTGAAATGATCGTCCATCGCGCAGTGGCGGTATTGCCATCTACTATCGAGATTATTTGAAATGTGAGACCCTTACGGAAAATTCCCTTGTTATTCCCGACGCACTACTTTGCCGACTACATCTAGCAGACCGAGATGTTTGTTCACAAAAGACGCGTGATGCTTGTCTCTTAGCAGTCATCTATAGGCCTCCGAACTCGTCAACAGACATCGATAACACTCTCCGATACGCTGTTTCACAAAAGTACTTTCACTATCTTATAATGGGCGAATTTAATGTTCCTTCAATAGCATTAATGTCCCTTAATTGGCCACCATTTATATCGTAGCTCCTTGCATTCATGTATATGACGGTTTTGTATAGGTATGTGCATCGACCAACCAGGTATCGCGGTTCAAACAAGCCATCATTCTTGAACTTAAGCCTGACTAATGAACGGTTGCTGGTTGAGTCAGTAGCATACGATCTTCCACTGGATCGTAGCGACTATTCAGTCCTAACGTTTGGTTATGTGTGTTATGCCAGTATTTTTGATATAAAAATTGGGACCCAATGAACTAGTAAGGAGTATTTTAAGCTGCACAATTTAAGGGGAAGGTCAAAGCTGAAAAATCTGAAAAATCGTAATTTTTGATTATTTTGGAGAACCATACAAATTTCAACTGCAGTCATCCTAGAATATAAATCTGCGAACTATTTCTCTGTTAGCATCTTTTGTAATGCAGTATTTCAGCATTTTGTGAAGCATGTCAGGCAGCATGGAGCCAGCTGTAGCACTAGAAATATTCCGCCGAAGCGAGCAATTATATGGACTGCACTATGTTTCTTTTCTTGGAGATGGTGACAGTAAATCTTATGCATCAGTATCAAATGCAGAACCACCTGTGTATAATGATGTGAACGTTTCCAAAATTGAGTGTTGTGGGCACGTGCAGAAGAGAATGGGGCGACACCTGACCAATAAGGCAATTGAGCTGAAAAAAGAGACCTTTGTACACAATGACAAGAGTGTGCAAGGGATCGGTGGGCGAGGTTGTCTGACAAAGAAGGCAATGTTAAACATTCAAGGACATTACGGGGCTGCAATAAGAAGAAATACTAATAATGTGCCTCAGATGCAAAAAGTTATGTGGGCCATATGGGAGCACCGCAACCGTGATCACACTAACTGTGGAGACTGGTGTCCTTCCAAGAAGCAGCCAGCTGGAGACTCTGACAGGAATGCTCTCCCTCCTTATGCATGCAAGGCTACCACGCCTGTTTTTGAAACTTTTGCCAGTAAGACATTACTGTCAAAGTGTGCCCATGGATGAACACAAAATACAAATGAAAGTTTTCACAATTTAATTTGGCAAAGGTGTCCAAAGGCTGGTTTTGTTGGAAGGCAAAGGCTTACTCTTGCAGTTGCTGATGCTGCAGTGGTTTCCAATGATGGAGAGAGGGGTAGGCTACCTATATTTGAGAAGTTGGGGATGTCTACTGGATTGTATACTAGACTGTGTTGTAATGAACTAAACAGAACAAGAATTCATGCAGAAGCTGCCGGACTTCTGCCAGCTGAGCGACGAGCAAGGAAAGTAGCGGCTTCAAGGGAGTGTGAAGTCATCGAAGATTTCTATCTTGCTGGTGCCCATGAGTAGTGCAGGTTGGTTTTTCTACGTAAATCAAATCATGGGACATCACCAAAATTTGTATAAATTACCGATATGCCAGAAAAGTTTGAATGACTTTCATTTTTTCATGTATTTCAACATTAAAGCCATTTTTCTCGCAACTGCGATTTTTCACTCTTACGTCAGCGTTCTGAGGATAATTTCAAAACTAATGGTCCAAAGTCAATAAAATTTGGAGGAGACGCTCTTCATAAGTTTCTGCGTGGAATAAACTACTTTTAGGTGTCCTACACTTGTGGTCAACTTTTAACCTCCGTTCAGATTTTCATGCAAATCTGAACATCAGTATTGGAGGATCTAATTCAAATACAGAGTTGCGTATAGTTTATTCTAAAGATGAACTATATCTAAATAACTGCAATAAAATTTTAGCTCTATAAATAGAATACTTTTTTGTTGGGACCCAGAATGCCACAACAACCGATTCGGCATTACCAATTTAGGTACCTCACTAAAATGTGAATAAAAAATAATAAACACAAATCTTTATTTCTCTGTCATATATTATTTGCATGATAAATAATGATATTCCCTGCAAAATTTCATGAAGATCTGATTATTTCTAGACATATATATCGCGCTTTGAAAAACACACAATTTTTGGCTTTTTCAGCTTAGACCCTTTAACAGCAACCGTTGACTGAGACCTACAGACTCCTAGTTCAGTAAAACACGCATGGAATGAATTGGAAAATAAAATTAACTGGGTCATACAATCAGCATCGAAAGTTGTACCATTACGAGTTTCGCGCCGAAATAATACATAGATCCGAAGCAGAACACGTAAATGGATCAACAGAATTGATGAAATCTGGAGGCAACATTCTCTAAGTCCATGTGATACCACATAGTAGCATTACAATACAATCAGAAACTACTGCACGTCGCTCATTAGAAACAAAAAACACGAATGGCCGGAGATCATGGTGCTGAAATTTACGTAGAACATTAAACTACTATACGGATATGTGAATGGCAAAAGAAAGGTTAAGCCCGGAATACTACCACTTAAGACGGCCAGTGGCCTAACAACTACTGCTGTGGATGCCGCGAACGCTCTACCACCAGATCTGCTTAACTCTTATACACTCCCATCTGAGTGGAAAAGTGGAATTATAACTCCAATGTACAGAGGCGATAAGCGATCAGATCCTGCCAACTCCCGACCTATTACTCTCCTTCCTGTTTCATCAAAATTAATGGAATCGATAATCTCAGATGAACTGAAAGTCTACAACTAATTTCTAATGCCCAACATGTTTTCAGACGCCGACGACCTTGTCTCACAAATTTGCTGCATACTCGAGACTCGTGCACCAGAGCGGCTGATGCAGGTTTCCCCATAGATGTGATTTACTTGGATTTTGTTAAAGCTTTCGACAGGGTCACTCACTTCTCCTCCAAAAGCTTGCTGCCCACGGTATCAACGGTCCCTTACTCATTTTATTGGAATACTAATTGCACGACAGAGCAATCAAGGTAAGAGTAGCCGACACTCACTCTGTATGCCTGTGCGTCTCCATTGGTGTACCACAAGGATCCGTCCTCGGCCCGCTACTGTTTCTAGTCTATATTAATGATCTTCCAGAAGCATTCTATTCTTGATGTAAATATTTGCAGACGATGCTAAACTATGGAGAGCAACTCGCCCAGCATCCGACTGTCTATTTTCAGGATGATGTAGCTCGGCTTAACGAATAGGCAGAAGTGAACCAGCTCCCACTGAACCCTGCAAAGTGCCACGTGCTGACGGCGCGCAGCAGCTTCGTCAAAACATTTGTCTTGGAGCAACACCTCCTGCAACACGTGACTAGTGAACGCGACTTAGGTATAATCGTGCAAGAGAGTCTTGGTACTTCGCTCTAACGTTCGAAAGAAGCAAATGTGGCGAACTTGAACTTGAGACTTTTGAAGCGATCTCTCAGCACATCTGAGCGACGGTTAGTACCAATGCTGATTAACGCCTATATTCGTCTTCACGTTGAATATGCAATTCAGGCCTCGTGTCCATGGTTAAAATGAGACATTCGTCTATTTTAACAACCCGCAATGAAGAGCCATAAAGGTAACGCGTGAACTATCCGGTCTAACTTATGAACTGCGCCTTCGCGTATTATGTGCGTTCTGCTCAGAATACCGACGACTTCGCGGAGATGTTATTCTCACATACCGGATACTAACTGAAAGCGAGCATCCATGTACGTCACTGTTGACTCTAGCCTCCTACAAACAAAGCCGAGGTAAACACCTGAAACTACTGACGCAACACTCCCGCGTGAATTGTAGAAATTATTTTTACTCACTTAGAATCTGTTCTCATTGGAATGCATTACCAACATATGTGATGAACGCTCCTGATATGACGACATTCGAACGACACTTCGATTTGAATTTTAGGGATATGAGCTACGCAACTGTTTGATAAAGTGCAATGGCTTTACCACTGATACTTCACCTTCCACGTTGGAACTTTCTGCTTTCGTTTTTATTTTGCCTATCTGTGGGTCTTGTAAAGTTACGCTTTTTATCCAATCATACACTATTGAACTACTGAATGATTGAACTAGTATCTAGGTAAACGATGCATCACGGAAAAGAAGGCATGCCACTACCTTCTCTTTACTGGTAACATTAAAGTCATCTGTCTACAAAATCGCAAATACACAGGAAGTTGTACGCCCCATTCAAGCTGACTGAACTGCACTGTGGAAGACGTCATTAGCCGTGGAGAAGTGCAATATTTTGTCGTAAAATTGCCAAGTACCGCGTGATAGTCATACTGTAAGACACATACATCTCTCAATGCAGGGCAGTTCACGAATTTGGTGTACTATATTCAGTTCTCATTAATTTTTATGAACCTTGTGGCTTACAAGTTTCAAAAGCCGTAAAGACCATGGGACATATATGATGCCATTTTTCTCACAGAATCTCGCATCTGGCTGCACTACGTATGAAATATTGCTAAATCGTCTACTAGAATTTGCTTAAGCGTGAATGGAATGCTCTTGAGATGGTCCAGCGACGCTTTATGAAAAGCTGTGCGTTTATTTCGCAATGATGACTCAAAAAAGCGTTGAACAATGAACAATGATTTATAACGGGTTTAAAAAGCAGGTGCTTGACATGTCCCGTAGGGTGTTTAGAGTAAGAAAAAATAGATCAAGGGATGATGGAATCGTCGGTTCGGGCGATTACATATTTAACTGCACGGCCGTATAAAGGGAGTTTGAAATGAGAATGTACGCACATAAAGCAATAAGAGGAGTGGTTATTGATCACGTAATAGGCGAGAAAAAAATAAAAAATAGCAAGGACAGCGCTTACTCGTGTGCAACTATCTTGGGTCGACAGGATACAGAAATCCAGTTTCTATAGTAGTAGCGTTTATCAAATTTTGTGCAAGGGGTTTGGAGTGACTCATTCTCGAGTAGGGTTATGACACTATCCGCTGTCTGTTGTGCATTAGTGTCAGCATCTGGTGGTCATGGGCTATAGCACGTAGTGTAGATGTGACAGTGTATCGTCAAGGCGTTTTTTGAACAGGGATAAGGTAGGTGCATTAATTACATGTTCCGGGAGGGCGTTCCAAGGCTGTGCCCCTGGAATGGAGAAATAGTTTCGCCGACATTCCAGACGGCTGTACTGCGTGACCAGCTTAAACCGATGACCTCTTAGTGGGGTGTTTTGACTGAGTATTAGAAGGGAATGGCATGGGTGGTTGGGGTTTCTCAAGATCAGGTACACCATTATGAGATCGCCCCTAGACGCCGATAACTTCCACTGTAATATTTTGAGAGTCTTCAGCCTGAGTGTGTAGGGGATGCTGGTCATACCTCTGACGCTCTTCGTTGCCCTACGTTGTGCAGTATGGTGCGCGGTGAGATGGTGCTTGAGCCAGGGTTGCCACGCTGGGATAGCGTATTCTGCGTGCGGCCTCACGTACGCACTGAACATTTTTGAAAAGACTGAAGGGGCAAACTTCCCGAAAGCACTGCGAAGAAGGTCGAGGTACTAATTTGCTTTCTTAGATGCCTTTTCAGACTGCCTCAAACAACCGAGGTCATCTTGAACTATTACGTCGAGATCGCCCTCGTGGGAAGCCTGTTGTAGAAGTTGTGGTCCTAGGCGGTACTTGGGCATACTTTTGTGCCTTATGCTGAGAACTTTGCACTTGGTGACGTTGAAATGCAGCATGTTCTCGATGAACCAGGTGTACGTTTTTTCCAGGTCCTTCTGTAAGACCGTGTGATCCTCCACTGTAGCTATAGTACGACATACCTTTAGATCATCAGCAAATAGCAACCAGTTAGAATATAGCACGCTCGCGAGATCAGTTAGGAAAAACAGAAACAGGCGGGGTCCGAGTACCTAGCCTTGAAGTACGCTGCACTGAATTTCGATGGATTCCGACAGGTTGCTTCGAACCCTCACATTCATGGGACGTTGCGCGAGAAAGTCTCTATCCAACCCAAAACAGGATCGCCGATCCCATATTTCTGAAGTTTGTGGAGGAGAATGCGATGGTCTATACGGTCGAATGCCTTTGCGAAATCCAAGTAGGCCAAGTCGACTCCTACACCAGCGTCCACAGATTCCGTCCAGCTTGCACGAGCAATCAACAGGTTAGTGGTACAGGAGCGATTTTGGCGAAATCCGTGCTGCTCCGGAACGAGAATTTTGTTGTTCTCTAGGTACCCCATCAAAACCTCAGCCACATTCGACTCCATAACCTTTGAGATCACAGGAAGTAGTGTTATCAGGCGATTAGTTTCTGGTTCAGCACGACTGCCACTTTTGTAGACTGGCGTGATGATTCCGTGCTTCCACATCGTGGAGACGTGCATCTCGTTCAGACATCATTGAAAGAAAATTGCTACTGGCGCCGCCAAACTCATGACAGCAAATTTCAACGCCTTCGGGCGAATGACGTCCGCACCCGGGGCTGAACTCGCGCAGTGACATCAGCCTCTTCAGTACAGCTGCGGAGGTAAGCGATATGTGATTAAGTCCTGATGACGGCGTTATCTGCGTAAGCAGGGTGTATGATGGTTGCGCGCTTTGGAAGGTACGGCCAAATTGTTGTCCAAGAACGTTGGCCGCCTCTTGTGCGATTTGTGCTGACCCGCATGCTGTGTGTAGAGCAGGAATACCGCGCTTAACACGGTGCAAATGGTTTACGTGTCTGTATAGCAGATTGGGATTGGAGCAAAACTTTTCTACAAGACCTTGTTAGTTCTTCAGTTTATCCTCCCGGACGAGTTTAACACAGTGGTTCCTTAGTATTGTGTAGACATCCCAGGTATCGTCATCCGAGGAGGCTATGTAGGTGTGCCATGCCAGGTCCCTTAATGCCGTGCATTTAAGTGTCCTGCTCCTTACGAAAGATTTCATCCTTTTAGGCCGGTAGAGTTTGGTTTCAGATGTCCTTGCCACGAGCTTAGTAAATATGTTGACGAATTCACCGCAGGCCACCTCAGGGGTTAATTCAGCTAAGAACTACCAGCTGGTTGCGTCAATGAGACCGGACAAGTCTTCATAGTTGGTTACGGCATGATATTCCTCGGCATGCTCTTTAGGATAATCCGTGTAGCACATGTAATGAAACACTAGGATCGCATGACCGGTGCGGCCCAAAGGAGTACCGGTTATCACTCACTCGACCATCAGTTCTTCATTAGTGAATATTCGGTCCAATATGGATGGCCTACTTGTTCCCCTGAATCTGATGGGCGTAGTGACGTGGCCATAAAGCGGGAAGTCTGAAACCACATCTTGTAGCTCTGTTTTGAATTCCTCTCCTGGTGTGGTCTGGGATTCTAGAGCATGCAAGTTGAAGTCACCGGTGACTAGAATGTGACTGTACTCCCTGTTTATCACTTGCCTCAACGCAGCCATCAAATTGCAGTCCATCTCAGGAGTAGACGATGGTGGGCGGTAAACAACAACCAATAGACCAATATCATTCCCTCTCAGCCGGAAATTACACCAAATGGAGTTAAGTAAGTCGGTTTACGAATCGTTTATCGGTTCACATTGCATTTTGCTACGAAAGTAGTGGACTACCCCGCCACCTTTGCTGGCTCGATCCTTCCGGACAATGGACTTGCCCGTTGGCTTGATTTCAGCATCCATTATTTCACAGCGCAACCACGTTTGAGTGACAGCGATGAAGTCCCAAGCTGCTGAGGCGTATCGAAGTTTTAATTCACCTAATTTGCTGAGTAGAACTTGGGCATTTGTGTACATGCCCGAGAGCTATTCGGAGACCAAAAGTGTGTTGGATTGGATGGATGAAGCAAGTGAGTTTACGCCGACCAATATAAATAAATAAATAAACTTTTATTCTCGACAATGCGAGGCACACCTGTACAGGCAGGATCATGTTTAGCTAACATAGTGTGATCAAAATGTACAAAGAGTACATGTTTGGCATAACAGTGAATGTAAGTGTATGGGTGTATATATGTATGCAATTGTCTATGAATATAGCTTGTATTTTTGAATGTGCCGCAGAATTTTTGCCTGTTTGTTATCGGTAGGAATGTGAGAATAAGCGATTGACGTCCGTAGGTTGGATACCATTTTCCGGATGTTCACGGGCCAGTGACTTTATTTTGTGGCGAGTCACATCCGCCACGTCACAGTGTTGATAAGCAGACATTTGTGGCTTTTTATAGGGAGAACGCTTGCCGGGCGAAAACCCACCACGTCCTGGAACACTGCCGCCGAACTATTTGCTGGAACGGGTTAAACCCGAACCACCCAGCTGGCACCACGAGGAGGTTCTTCGGCTAGCCAGCCGTTGGGTTGCAGACTCTCGAGACGAGTTTGCTATATCGTCAAGTATCAGATGCCCTGGATCCCGATGTTTGCTCGTGCTCTTCTGTGTCCCTCAGGATATTATGGATACTGTTGAAACTGTCCTCGAGTCGGGTCCTGAAGTTGGCGTTTTCATTAAGAGGTGTGCCTCTACTGAACTGTCATTAGAAGGTGCTGGTGTTCCCGCTGCCTTCAGACGAATTTCTGTCGGCAATCGGCAACGGAATTTAGTCCAGTTCTCTAGTAGGTTTTGTGCCGTTAGTTCTGATTGTAACACAAGTTTTAACAGCCTGGAACTGCACGCTTTATAGTTTGGTGATATGGGAATCCTTGTCAACGATGTGGCCACGACGTTTTGGAGAGAAAGGACCTCCCGGATGTACTGCCATTGCTCGCGGTCGTGCATCTGAGCATCGTCCGAAGAGGAGTCAGTAAGCTTAGGAACACCGTGAGTAATCACCGTTTTCTTATCTTGACTTTTTCTGTACCTCTCTTGTTAGCGGGATCCGCTGAACGTTCTTTCCATGGGATTTCGGGTAGTATGCGCACTCCACTTGAGTCGTTGCGGAGACGATTCGCAGACGGCAGAGCGGCCTCAGTCTCGTCCGCCGAGTTTAGTGGTACCCGAAGTAACTGGGGTTCGCCGTAGTGCAACGCGTTTTGGGTAACGTTAGATTTTTTAATGTCGTGGGAGAAGCATGGACACCGATCGACGTACAGATGGAATCCCACTAAATTCGATCGTCCGTCAACCTACCCTTAATCGTATTGGTTTTGGATTCGGGGACATTTGTGCTCACAAGGTTTAAGGCATCATGGTTGCACCTGGTGGCTACTGGTTTTGAATTTGGTGCCTTAGTATCCGGTGTTTTTGGTGAAATTTTGAACGGCACTGATGGGTGCCATCCGTGCTGCGACACTTGTTTTCTCTAGTCCGGGCACAAAGGTTACCGGTGTTCTTTCCGGTGTTTGCTTGGCGGCAACCGATGCGTACGTTGCCAGGTTGTGCACTATTGCTGGTTGACTGTGGCTTACGGTCTCGTGTGTAGCGAACAGACTACTAGGTGCAGCACACAGTACAGAAGTTGAGGCAGGCGCGCTACAGGCAATGCTTTTACTTATAGGAGGGAGAGAGAATGGAGTTGGTACTGCTGGAGGCTGAGTTGTTGAGGTAAGATTGGGACGCTTGGCTCTATTCTTCGGTCTGACTAGGGAATTTGAGGTATTATTTTCGCTTACAAATGCAGGCCCGTTACCTCCCATGGATGTAACCCTGGCGCTCACAAGTTACTCGGCCGCTTCTGTCAGTCTTTCACACCTCTTCAGTAGCACAGCTACACAGCTAACAAATGGGATAGAATTGCATACTTGGTAGAACCAAAACGCCTCTGCGGTGTTTGTTTTCGTCGACTCCGTCCCAAGGCAGGTAGTGTGATAGGATTTCAAACACATGCTACTCACCAGACCATTTGTTACCACTTTAGCACATGATTCGCATTTGCTCTTCATACGAGACCTGTTCACAGTCGGTGTGCTATTTTACGTGATAGCAAGAGGACAAAGATACTGACGCACCGTGTTTGACTTCGCTTCACTTTTCGTTGCATGGCTATCGGCGCTGGTTTGAGGTCAGGTGGTCAGAGGTATCGCGTCCAGATGAGTCACAAGTCCTTGGGGGTAGATAGGCGAGTGCGTGCTAACGATTCAGCCGGTAAATGGATAAACAGAGATGCAGCGTAGGATGGAAGTAAAGCAAGATGACTTGAAAAATATTATCTAATGACGACAGTGGCTGTTCCAAGGGTGGACCAAATTTACGACTATCGCTTTATACAGCGACTTGAAGAAATGTTAGTAAGCTGATCAGGTGACTCTCAAAAAGCGATAAGCTTGGTCTTGACCCGGCCTGGCTTCGGCGAATGAAACTGAACCGATGTTTTATTTACAGGATCATAAACTATCATGTACGCTTTTCTAATAGCAGAGTTCACGTGTTCGAACACTAGTTACCCGATGCACAACAAGGTGTCAATGAGCACGATTCCTAGGTTGACTAGGAGAATCAGAGCGTTTAGTTTCGAATCCACTACTCATTAATTTGAAGTAAACTCAAGGACCTGCTGTACATTACGAGAATTCAAGCTTGCTATTAATGTGCAATCGACCGTTCAAAAGGCGGTTAACTTGTTTGGGACATCACAATCGCTGGACGGCGCTTCGAGAATGGTACCGATGGCATCTGAAAGAACTACGAACAACACATGTATCCGGACTAAATGAACACCTCAGCATATCACAATTTATCCCACAGCCCTTTCCTTCCATTTTCTTCCTGGCTCGAATATGTGTCATCGATTAATGAAAAACATGGTTCATTGACCTGTCAAAAACTAATTCGGATTACTTTGTGCTAAGCACATCAACATGAACTTGGTGTTCATATTTCCTATTAATTATACGATGCGTGTATTGACTAACCTTTTTGATCTGTACCACCTAGGAAACAGTGTCTCGCATCAGCGAGGAATACAGAATAAATACGTAAATTCACTTGTCTATTTGGCCATTACTACAGGCAACATCAGCTTTTTAGAGCTGTTCAGTAAGGTAGAATGTCTGACATCTGTGCGATTAATTTATGATCATTAATAAAACCTTTCGATTTTTATCGAGCACATTACATAGTAGCAGTTAAAATTCTGGCTATAAACCCAACCGTTTATGTACAAACCTCGCTGCTCTGAATTAAAGGGGCAGTTGGACTGCACCTCGAATCACCGAGGAATATACCATTTATTTATTTATTTAGTTAGCATGTCAATACAGCCGGCCGTGACCAAAGCCGTTTTGAACTCTAGGTTTGTCTCAGGCTTGCCATGATTAGATGGTATAGATTAGGGGTCACCAAACTACGGTTCGCTCGCAGGTTGCGGCCCGCGAGGTCAGTTCATCCAGCCCGTGTGATAAAATTTACATTTGATACTACACGTCTTGTTGCCAGTAGCCCTACACCGTTTGAGCATCAGGTTGGGTCAGACCATGATTGATACATGTGACACCGTACTACCATAATCTTTGTGACCCCATATCACTGGCAGAATCATACAAGTGACCATTCATGAAGGCCATTCATCCGTGCATCCGACTGTTTTTGTAATTGCCTCACAACTTTGTGCCACGATTTTCCTTTTGTCAGCTTCCTTGAAGAACCTATCATGTAGAACGCCACTTTTTAAGACGCCATTAGTTCATATATATATATATATATATATATATATATATATATATATATATATATCGTTGGGGGCACCGGTATCCGAATTTGCCAATCACTGCGGCCTCCACGGGGACAACCATCGGACGCCTTGCTTACAGATGGACCATGGGTGACTTGCGCTGCACCACGCACAGCTCAAATCACACACTCTATATGCATCGTAAACTAGGAGGAATAAGACCAAGAGGCATGTGGATGGGAGCCACCTTTCATAAACGGAGCCGGCCCACAAAGCTTCACAGGGAAACACAAGCACGCTTTATTCGGGAATCAATCGCAAACAAGGTGGTGGCTCAACCGTGGTCCGTTTCACACTGAGTGCATGGAACCACTCTTGAAGCCTAGCACGGCCACAATGACCGTGCACCCAGTCCTCTCCAGCAACGACCAACTCCCTCCTGGAGCCAGTATGGATGAGGTAGTGAGTGATAGATAAGTAGCCACCTTGTCACCATGCACATCAAGCGCAGTTACACGGGCTATGTCAAACAACAGTTAGTCACTTGAAAGGACATTAACAAATAAAATATATCTGTTAAAGCATACAACTATGCAGACATAACTCCGCTAAGTTAACATATGAAGTAAACTGGTTAGCAACACAACGGAAATAACTACAAAGATCTATAAGTCATTCAAAAAATTGCCACAAACGCAATAATTTAATCAAGATAACCATAATTTACGTAAGCAAGGTGTGCAAGTATATATATATATATATATATATATATATATATATATTCGCTCAGTGGCTCTGGAATAAAGGTCGCCTTGTTTGCTTCATACAGTGGGGTGGCCAAGAGAAACATGCTACCGCTAGCCTCTCTCTTCTTCTTCCCTTTGCACATACCATCACCGTCCCATTTCACCTAACAAATTAGTTCCTACAATATAGTTCAGCAGACGATCGATAGACCAGCACAACAGTATGTCTCCGCACAAAGCGCTCAACGTCGGGTGATGGAACGCGTGCACTCTTCTAGAGCGGAACAAGCTTTAGCGACCCAAGGGACGCACGCACTGGTCACGATGAAACTCGCGCGCTACAGCATGGATATTGCTGACTCAGCGAGACTGAGATCACTGACCACGGCAAACTGAGTGAAGGTGGTGTTTGTTACACCTTCTACTGACTTTGGAATGACACCACATCATCACTTGAATATGGAATCGGATCCGCATTATCCAACCGCCTGAATGGACAACTGACGGCAGAGCCAACCGGCATCAGTGCACGACTGATGACACTTCGTCCGCAAATTGGATAAGTTAACCACTTTTATTAGTGCATATCTTCTAACCAGGTGTTATGCTGATGGTGCAAAATATCAATTTCGCACTCAGCTCTCCTCCGTGATACGGTCTGTGCGAGGAGCGATCGACTAATCCTACTGAATGATATCAACGCGCGTTGGGCGTGATACCGCGGTGTGGATAGACGTAATCGGTCCACATGCTACTGGCTCAGCCAACGTGAACGGTGACTGGCTGCTCTCACTCTGCGCCACTCATGGCGTGCTGATCACAAACACTGTGTGCGATTGATGTAGCCACCTGGACGCACCCACGGAGTGGTCATGCTCATCTGCTCGACAATGTCATTGTACGCCAGCGGGACATGCGTGAATGGCGCAGGAAGCTGCATGGAGCTGAGTGTAGAACTGATCACAAGTAAGTGCGGACCAAATGGTTGGTAGAGCAATAAGTTTCCGGGTGCAAAAAAGTTTTAGTTCTTTTACAACAAACTAAGCAATACTTTTTCTCGAAGTAATCTCCATTAGCATTTACGCACAATTATATCCGATCAAAGCATTTGGAGAAGCAGCTAGACCATGCCGAAGAGTAAACCTTTCACGCACTCCAATGAACGCCGCTACTCCATGTTCTGGAGACTGGTTGCGAATTCTACGCATCATATGCTTGACGGTTGGAAAGACTAAAACTCACGCGGAGCCAAGTCTGGACTGTAGGGTGAGTGACCAACTGACGGCATGCGATTCGTGTGCGAGTGTGTTATCATGATACAGCAACGGTCCTCGTGCTCCATTCCTCGGAGGACGCCTGGTTACTGCTTCCAACACTTGTGGCAGGCAGTGGGTGGCAAATCAGTCTCCGGTGACTGTAGGTTGCCGTACGAGGGATACGGTAGCCACATGCACGGTTTTGGCCACGAAACAGCCACCACCTGGTCGGTCACACACTGCGCTAAAGCCGAAACTTCTAAAGTGGCGATCCCACCAACGTCCGTCTAATGAGCCGATTGTTGCATGGTCTCTGGGTCGAAACTGTACACTCAGGTCTAATCACCACTGTGGATCTTCCAAAAAGCATTCGAACGTCCACCGTCAAGCCTGAAAACCATGATGCGACATCAATTCACCCGAGCTGTTTTCTGCTGCTCCCGGAGATGATGGGCTACGCAACTCGCGTAAACCTTTCTGAGTCCAAGGTTCTCATGTAGGATGGTGCTGATTGATCCCGATGGGATTCCGATGGTTTTCCATCGCGTGTTTTCCTCTAGCATCACTTGCAAACCCGCAATTTTGTCCGCGGTGATGGCCTCCACAGGTCGACCACGACGTGCCTCATCACCCAAGGACCGCCTGCCATGGTAACATTTTGCGAACCACTCAACCACGGTGGTTTTTGAAGGCGCGTCTTACCAAACGCAGCACGCAATCGTTCAACAGCATGGTGCTGATTTAAGGCACGTTTGTATTCATAAAAATGCATCGCCCCCTAGTGACATCGACTGAGTTTCATACTTACAATCAGAATTTAGCGACCCTAATGAGCCGTGATGGGCTGCTGATGTAGGATTCTAAGTTAAAATCAGTGACCCATGTTCCGAATGGATTACAGTTCAAAGTGTTCTTGCCAGGTTATCTGCACTTAAGTTGCTGACGTCGTATCCGGAAACTAATTTCTTTGCTCCCGTATATTTTCGTAACTATAGTTATTGCACTCCTGTCGTGAACCGGCGGAGCTTAAGGTTCTTTTCCTAGGCATTGCTAAGAAGAGGGTGGAACTGGAGGTGATGGCCATCCGCCTTGGCGAAGTCCAGTCGATCGCCTCAGTGCGCGACCTATGGCACCACCTGCGGCACCAGAACCACCCACCACGCTGAACGCTGTTAAAGGGACGACAACATACGCGTCCGTTGTCACTACTCATACGGCTGAGGCCCCTTTCATCGTTACGCAACCCGCTGCCAAACAAGTTAATACTACCGTTATCACCACGGGACTCAAGACCTCATCATCTACCCAAGCGAAGAAACCAGTTACTGGTCCTCACAAGAAGGTGGACATTAAAAAACACCATAATCCCTTGACAGTTATATGCTCCAATGTGACTAAATCCGGGGCGAACTCTATAAAAGATAAGATATTGGACGACAAAAAACAGTGGGACTCCCTGTGTCAACTGATGGAGGTTCAAGTTAAACCAGTCAGTATGATGCGTCTCGTCCGTCACCCAAACTCCATGCACTATGGTGATCCACGTTTACTCCAGGTAACACTACAATCAGCTAATGATGCAGAGGAAGTTCTCTTGTCAGCTACTCGCCTCCGTACCACATCATGCACTGTTCGAATCTTTCCAGACGTTCCTTGGAGCGAACGTCAAAAACGCAAAAGAAATCCGGACGACTTCCGTAAACGACAAGACGCCAAATCTGTTCTTGTTCACGGTGTCCCTGAGCTCAAGACCTGGAGCGATCTAGAGGGCAGAGCGCATGACTGGGATGAATGGCGTTTTATTCGCGAACTGCTCTCACTCGAAAACGTTATTGCTACTTCGACATCAAGGTTACCACTCTCACCTAACTACAAAGGATGTGGTCTCCGAGTGATGAAAATATCGTTGCATTCCGAAATGATGGTAGAATATGTGATCAATACGTGGCGCAAAATGCGTCAAATGCTACCATCCGAAATACGTATATAGACGATGGGCACTGAACCACCAACAGGCCATGTCACACTAAGCGAGCAACGTACCAATACAATTCTGCCTCTATGTAGCTCAGACCAGAGACAATGCCAAAACACGCTGCCGGCTGAAGGGGGACAAGTTGGTCACCCACTTGTTGGCGCTGAGAGCTCAATACAACGACCTGAACTGGCCCTAGGGTCTGCAGCATCGGTCCTACAAATAAATTACCGGCAGCTGACCCCACAAGTGTCGGCGTAAACTCCAACCGAAAACCAGAATCTACAAACACTCTTCTAACCACCGATGCCCTCACCTGCTTCTATACTAATGCACAAGGTCTTCTCAGCAAGCTAACCGAATTCGATTTCGCCAGGTCTCCACGCCCTGGGACTTAGTTATGGTCACCGAAACCTGGCTGAGCACGGAAATCGCGGATGCCGAGATTGCGTTACCTGGCATGAGTTCCTTACGAAAAGATCGGCCTAGCAGAGGAGGCGGAGTGCTTTTGTATTATCGATCCGACCTACATGTTGAGATCATTGATGACTCAGAAGCAAACATCAACGATTCTCTTTGGTGTCGTATGCACCTGAGACGTGGCGATGTGTGTTTGCTAGCAATAGTTTACCGTCCTCCAATGTCTACCTTGGAAATGGATCAAGGCCTTGCTGCTGCGATGAAACGAGTATTAACAAGTCCACACAATCATGTTCTTCTGGTGGGGGACTTCAATCTGCACGCACTCGAAGTTCCAGCATCGCCCAGCGAACAGTTCAAGGCTGATTTGCAAGAACTGATTACCGATGTACCACTGTATAACAATGTCACCTCCCCCACTCGTTTCAGAACGGGTGACACCCCCTCTGTCTTGGACCTTGTGCTCACCAATGACGAACTAATGATTGACACCGTTACCATAGCTACACCACTAGGTCGTAGTGATCACGCGACGTTGCACTTTCGTTACATCTGTTATTCGGAGTACGTTAGAGAGAACGACGAGGAAATTTATATGGTTACACATTACGACATCTTGTCTAACCTTGTTCAAGACACCAACTGGTCCTTCCTGACCGAGAATCCGCCCGATGAGGCTTGGATGGTGTTTGTCACCAAATTCACGGAGCTAGTGGCAAATGCATCAGAACGCAAGGCCTTTCGCCCGAAGCAAGTGGATTCGTTCCTAAGAAGCCGTACGAGGAAATCTATGGCCTTAAGGGATTCGGCCTGGCACGCTTACAAAGTTTGCCCAAGTAATCTGACCTGGGGAGTCTACACAACTCAACGACGCAGTCTCAAAGTTACGCCAATGAACAACAAATCCAAGGTCATTAGTGGTCCAGACACGTCGGTCACCAAATGCTCGCTTTGTTCCAATTCCTTCGATTGGGCTACAACACACTGTATGTCGATCGACGGCTTGTGTGTGTGTGACGCATGTTCGACCAAACCGTTGGCTAGGGTCACTCAAGCGCTTATGGCGAAATGTGAAAGTTTAGCCTTAACGGTCACAGAACTGAAGGAATTGACTAATAGCTTGGTAAAAAAAACCACTGAACTTGAGTCGCAGATTAGTGTATTAAGTAGCCCGAATCCCAGACCTGTCAAAAGGCGAGAGCCATTTAGTAAAGAAGCCACACAGTACGGTAAAAATAGCACACCATTTTTGATGGACGCCAGCGAAGACAGGTCTGTCGAACGACCTCCCAAGTTTTGTGAAGTGTCTCAAGGCTTAAACAGCTATGCACAAACTGCACGCTCAACCCTGTCACGGGTTGGACAGCAACATTTGACCCCCACAAACAGCACAACAAACGGCGTTCCGCGTATGCAGCCATGTAGCAGCGCAGGCTCTCCCTGCACAAGGGACAAGATGAGTAGTCAACCTAGACAAATGTCCACCAGTAACAACTCTCAGGATAATCAATTAGTGTACAACAAAAACGCTCTGACAATTATGTGTTCAAATGTACCAGAGCCCACGAGCGAGTCGCTAAATGGTAGGCAAGTGGAAGAACAAAACCGCTGGGCAGAGATATGCTGTGCTCTCGAAATTAACGTTCCTGCAACTAGTCTTACGCGCATTTCCCGAAATTCATCCTCGCCGCATTTAGGACAACCTCGGTTATTACGAGTAACATTTGGTAACACACGCGACCTGGAGGATGTGCTCCTGACAGGCCACAAGCTAACAAATTCCTCTCTCAGCGCCCGCATTTTCCCAGATAAACCATGGATAGCAAGGCAAAAATGGAAATCCGACCCAGTCGCGTCACGACATGATGCGACGAAGAAAGTAGTGCTGGTCCACGGTGTTCCAGAACTTAACCATGGCGATATAAATGAACATCAGAAGCATGATATAGAAGAGTGGAGGTACATAACGGAGCTCTACAACATACAAAATATCGTGACTTTCGATGTCACCCGTCTAGCGGCCTCCTTACACTATCAGGGTAACGGGCCAAAAAGTTTGAAAGTTACCGTGGCTACACCTGAGATGGTATCAACGGCCGTCCAAGCGTGGCACGACAACAGAAAACGTGGGCCACCTGAAATACGTTTAAGACCGTTCCTAAACAAAGTACGGGCTACAGATACAGACAAACCGGACTCGGTTGTTCCTAAATCAGGTCAGACAAATGTGCAAACGCCTGTGACAAAAAACGTACGCAGACCGGCAAAAGCTGTGCCGGTCAACCACAACCAACCGAGCTCTTAATGTGCCAACAGATACAGTGCTGCTACACAAACGCTCAGGGGCTCAACTCTAAGCTACCTGAATTGCGCCATCGACATAACACAATCAATTGGGATATCATAGCTGTAACTGAAACCTGGCTCTCCAATGACATGCTCGACACGGAAATCGAAATCAGTGATATGTCAGTTATTCGCAATGATCGTCCATCTCGCGGTGGCGGCGTTGCTCTGTACTATCGGAATTGTCTGAGATGTGAGGCTATTAACGAACGTCACCTTGCTGTCTCCGACGCTTTGTTTTGCCGAATGCAGCTAAATGGCCAAGGTGGTGAACCTTCGAAGAAGACGTGGGATGCTTGTCTGTTGGCAGTTGTCTACAGGCCACCGAACTCCACCGCAGACCGAGATGACATTCTGTTAAATGCGCTTCATTATGCAGTTTCTCAAAATTACTCACATTGTCTAATCATGGGCGATTTTAACGTACCCTCAATTGTCTCAGCGACTTCGAGTGGTCCTTACTTTAAATCAAAGATTCTCGAGTTTATGGAAACAGCAGCTCTGTACAACCACGTGCACCGCCCAACTAGACACCGCGGTTCAAATAAGATATCGCTTCTAGATTTAATCCTAACCAACGAAGAGTTGATGATTGAGACAATTTCATACGATCCACCATTAGGCAACAGTGACCACTCAGTGTTGAATTTTGCCTATGTGTGTTACGCCAATACTACTGAAATCAGACATGAAAACCGACGAACTATAACCAAATATTCCGTGCTTCACCGCCTAGCGACAACCGTCAACTGGGACCTCAATCTACAGAGCACGGCAGAGGACGCGTGGAACGAACTAAAAGACAAAATTAGCTGTGTCACGCAAGCAGCGTCAAAAGTCATACCATTACGAGTGCCGCGCCGGACCAACACCTGGATCCGAAGCAGAACGCGTAAATGGATTAGCACCAGAGACGAGATCTGGAGACAATACGCGCTGAACCATTGCGACGCCACCTGGGAGAATTACAAAATAGTGAGGAACTATTGCACATCACTGATTAGAGCCGATAAGTACGAATGGCAAAAAAACATGGTACTTAAATTCACGAACAATACAAAACTGCTGTACAGGTACGTGAACAGCAGAAGAAAAGTTAAAACAGGAATACCACCACTCAAGACAGATGGTGGCCTAACGACTACTGCTGTGGATGCTGCGAACGCATTACTTCTGCAGTTTGGCACAGTGACTGCAAACGCCACAGAACCTTTGCCAAACCAGCATTCACCCAACGCGGTCGGCATATCAACTGTCACTTTTACCTCAGCAGCTGTCGCTAGCTAATTACGGTCTCTAGGACAAAATAGCGCTCCGGGAGTCGACAAGATCAGACCCAAAGTTCTTAAAACTCTTGCTTCCACCATAGCAGCACACCTCGCAAGCTTTTTCCAAAGTCTACTCAATTCCCAAACACTTCCGTCTGAGTGGAAAAGCGGGATAGTCACTCCGATATACAAAGGAGGTAAGCGATCGGATCCTGCCAACTACCGACCCATTACTCTCCTCCCTGTGTTATCAAAAGTAATGGAATCGTTAGTTGCAGATGAAATTACATGATATTTTGAGAGTCTGAAGCTGATTTCTCACCTCCAACACGGCTTTAGGCGCAAACGATCTTGCCTCACAAATTTACTTCTTGCTCGGGATTCATGGACCAAAGCGGTTGATGAAGGGTCCCCCCTTGATGTGATTTACCTGGACTTTTCGAAGGCATTCGACAGAGTCAATCACTTAGCTCTGCTTCATAAGCTTCGTGCCTACGGTATCCATGGTTCCCTACTCACCTGGCTAGCAGCATATTTGCATGACAGAACGATCAAGGTCAGAGTCGCCGATGCCCTCTCGGAAACCCTCTGCATCTCCAGCGGTGTTCCCCAAGGATCCGTCCTTGGTCCCCTCCTTTTTCTGGTCTACATTAACGACCTCCCGCATAATATTCAATCCGCGATGCAAATTTTTGCAGATGACGCAAAAATCTGGAGAGTTATTCACTCAACATCAGACTGTGCCCTCCTCCAGAATGATTTGGATAGAATCAACAAATGGGCAGACATAAATCACCTCCCCCTGAATCCTGCCAAGTGTCACCTACTGTCATTGCGCAGCAATCTTGTCAACACGTACCTCTTGGGGCAGTACGCTTTACTTTGCGTGACCACAGAAAAAACTTAGGTATCATTGTGCAAGAAAGTCTGGGGAATTCGCTCCAATGTTCCAAAGCAGCGAACGTGGCGAACATGAACCTGAGACTTTTGAGGCGAGCTTTTGGTGTTTTTGAACGACGGTTGGTACCCATGCTTGTCAACTCCTATATCCGTCCCCACGTCGAATATGCCGTCCAGGCTTGGTGCCCATGGTTAAAACGAGACATTCATCTCTTAGAGCAGCCCCAACGAAGAGCTACGAAGGCAACACGCGGATTATCTGGTCTCAATTATGAAGTGCGTCTCAGTTTAATCGGAATGTTTTCCTCCGAATACCGACGACTACGCGGAGATCTCATTCTCGCATACCGGATATTAACGGAAAGCGATCACCCGTGCAAATCGCTGCTCACCCTAGCATCATATAAGCGATCGAGAGGTCATAACCTCAAGCTGATAATCCAACACTCCCGATTAGACTGTAGAAAATATTTTTACTCTCTTAGAATCTGTTCACAATGGAATGACTTGCCAACGCATGTGGTAAACGCTCCGAACATTACAGCCTTCAAACAATTGTTAGACATTCATCTGAGTGACAAACAACACATTGTGGTGTGATGTACCAGGTTTAGACTATTGGCATTTCAGTTCCATGTCGGAATCTAATGATTTTTATCTATTTGCATTTACCATCCTGTGGGCCTTGTAAAGCCAATGCTTTTTATCCCATCATACACTATTGAACTATTGAACTATTGAACGAAACCACTGCGTCAAGTTGATTCGCGAAGACAAACTCCAGCACCAACAGAACTTAGCGGCGAAATTCAGCAAAAATCCAAAGCTGTTGTATAGACATATCAACAAACTCCATAGATGTAGCGCTGGATCCCGGTCTTGCGTGCAACAGGTGGTCATGCGCAAACTGCACAGGACGCGGCCAACGTGTTTCGTCAACACTTCCTCCATACTTTCCGGAGTGAACCATCCCTTCACCCGATTTTGACAGAGCTCTTACCGTTCCCAGGTTTACACAACGTATCGTTCACGGCAACCAATGTGTTGAAAACGCTAATGTCGTTGCGTGTGCACAGCTCGCCAGGCGTAGACGATATTAAACCGAAGACGTTGAAGGCAGCGGCCTTAAACATTGCCGAACCATTAGCTCGGTTCTTTCAACGTTGTCTTGACGAAATGCTGATTCCTACAATGTGGAAACATGGGCTAGTCACTCCCATTTACAAAAGCGGTAATCGTGCGGAGCCGTCGAACTACCGTCCAATCACTCTCCTCCCAGTTTTATCCAAAGTAATGGAACGTATAATTGAGGAGGCGCTGATGGGATATCTGGAGAACAACAATATCATAGTGCCACAGCAACACGGATTCCGCCGAAATCGATCCTGCACTACAAACTTGCTGCTGGCCCGAGAAAGCTGGACGGAGTCAGCTGATGCTAGATTTGGAGTCAACGTTGTCTACCTGGACTTCTCGAAGGCGTCCGATCGTTTGGACCACCGCATCCTCCTACACAAGCTTCGAGGCTACGGAATCGGTGACCCTGTGCTTGGTTGGAGCGCCAACTTTCTCACTCAACGTCAGCTGAATGTGAGAGTCCGCAGCTCCATGTCCGACCCAATTGACGTCCAGTGCGGTGTGCCACAAGGGTCAGTACTGGGGCCACGTTTATTTTTAACATTCATTAACGACCTTGCCAGTGTACTACAGTCGAACTTCTTGCTGTTTGCAGATGATGTCAAAATTTGGCATGACATCCGGACAGAGGACGATCACGCAACACTGCAGAGCGATCTGGACAGGGCGTACACTTGGTCATCCGAAAAGATGCTCCACTTCAATGTCGCCAAGTGTAAAGTCGTGAGCTTACGTCACCAGCTCATCTATGAATACTTACTCGGGGACCAGCCGTTGCAACATGCTTCCCAGGAATGCGACCTCGGAGTGATCGTGCAGGACGACCTTGGCTGCTCCAGACAAGCTGAAAAGGTATCGAAAAGGGCCAGTCAACATCTCGGACTCTTACGGAGGGCTTTCGGAAATTTCGAGCCATCTGTATTTCCGCAAATGCTGAGCGCTTACGTGAGACCCCACGTGGAGTATGCGATCCAGGCCTGGCGTCCCTGGCGCAAGCGCTACATCAGTGCACTTGAAGCTTCACAGCGTAGAGCAACGAAGCTCGTCAGAGGCCTATTTCACATCCCCTACCAACGCAGACTGCAGTCTCTGGGATTGTACAGTGGTGAATATCGTCGTCACCGAGGAGACCTCATCATGGTCTACTTAATACTGATGAATCCAAATCACCCATGTCGCAGTCTCTTGCAGCTGAGCCAAAATACCAACCTGAGAGGCCACCAGCTCAAACTGGCTACACACTACAGCCGACTTGATTGTCGACGAAACTCTTTCTCACTCCGTGTGTCCCGTGCTTGGAATGCGCTCCCCACTCACGTCGTCCTTGCCCCCACATTGGCACTATTTAAAAACGCCTAGATGATACACTTTCCAACTTGCATTATTTGGCATAGCACGTCCTATTCGGAGGACGAAATAACGAGACCCAAACCATGAGGTTACTGACCGTCCTGCAAAGTGGCGGTGATATTACATACAGAAGTGTCCCAATGAGCGACATGGATGTATACAAACTGGAGTAACGTACCACATCTCTCAACGGAAGCAACACACGAGTGAGCGTTATCCGTTCCTTTGCTTTCTTTTTCCCACATTTGCTGTAATATAACAGCTCTACTTTGGGTGCAGACATCCAGTCCATACTTCAAACTATCATTATGAAGTGGTGCGTTGAAATCTGTAGAGGCTTAAAAAAACGATTTACTTGTTCGATTATCCTTCCATTTTATCTATTGCTTCAACCACCCTACGGGACCTGTCAAGCGTATGCTTTTTTACCCGTTATAAATCATTGTTCATTGTTTATTGTTCGTGAGCAGGTGACTGCTACTGCCGAAGAGACGATGTTGCGCGCAACCTGTAAGCGACCCGATTGGTTTGATGAGAACATTGCGACCATTGGCGCCTTGTTGTCAGAGAAGAATGCAGTGTCTGCTGCACATATGGATGACGCCGCCGATTGACTCGAGAACTCTATCGCATCAAGTATGTATGGCGGACAGAGAAGGCGAAGCAGATGGAATGCTACGCCGAACGACGCCAACAAAAGGTATTGTTTGACTCCTTACACCCACTGAGAAGGCTGCTCAGCGGTTATTCAGGCGCTGTCTGCACACAGGCCGCAGACATAATACACTTTGACTGACTCCTGAACAACCATTTGGATATTTACTGAGCTGTGTTGCACGAGCTGCAACAGCAGGGGATGAACTCGTGTCTTGTCGACACACCGACATTGGATGAGACACAGAGAGCACCTACTCAGTTGCGAAACAGCAAATGCATCTGTTCCGACGGGATACCGCCCAAAGGGCGAAGTTGTGAGTATACTCCATCAGCTTATTCATAAACATAGACTTGGGGACCAGGAGTTGTAATGTGCTTTCCAGGAAAGTGACGTCGTGATGATCGTGCAGAATAACCTTGACTGCTCGAAACAGGCCGACAAATGATCGAAAAATGTCAGTCAACAACTTGGACTCTTACGAAGGGCTTTCGAAATGTTCGAATCAGCAGTCTTTCTACAGATGCTGAAAGCCTACGTGCGACGCCAAATGCAATACATGATCCACCCCTGGTGTCCTTTTCGCAAACGGGACGTTGATGCAGCTGGAACTCTGCAACTTAGAGGAACCAAACTCGTTAGAGGACCGCTTCATCTTCCCTAACAGCACAGACTGCATACTCTGAGATTGAACAGTTGCGAGTATCAACCTCAGCGAGGACTTATCATCGTTTACTTAATACTGAGGAATTCAAATCATGACTGTCGCGACGTTTTGCAGTTGAGCCAATATATCAAACTGAGAAGCTACCAGTTCCAACTTGCCGCACACTACAGTCGACTTGATTGTCGAAGAGATGTTCTCTCTCTTCTTGTGTCCCGAACACGGTATATCTTTACAATTGTTAGCCTTGACCCTCCACTAACGCCTTTCAATAAACGTCCTTATGACCAGCTTTCCAACTTGCATGATTTACTGGAGTTGGTTTCATTCCGTGGACGAAATAACGCAAATCAAATCCATGTGCTTAACGACCAGCTCCGCAACATGACGGTAAGGATACACGCATAAGTGCCCTTGTGAATAGCTTGGATGTGTCTAAACCGGATTAACATACCACATCTGTCAAATGAAGCAACACACGAGTGAGCCTTGTCATTTATTATTTATTTTTCACGAAGTTAATGAACTATAACTGCTCTCTCTACTATTTTATGTGTACACATCCTATTCTCATTCCAAACAATCATTATGCAACAGTGCATTTAAATCGGTAGACGCTTAATCTGACGATTCACCTTTTATCTGATTCTTTTAGTTTTCATTCCAACTATCCAAAGGGAATTGCTAAGAACCTGTTTTGTTACCAGTGATAAATCATGTTTTATTATTCCTAGTTCAATGACTACCATTTTTCTTTTTCCAGTGTTTTGATAATATTTCTAACGTTTGCTATTCAATATTGTGCTTTTCTGATCCACTTTATGTTCATCTCCAATAAGGTTATCATGAAAAAAGTCCAACACCGTATCGCGTTTTATTTAACTTTTCTCTCAGAGTTTTCTATTTAGCTTGCAAGTATTGTGCATAATGTGATGTGGCCCACAGTAACCATTTTGTCAGTTATCCGGTCTGCGATGGCCACTTTTTCCTAGTATCCGTCCGGCTTTGTAAAAAGTTTGGGGATCCCTGGTATCGATGATCCCTTGTTGATGTGCTGTAGCGGTTGACCGTTTTTTAACACCCGGGGGCGTCGGGGCACGGTATAGAGTTGATGGTAGGATTTTAGCAGTTGATTTCATCTTTCTAGACAGCATGTGCATTATTTAAACTTGAGTCAAGAAGACACTTTTGAGTTTTCTCCCACCACTGCACACCGTTTATCTCTGTTTGTGGGAAATCAATCACAACTTGTGGATTAAATGGTCGTTGCAATCCAAAAGGATTAGCATCAGCTGAAGGAGAGTTTGTTAGACCGAATGAAAGTAGTACAGCTTGATTATATAATCCTCTGGGTTGCATCAACCATTTAATCCACAACTTGTGATGGATTTCCCACAAACATAGATAAACGATGTGCACTGGTGGCAGAAAGCTTAAAAGTGTCTTGTTGACTCAAGTTTAAATAATGGACATGCTGTCTAGAAAGAAAACACCGGCCAAAGAGAAAGTTATTAGGGACAAAAGGTGGGGTAAAGGAAACATCACGTGAGCATGAACAAAAATAACATGAGCAACTGCTCCATTTCGTTGGCTGCCGAAGAATAATATTGTTTACTGTGCATGCATACTTCGGTAGTAATCTTCCTGGTGAGATACGAATACCGTGTATAAACTCCGGTCACATCACGTCACCTAGCACGTGAGCAGCGCACGGATGTTGGTAGCAAAAAGAGTACATCAGTCATAAGTATCAATTTGATTACTCCCTGAACCATATGAAATTTATGTATAGGTCAGACACCAAATTGCTGTTCTCCTCTCTTATGCACTGTAAATGATACTCTGTTTTATGTCCATAAAGCTCAAAGCATTCTTTGGTTCATCTGTAAATATGCTGGTAGAACTTATAAAATAAATATCTGATACATTCTACCTCATGATACCTTTGTTTTACCATGTTTGCTGGTTTTGTTTATTTATGGTACAACTTACCTCGCTCACTGGCACGACAAAATGTTTAAGACAGGTGACGTCGTAAACACACATTTTACTCCACACATATTTCAGATCTCAATGGTCTTAATCACCTAGTCGATAATTAAACGAATCACTCAGTATGTCCTTAAATTGCTTGGAACGATAAATAAATGAGATTCAGCCAAATGTAGAAATTTGGTAAAATTTGTTCCGGCTTACCCTAATTCGCGCTTTGCTGCATCAGCGATGCGTTATCAACTGGACGGATTCGGAGATAAGGTTGACATGAAACCATATTCACTGCGAGTGCTTAAAGATCTATTGTTTCCATCAGCTGTCCGAAAAATGGTTCGGCTATATTCAAAATGCGGGCATCCACGCTGCAAGAAAGGCGTATAGAGTTATAGCAATTTCAACTAAGAGTATCAGAAGAAGAATTGTGGAATGACATTGTCATTTCGTGCATACTCGTCATCTGCATACAATCAACTAACAAGGAATGCCAAACAACCTCACAGGAAATCCATTATTGATCAAGTGCTTTCCCACTGGTGCGTTGCATGCTACCACGACAGGCTTAATTTCACTGCCAGCTCTTATGAACACACAGTGGTGGGCGTTGTCGATAGTGAAACGCAACAATCGGAAAACATTTGATCAATATTTCTTTCCATGTGAGGATTTTGCACTCCTTGTTACTTGCTTGTATGTGATTGACGAGTAACCACGAAATGACAATGTCATCCCACAATCTTAGTCGTCTGATATTCTTATTTGGAATTATAAAGGGAAATTAATGTCGTTTATAAATTTCCCGAAACGAAATTGTAGAAAAATTTCCAGTGATATTTTGTGTCTTGGCTTACCCTACTCTACTTACTCACACCTTCGTCCCATGCTGTGGTTATCGGTTTCACGAGGCCTACATGTGCATTCAACGAAACTGAAAACAACAACAGCAAATTGGGTGTTGCCCGCCTGAAACCACTGCACTCCATAACGCGTTTCGAGGTTATTTCCTCTCATCAGATAGAGATAACAGGCATCGAACCCGGGACCATTGAGATGTTAGTTGTGACCGCCACCCCTAAGCCACCGGGTCACGACGGGCAAAGCTTGGCACAACGGCAAATAACAGATTGGAAAGTGAATTTGAAGTACACGTTGTGTGGATGGATTGCGAAGCGCAATCTCAAAGTAGACCGCGATTCCCATTGAAGTGAACCTTGGCCATTCGATCACTAGGACCGTAGCTGATGAAGCAGCAGCAAATTGGGTGTTGCCCGCCTGAAACCACTGCACTCCATGACGCGTTTCGAGGTTATTTCCTCTCATCAGATAGAGATAGCAGGCATCGAGTGCAGTGGTTTCAGGCGGGCAACACCCAATTTGCTGCTGCTTCATCAGCTCCGGTCCTAGTGATCGAATGGCCAAGGTTCACTTCAATGGGAATCGCGGTCTACTTTGAGATTGCGCGTCGCAATCCATCCACACAACGTGTACTTCAAATTCACTTTCCAATCTGAAAAAAAACAGTTTACTAGAGGACATAAACTTTTAGACTGTGTGGAAAAAAATGCCGTGCAGACAACTATCAACATTTGATTGCTGCTTATGTCACAGTTTTGCTTTCAAACTTGTTTGCGTATTTGCTAGCCGTTGTATGAATCTACCGAATCATACCATTCGCTGCTTTACTGGTTTTGCCGCTTTGTTGTAACTTTGGACTAATCGATTACACCACGTCCCGGAACCTAGAGCGACTACGTGATCCAGCGCAACCATTGTATTATGCATGTCCGTGAGGACAAACTGACTCATCAGCCTCATTTGGCTTATAAATTTGCCAACAACATAAGCTTCTATATAGGCATGTGAACACCATTCTGAAAGTGAAGCACTTAAGACGGCAACCGGTGATAGAGTGTTGAAGAAGCAGCCGAAGCTCTGGGGATGCAGTACACCCCAAACTTCCAACGAGAAGTCCGTCACTGTTACATACCTACATCCCTAGTCCAAATGTCAGCACTTACTAACATCGATTTTATTGCAGAATCTGGGTTGAGGAAATTGCTCACACTACGCAACTGCAGTTCTCCTGGAATCAATAACATTCCGCAGAGGGTGCTGAACGTAGCAGCAACGACGCTGGCCGAGCCATCATCGTACTTCTTCCAAACATGCTTGGTTAAGCAAATTATGCTTACCATGTGCAAGCATAGCTTAACCACTCCGATTTTCAAAACCGGTAATCGCTCGGAACCCGCCAACTATCGCCAAGTGGTCCTCCTCCCTGTATTCTCAAACGTGGTGGAAGCAATTATCACTGAGTCTTTAGTAGACAAACTACAAAGCCACAATATCATAGCACTCGAACAGCACAGTTTCAGTCAACACCGTTCATGGACTACCAACCCACTGATTGCATACAGTAGTTAAACGGAAGCGGTCGATAAAGGTAGTGAGACACACGTCACATACCTCGACTTCTCCGAAGCCTTTGACCGACTGGACCACCGCATTCTGCTTCACACGCTCGAAATCTATGGAGTTCGGGATTCAATCCTTGGATAGATAAGGAATTTCCTGCAGGTCGACGTTCGAAATGTACTGTCCGATTCGCTTCATTTTGACTGTGGAGTTCCACAAGAATCATTTCTGGGGCAGGGTCCCTTTCTGGTGTTCATTAACGAGCTTACGCGTTTGATTGCCTCAGCTTTCTTGCTGTTTGCTCATTATGTTAAGATGTGGCGGACGATCACTGACCCAGGAGTTCACGCTGCACTTCAGCGGGACATGGACAGAGCGTCGGAGTGGCCACTCCACAATATACTACAGTTCATTTCGCGAAAGTATGAGGTGGTCCACATTGGCCACCAGCCGAACATCACATACAATCTCGGAGACCATAACTTGCAGGCATTCACCCAGGTGTGCGACCTTGGTGTACTAATTCAAGCTGAGCTGCGTTGTTCAGCACAATCTGGGAAGACGCTTAAGACTGTAAACCGACGCGTTGGCATACTGCGGAGGGCATTTAGGCAGTTTGATCACACAGTAGGTTCGCAGTTGCTTAACACCTACGTGCGGCCTCATGTGGTATTCGCAATCCAGGTGTGGCAGCCCTGGCACAAGCAAGTCCTCGAGACCCCAAAACGACGATTGACGAAGTACGTCAAAGGGTTGTTCCATTTTCCTTATCAACTTAGTCTGAGGATCCTAAAATTGTACAGCGGCCGGTATCGGCGCCTACGTTACGACCTAATAATGGCCTTCTAACTTTCGAGGAACCCGGACTACGTCTGCCGCCACCTACTACAACTCAGTCACAATACGAATTTGAGTGGACACCAGTTCAAGTTGGCCACGGAATACTGTCAGCTAGAATATCGACGAAACTTTTACTCTTCGTGTGTGTCAGACATGGAACGCCCTCCCAAATCAGGTTGTTTTCGCCTCCACCTTACTTGTGTTTAAAAAACACCTTGACATTACGTCAACCCACCTACATTACTTGATATGGCCTGTGTGTCTCGACAGATTATGTAAGGTTACGCAACTTACACAACCTGTATTAACCTACACAACTGAGGTTGACTCTTCCTGCCTGTATCTGTGCGAATACTGTGGTAAGTCCACCAAAATGATTTTCATTTTATCCCTTTGTTTTCTACTCACCATATTGCGATTCTCATTGTGGTCATCCTAGGGACTTGCTAAGCACCTGCTTGCTTACACGTAATATACCATTGTTCCATTCCGATGCGATTATCAGGTTTATGTTTCATGGATTCCTTCTGAACATGACGGCTTCGTTGATTCCTACAGGTCTGTACAATCAACTAGTGTTTAAGCACAGGTCTGATTTCTGTCTGCCGAGTTCCTGTTTAGACAGGCCGAGTCTTTCATGAGCCATGCGTTATTCTTTCTCAAAATTTGTGTCCATTAACGATGAGCTATGTAACCCATATGGATTATAGTAGCATATTAATGAGGCTTATCGGCGTCGGTTGGACACACCTCTCCTAGATAATTATTCGCAACATGCTATCAAAGACAGGCAAATTTACCGTACCCTTTTGTTTTCGCAACTGAAGTGTCACTTAGATAATGATAGGTGGAAAAACTCCAGGTGTTTGCTTGAATGTGCAGTTGTCCCTTTCACGTTCAATGGATCATCGATTGCTACTCTGAAAGAACATAAATTAATTCTAGGTTAGATGATGATTAGTTTAAAATCTGCTCTACTGTTCATAGATATGCTGTGAAGGGAACGTGTGTGACGACTATCCCCTGCACTGCGTTCAGTGATGACCATCAATATAAGATTTTTTTGGTCGAATATTGTTGCAGCAGCTTTTACCTACGCTGCTGTTACAACAAGGTATGTTATGCTATGTTGCAGCTTCAAATCTTCCAGAGATACAGGAAATTCAGCTTCCGAACATGTGTAAACCGAAACTAGTTAAACCTATTTATGGAGTTGGAATCGTACGGAGTCTTCTAACTACCATCAAATCTCCTTCCTCTCAGTGTCATACGGAGGCATAAACGCAGTACCGCCCATGGGATATCTTGAGTGCAAGAAGCTCTTAGTGCCACAGCAGCATTGATTCCGACAAAATCGGTACTGCAACATAAACGTGTTATGGTAGCGACAACGATACGATAAGGAAGCACACTCTTTATTGGCGCGATTACCAGCTATGTCACCACTCCCACGAGGGTACATTAATGAGTCATGTTTCCCTTCGCCATTGCACCATCTCTCCTGGCTTCCGCTCGCGACACGTCCATGCACTTTGAGGTACGGGAAGAATTATTCTATGACCATTTTGCACCCGTAGCTCCGCTTCCACGCGTCCCATTCTGACCTATCCGGAGTCGTTCGATAACTCATGCTTTGCTTGAACGTGGATGTATTTCTCTGATTGTGGTTGTTCCGGGAGGATGTAATAACGGCGATTTTGTCCAATTTATTACGTTCTCGACAAATACTGTCCCCGTTTTGCCTGCCTTAGGCTCACTACCGGGTGCCGCTGGTGCCCTGTTTTCGTCTCGTTCCGTCAGGCCAGTGTTGCTCAGTCCGCACCCCCTCATTGCGCCCGTTTCTCTTTCCGTCCGCTCGCGTTTTAGTGGTCTTTCTGTGCGCCGGACAACCACTGTCTTCCGTCTTCCTACATTATTAGCCGAAGCAAGCTGGACAAAGACAGCTGATGCCAAACAAGGATTTGAAGTCCTATCCATGGGCTTATCTAAGGCCTTCGATCGCCTGGAGCACCAGATTCTTCTTCACAAACTTCAAAGCTATGGAATCGGTGACACTGTGCTGGATGGTATAGACAACCTTCACATTCAAAGTCAGCTGAATATGAGAGCCCACAAATCATTTTCTGATCCATTTGACGTCCAGGGTGGTGTGCCTAAGTTTTGATACTGGGACCATGCTTGTTCCTAGTATTCATCAACTACCTTACTAGTGCTCCAGTCAGACTTCTTACTATTTGCCAATTACCTAATGATCTGGCATGACTTCAAGAAGGTGGTCGACCAGGCGACACTGCAGAGAGATATCGACAGGACTTATAATTGGTCATCCGAAAACCAGCTGCTGTTCAACTGGACGATATGCGAATTTCTGGACATACGCCGTCAGGGTACTCAGGAATACCGACTGGAAGAGCAGCAGCTGCAACATGCTATGTAGGAAATCGACCTAGTGCAACGGTGTACGACAACATTAGCTGCTCGAAATATGCTGAAAGGGACTTGAGAACTGAGCACATAGACAAACTCCCTATATTGCTTAGCGATGAGACCAAGCTTCCCTGCACCATAGGAGAAAGATAACAGACGGAACAAATTGAGACAGATATTACTAAGATCCCGCAGGAGCTTCGGAATAAGGGTTACATTTCACCTACCATTTATGAAAACCTGAAACCCGGCGGCATGAACATCCCGAGGCTTTATGTGTTACCGAAGATTTATAAGGCTGGTGTTCCCCTTCGTCGCATTTTGTCCATGGTTAATTCGCCCTACCATGCCTTCGCACAGTGGCTTGTTGAAATACTCGAGCCGGTAAGGCAGCAGCTAACACATTTCAGACTTTGGGATAGTTTTTAATTAGTTGAAAACATCAAACATTGCAACATCAATGCGAAAGTAATGCTCTCCCTCGGCGTAGTCGCGCTTTTTACCAATGTTCCGCTTCTGGAGACGGTCGATTACATGTGTGACCATATAACCAATTCACAAAGGAAGATGTGTGCGTCGGTGCGCGTGCTGAAGTGTCTCCTTCTACGGTGTAACTGGAACGTGCAGTTCCTATTTAATGCTAAGTACTACCGGTAGAATGATGGTGTTGCTATGAGATCTCCACTCGGTCCACTGCTGGCTGACATTTTCATGGCAAAATTAGAGAACACCAAGCTACAAACGGGGATAAACCCCTTTGAATGCTACCACCACTATGTGGGCGATATTTTTGACGGAGATGATAGGAACACCAAAACCGACAACTTCTCGACCAATTTAATCAGGCCCACGCAGCAATGCAGTTGACTTGTGAGAAAGACACAGGTAATCGGTTGCCATTTCTTGACGTGCCACTAGTCCGAAGAACGGGCGCCTCAATCCAACGTCAGGTATACCGAAAATATACTTGGAGTGGACAATATGCCAACTTCTACAGCTTTGTTCCTCTGCGATATAAGCGAAACTTGATTCGCTGTCTTACACCAAGGGCACGTAAGGTCTGTACTGAAGACACGCTGAATGATGAACTTATATTCATTCAGAATATGCTGCGTGAAAATGGGTACCCTGACAGATTCATCCTTAAGAACATGAAGGAGAAAACCAGCGCGCTACCATTTTTAAAAGTCAAGCAGAAAGAGCTATTCCGAAGACTACCATTCAAAGGGGAAGCGGCTGTAGAACGTTTAGCTAGGAGCCTGTCATCTGTAGTTAGATCCACTTTCCCAGCGGCGACCCTGAAATGCATGTTCTCCTCAGAACCGCTTATTCGTACACAAATAAAAGACAGGTTGCCGACGCTGATCGCTTAAATGGTTATTTATCAATTCGAGTGCGGCTGTGGCGCAAAGAATGACGATCGAACGGCGTGGCACTCGTCAAAGCACGTCAATGAGTATCACCCACGTTGGTTACGTCAAGGTGGCACTGGGGCTATTAATAGCTCCGTTTTGGCTTACCTTGTTGACAATGGCCAGCAGATAGAAGTGAACCATGCCTATCGAGTCATCTACAGCATACCTCCGTTGCAATCGAGAGGCTTACGCCTCCGTGTGCTTACAACAGCCGAAGCAATCGGTATTCAATTGCTTCAGCCTCGGTTGTGTTCCAAAAAGAATCTACTTCAGACACTGCAGCTGTCTTGGCCAGCAAAAGTGAAACAGGTGGAAGCCAGTTATGCTGGATGGAAAACACAAATGTTCCCTGGCTAAGATTGCCTTTCAGTTCACGAACCTGTCAGGTACGTGATTTATTTCATGCAAATTACTCCGATCACTTGTATCTCACTGCTATTTTCGTTACGTGATAGTACCACTCAAATGGTGCACCACTGAAAACAATTGTTCTTGACTCGAGAAGAACCAGTCAGCATCGTGGCTTCCTACGGAAAGCTTTCGGGAAGTTTTCACAACTTTCGATCGCCTACATGAGACCCCACGTGGAGTAGGCGATCCAGGCCTGGAGGTATTGGCACAACCGCGATGCTGTCCTGCTCAGATCTCCAAAACGTAGCGCAACGAAAATTGTTACATGATTGTTTCCCCTCTACCACCAACACAGACTGCAAGCCCTAGGTGTGTAAAGCAGCTAGCACCTGAGCCAGCGAGGATAACTTGTTATGGTGTACCAAATACTGACTAATCCCCATCACGCATGTCGCCATCTGTTACAAGTTAGCCACAATATCAACCTGAGAGGTCACCAGCTCAAATGGACAACACACCACAGTCAAGTTGATTGATGACAAAGCTTTTTCTCCCTTAGTTTGTCCAGAAGGTGGAACTGTCTCTTTTCTCGCGTTATTTTTGCCCCACCTTAACGCTTTTTAAGAAATGCTTGGACTGTACCTTCTCCCCTTTACAACACATGGCATAGTCCGGTTACATCGTAAGATGAATTAATACAAATAGTGTGCACACCAATCCTCTCCGTTGCGTGGCTGTGAGCAGACCAGCATGTGCTCATGTAAATAAATCGGTGAGTCACCTCATACTAAAAGTGGCCCCCTTTTTCCTGTCACTTTAAACCATCATTTTATTCTCTCCACATCGGTAAACCTGAGCGAACTTTCAAGCAATGCCTTCCTACCCGTTATAAATCATTGTCCATTGTACAGATTGATAATAATAAAAACCCCTTGAGATCTAACTACTTTGCACATAGAATTTCGCCGTTCTCATTTTGGAGGTCTCTGAGTGCGTTTTGACATTACTTACTGGGCGTGACGCGTTGCATATATTGGATTACATTCACAATTTGCAAGATTGTGTGCGCAGTTTGCCGAACAATTGAATGCCTGGATGCATTCCACAATAAAATATTTATTTGTTTATAAATAAGTGCTTCGTCAGACTAGTTAGCGGTCAGCTGGGTCCACGATTAAGTGTAGATTAATTTATGCGTTGTATGCATTCTAGTGCATGTCAAGATGCAAAACGGAATGGTAAATTGCGTTACCTCAGATTTCATATCATAGATATCACAACGCTTACTAAATGGTTACTCGACATTTTCTGACAATTTCAATATATATTTTCCGCGTCCATGGTAGGCAGGGTGAACTATTCATTGTTGGAGAATTGCGTTATGCAGCTATGTAATTGACGTCCGCTTCGCGATTCTTGACACGGTTCTGCCTCCAGTTGTTACTTACATTATTCAGCCCAGGCTTGAAAAGGTTAACAAGTATTATTAGTAAACTAAGGGACCAATTATCTTACACAGAGCAGTTAACGAGGAAAGTCACTAATGCATCTACTGTTTGTTCCAAAATACTAATGAGGTCAAGGCTTCTTTACACTCATTTTCTTTTCACACTTGGCGACATGGAGTTGGCGCTAACAGGTAAAATCACTTCCAAAATAATAAGCGCAAATAGCAGAAATGAATACTTTGCCTCAGCTTTCCGCATTTCATGTCAACATGAGGGTTGCAGGATAGCCTTGGCCATGTGAACGAATACGTATCAGATGTAAGTAAGGAGAATAGAGTAGAAAAATTATAATAAAAGTTGGATCACGTCCAAGACAAATCAGTTCGTCAGTTTCCAACGTGCACACAGGATAGATGATAAACTAGCTTCAACAGAGAGCGCTGTGTGTGAGCGGAGAAAGGCAAAGTTAAGGATGAGATTCGGCACATCCAGATATTGATAGGCATATGGTTCTCACAAATGCACATACAGACAATGGATGGATAAGCTACACAGTTTCCGTAGATTTGCAACGATTCGGAATATCTGTATCTCGCCATGCCAGTGAAGGCTTTGCATAGTTCTCTGAGCTAAGTAATTTGATAGCAAACGTTTGACCACTACGTCCACTGTCATCTTCAGTGGACTGCTGCGTAGAGGAAAATCTCACGGAAAGTGTCATCGGGACGCAGCATTTGAAATTAGCCTCGTCGATCTGTGTCCCGAGACCTCTGCTCGTTCGATTTTCGGCCGCCCTCTTTCGTGCTTTCTCAGCTGTAGATACACAGGATCAAGGTCAATGTGGCGGTTCACTGAATTCTCCATAGAGAATCATGCCTCGAGGAATTCCCTTTCCATTCTTGTCCCTTCCTGCGCCAGAATTTCCGCGTTGTCCCAGTTAATGTTGTGTCCTTCCTTGTCGAACTGCGCTGAGATCTGTGACCATGCATAACGGTATCGACATGCACACTTGTGTTCTTGTATTCTTGTAGCTAGTTTTCTCCCCGTTTGACCTACATGGTCTTTCTCACAGTTCTCACACTGTATCCTGTAGACGACATTTCGACATTCGTGTGTCTCCAGTTTTCTTTAAGTATAGATAAGATTCCTTACAAAATCACATATTTTATGTGAGTTACCATCAAATGGTGTGGCTTGTGGAATCTGGCTGTCTTTTCCGATACGTTTTGGATGTACGCCAAGGTTGCCTCGTTGTTGGTGCACGTGCGGAAGTTGTGCTCCTTCGGTTTAGGTGAGTTCGGATGAGATTGTGTGGGTAGCCGTTGTGAATAAAGGACATAAACCGATGTTCCTCTTCCTTTCGTTGCGCCTCCGCAGCATTTCAGTGTGATTCTATCCTACGAAACAGGGTCCGTATACAGCTTATTTGTGACACTTAGGGTTATTGCTGTTGAAATTCAGGTGTTGGTTGGTGGGTATCGCTTTCTGTAACTGATGTTTGTAATTCGCCTTCCACTGTTCTGGTAACCAACACATTCAAAAAGGGTAGTTAATTTGCCACCACTTCTTCCATGATGAAACGAGTACCTTCCATTTTATTAGTAAGTAGGTCTTGTGCGGTCTGTAGCTGGTTGCGTTTAAGAATCCCAGACGTATCATCAACGTATCGCATCCATAATTTCAGACTAATGACTGGGAATAGATCCTCTTCTAATCTCTGCATGACGACCTCCGCAATAAATCCTGATATGGGAATCCCATTGGAGCTTCTCCACTGTCCTCCACTGTTCCGATGTTCTGTGATGTTTTCCTTCGCTATCTAGAAGATAACAGAGGTGAAAAATGCGGTGACGTCATAGGCTACCATCACTTCTTCCTGGTCTATCCGCATTCATTTGATTTTTTCCAAAAACTGATGAGCCATACTGATCGAGTATTGTGACAGAACAGCTAGACCCAATGGTTGATCGCAAAGCAGAAATTCCAAACGAAAATGTAGGCCGCCCTTCGAGAAAGGTTGTCCAAATTGTACAGCTTGAAGTGCGCAGATGTCAGGGATGGTTGGGTAGGGAACCAGTCCAACCGTCCACTCAGTGACGTTGAATGATAGGTCCTCATCAAGGGACTTACCTACAACTTCAAGGATGCTGACACCAACGAGTTCCTCGCAGAATTAGAATGTATCTTATAATCTAATGGATTTAACGAACAGACCAAAACACAAATAAGGCACACCGTCCTTCCGATTCTAGCATGCAACAAGCAACACAACTTTCTTTCCCGAAGAGAGAAGAGTGCCCTAAAATTCTCGTATGGTGACAAAACCATCGCCATTCAGCCCGCGGACAAGGGACGTACGACTGTCATAATGAACAAACCTGATTATATTCGAAAGGCAAGTCATCTCCTGGCCCACACAACAACCCATCGACGCACGGAGAACACTCCATCAGTACCATTGACAGATAAAGTGATAAGACACATAAGAGACTTAAAGATTTAAATCAACTCTCATAGTGACAGCATGATGGAATGAAGGTTTGTGATCCAAAGATCGAGGTTTTACGGGATTCCGAAAGTACACAAAGTGGCTGCGCCGCTACAAGCAATAGTATCAATTCCAGGTACACCAGCTTAAAAGTTGCTTAACGAAATTTGGCAACGACTCAAACACCTGACCAGCGGATCGTAATACACAATCAATAATGCTCATCAGTCTATGGAAAAGCTCAAATGCATGCGGATAGACCATGAAGAAGTGATGGCATCCTTTGACGTCACGCACTTTTCGTTTCTGTTAACTTACAGACAGCGAAGGAAAACAGCAGAGAACGTCTAAACAGTGGAGGACAAACGACTGGGAATCTGGCAACTTTAAGCGTATCTAAGCTCCTCGACTCGTGTTTTACCACCTACTTCAAATTCAACGGAGTGTTTTCGAGCAAGTGAGAGGAGGTAAAATGGGATTCCCATATCAGGATTTATTGCGGAGGTCGTCATGCAGAGGTTGGAAGAGGATCCATTCCCAGTCATTAGTCTGAAATTATGGATGCGATACCTTGAAGATACATTTGGGATTCTTAAACGCAACTAGCTACAGAACGCACATGACCTACTTACTAATAAAATGGAAGGCACTCGTTTCATCATGGAAGAAGAGGGGGCAAATTAACTCCCCTTTTTGAAAGTGTTGGTTACCAGAACAGTGGAAGGCGAATTACAAACATCAGTTACAGAAAGCGATACCCGCCGACCAACTCCTGAATTTCAACAGCAATAACCCTAAGTGTCACAAATAAGCTGTATACGGACCCTGTTTCGTAGGATAGAATCACACTGAAATGCTGCAGAGGCGCAACGAAAGGAAGAGGAACATCTGTTTATGTCTTTCTTTTGCTGGCCGGCCGAATAACCTCGTTGCGCCAGTTGAAAGGTTCGGGATTATCTCGATTCATTTAATGGTTCGGCGGTTGTTTCCCAGGCCGTTGTGGGTTTTCGCTTTGCAAGCGCTGTATTTATGAAATCCACTTATGTCCGCTTAACATCACTGTAACGTGTCAGATGTGACACGCCATTAAATAAAGTCATTGCTCCTTGCCTCTCCCTGTGTGGCATTGTAACTTCAGGGTGTTTCTCCCCTGGTCCTTTGCAAGACCTAAAGGCGTATGTACCACTTGTTTGGGCACCGGCTCCCAACGGGTTGCGACGCTCTCATATCGCCCTGCTGCCTAGTAGGTTAGATCTTTGAACAAAGTCTCGGGGCAGGGCCCCTTAAGATAACTCTTGTTCGACCTGGGCAACCGGGTAGTATTGCGCCCACTGATAAATCATGCGCGGGCATCCATTCTGCTTTCTCCCTTAATCTGCCTACCTGCTCTGCTGTTCCGATTGATGAATCCCCACTCACAGATCCTCCTAGGTCCCATTTTTCAACTACGCTTATGTCCTCCCCAGTCACCGCTAACAGCAGCTCACTGGTTGCACCTGACGTAAGTCAGAGTCAAACTCTTGGTGTTCGATGCCCGGCGACCACAGCCTTCTCATACTCCACCGAAGCCATAACGTTTCTTCCACCTGGATCTCCATTCAGCCTCGTAGCGTTCAATGTTCGCAATGATGCAGATCGGATAGCAAATATGCCTGATCGGCACCTTTGAGACGCGCTCGGTAGACATCTGTTGCCTATCAAAAACTAAATTGCAGAAATTCAATACCCTCATCAGAATGGTCTCTCTTGCAAATCCTGACGTCGAATACCATTTGCGCCTTTCCGGAGACCCAGAGGCCGCCGCTTCGTGCCAGGCTGATGTTAAGGTTGCTCTGAGTGACTAGGCTGAGTTTGCTCTGCTTGACTTGATCCCAGTCAACTGCAGGCTACGTGCAGGCTATGTGTGTGTGACTTCGAGGTTCATATAAGCTAAGTAAGCGTCGAGATGTTATGTGATGTTATGCTTTATTTGTCGTCTCCGTGTACGCTCCTACAAACTGCACCCCGGATATAGTCAAGGATTACTTTTACCAACAACTACATGACTTGCGTTCCGCTAAACTGTGTGATATTGTCATTCTTGACGAAGATTTAATGCACGAGTGGGCCGTCTGACACCAAGCGAGTACCATCTTGGAGGTAGTTTTGACTTCGGTAGCAATCGATCAGACAAGGTAGACAGACGATAATAATAATAATAATGATGATAATAATAATAATAGTAATAATAGTAATAATTAGTGTGGGTATATTTCTCATCGAGTGAGAACCTATGGCCATATTTGGCAGTGATCATATTTTACAGAATATCTCATGCTCATGCATGAATGGGAAACAGTTAAGTGTTTTTCATTGTTTTTGCAGTTTCTGTGCTTTGTATTAACATAGGTGTGTTTCAACGCAATGAGCACTAGTTGGAATTGTGGTTGGTAATAGCATTAGGGGTATGTCACACAGTAAGAAAACGCTTTTTACTCATTAGATGTTGTCTGGCCCTTCTTGGTACAAATCATCAAGTGATGTCTTCCAAGAGTACAGTGTCATAATCGTGTTCAAATCTAGATAATTGGTGAGCTTAACGCGAAAGCCTGTTGCGATCTGCCACGATCTGATTGTGACTGAGAGCTTACTCCACAGCATAGCATATCTGATAAGGAAGAAGTTGAACCGCGGATTTACCCTGTACCTGGGTACACTCAGCGTAAATTCCTTATTGCGTAACTCCCTTGTCGAAGTATGTGGTAGTTCTAGGAAGGGCAAATAGCAGTGGGTGTTTTGTTGAATTATGTTGTACAGAAGCACCAGGTTATGTCTCGATCTTCATAGCTGGATCGAGCTGGAATTGTTGGCAGCGCACCCGATAGTTCTTAGTGGATGTCTTGCCTAGCAGACGTTTGGTAAATGACCTTTGTATGCTTTCCAGATATACTCTGTCAGATTTCTTCATGCTGCCACAAATCGTATGCAGTATTCTAAAATGGGGCAAGTGAATAATTTGAAGAGTTCTACTCCGGCTGGGGTTATGTGGATCTTACGTAATATATTAGTCCTTGATTTTCTAGCCCTAGCCAGCTAGTATTCCACTGGTTCAGAAAAGTTGTAGGTAAAATAATACCTGATTCCGAGGTCGCGGGTAGACATTTGTACACAAAGGTGTTGACCGTTGAGTGCAATTAATCCCTCGGGTGTCGAACAGCCACGATACGTGATGCTAGACTTTTTCGCAGAGAGCTTCATCATCCAGGTATCACACTATTTTCCAAGGGAATGGATGCCTTCCTGTATGAGCAGTAGTGTATCTTGAAGTTCAGGTCGTCGGAATTTGTAGACTATCTTTATGTCATCTGCAAATAGGAAAGGCATTCTATGACTGATAACCACACTAGTCATTGGCTTAGAGCAAGAAGAGTAACGGATCAAGTACAGTCCCTTAAATAACACCACTAGAGATTGGACGTGGAGAAGAGTGGTGGACGGCTTTGGTAACTACCTGAGAACGGCCGCCTAGTTTTGAAAATAGCCAGCCTAGAAATGGGCCCTGCATTTAAGTGGAAGCAATCATTTTCAGCAGCCGTTTACAGGGTACTTGATCGAATGCCTTTTCCATGTCCCGGAACAGAGTATGATTGCGTATCCTGAGTCAAGAGAATCCGAAACATGGTTTAGCTAATGCAATTGGCAAGCTACGCACGATCGTTTGTCCAGGAAACCATGCTGTGACCTGTCTATTAACTCCAGCGAATTGGTGAATTTCATCACACCATTGTTAGCCAGTTTCTCTTATATTCTGGCTATTACATGGGTCTGATGGATTGACAGGTAATTATTGATTTCTTGTTTGAAGCCACCCTTGTGACGGGAGAGGATGAGGGATGTTTTCCACTGGCCTGGAAAGTAGCTTAATTCCAACGAAAGGGTAAACATGTTCAGCCATAGTAACGGCATGTCATGCCCCCCCAGTTTACAGACGTCAGATGGGATGTCATCGGAATCCAGATGGGAAGATGATTTAGTAGCATTCATTAAATGTTAGATAGCAACGATAGAAAATTCAATGTTACACAGGGCATTGGTTGTTTTCACCCCAGTGCTTGTATTTAACGGGGTCATGGTTGAGAAAGATGAGGTAAACGCTTCGCAGATGTCCGCTGAGTCATGAAGGAACTGTCCGTCTGCATTAACCAGTCCATCGATCATGGGGGAGTGGTTATTAGTTCTGCGACGCAGAATTTTAACAAGTTTCATCGTTTTACATGTCTTTCGTAGAGCCACTTTTGCTTCGTTTACCTTATTTGTCAAGGATAGTGTGCAACTGTAAAAGCAAGGTGAAATCTCCTGTCTTCCGGTATCCAGCAATTAGCCTTCTGTGTTTCCGGCTGACTGGACACACGATTGCGTTTTTTTGGACACGTCTGGTCCTCTTCTCTTGGGCAGTAAGGACAGAATTGACCTGATAGACCCAGTAGAAATAGTCTGCTGTATTGCACACATTGGTAGAGAGGGAGAATGCGTCCCAATCGACTGATCGGATGACTTGTTGGAACTGCTTTCAGCTTATCCTATGGGATACATATTGTGGAATGGAAGCATGTTTGAGGACCACTTTGACGCAGAAAGTGAATAGTACCATCTGGTGGTCACTATCAGAGAGTTTGTCTAATACCTCTGTTTGTGCACTTGTGACCCCTAAAGTGAATATGAGGTCGAGTATACTGGTCGCTCTTGTTGGTTTAGTAATCCATTGTACCAGCCACCAAGTCTGAGAGAGGAAATGAAAGCTGTATGTGTAGGCGAGGATGGTTGAGAGGACCAGTTGATCTTTGACTGGTTAAAATTACCAGCAGTTATCTTCTGTCTGTGTGGCATCTCAGCAGCAAACTCGAACGCTGAAGTGATTATGGTAACACTCGCAATTGACACAGTTGGCGCATTGTAAACACATCCGAGTAAAATATGAGAACCGGTTCCTGAGACGGACAACCAAAAAGATTCGGGAACATTTGTTAGCTGTTGGTGATCAGGAAGTTCTGCTGCAAATGTGCACTGTAGATATATCATGCATCCACCTACTTTGCCTGTGCCACGATCTTTTCGGAAGAGCTGATAATTAGGAATTATTAAGGTGGAGTCTACTGCATCGGGGGATCATCAGGTTTTAGTAAGAAGGATAAATTGTTGCTCGTTGATATGCGCAAGCATGCCTAAGAAGTATAATTTGTTGTTAATATATCTGGCATTAAGTAGAAGTATAGAAAACAGACTATTGGGTGTGGGGTCATCGTGTTGCAGTTCATTGTTATACACGGTGTTGTAGTCAGGTAACATGAACTTTGGAGACGTAAGTGGGAGTATTGGGGTCGGGTCTACTCTTAATAGGCGTGGTAATATGGGTAATAGGTCATTTGTGATTTTCAATATTGCTGTGGACATAGAGGTGCTTGAGAAAGCAAGTCTAGATTGTGATTGGCGTGGCAGTTGGCTAGCCGAGTCATCTTCAAAAATTACAGGAACAGTGGAAACAGGTAATCGGCTTCTACCGGGTATGTAAGCAGTGGGAATGGCCGCGACTCCGTTCCCTCCTGCACTAAAAAAGAATCATACTGAGGGGTGTTGGGAAAAGCTGCACACCTATGAGACGGCATGGGAGGTAGCCATGGCTTCGTGACATAGTTTATTCTGTCATCATTACTGAGCCAGACATCATAGCCGCACTGAACATGTCATGCTTCGTTCCATCTGTAGTCGGCCTTCACCCAAGTGAAAATGCAGCAATAGGCTTCCCGGTGAAGTGGTTAGTGGGTTGCTGTGTTAACAACTGAGAAAAACAGCCTGACCGTATGTTATGACCGGTCGATGGGCGCCGTATTGTTATCGCCGCAAAAGCTGTTATCGCCTCATGACTGGGTTCCATCAAACCCGTAAACTTTTTATTGGCTGCTTTCGCCGCTAAAGGGAATCATACGGCCGGGAGCACATTGCAAGGTTACAATGTTGTTTGCTTTACCGTTTCGATCGCGGGTGTGTTACAGCTGGTAATCCACTCTTCGTGGGTGCATAAAAAAGAATCTCTGACTTGACTTGACGTGACCATGCTGTTAGATTTCAGTCTGTCGCGACGCATTGGTAGCACAATAAGACAGCAAACAAATTGACTCATGAATTCAATTATTGCATTCGCAGTCAGACAATTACTAGTTGTACAAATTTATCAGGCCTTTGATGGTGTTTCTCGTATACAATGGGGAATAGACGTTTATTCATTTAGTTGATTATATTTGTATGAAAGGTGTGCAATATCCGTAAATTTCGACGAATGGGATGATTGAAACAGCAAGAAAGCGGATGGCCTCGCCCCGTCACTGATGAAGCATCAGCTTGCGCGGTTGCGCTAGAGCTTTCACATCTTTCATGTATATATAAGTAAATACATGAGAAACTGTCGGTACTGTGGCGAAACGTATTCAGCTGGAGAAGGCGATGGTTGTAGGCATGTGTGATGTGGAATGTATAGCCGCAGTGGGCGAATTGTGGCACCACATTCGCGACCAGCTGACAGCTGCTACAGAGGAGACCGTGGGACGCGAGAACTGTAAGCGGCCTGATTGATTTGATGAGAACAATGTGACGATTGGTGCATTGATGTGTGAGAAAAATACAGCATTTGCTGCACATTTCGCAGAACCCAGTGACTTAGGGAAGAAGAGTAAGTTTCGCAAAATTCGACGACGACTAACCCGACAGCACCGTCGCAGAAAAAATGCGTGGTGAATGGAGAAGGCGAAGCAGGTTGAAAGCTATGTCGAACGCCGCCAACACAAGGAATTCTTTGAATCCATGAAGGCGGTGTATAGACCGAGGTTGGAAAAACTGAGGACGCTGATAGATGATAGCTCAGACGCTGCGTTCACACAGACTGCAGACATAATGTAGATCTGGAAAATACACTTTGACTGTCTCTTGAACAATCGACCGACGTACAATTTGCCTACCTTGTACGGCCTTAAGCAGAGCGATGTGATGGCGAGTCTGGCGGACTCACCCATACTTCATGAGACATAGAGAGCACTTGCACAGCAGCGAAACGGCAAGTGTGCCGAGGCCGACAGAAACCCGCCTGAAGTATTGAAACAGGGCGCACCTGCGATTGTGACTGCGCTGCCCACTTGGTGCAACGCGTGTGGACTTGGGTGGAGGTACCTGCTGAGCTGAAGGATGCTCTTTTGCTGCCACTGTACAAGGGCAAAGGAAGCAAGCAATGTTGCACGAATTATCGTGATAGCAACTTGCTGCGTTGTGTGGGTATGGTGATTGCCCAAATCCTGCTCATCCGTCTTGTCAGTCAGGTTGTGGAACAGAACGTGGCGGAAGAGCAAGGTGGATTTCGTTCGGGTCAGAACACTGTCACCATCGGGCTGTACCCACGGACGCCGCGGATTTTTTTAACCCATGCTGCATTCTACGGAAATACTGTGTTATATGTGATTTCTCTGTGTGAAGTTTGCACCAATACTTTGCTTTTGATGTATTTTTCCACCTGTACGAATTTAGTGGATATTCTCTGGCTACTGTCGAAGATCTCACTGATTGGCCCAACTGCCGTCTGTGTCCGCCATCTTGGATTCGTTCGACAGCAATCGAACAGGTGTCTGCCAGACCACCAGCTTGACCGACGGCGTTTGGATTCGGCATACCAGTGCAAACGTTGAAAATAACGGCTTCCGCAGATCTGACGGTCACAATGGCGCGTATTGGTTGCCCACTGAAAGTTAAGCCCAAAGCTTCTGAAATAAAAGTTAGTCTTGGCGTAGACAGCTGTGTAAAAGTTGTGCGAGTTGGAATAGTATGCAGAAACTGCCGAACCTATTTTCGTTCTCGATGTGCTCGTCTTAGTCTCAGCCAGATGAAATGCTTACTAGTACGACTGATTCTCTCTGGTTCTGCACTGAGTGTACGTCTCTTCCACCCGTCAAATGTATAACTGTGTTGGCGCAGAAGTACGATAGGCTGACAAGGATTGTAGGGCAGCCAGCAGCCATGAACGCCGTCCCACATGAACCAGACAAATCAGTGTCTCAAACTCGATTCTCAACACCAAGCTCCAATTCAGCACGGCGTAAGAGCAACAATCCAGAATTAGCTACCCCGACACTATCGTCTGCTCAAAAAGATGCGTTCGCCCTACATTCCTTAACAGAATCCCCTGACACACAAAACAAGGTTAGTGGGAAGACAACTTAGGTGGCCGTTGTTGTTACCCATATGACGGAGGCACCTCCCATTGCAAACCCGCCCTTCCAAACGAGTTACTACTACCAATACAACCACGGGACGCAAGACCCCATCATTTGTCCAACCGAAGAAAGCAGCCACTGGTCATTCCAAAAAGGAGAACATGAAACACTACCATAATTCTCTAACTGTTATATGCTTTAATGTGACTGAATCCGGGACGAACTTCATATAAAGCAAGATACTAGAGGACAAAAGACATTGGAACTCCCAGTGTCAACTAATAGGGGTTCAAGCTAAACCAGTCAGTATGATGCGTATCGTCCGTCACCCAAACTTCGTACACTATGGTGAACAGCGGTTACTCCAGTAAACACTTCAGTCAGGTAATTATGCGGAGGTAGTTCTCTTGTCAGCCACTCTCATCCCTACCACCACATGCACTGTTCGAATATTTCCAGATGTTCCTTGGAGCAAACGCCAGAAACGCAAACAAAATCCGGATGACTTTCGTAAATAACAAGACACAAAATCTATTTTGTTCATGGTGTCCTAGAGCTCCAGTCACTAAGTATGCTAGAGGTCAAAGCAAATGACTGGAATGCATGGCGTTTTATTCGTGAACTACTCTCACTCGAAATGTTATCGCTAATTCGACAGCAAGGTTACCACTATCACCTAACTTCAAAGGGTGTGGTCCCCGAGTGATGAAAGGATCATTGATGGCAGAAGATGTGATCAAAATGTGGCACAAAAAGGGTAACATGCTGTCATCCGAAATACGTATAATGGAAATAGGCACTGGGCCACAGATAGACAATGTAACACTGAGCAAGTAACTTACCAATACAACCCTGTCACCGTGTAGTTCTGAATGGAAACAATGCCAAAACAAACCGACCGCTGAAGGAGGACAGCATGGTCACCTCTTGTTGGCGCTGAGAGCTCTATACAATAACCTGAACTGGCCCTAGGAACTGCGTTGTCTGTCTTACAAAAAAGCGGCCGGCAGCCGACTACGCAACTGTCGGCATAGACCCTCACCGGAAACCAGGATTCACAAACATACCTCTGACCAACGATGCTCACACCTGCTTGTATACCAATGCACAAAGTCTTCTCAGCAAGCTAACCGAACATGGTATTCGTCAGGTCTCCACGCCTTGGGACCTAGTTATGATCAGCGAAAAATGGCTGAACACGGAGATCACGGATGCTGAGATTGCATTACCCGGCATGACTTCCTTATGAAACCAAGGACCTAGAAGAGGAGGGGGAGTGCTCCTGTATTATCGATCAGACCTGCATGTTGATTTCTTGAGGACCCAGAAAGGAACGTAGTCGATTCGCTTTGGTGTCGTATACACCTAAGACGTGGTTGTGTTTATTAGCAGTAGTTTACCGCCCTCCAATGTTCATCTTGAAAATTGATCAATACCTAGCTTCTTTGATGAGAGTTCCAGCACGGCCATACAGTCACATCCTTCTGGTGGGGGACTTCAACCTGCACGCAACCGATGTTCCAGCATCGCACAGCGAACAATACAAGGCGGATTTGCAAGTGGTGATCGCCGCTGTACCTCTGTGCAACCATGTCGCCTCTCCCACACAATTCCGAACGGGTGACACACCCACTGTTTTGGACCTTGTGTTCTCTAACGAGGAAATAATGGTCGGCACCGTGACCATAGATGCATTACTTGGCCGTAGCGATCAAGCGATGCTGCTCTTTCGTTACATCTGGTACTCGGAGTACGTCAGTGAGAACAACGTGGAAACCTATATCTTTACACATTACGATATACAGTCCAACTTCTTTCAAGAAACCGACTGGTCCTTCCTGGTCGAGAAGCCGCCCCAATGGTGTCGATGTTGCCCGTCACCTAATTCACTGAGCTAGTGGCAAGTGCGTCAGAAAGCAAGGTCCTTCGTTCGAAGCAAGTGAATTCCTTCCTGAGGAGCCGTATTGAAAATGCATGGTCCTAAGGGATTCAGCCTGGTGTGTTTCCAAAGTCCATCCAAGTAACCTGACCTGGGGTGCTTACACAACTCAACGAAACCACGGAGTCAAGTCGATCCGCGAAGACAAACTCCAGCACCAACAGAACTTAGCGGTGAAATTCAGTACAAATCCCAAGTTGCTGTATAGACACGTCAACAAGCTCCGCAGAGCGCAGCGCGCGATCCCGGTGTTACATGCAACAGATGGTCTTGCGCAAACGACACGAGTTGCAGCCAAAGTGCTTCGCCAACACTTCATCCATACTTTCCAGAGTGAATCATCAGTTCACCCGCTTTTGACACAGGTTCCATCACCACAGGGTTAAAGCACATAGCGTCCACGGCAGCCAATGTGATACAAACGCTAATGTCATTGCACGTGCACAGCTCATCTGACGTAGACGACATCAAACCAAATGCATTGAAGACAGCGGCCATGAACCTTGCCGAACAATTAGCTTGGTGCTTTCAAGGTTATCTCGACGAAATGCAGGTTCCGAAAATGTGGAAACATGGACTAGTCACTCCTATTTACGAAAGGAGTAATCGTTTGGAGCCTTCGAACTACTGTCCAATCACTCTCCTCCCAGTTTTATCCGAAGTAACGGAACGTATAATTGCAGAGGCGCCCATGGGATATCTTGAGAGCAACGAGATCCTAATGTAACAGCAACACGGATTCCACCGAAATCGATCCCGCACTACAAACTTGCTGCTAGCCCGAGCAAGTTGGACAGAGTCAGTCGATGCCAGAGTGGGGCTTGACGTTGTCTACCTGAACTTCTCGAAAGCTTTCGATAGTTTGGACCACCGCATTCTCCTTCACAAACTCCGAAGCTATGGAATCGGTGACCCTATACTCGGTTAGATCAGCAACTTGCTCGCGCAGGGTCAGCTTAATGTGAGAGTCCGCAGCTCCATTTCAGACTCAATTAACGTCTAGTGTGTCGTGCCTCAAGGATCGGTACTGGTGCCATACTGGGGCATACGCCATCACCTTATCTATGAATATCGACTTGGGGACCGGCAGTTACAACCTGCTTCCCAAGAAAGAGACATTGCGGTGATCGTGCAGGAAGACCTTGGTTGCTCGAGGCAGGCTGAAAAGGCATCAGAAAGAGCCAGTCAAAATATTGGACTCTTATGGAGGGCTTTCGGCAATTTTGAGGCATCAATCTTTCCGCAAATGCTGAACGCTTACGAGAGGCCCCATGTTAAATATGCGACCCACGGGCGTCCGTGGCGCAAGCGCGAAATCGATGCACTTGAAGCTCCACAACGTAGAGCGACTAAACTCCTTAGAGGATTGCTTCTTCTCTCCTACCAACGCAGACTACAGTCCCTGAGATTGTACAGCGGTGAATACCGACGTCAGCGAGGAGACCTAATTACGGTTTGCTAAATACTGACGAACCCAACTCACCCATGTCGCAATCTGTTGCAGTTGAACCAAAACACCAACCTGAGAGGCCATCAGCTCAAACTGGCTATGCACTACAGCCGAATTGATTGTTGACTCAAGATTTTCTCCCTCTGTGTGTCCCGTGCGTGGAATGCCCTTCCGACTCACGTAATCCTTGCCCCTTCATTAAAACTTTTCCAAAAGCTCCTTGATGAAAGGCTTTCAAACTTGCATTACTTGATATAGTCCGTTCCACTTGCAGGACAAAATAACGCAAACCTAACCATGTGCTTAACGGCCCTCTCCGCAACGTGTCGGTGAGGATATATGTAGAAGTGTTCATGTGGTTAGCTTGGATTTAACTAAAGTGGATTAACATACCACACCTGTCAAATGAAGAAACAAACGAGTGAGCGCTGTCGTTACTTTTTTATTTCTCACGAACTTACTGAACTATAATAGCTCTCTATCGTATTTTGCGTGTAAACATCCCACTCCCACTATCATTATGCAGTAGTGCATTTAACTCGTTGGACGCTTAAAATAACGATTTACTTATTCGATGATACTTCAAATTACAATTTTTAACCCAACCATCCTGCGGGGCTTGTCAACCACACGCTGTTTTACCCGTGATAAATCATTGTTCCTTGTTCATCATACGGTGTCTGCGGCTCCTCATTTGCAGAAGTAGTGCAGAGAACGACACCAGCCGTGGTACTCGCTTTTTGTTGATTTCACCAAGGCATTTGATACGGTGAACCGCGAGGCATTCCGGCTGGTGGTTAGTAAGTTTGGATGTCCGTGTAAAGTTGTAAATTTAATTAACTATCTGCACAGTGGCCTGCGAGCGAGGGTGCAGTTGGGTTAACAGACCTAGGATGAAGTTGCACTTGCCTCCGGTATGAACTAAGGATATGTCTTGGATTCGCCCCGTTTAATACAAATCTTCATGCAATGTTGTCCTGTGCTTTTAATGCGCTTGTGCTTACGGTATTCATGTGGAGCACCGTATTAATGGTGGGTTGCTGAACATCCGTCGTTTCGGTGCGCGAACCCTAGTCTGTGAAACAACTATCAGCATATTGCTGTTTGCTGACGACTGTGCGTTGTTTTCATACAGCGCGGATGAGTTGCAGCATATGACTAGTGCTCTGGCTTCGATAGCGGTCAAATTCGGTCTCAGAATCAACACAAGCAAAACTGTCTGTCTCATTCAGCCTTCACCGAAGATGCAATCTTCAATATTGCCACAAAGCAACACTGGTGCTGAAGTATTAGAAAACACCTCTCGCTTCTGCTACCTTGGAAGTGTTACGTCGACTGATCAGCAGCTACACACAATGAGCTTCGTATTCGTGTGTCGAAGGCAGCGGAGGCATTCGGGAAGCTTGAGTACCGAGTGTGGAACAACCATCAGTTACCACTGGCCCGAATCTGATGGTGTAGAAATCCATGGTACTGTCCGTTATTCGATACAGCAGCGAAGAGTGGACGGCGGGATGTGCGATATCTCGAGCGGTTTCATCAACAGTGTTTGCGACGGATTCTGCGTATCGGTTGGTGCGACAAGTTCGCAGACACGAAGGTGTGGCACTGAAGTGGGATGTATGCAGTGGACTGCATACTTTTACTGAGACATTTGAAGTCACTGGGTGATGTGTGGCGTATGGATTCGACGCGGATACCGAAACAACCGTTATCTCTTCAGCTGAGCATTAATAAGCGGCATGTGGGGAAACCGAAGCTTCGTTACCAAGACATGCTCAATGTGAGCCTCTCACCTCTAATCTTGGTTGCTGGTCATGGGAATCGAAGGCGGTTGATCGGCGTGCATGGCGCGACCTGATCATGAAGGCAGTCGCCGAGGTGCGAGTGAAAGTCCCTATGCATGCAGAGAATAAGCAGTAAGTGCGGAAGCGACAGGCACCGATGAGTTGTGCTCCATCTCCATAGAGCGCATGGTGCTATAGCACATGCGGTCGCGAGTGCCTGAATCAGGCAGGCCTAGCGAGCCATCAGCAAGGCCACTGGGGACCACCACTAAAGCGACGACGAATGCCGCTGTGAACGTATGCAGAACTGGAGCAGCGTTTGTAGATAAGCTGCATTAGAGTTACTAGCCGCCCACTTGCATGCGTAGTCTCTTGATTTCAAGTGGTGGGTTTGCTATATTGTGTTAATGATACTTTTATCCCATATGAATATCATACTGAACCGTTTTCTATAAACTTGCACACGTCACTTGAGCCAATTGTAGTTAATTTCGATAACGATTTCGCGGTTGTAGCGTTTTTTATGAAATATTTTCTGGCGTATTGACCGCTTCGTGGATCTTTGCAATCAACTTATTTCATACTATCATTTAGGGAAGAGTTATGTCTCCGTATCTGTATGTACTATGCGCTTTATTTTACTTGATATCGTCGCTGCAAGTGATTTGTCAGTGTTTGACATCCCCGATGCGAGTGCACTTGATGTGCATGGTGACAAGGTGCCTACCTGTCTATAATCCACTACATCGTCCATACTGGCTCTAGGAGACAGTTGGTCGTTGCTGGAGGGGACGGCGTGCACGGGTCTTTTGGCCGTGTTAGGATCAAAGGGTGGTTCCATGTACTCTGTGTGTAGCGGACTACGGTCCAGCCACCGGCTTGTGTGCGCTTGATTCCCAAATACCGCGTGCTTGTGTTTGCCTGTGAAGGAGTGCGGGCCGGCTTCGTTGATGAAACCTGACTCCCATCCACATGCCTCCCGGTCTTATTCCTTCGGGTTTACACTGGATATTGGGTGTGTGGATGAAGCTGTGTGTGGCGCGACGCAAGCAAACCATTGTCCCTCTGTAGGCGCAGACGTCCTGTGCTCGGCCACATTGACAGGCAAATCCGAAAACGGAAGCCGCCAACCATACGTGGGAAAAATTGGTACACTAAGTAAGCTGTCAAAATCAAGCCCGAGGCAATCTGACTGATTGCCTCTAGAGTGTCTGTGCACATAGCACAAGTTGATAAGCGCTAATTAGCAACGCTTCACTGACTGCCAACATTATCGGGTTCCTGTTATGTACTAACACCTTGAACGCATTATTTGGGTTCACTTTTTGACCAGTTTTCAAGAGGTGTTTGGCGATAGTGATGACGGACTCCGATTCGTTCTGTGGGGCGTTCCGTTCTGTTGCGTCATCATTCGTTTGACCCACTTTGGCAAGTGCTCAGCCACACTCTGAGCGAACCGACTGTTAGTCTTGCCTATATGAACATCATCGCAACTGCAGGTGAACTTATAAGCCACATGAGAGGCCGAACTAGCCGAAGGGTAGCTCTGACGGTCTTGAAGAACCAGTTTCCGGATAGTTTGCATGAGGCGCAACTGAGTAGTCTTGTACGTGAGATTTAAAGCGGACCTAAGCCACATGGTCCCCCTTGAACGGCAGAACCAATTAGACAGCTTTTTTCTCTGCCGTTTGCAACGGCAGTTTCTTCTTGAGGACTCTGCTGTGCACTTAGATAAACGTTTCGGGATAACCATTCGATACTAAGGTCCTATACAGAAACCTTTCTTCAGCTTCCCGAAATTCCGGACTACAATTTTGTTTGGCCCTGTATAAGAGCGTTTTCACTAGGCCGCGTTTGTGTGCAACCGGGGCGAAATTGGGAAATTGAGGGTACTGCCCACTCTAGGTCGCTCTGCGGTAAATGGTGCGCTGCAGTGTACCTCCATCCCGTCTCTTCATGAAGAAATCTAAAAATATCAGGCAGTCATGTTGTTCTATCTCGAGGGACACAGATAAGTTGAGGCGAATCGAATCCGAAATGGTTAACAGTCGCGCAAAATGTTCGCTGCTGGTGAATACCAAAATGTCATCCACGTACCGTTCGTACAGTTCCGCCTCACCAATACTGGCAGCAACGTGTCTTTCCATAAATCCAAGCAAGAAATTTGCAACACCGGTCCCAGTGGGCTGCCCAAGGCGACCCCGTCCAACAGCTTGTAAGCCGTCCCCTCAAACTGAAACCGTACATTTTCTGTGCAGAGAAAACTGATATCTCCCAAATATTCCACAGAGAGGCCTACATGAATGTTCTGGCTCAGAATGAAGTGACACAAATCTTCAACTGTTTCAAGTAGGGACACATTTGTGAATAGTGAGTCCACGTCTCAAGGGTACATGAACTCCGTGCCCAGTGAGGATTGTTCCAGCGTCTCCGTCAGTTCAGAAGATTCTTTCAGGCAGTGCGTAGCTAGGAGTTTACTCACTGGAAGAGTTTTACCAGCCATCGAGCAACGTTAGTATCGGGCGAGTTCGTGTACGTAATCGGACGCAGTGGGTTATCTAGTTTGTGCAACTTGGGCGCGCCCCACAATCTTGGTGTCTGCGTCCCAGTCGGTTTTAGTTAACTGTACTGCGACTTAGTGATGTATCCATGTGGCAAGAGTATTTGGACTTTCGTAGCTACCTGCTTCTCCACCAAAATGTTATTCTCCGGTGTCGGGTCTCTCAGCAACACGTCTATTCCCCAAAATAAACCTCATTTTTGAAATGTAGTCATCTCTGTTCATTATTACAATGCCTGATACTTTATCCGGCTGCAAGAAGTTTACGTGTGTCTTTTTTTAACTCTGATTGCCGCATAGTGTTCAGCCTTCAGGCAACATCTCCGGTTTATTGGCATATTCAGAAATTGGTTCTCAATATCCATCAATTTTGCCCGAAACCAACTCACGTCTTCCATGGATCTTGGCGAGAGATCACTGAGCTGGTCATACAGATACTCGAAGTTGGCTTGCGTTCTGAGCCTGTTTATCGCCTTTGGTGGCAACCAAGATTTCATTCCAAGCTAGAGCACTTCTAGCTGCTTGCGAGTGAACTGTACAGATGATAGCTTGTATACGCGTTTCGGGCAAACAGTTGGGAAATTAGCATATGTAGCCTTTGCGAGCGAACCCTGTAGACTGTGCACTGTTTTCATCCGTCTACGACGGAGAATTGCTGCGGAAAATGTCTCAAATTGCAAGCTGGAAACCAAAAATAACTCATTGAGCTTGCTAGAAAAACCTCTCTGTGTTTTGTGGAATTTTCGTTCTCGTTCTATGCAGGCGTCGATGTGCGTCGACGCGATCCTGGTTAGATTAGTACTATTTACAGGTAATTTATTCTTCGATAGTGTCTTGTCAAACCGTGACGGAAAGCTGCCTGGTAGGATACATCCTTCAAAAAACTTTATACATGTGCGTTCCACGACCAGCTTGCAGTGCATCGATAACAATCGATCTAATGCCCTCGCAACGGTAACGGGGACTCTTCCTTTCAAAAACGTAAAACATTTGGTCCCCTTCATCCATTTCGTCAAAGCAGAAAGAAGACATAGATTGCGATATGTCAACGTTTCCATTGTTCTCATCAGTCGCAAACACAATACAAGCAGAAACACAGACACAAATATATACATGGGAAAATAGGCACGCCAATTAAACTGTCAAAATTAAGATCAAGACAATCTGATTAGTTGCCTCAAGAGTTTCTGTGTACATGACACCGCTGGAGGCAATCAATTAGATTGCATTGCTCTTGATTTTGACAGTATATTTGGTGTGCCAATTTGCCAAGGTATATTTGTATTTGTGTCTGTGTTTCTGCTTTATTGTGTACGCGACTGACGAGATTAATTGAAATGTTGACATATCGCAATCTATGTCTTCTTTCTGGTTAGAAGTTACTGTAGCTTTGATTAACGGGGAATGCAATTCAGTTGTTTCATGTGCGTCAAGATTGCGGAGGTAGTAGTTAGTAGGAGTTTGCTTAAGTCACATTACGATATCTTCATGAACATTGGTGACCATGGTGCTTATCATATGGGTTGCGCCGTCGAGGTCCACTTCAAGGTGGCTATTTAGCACATTAGATAAATTATCTTTTTGATCTTTTGGCTGAGAACACTTAACCTAGATAGCCGTTTGAGCTAGTGATTGTGACGAAATATCACTAATGGATCTTTGCAGCGGCGTGCGATCTGGTTTAATCAATAGGTCTTTGAATTCGGTCCGCTGAGATATGGTGAGCTGATTAGTCAACAATCGGTGCACTGATTCCCCATTTGAAAATTTAAAAACGGTCGGGCAGCAGTGTTTAGGTGATTTCTTTTTCAGACGAAGGCAGTTGCATTCAACCTCGGATATGTTGCAGGTCGTAAGTACTGCCGTTTTAACAGTACCCAAACTACATCTATCAGGAATGTTAAAAACGACCACATTTTTCAGTCTTTGCATTCGTTCATGTACCTCGGACGCAATTGAGGCGATTAACTGTCCTGCCTTTCCCACTGGGCTGGATCAAGGCTTTCCTATGGGTTACTTAGAGAGTCTAATGAAACCGGATGATCTCGGATTGGTTGGACGATGGCTACTATTTTTCTCATCTCGGAGAGTTGGGATTCCAAGGAGTTAACCTTATCACTGAATTTTGAAAGAAGAACAGCAATGGGATCAGGACTGGCTCGCAGTTTGGTCACGGCCTCAGTTTTCGTTGGCTTTGTTCGCGCGGTGTATGAAACATTACTTTTAGCTTGTCGAGTGAGACTAGGCCTTGTGGGTGCCATCATAAGGTGAACTATAATGATGAGAATGCTAGATAAAGAAGCTAGGGAAGGTTGATGCAAATAAACGGCTCAATCGAGGTCTTAAAAGCTTGAGCTAGGGGAAAATGTCGGTGTAAAAATAAGCGAATGCGATGCAAGCCAACCAGTTGTTAGTTTTGCGCTATCGGTTCAGTAGGAGTTGGTTCGGGCTGATGTTAGTTCAAGTAAATCCATACAGTTGCACTTGCCGATGCCATTTCCGCCTGAGGTCACGTGACTGCTCCCCACAGGTTAGATTACTATAGAAGAAATCCAAAATGGCGGACACCGGCGGCAGTTAGGCCAATCAGTGAGATTTCCGAAAGTAGGCAAAGAACATTCCTCAATTTTGCAATATTGTAAAATACACCAAACGGAAACTATTGGTGCAAAATGCAAACAGAAAGAACACGTGTTAAATGCAATCTGTAACCAAAAGTGGAATCCAACACTGCAATTTAGAAATCCGAGGCGTCCGTGGGTACAACTACCGGCGGCCCTAGCAGAAGGACTGGTACCTGGAGCCTGCCTGCTCAAACGCAAGAGTGGTCCCAGTTTGATCCAGCGCGATAAGCTACGGATGGCGCGGAAGCGCTTAAACTGCCTTTCGTACTGATCAGCTTGTCTGGACTCCGATCACGCGTTGCTTCGCGCTTAGATATACATGGGTTTCGGAGGGCGGCCTAGGCGCATGTACTACCTTCCGAGCGTAGAAAACCTACACAACCGTACGACGTTAGCCAAATACCAGGTCTCCCTGTCAGCACTGCTTACCCTAGATTCTGATGACTACCTGGATTCACAGTGGATGCGGATCAAAAACGCTTTAGTTTCTGTCAGCATTGATAGTTGCGGAGTTATCTATCACTCGCCGAAAAACTGAATCACTGATGTCTCCTCATCGCTGATGGACACACGCCGCTCGGTCTCGGCCGACTCTAGCTGCAGTGAAAAAGCACGATTTCTAAATTGAGAATTGTACACAACCGTGGAACCTGGTGTTGTGAACGTGCTAAAGATGGAACTTGCTGGTCTTTATGGTAATACCAGAAAAGTTTTTTAGCTTATTCGAGCCACAAAAGGTTTCCGATCTGGAGTAAGCGAAACATTCTGCGAAGAGGATGGCCTACTACTCACTAACCTTCAACGACGGTTGGAAAGATGGGCTGAACACTTTGGTTTGTAGTTTTGCTGGCCGTTAGCCCCATCTACTTCCCCTGGAAGCTCATTGGTGCCGAGTGGTCTGTACCCACAGATCCTCCTTATCACCAAGAAATCTGGCCGGAACTCCGCTTCCTGCAGCAATATAAAGCGCCTGGTCCTGATGGCTTACCTTGTGCCCTATTTAAAGATGGCGGCTACTCGCTGCTTCGAGAACTTACTGCTTTGTTCTCAGCAGTCCGGCTAAAACAATAGGTTCCATTATCTTGGGGTGAACCGATTGTGGTCCCTACCATCAAAAAGGGTCCGCGTACAATGCGCTACAACTACAGGGGGTGTCAGCTTGGTTCTTGTCGTTTGTAAGGTGCTGGTGTTCATCATAATTTAAAGGGCATCTCCAGTGCGCGAATCGCTACAGAGGGAGGAACAGGATGGGTTCCGGCCTAGTCTCGGCTGCATCAATCAAATCTTTACACTCCGCCAGATCCTCGACCTCTGCCCCGTGTACTAAAATCCAAATATTTTCGTATTCCTCGATATCCGCGCTACCTTCAATTCTGTCAAAAAGTCTATATTGTGACATTCTTTTGAGGAACAGCGTCCCCTGGTGGTTCGTTTCCGTATGTTGTGCTATGTACAGTCTGACCTCGAGTAGAGTTAGGGCTTATGGCAAGCTTTGGCCTTCCTTTGTTGTTACCAGTGGAGTTTGACAAGGATGCCCTATCTCTCCATTCCTTGTCAATTTTGCCATTGAGAAAAATGCTATGGCTAGTTCGTTGAACGCTGACGTTCAGCTCCTCCTAGGTAGGCGATTTTTTGAATTAGCACACGCTGATGACATCATCTTCCTGGGTGACGGTCCACAGGCGGCCCAAACTTCTACTCAACCACTTGGCGTTTGAAGCGTCAAATTATGCGGTGGCTATTCCCACCTAAGCGCAAAGCTCTTTTCCAAGATTTTCAGTTGGCTGTGCTTGCATTCAGTCTTGGTGGTGAGACACTGGAAGTTACGGAGAGTTTTGCCTACCTGGGTAGCTACATCACAGCCGGTGGAGTTGTACGAGACGAGATTTCGATGCGTATCTCAAGACCCTGTCTCGCTTTCTCTAAGCTGAGGTACTTGTAGCGCCAGCAGGATATCCGCTAACTGTCGAACGGCCGGTTTATTGTGCGACTGTTTGCACTATACTGTTGTACGGTTGCGAGACTTGGCCTGTTCCTATCGTTGCCATGAGCCATCTCTTTGTCTTTGAGCACTGTTGCTTGCGGTCCATTGCCCGTCTGTGGTGGCTGCACCACGTAACCAGTGTGGAAGTTAAGCAGCGTGTTTGGGCGAAGACAGCCAAAGAAGGTCGTCCCGCTACCTCAGCTGCGGTGGGTTGGCCACGTACTGTGAATGCCTGCTCTTCGTCTTCCGTATCTGGCGTCCTTCGCGGTTGCTGGACAGGACTGGAGGAGACGGCGCGGTGCACAGCCTACAACGTGGAGAAACCACATGAAAAAGCTGACGAAACAGTTGGACTTGCTTGGTTGTTCTCGACTCCCTGGTTGGGATTTACAAGATACAAAGTGTCGCTGGTTGGGAACCCTAGAACTCATGGCTCAGGACAGACGTCAATGGCGGAAGTGTATATCTGCGCGTTGTGGTGAGTTCCTTTCCTCAATAAAACAAACAAGAAAAATGCAAAAGCTGTGAGTGGAAACTACTGAAAAAGATTTTCTTTTTCTTCCTGTTCAAATCCTTCTATCATATTCCGCAAAACATGTCAGCCACAGATTGTGGTATATATATATATATATATATATATATATATATATATATATATATATATATATATATATATATATATATATATATATATATATATATATATATATATAAAGACGGTGCCCCATGGTGAGGTTGATGTTGCATTCTTGATGCTTCTTCACCGCATTTGGGCTAAACCAACTTACACTTAAACTAGGTCTTTTTAAGCTGGCTAAATTTCATTCCACTTCAATTGGTTTCTTCTGCCTAACTGAATACTCTTCTATTAACTGGCCACGTTGCTTACATTAATTGCGCTTATCTTCGGTAACTTTGTTGCGTTTTGTGGCATTTTTAACTAACTTGTGGACATTTTTTCCTTATCGCGGATTCGTTGCTAACCAACTTACTTCATATGCTTATTTAGATTAGAGTTATGCCACCGTATCTGTATGCATTATTGGATTTGTTTTATTTCATCTTGGCGTTCCAGGTGATTAGCTGTTGCTTGATATCCCCAGTGTGGCTGCCATCGATGTGCATGTTGACGAGGTGCCTATCTGTCTATTACCCACTACCTCGTCCATACTGGCTCCAGGAGACAGTTGGTCGTTGCTGGAGGGGACGGGGTACACGGTTCTTTTGTCCGTGTTAGGATCAATGAGTGGTTCCATGCACTCAGTGTGGAGCGGACTACGGTCCAGCCACCGCCTTGTGTGCGATTGATTCCCAAATACAGCGTGTTTGTGTTTGCCTGTGAAGGAGTGTGCGCCGGCTCCGTTGATGAAACCTGGCTCCCATCCACATGCCTCCCGGTCTTATTCCTTCGGGTTTACACTGGATATTGTGTGTGTGGTTGGAGCTGTGGGTGGTGCAGCGCAAGCCATCCATAGTCCCTCTGTAGGCGTAGGCGTCCTGTGTCTGGCCACAGTGACAGGCAAATCTGAAACCGGATGCCACCAATCATATATAGACCACAAACTGTGACATATATATATATATATATATATATATTTATGTATTTATTTAAAAGGTGTATGGCAAACCAATCGCGTAGGGTTGTTGGACCCATTAAAATAGCTGGTTTGCCTTCATCCTGTGCATTGCAAAGACCAGGTTGCACTAGGACTGATATACGTACATTTTGCACTTGAGTTTCACTTTGTTTACTTATACTGTAGATAAACGTATCTGCTTCCTTTCTTGGTTGGACCCGAGAGATTTTACGTGTTATTCGAACCCCAAGCGAGTCCGTCGTCTATATAAATAGTTTGCAAAGGAAGTCGTTGCTCGGGGGGCCAGCCCTGTCCTCTACGTATTAATAACATGCAAGACAGTGGAGGATGAGCGGCGCTATATCGCAGTTAGATATCAGTCATGGCGGTCCGCTGCCATCGCCCTTGGCTCAGTGACATAAGTCGCTGACTCGCAAGAATAAGGTCGTGGGTTCGAATCCGGCAGGATTCGGCGGGTGCACGCTACTGACGAGTACCAATAGGACGAAACGGCCGTCTAGCGCTTTGCTGGAGGTATGGTGGTTGTTTGCCTGTGTCTGACTGCGACGAACCTACCGAAAAACCTAGTAAATCCCCCTACTACTTACAAATAAATAGCTTATTGTCACAGTGAAGTATACAGCCACGTGTGCCAACGGTTGAGTAATTAGATGTTATGTAAGCTACTTGTAAATTAGCTAAAACAGTTTGAGCACTTTTCGAAAGCCGAATGTAAGACAGGAAGCAGCAGGATTTACTAGATGTATTGTTCCTGTGATCAAATTAAAGTGGTTATCAGAGAACGTGTCATATCACCGACTTCTAACGCATATAGCAGACCTCATCTGCAACGTACACTAACGAGAAGACATCATTGTTTTACTGTACCTCCTATTTGTGCATCATTTCACCTGGTAACAATATTGATGGCATTTGCTTCCCTATTCCTATCTCGGTCTCTACCTATTGTTGATGCCCACACTTCTGACTAAATTTATGGCTACCCTTTGGGTTAAAGTTTAAATGTTAACTAACCACCGATAGTCGTATTTGCTGCTTATAATGGTACTTGCGACCCTCTAACACTAGAGGAAAATGACTGTTATGCTTACATTTAATCCATACTCATGCACCTCCGTAGTGTTATTGCCCATGAGAGTTATTGTCTCTCCATCCAGTTTGTGGTAGTGCATACGCAAATGTGAACAGATGCCCGCTCGCAACACTGCAATACTGCAACTTGAACCAGGGACTTTTAATATATCAACTGATATCTCATTTTGAATAACTAAGCGGAAGCCATTTAGAAACACTTGTAAGCGCCACATTTCAGCTTGACAGACTGATCGCATTTTCACTCACTTGACACCATAATCTGCTGGCCCGATGTCCAACTGGGGCTCTCCCTGAAATTACAAGTCGCGCTAACATCTCTTCGTGTCTCGCTACGTTCTCACTTGACAGATGGGTCTTATGACATTTCCTCTCATGTGACACCATGACTTATTGCGGGTTGCAAATCTGAAGTCAATGTATCCCATCTTTATACACCCCCTTGTACCGCTGCCGCCTTCAGGTAAGCGCACTGAGATTCAGACAAGTCATCAAGGCTGATTCCGGAACAGCGGCAACAAGATGTGCCATGCGAATCGAAATGCTTGGGCACAGGTAGCATTCTAGGCACTGATGAGTTGATCGAGATACGCTAGCGGTCAGAACGAATGACCAGGGGGATATAAAATGTAACGCACCACGGACTGCTTGATGGTTCCACATACTTGTTAATTCTCGCTTACTTCAAACAAGAGACGGTCATAACCGGCTCTGGTTAACCTTCCGACACGGATGGCTTGCAGTTACTATAGGAGACGGCATTCACAGCACACACCAACGATAACTCCTCACTGTTCCACTATGCTTCTACTTATTCGTTAAAGTCAGCATGGCTATAATTCCTATTCTTTCACAGCGGACCTTAACTTGGCTGAGCTTAGAAAAATCAGTGTACTTAATCGCACCATTTCCCTGCTAATTTCTACAATTGCTTACTCCATCTCTGTCATCTACTTTGTGTCATCCTTACTCTATCGCGCGTGTAAGTCGCGCTTGGCTACAGTTTTACTTTAAAATGATTAACCACTGACTTGTTGCAACGCAGTAAATTTACTGCACCTGCCTAGGATAGGATGAGTCACATCTGACCTACCTTTATAGGGCTTACCATAAGCGGTTGTATTTCGCGGTTATTTCAGGTGTTGCTCACTACACTGTTGTACTCATCATGATCTATGGTACAGTTGCTAGCTTCTCAAGTGGAATCTAGTACGGTGACATACAGAAACGGCGAGCTACGGCATCTTCCCCTTAGGATTATTATTCGGCCGCGATTCACAGTATTATGTAAGCTTCATGGTATTGCTCACCAGACTATGCTACCTACATTCTGCTCCTTGAAATCGATTTGAAGATTACATAACCCTAGCTTGATCAGCTGCGCAATGCTAATTAGCACGACGCTTAGACAGCCGATGTGTATCGCTGGATAAAGGTTCAGTGCATCCATGAGCTCATTCGTATTTGACCTGCGCGCGGAGTTTCCGAGCGAAGTATGCTGTTGATACGGATCAATGCTAGGTTTGCAAATTATTGAGTATGGTTCCAGTTCGGTAGATACATGTGAACGCCAGGGTTACTAGCGCTTGGCCGCTTACAGTAGGTGGCGGAGCTGTAGGCTACGGGAGCATCCCCAGATTGTGGTTTATGGAATACCTTCCTTGTGAAGGTAACTGCGAATAAGTCTCGTCTCACCTGTTGATTGTTTTTCCGAGCTTGATTAAGAAATCGCATACGTTTCACCACCATGCGAGGTGGCATCTTCAGTGCAGTAATAGGCAGTGTGTATTGCTGCTACACACTGCCTATTACTGCACTGAAGAAGCCACCTCGCGTGGTGGTGAAATGTATGCGATTTCTTAATCAAGCTCGAAAAAACAATCAACCGGTGAGCAACCAAGCCGGGCTACCAGTGTTCCAAGTTATTTCGAAGTCTCGTCTGCTTGCAGGCCAGACAAATAAGAGGGCGCGGACAACCAGCGACAACGTCTTGGAACGTTAGGGGATACTGGACTGATGACCTGGTTCTCCATCAAATACCACAAGACCTCGTACGGCGCTGTGTCAAAGCCAATGTGACCGGCTTTATGGTCACTGACCACTCACTTCTCTAAATGCAGTTGAGTATTTGGCGGAGGGCAGATGAACAACCTTGCTGGCCACCGGTTTCTCTGTAGACTGAAACCGAACACAAAGAGGGCGAATGAGCCACCTGTCTGTCAACGGTCTTGGCATTTGCCCTGCTGCCTTGCGTGTCAGGTCTTTAGGACCAAATGTTCGGGGCTGGGTCCCTTAAGTCAACACTCTTCCCCAGCTTGGGCAACTGGGAAGCTCACTGTCCACACAGCACATGGATCATCACATCCCATCCCCTGACACTCTCCCTCCTTGCTGTTGTCGTTACCTATGCGTTGTGGCACTCTGACAAATGATTATTGGATATATATATATATATATATAACGTATAAAGTGTAACGTTTGACATCTGGAGCACACAGTGTTCAACCACTGTCTCTCGTGTGACCACGTTGGACTATGCGTCCAAAAAGAAATTACCCGGGGAAAATCCTTGGCAAGTGAACAAGCCCGGCACTTAATGATGAGAGTGAGCATAGCTTTATTTCCCCTTGTTCATCAACCATACTGGATTTACCGGGGCTTATGAAAACGCAAGCACCAAGGGAATTGAAGACGGAAGCGTAGAGACGCTTACCAGAAGTTGTATTGGACATGGCCAATCTTCGGAATTGATTAAGGAATAGGTAATGACAATGGTAATCGTACGGCAGTGTCTTACTTTATTACATTGGAAATGATTCGGCGCATAATGACAATCCTTTAGGGAGCACAGAATGCCCACACCCGAGACGTACGATGGCGATCGTTACCAAATATCTTATGGTCACAACAGAGTACACAGCGGTATGTACAAACGGTTGAGTACTTGGACGACAACCATGATACTTCTTGAACATTTGCAAAACAGTGCAAACACTGTTTAGAAAGCCGCATGTTTGACAGTGACCAGCGGGAATTAGTTGATGTAGGATGGCGATATATGTCTCTCCAATGAGGCCGTAAGTGGCGAATACGTGGTATTGAGACCTGTCAATGCTTACGGTTGTGCAAAAGTCGTACCTCGGACGGCAGATAATTGGACCGATCGGCCACACGGAGAGATTGAAGTGAACATCCAATCGCATTCGCACGCTGTGCGATCTCCCACATCATCCACGTAAACCAGACTGTGTATATAAGAGGCAACACCTAAGTACACACTATTTTAAAGTACCACTTTTTTATTAATCACTCTATCTGGTAACCATACTGATGACCATTGTGTCCCTATTTCTATATTCGTGCGTTCGAATATGGATGCCCAACATTTAAGGCTGTGACGTCTAAATTTTAAAGAAAACAACATTTCGTATGGGACAGTTATTCTCATACCTGTGCGATTGGCTGTTAGCCTGACCTCCAAACCATACACATACACGTTGTTAGTGCTATTGTTCATGAGGTCTAATGTGTCTCTATTCAGTTTGTGGCAGCTGATACTTAACACTGGACAAGCGCATGTGCATATGTTGTATTCGAACTGCCATTGGACGCGGATGACGCCAATCCATGTATAAATGCATACCGAATGAATTCGACAAGGATACTCATACCGCTTTTGTACGGTCAATTTAGTGAAGGGATGCGTCACTGGGGAAAACCGAAAATAAAATTACCAGGAATAAAAATGGCGAGTTTATGGCAAACTAATGTTGATTTCAGGTGTTGCGAATCCAAGGCAAATTTGTTCGATGCGAACTCCGTGGACTGATCAAAACTCCGGTTGCCCAGGTGCAGGAGAACGCACCACTGCACGCGGAAAAGAATCACGATGCGTACGCTCCCATTCGATTTACTTATCTAGGCCAATAAGGCGGCATATGTGGTACGTTTGCCGGAGTGCTTAGTATTCTTGCATTTCAGAAGTAAAGGTTGTTTGAGCTGCTCGGTGTGGCTGCACTTGCTGTGAATGTTGACAATGTACCTATCTGTCTGATACCCTCCACCTCGATTGCTGGCTGCAGGAGACAGTTGGTGGTTGCTGGAGGGGACGAGGTGCACCGTCCTCGTGATGGTGCTAAGCTCAAAGATTGGTTCCATCTTGTGTGGAACGGGCTACGGCCCAACCACCGCCTTGTGCAAGTTTGGTGCGTATGATTTCCCATTTAGAACGGAATGCTTCAGTTCTGCTTGTCGAAGGAAGGTGGACGCCTGCGCCTACGAAGGGACCATGGATGGCATGCGCTGCACCACAAACAGCTCCATCCACTCACACCGTATCCAGTGTAAACCCGACGGAATAAGACCGAGAGGCATGCGGATGGGAGCCAGGTTTCATCAATAGAGCCGGCCCACACTCCTTCACGGGTAAATATAACCACGGTGTATTTGGGGAATCAAACCAAGACAAGGCGGTAGTTGGACCGCAGTCCGGTACACACTGCGTATGGAATCACTCTTCGAGAATAACATGACCACTAGGACCGTGTACCCCATCCCCTCCAGCGACGAACAACCGCCTTCTGGAGCCAGTATGGACGAGGTAGTGGGTAACAGACAGGTAGACACTTTGTCAACATGCACATCAAGCGCAGCCTCACCAAGGATATCAAGCAACAGCCAAGCACTTATGTGAAAGATAACAAATAAAATAAATCTAGTAATGCATAAAGAAACGGTGACATAAATGTTAGATTAATGAGCATATGAAATAAGTCGTTTGCAAAAGAATCCGAGATAAGTTAACGAGATCAGAAAATATAATTTACGGAAATGCCACAAACACCAAAATCTTATCGAAATTAGCTCCAATTGCCTTAATCGACGTGCGTAAGTTTATAGAACAGGGTACAGGTAAGCATTTATATGAGAAAGAAAAGCATTAGGGCAAAATTGTAAACCCATCACCTGAAATAAATAGACTTAGCATGCAAGCACGCGGTTAGTAAATCGAATGCAGTGTACCTACAAAAGCTGCGCCGGCTCTGCCTATGTTCACTGCAGGACCCATCGTCGCTTTGGTAGTAGTCCCGAGTGGCCTCGCTCATGGCTCACTAGGCCTGCCTGACTCAGACATTCGCGACCGCAAGTGCTACAGCACCATGCAATCGATGTCGATGGAGTACAATCCATCGGTGCTTGCCGCTTCCACACTTGCCGCTTCTCCGCATGCATGAGGACTTTCTCCCGCACGTCGGCAACCGCCTTCGTGATTAGATCGCGCCATGCACGCCGAACAACCGCCTTCGAATCCCATGAGCTGCTAGCAAGATTAGAACGTGAAAGGCTCAATTTGAGCATGGCTTGGTAACGTAAGTTTGGTTTCCCCACATGCCACCTCCCAGTACTCAGCTGACCATGTAAGAGTTGTTTCGGTATCCGAGTCGAATCCATACGCCACACATGACCGAGCAACCTCAGGTAGCTCAGAAAATGCATACAATCCACTGCATAAATCCCACTTCGGCACAACACTTCCGTGTCTACAACTCTGTCACACATCCGATGCGCAAAATCCGTCGCAAACACTGTTGATGGAACCGCTCGAGATATCGCACATCCCGACGGTACATCGTCCACGTTTCACTGCCGTTTAGAAGAACATACAGCACCATGGATTTGTACACCATCAGCTTTGTGCCAATGCTAAGCTGATGGTTGTTCCACACTCGGTACTCAAGCTTCCCGAATGCCTCCGCTGCCTTCGACACACGAATACGAAGCTCATTGTGTGTAGCTGCTGATCAGTCGACGTAACACTCCCAAGGTAGCAGAAGCGAGAGGTGTTTTCTAATACTTCAGCACCAGTGTTGCTTTGTGGCAATATTGAAGATTGCATCTTCGGTGAAGGCTGAATGAGACAGACAGTTTTGCTTGTGTTGATGGTGAGCCCAAAGTTTGCCGCTGTCAAAGCCAGAGCACTAGTTATGTGTTGCAACTCTTCCGCGCTGTATGAAAACAACGCACAGTCGTCAGCAAACAGCAATATGCTGATAGTTGTTTCACAGACTAGGGTTCGCGCACCGAAACGACGGATGTTCAGCAACCCACCATTAATACGGTGCTCCACATGAACACCGTAAGCACAAGCGGCATCAAATTACAAGACAACATTGCATCAACCTTGCTTCACACTTGAAACAAATGCAAAGTCATCCGAGGTCTCTCCAATCAGCTGCACCCTCGCTCGCATACCACTGTGCAGACATTCAATTAAACTTACAAACTTACTCGGGCAACCAAACTTGACACCTGGCACCTGACAGGAGAACGACTCGGGTCGTCAGTCAAAGCCTTCGATTAAATGTACACCCGAAAGGCAGCGGGTATAGCACATGGTCAGTTAGCCGACTCATGCGGATTGGTGTCCTGGATCTTAGCAGGGAGAAGGGCGAAACCCAACTCCCAATCAGCGTCACCATGTGGAGGCGCCCAGGACATGAGCCAATGGCGCAACAGTAGCAGCAATGGATAGATCACCTGTCAGGATCTAGCGACATCCAGCCTCAACGCACCATAGGCTCTCCCGCCATATATAAATGGTCAATAGCCGCCATCTTGTTTTCAGGTTATTCACATTGCGGAAGCAGTCCTCCTGTGGTACTTGCTCCAAGCTATCGGATACCGTGCAAATGCCCTCACGTGTGTTTTGTGCCAAGTTAAATACCACATTTCATATGTTGGATTATCAGTTGAGCATTTTCATCGTTTTCAGAAGATCCAACAAGATTTCATCCAAACTATATGTGAAAATTGTCGAAATAAGATACAGCCAAGAAGAGTAAATCCTAGGTGTAGACCTCAGCGTTTCCTTGCGAACAGCTCCGTGTGTTTGGCCCAGCAACCTAGCCCGAAGAGCCTTCAGGTTTCAGCTCAGTCTTCCTCCTCTACCCCTGCAAACTCACCGGAACGAAGTTCAACCGTTGTGAGAAGCCCAGTTTCACATTGCATAAATTGTTTACCTTTGTTTTATCCAACGGACACTGATGTCCCAGCAGGTGAAAGTCTGAGTGCTGAACACCAGTGGAATGAACATAAGACGAAATTACGAAGGATCATTGGGCGTTTACGTTCTGTAAGTCAACAGTTAGCCAAACCACTTGAGGCTGGTAGTATACTTCGCCACGCAAGGCAAACCTCGTCTGACCAGGGGCGTTATAATCTCGTGATCTTTTACGCACCGGAGTCCAGTGATCCACCACTCCAAGTGCGCTACCATCACGATGTCAAGCTTTTGCAGTGTCTAATTGGCAGACTTCTCGACGCTGGTGAGGACTCGGTAAAAGCGACGCAAGTTACCCGTCTTGGAAAGTAAGATGATCAAGGAAATCGGCCTATGAGAATCACTTTTGTGGACGAAGTCAGTCCAAGACTGATCATGTCCGGTCTAAGTAGGCTGAAAGGTTTGAAGATGCATATTCTTCCAGGCCTTGACCCAGCAGACAGACAGCGGCTCAAGTCTGCCATCATTGAGCTGAAAAGACGCACTGGTGAAGGGGAAGCAAATCTTCGTATCGTAAATTTTCGGGTGGTTTCCAACAATCTGCGAATCAGGATAAACAGGCTGCTCACACTTTAAGCACACCCGGCGGCTGCTGCTGCGGCCTGAGAGTAGCCTTCACAAACGTTTGCAGTGTTATGAATAATCGCGATAAGCTTTATTGTTTCGTTGCGTCTGAGCAACCAGACGTAGTGGGACTCGCAAAGACATGGCTGCATGCAGAGTTACTCGTGCTTCCGATACGATAGACTAAATAATGTCCACGTTGGTGTCTTACTTTACATCCGGTCTTCCTTGCGTGGGTGATTTCTGAGCACCTACCGAAGTGACGATGGTTTGTGTGAGATACTGTAGTGCTCCATCCGCCTCAGGCGCGGAGAACTGCTCGTGGGCGCAGTGTATCGCAGTCCCCTGAGTCGTCGTTTGGATTGGCTGCCCATTCTTCGGACCCACATGAGTCGTCCACACTTTCTGCTTATGGGCGATTTTAACTGTCCTCGAATACGATGGCCTGATGTGCATTTGATGCCTGGACATAGTGAGGTTGAAGCAAAGTTCGTAGATTTGGTACTTGAAACTGGTGCATCGCAACACATATGCCAGCCAACGCGCATATCAACACGTTCAACCTCGTCCTGTCTTGACCTGATGTTAACGAGCTACGAACAACGAGTGCGTGACCTTAGGATCCTGGAGCCCCTGGCTACGAGCGACCACTCAGTACTGATAGCTGACATGGAATTATCTTTGCCGTATTCACATCCGCTGCAACCAGCTCCCAAATACTGGAAAACGGACTTCGATGGTCTTGCTCTAGCCGTGAGCCAACTGGATTGGTCTCTGTCACAAACTGCATCTGTAGAAGATTGCTGGATATTTATAAAAGAGAGATTGACATTATTGTGTTCCCAATTTGTGCCATTGAAATGTCGAGCGGTTGGACCGATTAAGCCTCATTGGTTTGATAAGGAGTATGGAAACCTGGCTCGGAGGCGGCGCAGACTGTGGGACAAATTCCTTCTCTCTGGCTCTGCCAATGATTACGAAGGGTATAAATGTCAGCGGAATCTCTGCAACAGTGCAAAAAAGAATAAACGCCGACACTTTGAAGAGCAGCTCGCATTAGCCGCGAAGCCCGCCCCAAAGAGAATCTTTGCATAGGTGAAGCGACGCCTGAAGCCGGCGGGTGATGTGCCAGTGCTGGATGGCACGGATGGACAGCCCCTAACCTCCAGCACTGAGCGTGCGTCCGCGTTGGCGGCGCACTTCGCTTTAGTATTTGCGAATAACCAGGTGTCTGTTCCGAGTTCGACGTGTACCGCTTTTACCGAACTCGATAGTCTTCCATGCAGCGTTGAAGAGGTAGCTCAACTACTCGCCAACCTTGACGGCACCATACCTGCCGGACCTGATGGGCTTCACCCACTGGTTCTCAAGTCACTTTCGGCCATCCTGTCTCCTGTTGTGACTGACCATTTCAACAGGTCGCTGTCCGAAGGTTTGTTGCCGGTTGACTGGAAATCTTCGGTGGGGAAGCCTATTGCGAAAGGCGGCGACTCCACAGACCAATTTATCTGACATCTATTTTGGCAAAGGTTGCTGATAAAATCGTGAAGAAGCTATGGCTGCAGTTGTTACAGTCAAAGGAGGTCCTGACGCCCTCACAGCATGGTTTTATGCAAAGTCGCTCATGCATTACCAACCTGCTTGTGACGAGGCAGGAGTGGTTGAAGGCAATAAGCAAGGGGAAATCCGTCGACGTGTTATTCATCGATTTCAGTAAAACGTTCGACAAGGTCAGCCATGAGGTTCTCCTTCACAAACTCAGCATGTGTGGTGTCGATGGCTCACTGCACCGGTGGATCAGCGACTTTCTTGTTCGACGAAAGTGGTGGGTACACTTCGACGACCATCTAACGGACTGGTACCCCTCTACATGTGGCGTGCCTCAAGGCATTGTGCTGGGGCCCACTCTGTTCCTGATCCACATCAACGATCTACCGCAGCTTCTCCGGTCGCCGTGTGCCTTGTTTGCGGACGACATGAAGATTTGGAGAGAAATCGACGCTCCCGATGACTGTGGCCTACTACAGTAAGACCTTAACCGCTTATCCACATGGTCTGCAGAAGTTCTTCTCCCGGTCAACCCAGCCAAGTCTGTATTTATGAGCCTGGGGAAGGGTGCTGACGGCCGAATCTACACGCTTGACGGCCATCGTTATATCCCACACCCTCCGTGAAGGACCTAGGTGTACTCTCGCGCTACGATTTGAAGTCCGTGGACAACACGAACAGGCTATATCGGAACGGACTGCGCATGCTTTGGGCGCTCAAACGTAGCTACGGCGCATGGTTTGAAGAGGTTGCTACTCGCCTCTTCTCTTCCATCATTAGACCAATGCTAGAGTACGGTTCGCCCGCCTACTTTCCGATTACCCCAGGCGAAGCACAAAAGATCGAACGGGTCCAACAAGTTGCTACCAGACTCATCCCGAGTTTACGTGGCTTGGGGTATGAAGACCGGTGCGAGAAACTAGGACTCTACACCTTGTCCTACCGTCGGGTACGAGTCGACCTCATTATGACCTACCGTATTCTACATCTTGGTGACTTCCCAATGCTAAGGCCAATGCTGCACTTACGAGGATCATGCAGCACACGCGGTCACAGATATAAACTTGTCGTGCCGGATGCAAAGCGAGTTCCCGACCCACTTTGCTTCGAACGGAGAGTGGTAAACATTTGGAACAGTGTACCTGAACATATGGTGGAGGCAACATCTGTGCAGCAGTTCAAAACGTCGTTGGATTTATATTTTACCACTATTCGATTCAGAGAACGATTGCACACTTATGATGACATATCACATTTGTGAGTCCTGAAATATCGTAAGTCAGATATTTTAAATGTTACATGAGAACGACAACAATATTCACGGTTACATATAAATACATAAATAAATTTGTATATTTATCGACAGACGGTACACGACCCAATAAGTGGCAGCCATCAATTGTATAGTGAATAGGTTTCATAATATTAAAGAAAAGTTTGTTGATAGAATTTCGGATCATGATTTTTTTCCTTGGGTGCTAGACCCGTGCACCTCATATGTAAAATTTACGGATGTTTGTATCATCAGGAGTAGATAATAAAGGAAGGGATTACTAGGCTGCAAAGACACGGGAGTTGGTATGGTATGTAATGACATGTAGTGGGTAAGCTAGCTGTAAGCGAATATCTTCTCATATGTTTTTATACCAGCTTCTGTCAATGTTTCTAGAGTTTGCTGTGAGTCAAATATCTTCAAAGCATTTGGTATAGTGAGGAAGGTCTGAAGGAGATTTCGAAACGTGACATGACTTGTACACTTGCGTATCTGTAGGGGTAGCTTATTCAACAGACCAGTGTATCTCACTAAAAAGAAATTCGACCGAGTTTTATGACTTTAAAGGTTTTTACGGCTCAAGCAGCCGCCGTTACATATGGGGTAGACTGCAGTCTTCTGTAGTTCAACTGCGGTGCTGTCTGCGTAAATTCGTTGGTTTATAATCTTGTATAAGAGAACGAGGTTGTTCTTTAAGCGTCTCAGTCAAAGTGGAGAGTATTCGACAGCGATCATAATTAGACACTTTTAAGCAGCGCCCCATCACCGCATTGGTAAATGATCGTTGGACATTTTTCAGAGCCGTTCTGTCTCTTTCTCAACTGGCTGTGAACGATAGTACAATCTTCCAGAGTCGGTCGTACCATTGTCTTGAATAACTCAAGTCGTGGTTCAGGTAGGGAAAAAGTTATGGTGATATATTCGCATAATTGCCTTGCTTTCGCAACCTGATAAAGAACATGTTCGGAGAAATTGAAAGAGTTGGAGTATCTACTTCCTAAGTCCCGAACTGAATCAGACGTTGGGATCACATTTCCGGCAAGTATAATGGAGCCTTCTGGGATGCGGCATCTGTATCCAAGTACTTGGGAGTTCACTGCGGAGAACTTCATCAATAAACGCTCACTAGCTATATTTAGTGCGCATAGGTCTTCACAGATGTTTCTCAAACACATATGTATTTGGTCTGGATGAAATGAGTAAACCAGTTTGACATCATCTGCAAACAGAAATGGGTGTCCATGTTTAATCGGGTCACATATATTGTTTACGTAGATTAAAAAAGTAGTGGTCCGAGCACACTTCCCTGGAAGACACCGCTTTTTATTAGCTTCGGTGTAGAATGTTGCTGACCGATTCTAACTACCTGAGTTCGACCGTTTAGGTATGAGTCGAACCAGTTAAGCAGCAGAGTTCCCATTCCATATGACTCTAGAGCAGACAGCAGTGGCTTGTGCGGCACGCGGTCGAACGCCTTTTGCATATCCAACAGAATTATACTAATGACCATTCCTCTGTCAATCATAGTCGTGACGTGATCGAGAAATTGTAGCTGGCATGTAACGCAGGAGCGTTTTGAGAGAAAGCCATGTTGCGAAAGGTTGATCAGATCCAGTCTTGTAAGATATTGGACAATGTTCTTCTTGACTATTCGCTCTAGGGCTTTGGAAGATGCAGTGGTGTGGTTTATTGTGCGGTAGCTTGACACTTGATTTCTCGGGCCACCCTTGTGCTTAGACATTATAATGGATTGCTTCCATTGAGTTGGAAAGCAGCCGGTAGTGAGTGAGAGTGTGAAGATGTTTAATAACAATAGAGCGAGATTTTTTCGTTCGAGTTTTATAATAGTTGGGGAGATGCCATCTGTAGCTGGATGAGTTGATGGTTTTATTACTGCGATGGCACTTTGTACCTCTTTTAAGGTCACAGTGATATTGCAGTATAGTACGGTCGTTCTTTTTGGAAGTGGAGGATGAAGTGGCTGAATGTTGGGGACAAAAGAGGAGGCAAAATTAGAGTTGATGGCCTCGGATATACAGGAGGTGTTGCGCGTTATTGAACCATCGTCTAGGGTCAACGTTTCAACTTCCTGAAGTGGTTTAGGGTTACGTCTTTTGAGTAGTTACATTAATGTACGTATATTCTCAGGATTTCTGAGTACCTGGGTTTCTTCTTTGATTGTGGCCGTTTGGGTTAGACGTTGCAAATGTAGTAAGTTCTCGTGTATTTGTAGCAATGTTGCGAAGCTTTTGTTCCTGCGAAATAACGAGTTGAGTTTCGTTAGTTTGATTTTGGCTTTGTACAGAAGCTTGAGTTCACCACTATGCTCATGGGTATTTCTCCATACAGTAGGTGTAAGGAGATCCACAACAAGGGCAATATTGTTCATAAACTCATTTGTAGCCACAGTAGGGTTGTGAGTTAGGAATGACGTATTCCAATTTATGGTACTGATCAGTTCGTTAAATGAGTTCCAGTCCACATGATGGAGGTTACGAGTGGGTTTTAGCATTTTATTTGGTCGTTTAGTTGAATCTATAGTCATACCACAAAGCACCGTGTTGTGATCACAGCCAGGTAGCGGATTATCAATAAATGTATAAGTGCAAGCTATTCCCATCGTAAAGGCAAGGTGTAAGATAGTGGTACTTCCGGTTAGCTTTCTAACATGCTGAGTAAAGCCATTGAGGTGAGTACATGAGATGATTTCCTCAATCTCCGCAGTGTTTCTGAGTGTAGGCAGCATCCAGTTAACATGTGGTAGGTTGAATTCTCCACACATAATTTTGAATTTGTATGTGGTGCTGGAAGCAACATTGATCATATCGATTAGCTTTTGGGTTGCACATTGAGTAGTTCGGGGCGGCCGATAGATACAACCCACTAGAAGATCAATAGATGGGATCACTAGCCATAGTGTATCTTCTAAGTCAATGAACACAGGTCGATCTGCGGGAATTGTAGTCAGGTTATTTCGAAGATATATGGCACAGCCACCACCACGTTAGTGTGAGCGATCCTTACGGAAAAGCTTTTTTCCTAAGATGCTAAGCTGTGAATCACTAATTTCTGACGTGCACCAAGTTTCAGTTATAATGGCAATATCGGGCGATCGCATAAACACAAGTGTTGAAAGTATATCTAATTTGGGTAAAAGGGAACGAATGTTAATGACGACAGATTGGAATGGAAGTAGTGGGCGGTGTTTGTTTCATCGTCATTGTATCTGAGAATTGTATGTTGTAAGGTAGCTGCGGCACACTGAGCACTAGATCGTACTGGATTCAATGAAGTACATAGTCCAGTAGTTTGGTTATTCTCTGATTCAAAATCGCACGTGTTTGAGGTTGGATTGGTGGGGGAGGAAGTGGTGGTGTACGATAGTCTAAAAAAGGACTTACATTCGGAGTATACAGGGGTGGGGCGATGTGGAAGTCTACAAACTCATTTTGCTTCGGTTTGTATTGTTGCCAATTGAGTACTACCGCGGGTGGTGGTGGGTGAATTTTGACCTGAGATTAATAGGGGTTGCACCCTCTTACCTGTAAATCCTTGTGACCTACCACCTTTTGTTTACTATTTTGGTGTCGCACACATAAGGGCTTTGCCAGCTTGAGGTCGCAGTATTTGGGAACGTAGTCAGAGACATTGTGGGTAAGTATTGGGCCGGCTCTCTTCGACTTAACCTGACAAGAGTGTCCGTATTGCATGTAGAAGCTTGAGGACGCACACTTTTTCTCAGTTGGCCTAGCTGCATATACCTATGTTCTGGTGGTGGTTGCTTCAAACCTAATGAGCTTTGAGTGCTTATGGGAATAATTCTGGAAGGATGGTCTCCCCTGTTTTTCCCTACGCCTCGGTTGGTCGGAGATAACCTATAGCTTAGTTCATTCGAGTCGGATTGAGATTTGTTTTCCGTGCTGCCAACGTTACGATCTGAATTGTTGTCTTGATCGTGAAAGGTCTCAGGTACAGTTACTTTCAACTTTTGTAAAGGCTGGCGGTTTGGCCAAGGGATAAAGGAGTTGAGTGTGTGGTCGGCAGGTGTCTGCGTCGTTATATTTTCAGCTTGGTTGGTAGTTTTAGTTATGGACACATCACTACTGCTTTTTGAGAATATTTCATGAGGCCGCTGAAGACTGAGATGTTCATCATCGCCTATTTTAGACGACGCGTTTGACTTATCAAGGTCGACCTTGCTGATCACAGCGTCAGTACTGGCTTCATCAGTAGGAACACGGGGTGTATGATGGGCGGAGGGGTTTTGTTTCATTGTTAATCGCTTTTGAAGAGGCGTTTGATCGTGTTTGATATTAATGTTTTTAAAATTATTTTGTGCAGCAACTAGTCTTTTACTGCGTACATATTTGGATGCGCTCCTATCGTCTGGAAACGGTAGGAGTATTGGACATGTGGTCATGTTTTCCTTTTTCCTTAGCCTGAGGCACTGACAGGAGACTCCATCCATATTGCATGCCGTTAAGAGGTTAATTGTTACCCTGTCGATCTACAGAGGCGTTCTTGCGTTTTATAACGTTTTGCACCATTTTTCGAAAGAGTTGTATAGAATTCATTTCTACTTGCTCTATAATACAGTGTTCAGTAACATATATATATATATATATATATATATATATATATATATATATGGCGGGAAAGCCTATGGTGCGTTGAGGCTGGATGTCGCTAGATCCTGACGGATGGTCTACTCGCCGCTGCTACTGTCGCGCCATTGGCTCATGTCCTGGGCGCCTCCACATGGTGACGCTGATTGGGAGTTGGGTTTCGCCCTTCTCCCTGCTAAGATCCAGGACACCAATCCGCATGAGTCGGCTAACTGACCATGTGCTATACCCGCTGCCTTTCGGGTGTACATTTAATCGAAGGCTTTGACTGACGACCCGAGTCGTTCTCCTGTCAGGTGTGAGCGCCTTGCCAATATCCTAGTCCATCCTCTTCGGAGGTTAGGAAGTGGTCGATGGCCCACTTCCCGTAAAACCTAGCCATGGGAGACTACAGGTATACGGGTTATGAGCTCACAGCTCGATTGGCGTAGAGCACGAGCGCCACGCATTGTTTCTGATGAAGGCAGGGCACCTCCGGGTGTTCAATGGTTTACTACTGCCCGCCTCAAGCCAGGCAGCCCCAAGTCAAATTGGCGCAAACCCGCCAAAACCCACCTGCGTCTGGCCCTGGTCGAAGGTGCGTATCCTACTACGGTCGCAAAACATATATGAATCTTTCCAATACCTCAAAGGCTGCGTGTGACGGCCGTCAAGCAGATCCCAATCTGTCTCTGCAATCACATTCTCGAGCTGGATCTGCTCCCCACTGCCTTGTGGATCAGGCTATTGAGCCAAAGGCTCCGACCGGAGTCCCTCAAGCAAACCTCCGAAGCACAACGACCACCTCGCGTGCGATTGCCCACCAATGCAATCGTATGCCTGCGCGTAAAGCAGTCAGCATCGTATGCTGGAACCTGCGCACACTACTGGATCGGAACTCCAGCGAGCGCCCTGAGTGACGCACTGCACTGGTCGCGATGGAGCTGGCGCTTTACAACATCGATACTGCGGCGCTCAGTGAAATTAGGCTCGTTGAGCAAGGAAGTTGCATGAAGCAGATGCTGGCTACCTATTCTACTGGGTGGGCAACGCCGCCTCAGCTCCACGGGAACATGGGGTCGGATTTGCAATACACCCGATCACCTCCATGGCCAGCTGGTGGGTGAACCAACAGGCATCAGCACGCGACTGATAACTGTTCGCCTTTGACTCGGAAGAGATAAGTTTACCACTTTTATAAGCACGTTCGGTCGGACCATGTGTTATCCTGATGACACGCGTGATCAATTCTACACTGAGCTATCCTCCGTGATACGGTCTGTGCCGAGGAGCGACCGACTATTTCTGCTGGGTGATTTCAACGCGCGCGTTGGTTGTGGTGCATCGGTGTGGACAGATGTTATCGGTCCGCATGGCATTGGCTCGGCAAATGCGAACGATGACAGGCTGGTCTCACTGTGTGCCACTCACGGCTTGACGATCACGAACACTCGGTTTGCACTGAGTGCGAGTGATATAGCAACTTGGACGCACCCACGGAGTGGTCACGCACACCTGCTCGTGTAAGTCATCGTACGTCAGCATGGTTTGCGTGAAGTGTGCATGACACGTGTACTGCGTGGAGCTGAGTGTGACACTCAACACAAATTGGTGCGCACCAGACTGTACATACAATTTCGTAAATCTATGTATTGCACTCCCGCCGTGAATCGGCGTAAATTTAACATTCTCTCCCTCGGTACATTGGAGAAAGGTAGTGAGCTTGAGAAGGCGATGGCTGCACGCCTGTGATGTGAACTGGATGGCCACAGTGGGCGACCTGTGGCACCACATTCGCGAGCACGTGACAGCTGCTGCCGAGGAGACCATCGGGCGCACAAGCTGTAAGCGGCCTGATTGGTATGATGAGAACAATGCGACGAATGGCGCATTGGTGTCAGGGAAGAATGCAGCGTTTGCTGCACATGTCGCAGATCCCAGTGACTTGGGGAAGAGTAATCAGTTTCGCAAACTTCGACGGCGACTGACCCGAGAGCTCCGTCGCATTACAAAAGCATGGTGGACGGAGAAGGCGAAGCAGATAGAATGCTACGCCGAACGCCGTAAACACAAGGAATTCTTTGACTCCTTGAATGCGGTGTATGGACTGAGATTCCAGCCTCTGAGGACACTGATCGATGGTAGTTCAGGTGCTACCTGCACACAGACTGCAGACATAATGCAGATCTGGCGGAAACACTTTGTCTGTCTCTTGAACAACCGTTCAGAAATCGACTGGCCTACATTGAACTTCCTCAAGCAGCACGTTGTGAAGACGAGTTTGGAGGACACGCCGACACTGGATGAGACGCAGAGAGCACTTGCTCAGCTGCGAAACGGCAAGTGTGCTGGGGACGACGGGATCCCGCCTGAAGTACTGAAACACGGCGGACCTGCGTTGTTGACTGCGCTGCACCACTTGGTGCAAAGTGTATGGATTGAGGAGGAGGTGCCTGCTGTGCTGATGGATGCCCTTTTTCTACCACTGTACAAGGGCAAAGGTAGCAAGCAACGTTGCACGAATTATCGTGGCATCAACTTGCTGTGTTGTGTGGGCAAGGTGACTGCCCGAATCCTGCTCAACCGCCTCGTCAGTCAGGTTGTAGAACCTAACGTGCCGGAAGAGCAGTGTGGATTCCGTTCGGGTCGCAGCATCATAGGTGTAGTGTCTGCGGCTCGTCAGTTGCAGGAGATGTGCAGGGAACGACACCAGCCATTGTACTCGCAATTTGTTGATTTCATCAAGGAATTTGATACGGTGAACTGCGAGGCATTGTGGCTGATGTTGGGTAGGTTTGGTTGCCCGCGTATGTTTGTAAGTTTAATTGAATGTCTGCACAGTGGTATGCGAGCGAGGGTGCAGCTGATTGGAGAGACCTCGGATGACTTTCATTTGTTTCAAGTGTGAAGCAAGGTTGTGTCTTAGCTCATGCCCTGTTTAATATATATATTGTTGCAATGTTGTCTTGTAATTTGATGCCGCTTGTGCTTACGGTGTTCATGTGGAGCACCGTATTAATGGTGGGTTGCTGAACATCCGTCGTTTCGGTGCGCGAACCCTAGTCTGTGAAACAACTATCAGCATATTGCTGTTTGCTGACGACTGTGCGTTGTTTTCATACAGCGCGGAAGAGTTGCAACACATAACTAGTGCTCTGGCTTTGACAGCGGCAAACTTTGGGCTCACCATCAACACAAGCAAAACTGTCTGTCTCATTCAGCCTTCACCGAAGATGCAATCTTCAATATTGCCACAAAGCAACACTGGTGCTGAAGTATTAGAAAACACCTCTCGCTTCTGCTACCTTGGGAGTGTTACGTCGACTGATCAGCAGCTACACACAATGAGCTTCGTATTCGTGTGTCGAAGGCAGCGGAGGCATTCGGGAAGCTTGAGTACCGAGTGCGGAACAACCATCAGCTTAGCATTGGCACAAAGCTGATGGTGTACAAATCCATGGTGCTGTATGTTCTTCTAAACGGCAGTGAAACGTGGACGATGTACCGTCGGGATGTGCGATATCTCGAGCGGTTCCATCAACAGTGTTTGCGACGGATTTTGCGCATCGGATGTGTGACAGAGTTGTAGACACGGAAGTGTTGTGCCGAAGTGGGATTTATGCAGTGGATTGTATGCATTTTCTGAGCTACCTGAGGTTGCTCGGTCATGTGTGGCGTATGGATTCGACTCGGATACCGAAACAACTCTTACATGGTCAGCTGAGTACTGGGAGGTGGCATGTGGGGAAACCAAACTTACGTTACCAAGCCATGCTCAAATTGAGCCTTTCACGTTCTAATCTTGCTAGCAGCTCATGGGATTCGAAGGCGGTTGTTCGGCGTGCATGGCGCGATCTAATCACGAAGGCGGTTGCCGACGTGCGGGAGAAAGTCCTCATGCATGCGGAGAAGCGGCAAGTGTGGAAGCGGCAAGCACCGATGGATTGTACTCCATCGACATCGATTGCATGGTGCTGTAGCACTTGCGGTCGCGAATGTCTGAGTCAGGCAGGCCTAGTGAGCCATGAGCGAGGCCACTCGGGACTACTACCAAAGCGACGATGGGTCCTGCAGTGAACATAGGCAGAGCCGGCGCAGCTTTTGTAGGTACACTGCATTCGATTTACTAACCGCGTGCTTGCATGCTAAGTCTATTTATTTCAGGTGGTAGGTTTACAATTTTGCCCTAATGCTTTTCTTTCCCATATAATTGCCTATTTAATCTCTCTTCTATACAGTTGCACACGTCGCTTAAGCCCCTTGTATTTTTTTCGATAACGTTTTCTGTTTTGCAGCATTTCCATAAAATAAGCCTCATGACCTCGTGAACTGACCTCGTATTCTGTTGCAAACGTATTCTTTTGTAAAGAACTTTTTTAAATGCTCACTAATTTAAGATTTATGTCACCGTTTTCGTGCTAAATCTGTTTATTTCAGGTGGTGGGTTTACAATTTTGTCCCACTGCTTTGCTTTCTCACATAAATTTTTACATGTACTCTCTTCTATCAACTTGCACACGTCACTTAAGCCAATTCTAGTCCTTTTCGAAAACATTTTTGTCTTCGTGGCATTTCGGTAAATTATATTTTCTGATCTCGTTAACTTATCTCGGATTCTTTTGCAAACGACTTATTTCATATGCTCATTAATCTAACATTTATGTCACCGTTTCTTTATGCATTACCAGATTTATTTTATTTGTTATCTTTCACATAAGTGCTTGGCTGTTGCTTGATATCCTTGGTGAGGCTGCGCTTGATGTGCATGTTGACAAAGTGTCTACCTGTCTGTTACCCACTACCTCGTCCATACTGGCTCCAGAAGACGGTTGGTCGTTGCTGGAGGGGACGCCGTGCACCTTCCTTGTGGCCGTGTTAGGCTCGAAGAGTGGTACCATGCACTAAGTTTGGAGCGGACTACGGTCCAGCCACCGTCTTGTGTGCGCTGGATTTCCCAAATACAACGTGCTTGTGTTTGCCTGTGCAGGAGTGTTTGCCTGCTCCGTTGATGTAACTTGGCTCTCACCTGCATGCCTCCCGGTCTTATTCCTTCGGGTTTATACTGGATATGGGGTGTGTGGTTGGAGCTGTGGGTGGTGCAGCGCAAGCCACGCATGGCCCTCTGTGTGCTCAGGCGTTCTGTGGCTGACCACAGTGATAGGTAAATCCGAAACCGGATGCCGCCAACCATATTTATATGTATATATATATATATATATATATATATATATATATATATATATATATATATAACCGATACCCACGCAAGCACATCGGAAGGCATCAAAACCGTAGGAGCACAGCTTCCACACTTGCACCAACAACAGGGTAACATTTGCCTTGGTGCACATCAGATCTTAATGGAAAAGACAGCCAGACTCCGCAATCCACACAGTCTGATGGTAGTTCACATAACAGATGTGATTTTGTAGGAAATTTCATCTATAGCTAAAAGTAAGCTGCAGGCACACGAACGCCGAAATGTCGTCTACAGGATACCGTGTGAGCACCGTGAGAAAGGCCATATAGATCAAAAGGGGGGAGGAAAATAGCTACAAGAATACCAGAGCACAAACGTGCATGTCGATACCATTATGCATGGTCACAGATCTCAATGCACTTCGATAAGGAAGGACACAACGTTAACTGGGACAGCACGGAAATTCTGGCGCACGAGGGGACAAGAAAAGAAAGTGAATTTCTAGAGGCATGGTTCTCTATGGAGAATTCAGTGAACCGCCACATTGACCTCGATCCTGTGTACCTACATCTGAGAAAGCAGGAAATTGGGCTGCCAAAAATCGAACGGACAGAGGTCTCGGGACACGGATTGACGAGGCCAATTTCAAACGCTACATCCCGACGACACTTTCCGTGAGATTTTCCTCTACGCAGCAGTGCACTGGAGATGCCACTTTACGAAGTGGTCAAACATTTGCCATTAACCCATTTTCTGCAGGCGTCCTTTTTATAAGATACTGTAATATGATTTGAGGTGTTGTATTACTCTATTCTTCATATTTTCTTGGGCTACAAACTTAGGTAATACACTAATCTTCATTATTTCATAATCACTTTGGCCAGTCCATTTTCTTTCGACAACAGTGTTTCTATGTATGGTAAAATTACAGCCTGCCAATAAAATGAAAAAACAAAAAGTCAGTATGTTTTAAACAATTATTCATTGAAAAGCACCAAATTTTTGCTATGTTTGTGTTAAATGGTATGTCTAGAACACATTATCACACGTAATCTTGCAAATGTGCGATAATTATTGCATACTCTAACTGCAACCATCTGTCTTTTCAAGGGACTCCAGCAAGAAACGATACCGTGACGTATACCTTGGAATTGACTAAGTTATTGGGAACATGATTTAAAAATTTGCGCAATTTTTTAAATGTAATGTTCCTATATATTAGGCTAACATTATTATAACCTGAAACATTGACTTGGCGTAACATGCTTCCTCCGTTTTGATTTCATCTGCATTGTTAAAAATGCATATAGACTACAGTTCACCTGGTGACATCATGCTTCTTCAACAGGAACCTTGAAATTTATTTCGTACAAAATGTCCTCATCATGATAGAAGCTGACGGTATCCTGTGACGGACAAAATTCTGTTGAAGTGATTCAGGATGCTGGATCTCCTGATGATCTGTCAGCGAGACAGTTACTCATCGTAGCATTCGTATTTCCAGTCACTATGGATAGCTAACCATTCCAGGAGGAAGCATAATGTGGCAGTGTACGTTTACATGAGAAACTTGCTGCCCTTATACTTGTTTCTTCAAGAAAATCCCAAACGCATGCCAAATCTAGACTGTCGAGGAAAAAAGAATTATGTCTAGGATCACAGACTCAGAGACAATGATCTGAATGTGTACCTGAGTTTTAAAGGACGGTCTTACATTGCATAAATCATTTGAACGCCTCTTTGGCAACGCTGTTGTTGAGCAAGTGGCAAAGGAGATAACCGAGTACGCCCGTTCAAAAAGCGACCATTCATTCCTTCTGTCTATCTCTGGCTACAATCCATTACCACGAAGACACATTTATTGGGATTCTGAACAAGATGTCCACAATGCATCCATCAGTCAAACAATGAATCGCAACAGAGTTGACACAGTCATGAAATCTCACATCTAACAAACAAGGACAGGCTGCAAACAGATGACAAGTGTGCAAAAATTCGGCCACTTTATAACCTACCGAATGAAAGACTTATGCAATCCTTCCCTATGGAAGATAATCTGGGCGTGGATAAATGCATGATAGCATATTACGGCCGTCATGGGCTGAATCAATTCACCAAACGAAAGCCTATTAAGTTCGGGTATAAGCTTTGGTTCATTGCAACACCTCTAGGCTACGCCGCCTATTTGGATCTTTAACAAGGAGCTCAGGCCAGATATGACAAGACATTAGGATTGGGATATGGCGTTATTATGGACCTAGTGGACAAGCTCCTGAACGAGCGGCCCTGTCATATCTAGTTAAACAGATCTTTTACAGGCTTGTCGCTTATGAAAGCCTTAACCAACACAAGCATAAGAGCAACGGGGAAAGTTTGAGTAAATAGGACAGCAAATGCTTCATCGACACGAAGGCCCTAGGAAAACTAAGCAGAGGTACTTATGAATACTGGTTTGGTAGACTAGATGACGTGTGCATTTTGTCTTTGAATGTTAATTCCGTTGTTACTCTTGCCCGCAACTCTGTTGGTGCATATCTCCCGACAAAAGTGGTCGGCGAAGGGCAAAAACAGATGCTTATTGAATAACCTAGCATCGTTACCAGGTATAACACCTCGATGGGAAGAGTGGATAGATTGGATCCAAACGTCAGTCAGCATAGAATCAATTTTCGCAGCAAATTGTGGTGGCAGCCGCTATTTGCCTTGCTACCAGACGTTACAATGAATAATGCTCGAACATAATACAGAAAATTACCTGCACATAAACAAGAGCAACATGACATGTTTTAAACGAGCTGTCGTAAAAGTCTACTTGCAAGTGCATTTAACAGAGAAAATGTCCCCCAAAATCTACTTACACCCAGTAGAAAACTGCAAAAGGTTGAAGACAGCATCAGGTAAGCTAGCTGTGCACACCACTTAGAAAAATAATTCCAAAACAAAGAAGATGCGGCCATTGTGAGAAGAAGGCAAGTCTAAGTTGCCCAGTGTGTGATGCGCCACCATATGTGGCCTGCTTTGTGACATACCACGCATGAGAAATGCACCTTTGGTGTGAATATGCGCTTCATATTTGTTGTGTCTGTGAAAGCAGAACAGGAAGTAAGTAGACTAACTGGATGTATGGACGCAATGCACCACGTAACAACGGTTGTGACTCTTAAATTCTTCACGCAAGGCAATCGGCAGTAAGCACGCATCTGACCAATGAACGCTAAGTGGGCATATGACTTACGGCCAATCAATAGCAATGAACAAGAGTAGGAAGTATTAGAACAACACCATACTGTCCCCTCCTCTGTTTGTAACTATATAACCACTTCATGTTAGCTTTCAAGCGGTTGGTTGCATAAGGTCGTAAAGCACATGCACAGGGAGCAGACATCACTTTGAGTTGCCCATCAAAACGTACCGGTCGACAGGGCGACGCATCCGGCTTGACACTAGTAGGCTTTCTACTGTTCATGATGTTTCTGCAGTAGATGTTGTCGCTCATTGAGAAGTACTTTGAGAAAGTGCCGTATGCAAACGTCTCGCATTAACTCGCGTTCCATCTGAAAGTTTGTATGTTCCTGACGTATACACAGATTGCACTAGCGTACGAGGTCTGCATTTATTTCCCCCTTTCCGTGAACTGGGTACTTTCAAAGAAAGGTTTTTCCTACTCGTCTGTACTTAGATTGGTAATCAGCTCAGCTTTCATATTCAGTAGGATCCATACTTTTTTCGAACTTACAGACGGCAAATAGCCCGGTTCGAATTACTCTTCCCAGCATCAGTTCTGATGGAGTTTTGGCCATTGTTGTAGGTAGTGTGGTTCTGTATGTAGCCAAATCTGATACCAAGGCATCCTCCCAAGATTCTCGGAGAGCTGGAGAATTTGTATGGACTTCTTCAATGCCGATTTAGTCGTTCAGCTATTCCAAATTCCGAATTATAAGGCACCGGCCCGGAGTGTTTGATGCCATTGCTCCGAAGGGATTCGGCAAACTCGTTACTTCTAAACTGGGGCACATTAACAGTAAGAATTTCTTCTGGCAGCTCATACCTTGCCAACAAATGTCGCAGCCACTTTATAATGACAACCGTAGTTATTTATCTGCATAGGATAGCTTCTGGCCATTTGCTATAAAAGTAAGTGACAACCAGCACTTTTCTTTTCTGAGGATGTACGTTGGCAAATGGACCCATGTTTTCGATGACAATTTTAGCCCAAGGCTTCGTAGGATACAAAATTGGAGGAACTGGATATTCCAAGAATGGTTGGCAAGTATTGTACTTTCAAACTGCAACATCGACACTAAAATTTGACTTAGCCGCCAATAATAGACGCGTATTATGACCTTCCTTCACACAATAACGGTATGACACACATGCGAGCAGTCGATCACCGCTGGAATAAGACTGGGAGAAATCACGAGGAATCACGGCTCACGCAATGCAATTGTCCATTATAGAATACTCGTGTCGAAGAGTAAATTATGACAGTAACCGGTTGGATTCGGGTATGACTAGGCCACGCATTAAGCAGCTACTACCTAGGTTTCACAAGGCTATGAGCTCCGTCAGTATGTTCACGTATCCGGCCGAATGTTATGGCAGAAGTTATTCCGGTTGGGAGCTAGGAAATCATTTGCAGCTCATCTAAGTCGTCATCTTCCTCTCCGTTTAATAGTGGAAGCCTAGAAAGTGCATGGGCCACATGGTTAGCACCAACACATACACCTTAGCTAGAGGTGGGAAAGACCCCAGCTACTGTGCCGCAATACCTAAAAGAAAACATGGGAAAAATCCAAAGGCGCAAGCCAACTGAGGTACCGGTGACGGATAGGCATCGTTCCGGTAAGCTACCAGCCGGCTATTAAACAGGAAAAATATTTACTATGCAAAATTATATAAGGTTAAATAGTGAGATCGTGATTAGAGGGGGAGGCTAAGAGGGATGGGGTGGGTGTTGTAGTACTGTTTCCTTAACACGGAACCTGCTAGGCTACGACCGTCTGACTGTTCAGTCCCGCACCAGCCATCCAACGGGATACAGAAAAAGGCCGAGACTCGGTAACAGGGAGTATATTCTACACGACAGACCGCTCGTATTTATTAGGTAACGAAACGTACTATTTTTAGGAAGCCTAGCTATGCGACTGGCTCTCAGCCAATGTCAGTGATTTTGGTTCCACGGTTTTTCCATATTTGGTCGAATGCACTGCCTCCTTTGGCGCTGACTTGTATTTGCTAGCCAAAACTCTCGCCTGAACTGGCTTGTATTCGTTGGCCAAAATCTCGTGCCTGCTTTCCGAACAGTTTGACTTTGTACCGTGCTCGTGCTTTCACATGTAGCAGACAGCTCACGTACTCCACAGGAAACCCACACACGTTTGCGATCTCGTATTCGGACATTGGCTGGGCCCGCCTCTCTAGCACCTCCCTCTTTCAAAGGACTGCTTCTCCTTACCTTTCGCACCTGAGCTTGGTCGTAGCTTTTTCCCTTGGGTTCACTTGCAGCCACTGCGGCTGTCTTCGTTTTCGACTTGGCTTGCTCGGTATATCACGCGGTAATTGAGCAACCGGTTCTATCCTATCTGAGGCATCAGTTTCGTTTTCCAATCCAAATGTATCTAGCAGAATGTCCCACTGTAGTTTTGACGATGCTTGAGGTCTCTGGGTGTTTCCATGTCGTGGCCGTAGATGGTTGACATGCCTGGTCCACTTGTCCTTCCCGACCATTATCTCATATATAAACTTACCCTTTTTTCCGATAACCGTTCCGATGGACCACCTTCCCGGAGTCTGGAAGTTTCGTGCGTACACCAGTTCACCGACCTTAAACCTACGAAGTCTCCCTTCCTGCTCTACGTTTGTTTGTCCGTTGTGTTTTTCATCACATCTAGGAATCAGGCTATCAAATATCGTTCTAATTTTTCGTCCGAAGAGGCATTCCGCAGGAGACTTCCCTTTTGGTGTGTTTGGATTCGGAGTGTTGCGATACATTCTCAGGAACGGTTGGATTATATCTCGTGACACCCTCGATCATTCCGCCTTAAGAAGAGCACGTTTAAATGTATCTACGAATCTTTCGGCCTGCCCATTTGATTGTGGATGGTACGGCGGTGAAAACTGGTGCCGAATTCCGTTTTGTGCGCAGAATTCTTGAAATAGCGTAGATGTGAACTACGGTCCGTTATCCGTAACTAGTGTTTCCGGTGTGCCAAAATACTGGAACAATTTGCTCAGCTCATTGTTAGTGTGCTGGGCGGTGGGGTATTGCATCGGAATCACGTCGGGCCACTTCGTGTAGGAATCAACGAAAATCAAGTAGGACTGACCGTTGATTGGTCCTGCGTAATCCAAGTGTACTCGTTGCCACGGCTTCTCCGACTCGGGCCATGGTTGCCACGGAGACTTTGGAGGGGCCTTCGCCGCCTGCTGACAAGATTCACATCTTTGGCAAAACTGTTCGATTTCTGAATCCATTTGGGGCCAATACACAAAACTTCGTGCCAGCGCCTTCATTCGGCTGGTTCCCGGATGTCCTGAATGAAACTGCTGTAGAATTCGGCTCCGCAACTTTTTCGGTACCACTACTCGATCTCCAAACATCAGACAATTACCAACAACCGAAAGAGATCCGCGTCGATTGTAAAAGGGTTGTAGGTCAGCCGAAATTCTGATATTGGGCCAGCTGGATTGCACGAACTCTATCGCTTTCGGTAAGAGTTCGTCTTTAGCCGTCTCCACACGAATTGTGTCCGACGTTACAGGCAATTCTCGTACACTGTCAAACAGAATTTGCTGAACTTCTGACTCGAAATTAACAAATGCGACCACACATTCATCGTTCTCCTTCGTCTGGGAGCTGATAAGGCGAGATAGAGCGTCAGCTTGGCCGAGTTGTTGTGTTGAGCGGTACTGTATGCTGAAATCGTAACCTAGCAGTATGGTAGCCCATCTCTGTAACCGACTTGCAGTGAAAACAGGAACACCCTTCTTCGATCCGAATATCCACAACAAGGGCTTGTGATCCGTAATCAGTTTAAAATGTCTGCCGTATAACATCTTGTGGAACCGTTTCACTGCGAAAACGATCGCCAGCGCTTCCTTCTCAATCTGGCTGTAATTATTCTCCGCCACCGTCAGGGACCGTGCTGCGTGGGCGATAGCCTTCTCTTCTCCTCCTGGAAACAGATGAGAAATAACAGCACCCACACCATAATTGGAAGCGTCCGAAGCGACGACAATCTCCAAGTTTGGATTGAAGTGAGTCAAAAGCAAGTCGGAACTAAGTGCTTTTTCACTGTATCAAAGGATTGTTGACACTCCTTTGTCCATCGCCATTCTTTCTCTTTCATCAGCAACTCGTTCAGAGGACCTCTTGTCTGATGTAGGCTTGGTAAGAAAGCACTATAATGGCTCACAAGACCCAGGAATGAGCGAAGTTGGGCAACGTCTTTCGGTGGTGGCATCTGCTTGACAGCTTCTATGTTAGCGGGATCCGGACGCCGACCATGTTTGTCAATGAGGAAACCGAGAAACTTAACACTTTCCATCAGGAAATTACACTTTTCCATTCGTAACCGAAAACCAGCTTCCTCTAGACGGGTTAACACTTTCTCCAAAGTGGCCATCAAAGCTTGTGGGTCAGACCCCATAATCAATGCATCATCCAAGTACACTGCGACCCCAGGGATATCGTTCAGGAGCGTATCCATGATTTGTTGAAAAATAGCGGGAGCCGTCTTCACACCAAAAGGCAACCGATTATACTGAAAAAGACCAAGGTGCGTGTTGATCTTCAATAATTTTCTGCAGTTCTCAGCCACTGGAACCTGTAGGTATGCGTCAGCTAGATCGAGTTTGGCAAACCATTTTCCACCGTTAAGCTTGGAGAACAAATCTTCAGGTATAGGCAGAGGGTATTGGTGTGCCTCCAACATGGAATTTAAACCAGTCGAAAAGTCAGCACAAATACGTACCTTACCGTTTCCTTTCTTCACCACAACGATGGGTGCCGCCCATTCCGAGAAATGTACACGCTCGATTATGCCTTCCGACTGCAAGCGATTCAACTCAGATTCCACAATTGGTTGTGTTGCATACGGCACTGGACGTTTTGGTCTGAAAACCGGTCTGGCGTCTGGTTTGAGGTTCAATTCTGCTTAGGCAATACGGCAACATCCAAGACCGGATTGAAACAAACTTTCATGGCGTCGCTTTAGTTCAGCGATTTGAGTGTAGAGTTCGTGGTTCATATTCAGCCTCTGAGCGGGTTTCTCAACTTGTAATTTCTGGCAAATACTGTTTACCGACTGGTCAAGTAAGTTCAATTCGTCCATCCAGTCGAGACCAAGCAAATTCAATCCTGGTTGATCCGTCACAAAACAAGTGGTGCGTATATGCTGATCGCGAAAACTGACCTGACAATGCAACTCCCCGAGCAGTTTCAAGATTCCCCCGGATGCGTTTCGTGCTGTGTGGTCTGTGTGGACAAGTGGCGGTCGCCCCAGCATGCACCATGTTTCCCGACAAAGCAAGGTGATATCTGACGCAGTATCCAACTGTAATCTAACTTGTTTACCATTGATCTTCAGCACAGTGAACTTACGCCTGCTGGCACCATCAACCTTGAAAGTTGCCGTCACTGTTTTAGCTTCGTTGTGACATCGGGAGCGCATCGGAATTCGACGATTTATTCCGATCACTGTTGATCGTCTTGCAAGACAACACGACTCCTTGTGCCCTCGCTTACCACAACGGCGGCAAATGTGGTTCCGGAACGGGCAGTTTCGGCAAAAATGCCACTCTCTGCAAAACCAGCAAGGAGAAGGGGGTTTTGAATCTTTTGAACTCACATGAACTGGTTCCTTGTGGGGATTTCGACCGACCCTGCAAATGATGTTCGGGCTGCTCTGGGTGGGCGACTGGTGGATCATCGCAGCATCATGTTTCAAATTCATCAACCGTTGGCATTCATTCGTCACTTCCTGCAGTGTAATCTCTGGATTTTGTTCGATTCTATTCAAGACTCTTGTTCGGGCATCAGCATCTTTGGCCGCCTGAAGACCGCACACATAAATAAGGCACTTGTACTGATCTGCTGACATCTTGTGAAACAGGGACCGTTCGCATTCACGATTGACGCGACTTGACTAAGTTACCCAGTCTTCATCGCCTAGCTTGGTCATCGTCAGGCACTTGTATCGGATATTAAATAATGAGGATTGTTCACCAAATATCTGCGACAAAGTAGCAACGGCTTCGTCGAAAGTTAAATCAGTACTTTTCTTCGGTAAGATGAAATTCATGAACTTTGCGTGCTCGGCCGCCCCCAATTTCCGTAGCAGGAGACGAACTCTCTTGTCTTCTGGGACAGCTGCTAGATCAACTCGAAACAGATCTTCGTATTTATGAAACCAGGATTCAAACGTAATACCGGCATCGGCATCATAATGGAACTCACCAACTTGTTGGGTCAAGACTTCTTCGGAGGGGCAACGTTCACTTGCACCTGTTACCGAGCCTGCTTGTAGAGACAAATTCTTGGTCAGTGTTTCGATCAGTCTGGCCTGAGCCTTCTCAAACTGCGCTTGCTGCTGTTGTAACAGAGTCTGCAACAGTTGTTGCATTTGTGGAAAGGGGATTGCCATGTTTGGGTTCGACTTGTTAACTCTGCGTCGCCACTGTTGTAGTACTGTTTCCTTAACACGGAACCTGCTAGGCTACGACCGTCTGACTGTTCAGTCCCGCACCAGCCATCCAACGGGATACAGAAAAAGGCCGAGACTCGGTAACAGGGAGTATATTCTACACGACAGACCGCTCGTATTTATTAGGTAACGAAACGTACTATTTTTAGGAAGCCTAGCTATGCGACTGGCTCTCAGCCAATGTCAGTGATTTTGGTTCCACGGTTTTTCCATATTTGGTCGAATGCACTGCCTCCTTTGGCGCTGACTTGTATTTGCTAGCCAAAACTCTCGCCTGAACTGGCTTGTATTCGTTGGCCAAAATCTCGTGCCTGCTTTCCGAACAGTTTGACTTTGTACCGTGCTCGTGCTTTCACATGTAGCAGACAGCTCACGTACTCCACAGGAAACCCACACACGTTTGCGATCTCGTATTCGGACATTGGCTGGGCCCGCCTCTCTAGCAGTGGGACAAAGAAACTCACACCAGGAACGCCACTGAGGTCAGATCCTAGCCATATCAGCAAGTGTAGTTAACCAAACGTGTTCATCATCTTTCGGACCCCAACCAGGGCGCCGAGACGCTCCAACCGAGGCCAGGTCAGAAATGAGGGCCTTCATTCCTCTCGAGCAAGTCTTCGCTTGACCACCCCTCCTCTACTTCCATCCACACTCCCGGCGCGCAAACAATGCACGTTGCGGGAGTCGTTGGGCTGGCATGCATAACACGTAGCCGAGTCATCGGAGCCTGGTGCATGAAATAACGGTGCTGAGCGGTTCAATTGCTTTTCCTGTGCCGTAAACAAAGTGTCGAATATGATTGTTGCTTGCTCGGTGTTCCCACCAAATGTGAGATAAATTGCGTAGTCACCGGTGGTCGAAGGTATCTATACTCTTTATGTCCGCTGATCTAAGGGGCCAGGTTTCACAATCGCACAGTAGGGCCGAACGCACTGCTGCATTGTACACTCCACCCTTCAGGACAAGAGTGATGTCGCGCCGGCGTCATAAGTGGCGAAGGTTAGAAAAAGCGCCTCGAGCATTTGCTATACGGTTCGTGACCTCATCTTCAATCCCAGCGCACTGATACAACGACCCAGGTAGTTTAATTTTTGAAGGATTTCTATCTGTAGTGGTCGAAAGAATACTAGGAAGGTTTCAGTTCCTTAGTAAACGAGAAAACTCGGAAAGAATCAACTCACAGTCTAATCACAGTTGAGTTCGAATCGTAGATTGCTCTATACCTGTGGCACACCTCGAACACGATGGTAATAGACGTTCGATAGGAATTCCCAGTCTAATATCCGATTCGCAAGCAGACCGGACGGCACCGTACGCACGCAGAAGCAGCACAGCCCAAAAATCAGCACGAGGGAGCGCGGGGCACGAAGAAGTGTATTTGCAATCGTTAATTCAAACAAACTGTACAAAAGATGTCACGATAAAATTGCTGACAGGAAAGGCAAAATGTGGAAGATTAATAACCACTACATACCTCCCCGTAGAGCGTGAAGTGGTAAGGTACCGCTCGATGTAGCTATTTAGGGAACAAACTCAGCTAGTTTGGAGGGAAAGGACACAGAGCGTCCTGAACGCGTGTGCTTATTATCATTCGTTGAGCGGGCGCATGTAGGTTCTGGAGCATTGGTCTCAGTCAGTTGACCAACAGGGGGTAACAACTTGGGATCAGTAAAAGTAACGACAGGCTCAACATAAACGGATTTTAGACGGTCAATACACACAGCTTCTTTCGATCCACTCTTTTCCAGGATGAAGTAGTTAGGTTTCCGTGACGGCACTTTGAAATGACCTTCATAAGGGGGTGTCAACGGCTTGCGAACTGCATCAATGCGAAAGAAAACAAAAGTACAGTTGTGTAAATCCGGATGAATTCGTTGTTCGCGGGCAGTGAAACGAGTAGACGTAGGTCGAATTGTTCGGAAGTGTTGTAAAAGACGTTCGGCGTAAGACACAGGATCCATCTCACCAGTGACTTGGGAATCCAAAATCCTCTCAACTGGAAGTCTGAGAGTGGTTCCAAAGACGAGTTCGGCAGGGCTACATCCAATATCCTGTTTGACGGTATTACGAACACCAAGAAGGACGGCTGGAATGCCTTCAGACAAATGTGGGTCAGGTGAATTAGCTGTGATGGCGGCTTTAAGCTGTCGATGGAAACGCTCGAAAAGGTCATTCGAAGCGGGATGATCTACAGTTGTCTGAATGTGGGTACAACCCAACAAACGATTCAAGTCACGGAATAGGATAGAACTAAAAATGAGATCCTCGATCTGTAGTGATCGTAGATGGTACACTGAAAAAAGAACTCCATGAGTCGAAAAATGAACGGGCAACATTTTCTGAACATGTGTCAAGTAAAGAAGTGGCATGCGGCCAACGAGTGCAACGGTCAACACAAGTCAGAATGAAAGTGAACTTGTTCGATGGAGGAAGCGGTCCGACTATGTCTAGGTGGACATGTCTAAAACACGCCTCAGGTAATGAGAATGTTCCGGGGGCTGAGATAGTGTGTCTGTGTACTTTGCTGCACTGGCAGCTGAGACAGTGTTTAGCCCACTGACGGATATCGGAGCGCATATTAAGCCAGATGAAACGACCAGTAATCATTTTCACAGTGGATCAAATGCCAGAATGCGATAGTCCATGAAAATGGTCAAAGTCGGTTCGCCGGAAAGACTGTGGCACAAACGGTCTTGGTTTACCGGTCCAGATATCGCAGTGAATCCTTGCGTCTGAGTTTAGAATAAGTAATCGCAAGGATTTCAATGTGGTATTTGATCGAAGCTGAGCGACTTCAGGATCGTTGTTCTGAGCAACAGACATTTCCTCAAGATCTATCGGAGAGGACAACAGTCGATGGATATGAGCACGTGAAAGCGCATCGGCGACAACATTATTCGGACCATCGTGGTAGCGAGTATCGAAACAGAATTGTGAGAGGTAATCCAGGTGTCGTGTCTCTATAGGAGAATAGCGGTCGGAAGAGGCATGAAAAGCGTAGATCAAAGGCTGCGGTCCGTCAGAATTACAGAACGTCATCCTTCAAGGAGGTGACGAAAGTGTTTGATAGTCAAGTAGATCGCGAGTAGTTCGCGACCGAAAGTACTATATCTCATTTGTGCTGGCTGTAGCTTCCGAGAAAAGAAAGATAGCGGCTGAATCTCATTGTAAATTAGTTGTTTTAGTACAGCACCGACAGCGAACTGTGAGGCATCAGTCATGCGAACGAGAGTAGATTCCTCGTCAGTGTCCAAGTAGCTCAAGAAAATTACTTGGCTTGACTTGTGCTTGATGGCAATAAACGCTGTTTCGGCTTCTGGCATAATGATGAACTTCTTTGGATTACCTTTAAATCAGACAAAGGTTGAAGAACGGTGACACAAGAAATCGGCGCAGATTTTTAAAGGATTGAAGCAGTGGATATTCCATGATTGTCTGGATTTTCTCAGGAATGAGAATAATGCCTTTGCCAGCAAGTTTATGACCAAGAAAATTGACTATTGATTGAGTAAATGGACATTTATCAGGATTAATGGTTATCCCATGACGATCGAAGCTTCGAGAGGGCTTCTGGCGTGGCACTGGCTATTAAGACATCGTCGATGTAGACAAAAACAAAGTCCAGGTCCATGAAGCGCTGAAAGGACTGTGTCACATTGCGAAGGCCAAAATGCATATGAGTGATCTCGTACAACCCAAAAGCTGTGATAACGGCGGTTTCAGCAATATCTTCAGGTGCCAGTGCAATCTGATGATACGCTCGCACAAAGTCACTCTTGGAAAAGACGGCTTTCCCGAACAATCCCAATGAAATATAATGATTATGAGGAATAGGGTATCTGTCGAGGATGGTAACGGCGTTGAGTGCCCGGTAATCACCGCATGGACGCCAATCACCGGACTTTTGGGTACAAGGTGAAACTGGAAAGCCCAACAACTGTCGGGTGGGCGAATGCTGTCGAGGTTGATCATGTGCTCGAATTCACGTTTAGCCGCTTGGAGCTTGTCAAGTTGAAGACGTCTCGGTTTGGCTGACACGGGTGGAGCCGTTGTGACAATATGATGACGAACCTCGTGTTTAGGCTCGGTAGCGCCGATATTAGTACGGACCAAAGACGGGAATTGTTTTAGTGCTGATGAATACAGCGTACTGTCTGGCATGAGTACACGAAGTCCGACGGAACTGAATGGGGCGAGATGGCAAGGAACATGAGCGAAGTGCTGTCGTCCCGTAACTTCCTGCAACGTAGATCGACAAAGAGGCCAAATTTGCTAAGGAACTCGATGCCAATTATGGGCTTCTGGACATCTGCGAGACTAAAGATAAAAGGAAATTAGCGTCGTAAATCAAGGCTTAGGTGCAACAGCTTCTGGCTGTATGTCGCGATCTTAGTCTGGTTAGCCAGCTGTAACATAAATCTGGCTTGTTGCAGAGCGCGATTTTCAAACATCTTTGTATAACGCTGATTTCTGCGTCAGCATCGACCAAAAAATGAAGTTTAGTCGTGGAGTCGAAAACCTACAGAAGGCGACTGAGGATTTGGCCAGCGACAGCCGTGGCAATTACTGGCTGGTTTTGGCGTTTCCCAGTTGCGAAATCGGAGTTCCTTTCGGATATTTGCATCTCGGGCGACAGTTACTTGCTGCATTACCAAAGCAACGGTGGAAGTAGCAGTACGACCGCTGACGTCAGCGTGATGTGCTGCGGTGAGGACCACGAGGTCTTCTCCGGTTAGTAGTGCGTTCAGGTCGGATAGCAGACATGCTGAGTTCTAGACGGGAGATTCTATCGTTGATCAAATCAAGCGTAGTGCTATGGGATGAGCTGGCTGTGGTGGACTCGGCTACGTGATTAACAGTATTCCTAAAGAAACATTCGTGCTTTTTTTCTGCAGCTTCTGCGAGCTTTTCCAGAGTGACGTCCTCGCTAAGTACTGACAAAATCGCTGTGATGCATGCCGGAAGACATTTCGTCCGAAGTTGGCTGAGTATGGGGTCGTCGAATTTCCACGAACCAACTAGCGAACGCATGTGTCTAAGAAGCTGAGACGGGGTGCGATCGCCAAGCTCGACGCCGGAAAGTAACTGTTACAGACGAGCCTCAGCAGACACAGTGGAGCGATTAAGGATAGCTGCTTTAAGTTTATCATACGGCGCCTCTGCAGGCATCCGATCAAGGATGTCAGTGACTTCAGAGGCAATGGAGACAGGTAAGCGCGAGACGACTCATGAAAACATGGAAGGTTGTGAAGTGAGCTTACGACATCGGAAAGTGGGTTCTACCTGAATAAACCATACAGTGGATTAGAAATCTCAACGGTAGGAAGCGAGAGTTAGAGGGAATTGTCAGTAAAAACCCATGGATCTGATCAAACATGACTAAGAAAAAAGAAAAATAAATGTGTTCACAAAAATAAGGCATGATCACCAATTTGTGCAATGGTCGAAAGAATACTAGGAAGGTTTCAGTTCCTTAGCAAATAAAAAAACTCGGAAAGTATCAACTCGCAGTCTAATCACAGTTGAGTTCGAATCGTAGATTGCTCTATACCTGTGGCACACGTCGAACACGATGGAAATAGACGTTCGATAGTAATTCCGAGTCTAATATCCGATTCGCAAGCAGACCGGACGGCACCGTACGCACGCAGAAGCAGCACAGCCCAAAAGTCAGCACGACGGAGCGCGGGGCACGAAGAAGTGTATTTGCAATCGTTAATTCAAACAAACTGTACAAAAGATGTCACGATAAAATTGCTGACAGGAAAGACAAAATGCGAAAGTTTAACAAGCATTACATAGCTGATCCCCACCAAGGGTCATCGAAGGAGGCAGTCCAGGCCAATCTTAGAGGAGCGCTTCGCAATTATATAGTGCAAAGCGAAGCCCGAAGCAGATGACAGCCAGTGGTAATCTGTCCAGTGCCGCTAGGCACGTCTGGGATCTATCCCAGATTAGAGCAATATCGTCAGCATACTCCAAATCAAGAAGTCGTTCTCCTGGGAGCAGATTCCCACTTTCTAACTAGTGTCCTATGAACGCGATTCCCATTACTTCGTCAATAATGAAGTTGAAGAGGAAAGTTGATAGTGGGCATCCTTGTCTCACACCGCTGGAGATACTGAAGGGCGGAGACAGTTTGCGGTAATCCCTCACTCTGCCCGTGCTACGCGCATTTAAAGCTCGGATAATATTCACATATTTCTTAGGTACACCTTTCCTGAGTAGACAGTCTCAAAGTGCATGTCTATCCACCAAATCGAATTCACCTTTGATATCGAGGAACACCACAACGTTGGGCCGCCAAATTAGGTGACGGTGTTCCAACAACTGACGAAAAGTGCAGATGTGGTCAATGCAGCCAGAACTTCTACGAAACCCGGCTTGCTCTTCACGAATATGGCTTTCACAAGTGCCAGTCAGTCTGTGAATGATGACAGAGGCAAGCCATTTGGAGGCGATGGAGATCAGACTGATTCCTCTATGGCTGTCGCATTCCGATAGTGAGTCTCCATTGAAAATTGGAAATATGACGGAGCGGCTCCAGTCGGTTGGGACAGTTTCCTGCTCCCATAGTTTCACTAGTAAATCGTATAAATCATCCACAAGAGCAGGTCCCCCGAATTTGAAGAGGACTGGAGTGAAATGCAGGGATGGTAGAGAGCCACACCGAAACCCTCCACTTCGGTGACGGTCCCAGTGACCGCATTGGCAGAGGCTGACTTTAAAGTCAACCGACGCCACTAGTGAGTTTGCGCGTAGCAATCCAAGACACACAGTAGGTGCTCAAAAAACCCGAAAATCTACTTCTAACCGCTGTGTAAAACACTGCTCGCGGAGCTCAATGGCGTAGTGATCATGGTGATAGCCGCCAAGCACTATGCGCCGAGTTCCACTCCCAGCTCGACTATCTCTAAACAAAGATGAAACCGTCGGTCGTAGAGTGCAGGGATGGGACAGAGCCACACCGAAACCCTTCAGGACTAGAGGTAGATCACCTGGTCCCGCGGCTTTAGTTAACTTCAACAATGCAATCTCCCGTTCGAGTTCTTAGCCAGAGGGTGAATCCAAAGGGACAGTCCAGGGAGCGGGAAGATAAGTGGTCGGCGAAAAATCTAACAATTCCGACCGATTAAATTACTTTTCGAAGTGCTCAGCCCAACGCTGCAACCGTTTTGACAAGTTGTGGATAGACTGTCCACTCTCATCACGTGTATTTTTACTAACACTAGGTCTTCTGGCGGTTGAACTGTTCGCTGAGCTTGGCAGTTTTGTTGCAAACGTTTCGGCAACAATCGAGGTGACATCATCAGTGATGTCATCTCGCTTGTTAACGAGACGTTTGCAACAAAATTGCCAAGCTCAGCGAACAGTTCAACCACCATCTGAACAACCTGAGCTGACAGTCTTCAATTCTATAACCAGGTCTCCTGTTGCCCGTTTCAAGTATCAGCCGGAATAATTTACCATGGTTAACAAGTGCAGCGGCCATTTTCAACTCTGAAGTACGATGAAACCACCAGGATTCGCGGTCTCTCTTCAGAGTTGCACGAAGTTTTGAACGAAGCTCTTTGCGAGCTTCTTTGTGTTCGCTTCCAGCCGGAAAATGCCGACGAGCATCGATAAGTTCCAGAGACTGCGAAGAGACCCAATGTCCATGTTGGCCATTAGACTTATTGTAGGAAGGCGGAAGGCAACGTTTGCCCAAAGGACGGTGAGACCATTAAAACGGAGGCGGACGAATAGAGAGACCGATGCAATGGGGGCAATTCGCTGGAGAAACACAGGCTCAATAGAACGGGGCGGAAACGGGAGAGGAGGGGCATCCGTGGGTGAGCCCGAGGCAGGCAAAGCAAGTGGGGAATTTGTTGAAGGCGCAATAAATCGGACAAAACCGCCGGTATCGCATCCTCAAGAGACAACACCGGGGAGAATGATACACCCACGGTCAAGCAAAGCGCACGCTATCGAACGACTCCGGGCTTGTCAGAATCGGAGGCATGGAAGCGAAGATACACGGGCGAAACGGACATAGAAGATGCGTTCCCGTTCCCCAGAAGGAGCCTAGAAGTGTCACGAGCGGAGGCCAGGAGGGATGGTGCAACGTGGGAAAGAAACCCGACCTATTAATGTGTGCAAGTGTGAGTGGTGAGGTAGTGTGTGTGTGTTCGCGCCAATAAAGGTCGTGTCTCATTGCCGCGTTGTCTTGTCGCTACATTATCACATGAGGATTTTCCTGCTGCTAGTAAGGTTTGGTGAATATGAGACCAGTGAGCTTCAACTGCATCCTGTGAACGTTTACTAAACTCGCATGATAGCGTACTTTGATATGAATTCAGAACAGCTGGTTTCGCCAGTTGTCTGGTGTCAATGCGCTCACATCGTTGTGGTTGGCGTCCGCCAAAACGCATTTGTAGGTCAGCACATACAAGTGCATGATCGGTGTCCACACATGTGCTCCAAATCCAGAGACAGTTCCGGACGCGGCCTCTTCATCGGTAACTTATCGCAGTGTGCTCGATTTGCGTCCATAGCTGGTTCGAGGGTGGCGGCCGCCAAGTCACCCTTCGGCGGGTGCTGTGTCGGAAATTAGTGCTCGCAAGAAAGAAGCGAGCATCCTCACACAAATGAAGTAACCGCTCACCTTTATCATTACGGGAGCCTACGCCACGTTGGTCGCCCAGATGCAATTCATCAGTGGATAATTTTCTAACTTGAGCCTTCAGATCCACAGCCAGCACAACAGTGTCCAAGTTTCTTCTGTGGAGAAGGAGCTCGTTCAAGTGGCGATATAAGTCGTCTTTTAGTGAATCATTTTCATCTGTTAGTCTCGTGCGGCTTCGAAGCTTTGAACGAGCCAGCCAATTGGAGGGCACACAATCGGCTAATGATTGGAATCCAATCAACCAGAGCAGCTTCAGCCTAGGGACTCAGGGCGATACCAACACCGGCTTGGCCGGTGCTGGAAGCTGCATCGTCACCAGATAGGCGCAATGAGAAAGCGCTTCTGGTGTCATCTGAACGGGATCGCAAAGTGAGCACTGAGCTAGAGTCTTGCAGGCGAGTCTCCGATAAGCAGCAGCTATCGATCAAGAGGGTCTCTAATGTCCGGGCAATTGCTGCCTGTTGATCGATCTGTAGCAACGTGCGTACATTGAGACATTCCAATCGAGGGGCTCCGAATGGAAATCGATGAACTGGGCTTGGCTGCTTGGTTGGACATGGGCTTGTCGACAGGATAGGAATGACGCTCCGCGTTCACATGTGATTTGAAACTAAAACGTGAAAGCCTGTCAGAGCATGGTGGGGGAGGGCCAAGAATTGGGGGTTGAAAACAGGGGGGATACAAGTGAAGCTGGAACGGGACGGGAAGAGTGAAAAAGTGTAAGAAGGGGAATAAGAAGATCGGTAGGCTTGGGCAGTAGCATCCAAACCCCTATTCACCCTGCTCGATACAGCAGAAATGGCACCGTTGATTATCCTCTGCGGTGGCCAGAGCATTAAGTAAATGTTTGAAGAGAAATTCATTGTATTGCGTGGGCAGGGTGCTGTCAGGTTGCCCAGGCCTAGACAGGAGAACGGTTAGGATTCTCAACAAATGCCTTCGGTTCAAAAACCTGACCGCAAGGCAGCGGGTTTGACTTTGGGATACAAGGAGTTCGTTTTAAAGAATAAGTTGCTACCTCATTCCAACACCCAATCTGGAGCACCAGGAGGCTGAGTTTGTCTGGCTTCTGATCGTTGACCAACCTGGTATGAGTGGCTCTGAAGGTGAAAACAAGCACCACCCAGCATAGCTCAATGGATCACTGAGGCGCGCAAACCATCGCACCACGGTAAGGTCCAGCCTAATTGCAATGATTGTCTGATTTCTTATTCGTAATTTAGTAGGCGCGAGTTTCAGCGGCTTAGTCGCCACCGGCTTTTGACCCTTATTGCTACAGTTCACTAGGGTTGTAAGGGCAGTGATCAGTACGCCAAACAAATGGACGCCAGAATAAGTAAAAGCGTAATTTCTCACAGGCGCAAATATAAGCCAAAGCCTCTTTTTCACCAGTAGCATAATTTCTTTCCATGTTCCACCAAGTTCGTGAAGCATATGCTATTACTTTCACTTCAGCCTCGTGTAACTGGACCAAATCGGCCCCTAAACCAACGTCGGAAGCATCAGTGAAAAGGAACGTTGAACGCTGTTCGTTGAAAATAGCTACCGAAGGGATAAACGCAAGCATCGTTCGTACGGTCAGATAAAATTCTTCTTGTTCAATCGTCCAGAAGAATTCTTTCTGACGTAAATTGCCTCAACGGCTCAGCGATTGTCGCGAAATTGGGCAGATGTCGGAGATAGTAAGAACACAGACCCAAGAAATCTTTCGTCTGTGTGCTGTTGCACAGTTTGGGCCAGTCAAGGATAGCTCTGGTATTCACAGTATTTGGACTAATACCAAGAGTAGAAATCACAAAACCAATGAATTCCACTTCAGACACGAAGCATTGACACTTGCTCGTATTTAAGCGAAGATTGGGCTCATTCAGTCTAAGCAGTACCTTGTGGAGGTTTTCTTCATGTTCAGTAGTGTTGCTGCCACACACACACAAAATGGTTGGCGACATCCGGTTTCGGATTTGCCTGTCACTGTGGCCAGCCACAGGACGCCTGCGCCTACAGAGGGACCATGGGTGGCTTGCGCTGCACCACCCACAGCTCCATCCACACACCCCATATCCAGTGTAAACCCGAAGGAATAAGACCGGGAGGCATGTGGATGGGAGCCACGTTTCATCAATGGGGCCGGCCCACACTCCTTCACAGATAAACACAAGCACGCTCTATTTGGGAAATCAAGTGCACACAAGGTGGTGGCTGGACCGTAGTCCGCTCCACACTGAGTGCATGGAACCACTCGTCGAGCCTAGCACGGCCACAAGGACCGGGCACCCAGTCCCCTTCAGCAACGACCAACTGTCTCCTGGAGCCAGTATGGACGTGGTAGTGGGTAATAGACAGGTAGGCACCTAGTCAACATGCACATCAAGCGCAGCCACACTTGGGATGTCAAACAACAAACACGCACAAATACCATCCACGTAAACAACACACGCTTTGAGATCGGATGATGATTAAGTGACGAATTCTTGCCAAGCGGCTGGTGCACTGGTAAGGCCAAGCGGTAACACTTTGTACTGATACAACCCGTCTTGCGTGCGAATTGCCCTCGAATGCCGCAATCTGGAATAAGTGACATGTGGTTTAAAGGCACTACGAATGTCTAGTTTCGAGAAAACTCTGGCGTTGGAGAGCATGACCATCAGTTCATCGATAGAAGGAAGTGGGAAATTACCTACAATAACGTGTTCGTTAAGCATTCAAATAGCAGTACACATGCGTATATCTCCATATTTCTTTTGAACTACAACCAGAGGATGAACCAACTCAGATCATTATATCTGTTCTATTACGTCGTCGTTGACCGTTTGTTTGAAGACTTTCGACAAAGCCTCACGTTTTGCCAAGGGTATGGGTCTAGGTTGCCAAATACCGAATGGCCTGTAATATGCCTTAAGAAGAATGCCTTGCATCGCCTTTTGGAACTTTGTCAGTATTCAAACGGAAAAGGTTCGCGTAGCAAGAGTGAATTGAACTGTGACTGACATCGGTACTAGTTATTGGGTGGCCGTTGGGAGACACATATAATAAAACCATGGTGTTCCGTCCCTGCAGGGGCTTACTGTCGATCATAGAAATGTAGACTTTATAGGACTAGTTAATACTAGTCCGAGACGATGCGCGGAATTAAGCGCGGATATCAGAAGGCAATTGGAGTCGGACACAGTGGAGTGTATTCGATGAGCTACAACAAGAAGCGGACGGATGAAGCGAGGCAAGAGCGTACACGTGAGCGCGGGAACTTAGAAGGCAGTTGTGTGTCGAGCCGGTTGTAAGATTAACACAAGAAGGAGTAATGTACAATCGGTCAACAAGTAAATTGTACACGAAAGATAAGAGTTATCTTTTCGGGCGCTACAGAGCTCCCCCCCTAGAAGGCTGAACATAGAAAGCCTTCGAAATCGAAAAGGAATGTTGGAACGAGGTTCGTAAGGCGAAATCGTGCCGAGTAAAAATGGGCGTGCGTTCGTGTAAATGGGGGTTCGTCGGAAGTCGGAGTCCGCTGTGCCGTTTAAGATTTGTTATTTATTGAATGCAGGGCAGGGTGCATTTCGGCGAGCCGTTGGAGCGGGCCTGTCGTACTACAAAAAACTGGCTAGCCCAGAAAAAGGCCGACAGGACCTCAACCTCCGCTGCTGCCAAACCGTGCGCTTGGTAGTGGTCTCTCCCCCCGCCGCACCCCGCCCTGCACCGAAACGACCCTCGTCCCACGAAGAAAACGACCATGGTCCCACGGAGAAGCGACCCTCGTCTCGCGGAGAAGCGATCCTCGGCCCGCGGAGGAGTGACCCTCGTCTCGCGGAGAAGCGATCCTCGTCCAGCGAAGAAGTGACCCTCGTCTCGCGGAGAAGCGATCCTCGTCCAGCGAAGAAGCGATCCTCGTCCCGTGGATAAGCGACCAGTGTTCGCGTCAGGGTCCTCGAAATCATTCCTCGTGTGGGCCAGTCGATCGAAGGGGAGGGTTGAGGCATGTAAACACGAGAAAATAGAAAAACATGCGCAGAAAACGCCAAAAAAAACAAACGAATGAGCTGCGTGTTTAAATATTTTTTGGTTTTTGAATATTTTTTTTCGAAAAAGGTTTTTCGGGGGTTTTTGATATTTTTGTTTGTTTTCAAAACGTTAGGCGACCAAAAATGGGACAAATATGTACACTATCTACAAAGTTAAAAGTATTTGCACTGTACATAATCGGAAAAGCGGACGGGCTTACATACCTCCCGACCACGGCGATTGGTCGTGGGAGGCGGCGGACTAGGTTCGGGTGATGTCGGGACTGCTGAAGCTTGCAGACCGTGATCGTGGTCTGGTTGGACTTCACTAGCATGCGGAAAATTGGTACGGTGAGTTGTGACGTCGCACGAGGCACTACTATATGAAGTAGGCGAGGTAGTTTCTTCCACAAAGGTGGGTTTCAGACGGTCGATGGTGACGACTTCGTGTCGACCACCGCGGTCAATAGTGTACGCCTTACTCGCACGATGCAGCACCTTGAACGGTCCTATGTACGGCGACTGAATAGGCTGTCGAACACCGTCTGCGCGAAGAAGGACGTGTGAACAAGTAGACAGCTTCTCGGGCACGTACACTGGTGTCTTCTGCGATCGAGGGGCGGGTGGACGTAACCCACGCATCTGGTGAGCCAACCGATCAGTGTAACTTCCGTAATCAAAAGTGGAAGTACATGGGGCTGGAGCTACCAATTGTCCGGGCAACCGCAACGTGCAACCGTAGACTAACTGCGCTGGTGTGGCGTTGAAATCGGTTTTAACCGTGTTTCTTAAGCCTAGAAGAACGAGGGGAAGCGTTTCAGACTATGAAGGATCTGAGTGCGCACGTAGTGCTGCCTTCAACTGGCGGTGAAAAAGCTCCACCATGCCGTTAGCGGCCGGATGATACGCCGTCGTTTGGAGGTGGCGACAGCCTAAATCCTTAAGCAACATGGCAAATGTCGACGAGAAATGTGACCCTCGATCAGTGGTCACGATGGCAGGACAGCCGTATTGAGCTACCCAGCGCTCCATAAAAGCTTTCGCTACCGTTTCCGAGGAGCAATTTGGGATGGGGACGGCCTCAGGCCATCTAGTAAATCGATCGATGCAGGTCAGTAGATATACAGAGCCTTTGGAAGGCGGCAGAGGACCTACGAGGTCGACGTGCACGTGATGAAAGCGTGCGTCTGGCGTCGGAAAAGTGCCTAATGGGCTTCTCGTGCGCTTGTGCACCTTCGCATGTTGACACGGAAGGCAAGCAGCTGCCCAGGTACGGACGTCCCGATTAACATTGCGCCAAACGAATCGTGCGGTTAAGAGTTTAACAGATGCACGAACGCCTGGATGAGACAAGCCGTGCAACGCGTCGCACACGGTCTGCCGAAACTCACGTGGGACGACTGGGCGCGGCGTGCCCAGAGAAAAATCGCAGAGTATCGTTCCGTCTGATGATGTCAGCGGAACGGGTCGTATGTCCAATGAGGGAGACCTGCGTTGTAGATCAATCTCAGGGTCGTTGGGTTGCACTGTGGCATGGCTGCCAAGTCGATAACAGTGCAGGCGTCAGCGGAGAAAGCTTGAATGCGGGAAAGTGCATCGGCGACGGCGTTGTGCACGCCTGAGACATGCCGTATATCGGTCGTAAACTGAGCGATATAATCAAGGTGGCGCGACTCTCTAGGAGAGTATCGGTCGGTAGTCGAGCCGAGCACGTAAGTCAGGGGTTTGTGGTCAGTGAAGACGACAAAGGAGCGGCCTTCTAGGACATGTGGAAAGTGACGTATCGCTAGATATACGGCAAGTAGTTCTCTACCAAACGTGCTGTAGCGAGATTCGGTAGGTTGTAGGCGTTTGGAGAAAAACGCTAAGGGCTGCCACGTGTCGGCTACGCGTTGCTGCAAAACAGCGCCGACTGCGACGTCCGAGGCGTCAGTACTAAGGGACAGTGGGGCGGTCGGATCGTGATGCGCTATGGAAGCTATGTTGGCGATAGCCGCTTTCAGCGACTTAAAAGCAGCGCGTGCTGCGGTAGGAAATTCGAACGTCTTGAGTTCCCTTCGGAGAAGGTCCGTGAGGGGTTGCATCAGAGAGGCGCAGTTGGGTATAAATCGACGGTAAAAGTTGACCAGGCCATCAAAACGCCTGAGCTGTTTGAAAGAATGAGGCTCGGGGTAGTCGATAATGGCTTGAATTTTATCCTGCAGTGGCACGACGCCTGCAGAAGAGGTACGATGGCCCTGGAAATTAACTGAATCGACACCAAACGAACACTTTTCTGCGTTGATCGTCACCCCGTGTTGAGATAAACGATCAAAAAAGTTCGTACGTGGCGTATGTGCTCTTCTCATGGAGAGCTTGCGATTAAAATGTCGTCAAGATACGCGTAAGCGAAGTCTAAACCGCGACAAACTTGGTCGATGAAACGCTGAAAAGTTTGCGCGGCGTTCTTTAGGCCAAATGGCATACGCAGAAACTCGAACAAACCAAACGGAGTCGTCTCGGCAGTTTTACCGATGTCCGCTTCGGCTACCGGAATTTGGTTGTATGCGCGTACCAAGTCGATTTTGCTAATATTTTTACCCGCCAGACTGGCGGTGAAATCCACTATGTGTGAGATCGGATAGCGAGCAGGCGTGGTTACCGTATTCAAGGATCGATAGTCGCCGCAAGGACGCCAGTCCCCCACAACCTTCTTCGGGACCATATGCAGAGGCGACGCCCATGGGCTGTTGGACGGTCTGACGATACCAAGTTGAAGCATGTGGTTGAATTCGGCTCGTGCTGCCCGTAGTTTGTCTGGGGCAAGCCGTCTTGGCCGTGCGCCAACTGGCTGACCGCGCGTACATATGTGGTGAGCGACCTCTGTCGTGACTGGTGGAAGCTCTGCAGCCGGTCGGACCAGTCGCGGGAATTCGGAGAGGAGGCTCAAGTAGTTGGACGGTGCGTCTGCGATCCGAAATACAGGGCTGATTATCGGAGCATCTGAAAGGACACCATCAACACCTAGTTTCGTACGGTCGTCTAAAAGTCTGTGGCGACCAGCATTAACAAGCAACCCAAAATGTCGGAGGAAGTCGATACCGATAATTGCGAAGGGTACAGACGCAACCATGAAGACCCACTGAAAATCTCGGCGAAGATTGATGTCTAGGTTCATCATGCGCTGACCGAATGAAGCTATCGGAGAACCGTTGGCCGCACGCAAATTGTACCTAGGCTCCGAGTGCTTGTCTCTAGCGGTCGCTGGGACGACGCTGACTTCCGCTCCCGTGTCAATGAGGAACGTGATGGAAGAACGTCGATCCTTAACGTAAAACAGTCGGTTTGCTTGGCTATTGAATGATACGTTTGTAGTGCTAGTATGCGGGCTATTCGTTTTCCCTGGGTCGTGCCTAATGCAGCGAGACCGACAACGTCTAGCTCTTCCACCGTATTGGCGGTGATACCAACATACTTCTTCGACGGGTTTGACATTATCTGACTGAGAACTTGTAAGGAAAATGTTGCGCTTTCGTGCCGAACGTGACCTACTTGATACAGGCACAGACGAGCCGCAATGAACGGTAGCCAAAACGTGATCAGCATTTGACCGTGGCACACGCTTCTTCGAAGCCTTCAACGCTGCGAAGTAGCGCAATTTCCTCGTCTTTAGAGTCAGATCGGTCTAGCAACTGGGAACAAACATGGGATTCGGTTTTCATCGGTGAGAATACGTCACCGGAGTTACTGGTCGTCTGCTGCGGAAAACGTTCGAACGCAGCGTCCGCCTTGGTAGCTAAGTCTTTCAAGGGTGCATCTATAAACATGGACAGCATTACCGGCAATGGCTCTGGGAGACGTGCAAACCACAGCTCCTTTATCCCATCTTCGCTCAAGAATAAGGGACCAGCGGTGCGCTGAAGTTCGCGGAGCAATGCCGACGGCTTGCGATCTCCAAGATTGAGACCATTGAGCTGCTCAAATCGTGTTCGTGCGCTGGGTCGTAACTCTTTCAAAATCGCTTGGCTCATCGTTTCATACTTTGCCTCATTCGATGGGCAGAGTAGAATGTCCTCAATCAGCGTCACTACCAACGGAGGAAGGCGTGGGACGAGCTGATTGTACCTTGGACGGTGCGCCGTTATGCCCTTATTTTCTAGTTCGATCTCGAATATCTTAAACCAAACTTCTGGACTGTGTTCCATGAAACTTGGAACAGCCAAAGGAAGCATGGTTACGCTGTGAAACGACTCAGATGCTACTCTCGAAATGTGAGTCGAAAGATAAAGAATGAACAAAATACGATAAAAGTACTAAAATTACGCAAGAAACAAATGAATATAGGTATATAATCGAGAAAAAGGAACGAACTCACCAAAAGAAATACGAACGAGAAAGAAATGTTGAATTCGCGCGTGCGAATCGGGGTCACCAATTTATAGGACTAGTTAATACTAGTCCGAGACGATGCGCGGAATTAAGCGCGGATATCAGAAGGCAATTGGAGTCGGACACAGTGGAGTGTATTCGATGAGCTACAACAAGAAGCGGACGGATGAAGCGAGGCAAGAGCGTACACGTGAGCGCGGGAACTTAGAAGGCAGTTGTGTGTCGAGCCGGTTGTAAGATTAACACAAGAAGGAGTAATGTACAATCGGTCAACAAGTAAATTGTACACGAAAGATAAGAGTTATCTTTTCGAGCGCTACAACTTCAACTGCACACTTTCTACTGTCTTTACGAAATGCTGGAACAGTAACGAAACCAAAAATTTGATCAGGGCCATTGGAATGGCTACTGAAAGTGTACGCTGATTGATGCCCAAGCAGATGAATGGAAAACTGTTTGTAAATGCTGTATGGAACTATTGTAATGGGGGACGCGGATTCTAGTTCCATATCTAAACGAACGTTCTTACTGTGCACTCCAAAACGAAGTGCGAATATCTGGGGAAGGCAATTTAGCCTCCTTATTAGAACAAGAAGTCGAAAATTTACGCACACAAATGTTAAATGTTGTCTGCTCAAGGTTGGCTGGGGAGGCCGAAAAGTTGCTGGCAGAGGTATCAACACATGATATGGTGCTGGAACGACAGAGTATGGTTAAATATCCGGACTTACCGCAGTTCCGACATACTGCGTTTCTGGATGAACACGTTTGAATATTTGCGCGATGTTCAGCCTTTCCGCAACGGTAACAGTTGCTCCCGTTTGGGGATATCGCAACAGATGGTGAACAGTGCAAGTGGTCGATCTCGGTATACGGAACGGTGGAAAAAACCATTTTACTTTGTTCACTAACTTCGACCTTTGTACGAGCTATATCGCTGGCCCGATCCCAGGAGTGCTTGTCAGCCTCCTCTATTAACAGACGTTCTCTTTTCTTAGAATCGGACAGGCCGGAGATCAGTTGCTGTATAAGCATTGTTTCTCTCAGCTTCTTCTTGAGGACACTGTCATGGTCACATCTTCGCACGGAACAAACAAGACGGGATATGAAGTTGTCAAAAATAACCGCTGGGTGTTTCCTTCATCTGAATGAATTTATAGCGGGAAGTGTGTCTTCGTGCACACTACCCAATGCTTATCGAGATCCACGAATGCATCGTTCAGAGTGGACTTCTCACGAAGATTCAGGACATCAAATATCCGTCGAGCTTCAGAACCGAGATGCAGCCGAAGGAGCTTCAAAGTACTCTCTGGCTTTAACAGCACTCATGTGTTCAGGATCGGCAGAACCGAAATGTGCTCCGAGAAATTAATTTTCCATTCATCCTAACCTTCTGCCGTTGGGGCAATGGCAGGACTCGTCCAGAATTGAGTGGGGGCTGAGTTATGTAAGGATATTGGTAGCCCGCGGCGCCAATTTGTTGTGTTCGTGAAAGCAGAAGAAGCACTCTGTAGACCAAACGGATGTATGGACAAGATTCACCATTTAACAATGGTTATGACAATTAAATCATTCACACATGCCCATCGACAGCAAGCAAGCATTCAACCAATGAATGCTAAGTGAGCATATGATTCAGGGCCAATCAATAACAATGAACAAGACTAGGAAATAATATGACTACACCACAATATTTTTTATAACGAAAGACAGCCTGTTCCATTATCTATTTAAAAGCAATATTATACACTGTCTCATCAGATTCGCAAACAATTGTCTATTTGCTCACAAAACGCAGTTTTATGCTTTCACTTACATGCAGAAGTTATTTCTTGCTGGCGTCCTTTAAAAAGGACAGTTAGAATAATACTCATATTTGCTAAATTAATCTACATTTGCAAAATCCAAACTTCATGTAAGTCTATTTGCATCATTTTCTATAACATTTGTAAAAAGAACAAAAATTTAAAACCTCAGCAGATAATATGTTAGGTTACAAAGCTCGGAGAACCATGCAAAACGTTAGTTTCCTTGGGTAACGGGAGTGATCAAGAATACGTGTATCAAGACAAAGTAACGCGTGCCGGTTGACTTAGCACAGCTTTTACGTACACTCATAATTTTATTACCTCGTCCCGTGTCCCAGGTACTTGGGTTAAATCATCTAATGCAAGTGGTGTAATGAAGCATCAAGTCGGGTTTTGAAATCGGACAACCTATGCGCGTAGATGACCGAATACGGAATTAAGTTCTACAGCCGGGATACAGGATTAGAGCAAAAGTTCCGGGTGCATTCCAACCAGTTCTACTGTCAAGTCAAGTCAATTATTCGCTTTTATGCACCCTTCTATGGTGCTGTGTATCCAACTCCAAATGTTGGCCATTTAGTGAGAGCCTGTGGCTGGGTTTCAATAACCGTTGTCAAGAGCTGAACTAGGAACGGAAGGTAACGTTATTAGTGAGGTTCAATATTCCAACATACAGATGCGCTAATGTTCTGTTATAGGTGTGTTAAGTCCTCTCCGCGAGTAATAGCCAAGTTAACATAACTAGATGTATGTTATGTCAGGCGTCTTTATTTCAGTGACACCTGTATTATTAACCACGTTAGTTTAGACCGTTCTGGCTCTACTTCATATAACATGGTCTTACCCTTCATATTTTTGATTATTTCCGTGCATTTACCTATGGTCGGTTAAACTGTAGAATCGCGTTACCAACGCTTGTAAAACATTTTCAAGATAGCAGCGTGCGGATTCATACAGGAATGTACCCATAAGATGGTTTGTGCTATATGCACTGGCCATTTGTGTCCCTACTACTGTCTTTAATGAAGGTTGAGCTGGTGCCTTGGTATCGGAGACAAACGTCTACTTACTGATCACGTCCACATAAAGCAGGTACTAAGTTTTTGTCAGCTGAGTTCGATTTTCGTCTCCCAGTACGTAGATTTATGTATTTTCAAAGAAAACGATCTATGCACAATTGCTGAGCGTTATCGGTGTTAATTTAAATTTGTTTCAGATTGAAAAATGCTAACGATAAATCAGTCGCTCATTTGTTTGCAAACGTTTCACCGCTATGCGAGGCGGCACAATCAGTGCGTCGAAATGTGGAGGGTAACATCGCTGATTGAATTATCGTTCCGTGATCGGCGTGCTGGTGACCTTTCGAAAGTGACAGTCTCGATCTGTGTCCCATGCTCTCTACCCGTTTCCCTGTGGCGGAAGTCGTCGCACGCGTTGTTCCTATGCAAGCAGCGTCTCATAATTTCTCTAAGTTCTCTCCGTCGGAGAGGTTGGTAAAATGGGTCAATCTCGATATACATGTTGATAGAGTCTTTTGTTGAGAACCACGCTTCCAGGAACTCCCTTGCTCTTCTTGTTTCACCTCGTGCCAGGACTTCAGTTTTCGCCCAATCAAAGCTGTGTTCTTTTTCACCCACATGTGCTAAGACCAGCGATGATGCATAGTGTCTTTTGCATGCTCTTTTGTGCTCTTGCAATCGTGTTGTTAATTTTCTACCTGTTTAGCCAACATAGTCCTTTTCGCAATTTCTACAACTTAGTATTTATACAACGTTACTTCGCTCATGAGCTTCCAGTTTCTCTTTCGGTTTCGACAGAATTTTCCTCAAGGTAGCAGTAGGTTTGTGTGCTACGATGAGGTGATGTTGCTTGAATAGTATTGCTGTTATTTCGGATATATTCTTCATATAAGGTAAAACAACGCGTCTCTCCGTCGTTGTTGTAGACTGTGTTTGGTTTGTTGTGGTTCAGATACCTTCGGATGAAGCTTCGCGGGTATCCGTTGAGTTGGAAACATTTAAATAGGTGCTTCTCTTCTTGTTGGTTTGCTTCCGCAGTACTGCAGTGTGTTTACACTCTATCAAATAATGTCCGCACACAGCTTACTTTTGTGCCATTTCGGGTGGTTACTGTTAAAGTTCCAAATTTGTTCCGTATGTGTGCATTTTCTGTAAACTGATGTTTGCAGCCTCCCTTCCATGGTTCTGGCTACTAATACATCCAGGAAAGGCAGTTGGTTTTCCTCCTCCATTTCCATCGTAAACCGAATATCTTCAATGGTGTTGTTCAATAGCTGCTGTGCGACTGTGCGATAGAAATATTTAAACTAACGATAAACATTGTGACGGGATTTAATATAAATTTGGCACAGATAAGACGAAGGACATGGTCACTATCGATTTTTACGCTGTAAACCGTTACAGCCATGTACTACACAAGTTAGGTGAAACTATAAGAACTCAATTTACAGTGTTCCACTTTCCAAATAGTGGAGCAAGCGAACAGTGCCTTGGCGTTTAGTGTTTGTTAGTTAAGTATATGGTTACACAGATAGCACAGGTGATTGCATTTTGCTGATAAGTATTACGTTTCACGTTTGCCGCACCAATATTCTAGCTGTTGTTGATTCAGTTGTATACCGACTTGGGCATTACCAGTGCTTTCAGAATGAAAGTTTTTATGCTTTTAAGAAGTGGACCAGGTAAGACGGGATCTCACATACTCCTGAACTGTATGCCGCTGTATTATCAGAACACGTGATACTGGCCAAGTAGTGGGTATTAACGGTGAACGCAAAACCGAAGAAAGTTCCCCAGGCAAGAAGGTGATTACCATTAGCATAAAACTACTAGGTATGACGATTGCAACGTGTGAGGTTCTATAGGAGGCGCGCTTTCCACAATTGTTGCATGTTTCGAGTGCCAGGCGGCAAATGCAATGTTCCAGCGTATAAAACAAACCGGGATTCGTGGGTTTTGATGAAAACATGAAAATTTTGTGCATGCTCATCTTTGGTCAGTTGCACACTTGCTTCGTAACATGATGTTCGTTCGCATTGTGGCGTACTGACAATTTCAAACATATTTCCGTGACGCCATTTGGCTTCGGCTCTTCAGGCTTTGGATAATGCACAGCTAAGGTCGGCTCTAACAGACAGAACTATCTCAGCCGTTCACAGCGGCCGGTACAAAGCATATAAGACTCAAGTACAAAAAACTACACGGTGTTTGGCTCAGAAGAAGGTCCACGTTTAGGCAGCAGGTAATTCGTCGCTGTCTTTCGCACACGCATCGATCGGGGTTACTCAATCACGCAGACGGAACCGGTGCCAGACTAACGGTTAAGTTGACCGCTGTTCGGCTAGGGTAGACAGAGCGATTGAACAAATTAATTTCGCGAGCGTTATAGTATTCGGAACATACTAGTTTCTGTTGTGCTAGTCAATCGTAGCCGCAGGCATATCGATTAGTTTCTTTAGCCCTGTGACTTAATTCGAATGGGTGGGATAGAATTCCGATTGCAGAAGTCCAGGGCGTCCGTTCGCCAAACATTTGGGATTATCCTGCTCAATGCGATGTCTCAACTGACGAGCCGTTTGACCAAAATATGTTGCATTAAAGTTGCACTCAACTCGAGAGATTAGGTAAAGGGTGGTTAACTAGCAGTAAGAAGCGGGCTGATGGCAAAAATGAATCAAAGTTCCGCCGTCTGTTTGTTTTTACGCGCTCATCAATTGTACCCATTTTGAAACGAAGGTGAATGAAGAAAGCTTGCTTTTCAACCATTTCCTCAAACTCCGATGTTATTTTGAGCTGCATGATGCGCTGTATGAAACAATCAGGATAGCCATTTTGACGTAGAACGTTCTGTATGGATTACATTTCACCCAAAGTCCGGCCCGCTGGCGAAATGCGGCCCACGGGCCGGACTTTAGACATCCCTGACCTAGATGGTTCTTGTTCTCGTGCACATAGTTGCATATGTATTCTATTGTTCCTAGCGGCGGCACATTCATGAATATATGTTACATTTAGTGAGGACTTTTTCTCCTCTTGTAGGTTCCCCGCTTTAAGGTGCTGTACGAGTGTAAAACTATCACGACCAATATGTCGAGCAATTCGCTTTCATATGTGTTCCAACATTTCTGTTAACCACTGGGCTATGGAATGGTATACTGAGTTTGTCATGGACAACGTTGGATGCACAAGTAAGTCTTTTTTTTGTGAGCCCATACACTCCAAGGGTAGGTGTTCCGACTTGTCCCAAGCATTCAACTAGAGGAGCAGGAGATAGATAGATAGATCTTTTAACACTCTGTCAGGATTTGCTACGCCTTGTCCCGTTAATACTTCTCACTCACTTTTAACGGAATCATTTTTCATCTTGCAGAAGTTGGAAGCTGAGCTCGTCTTATATGATCCGTCGAGTTGTGGGCATCTATGATGCAACATACAGCGATCAAACAATTCGTCAATTCCCACGTCACATTAAGGAGCATAGTCTCAAATTGTTGGCGAACGGAGACACTGGAGTTTTGCGATCGGAACTTAGTCCAACCTATTCTAATCAGGTCACAGGGTTAACCTTGCGAATATGTTTACCAGGGAGTACCAGATCCTCTGGAACAAATAGAAATGCTTGAGTCGACGAAGGATCGCCATAGCAGAAGATATTGCGATCCGAATAACACAACCCCCGCTACGTTCGCGAAAGTAGTTTGTTCAATCGCTCTGTCTACCCTAGCCGAACAGCAGTCAACCTATCTGTCACTGTGGTACCGGCTCCGTCTGCATGATTGAGTAATCCCGATCGATCTGTGTGCGAAAGACAGCGACGAAGTACCTGCTGTTTAACCGTTGACCTACGTCTAAGCCAAACACGGTGCATTCTTTGTAGTTTAGCCTTATATGGTTTGTACCGTCCGGTGGATGAGTCATAGAAAACAATGGTTTGCCTAAGACTCGTGTTCCCATTCTGAACCAGTTAACAATTTCATGTCATCGAAGAAAACATATGTTTCACTGTGTTTGATAGCAACAATTGCCTTATTGCAGTGCATCAGAAAAATGGGAGGACCTAAAACACTTTTTGCTAACCTTGTTTGTGACAGGCCCCTTCCTGAGAACTTCGATAAGTGTTCGTCTCGCAAACGAAAGAGACAAAATTGAATCTCGCCTGTGCCCTCTGAGCTTCAAACACCGAGCGAGTTAGAGGCCAAAGCACATGACTGGGATGAATGACGCTTCATCCGCGAAGTACTCGCACGCGCAAATGGGATCACCAATTCGGTGCCAAGGTTGCCATCATTGCCTAACTAGAGTGAGAACGGACCACAAGTGATAGAAATAGTATTGCAGACCAGATCCATGGCGAAATGGGTAATGGGAAACTGACTCAAAATACGCAAGTGGCTGGCATCCGAAATATGCATAAAGTCACTGAACACCAGGCCAAAAATCGATGAGATAACGCCGAATAAGTAGTTTTTGTGGGCGACCTCGTCAATCCGCCGCACAGAACCGGGAAGCAGTCCAAACGCTCCGTCAGCTGAAGAATGTCTGGATTTGTGCCCACATACTGACTCTGAAAACTTCGTATGCCAACCTGGGTCAGAGATTACGCTTCATCTCTACACATGCGTGAGGTGCGTGCTCCTGGTTCATTTGGACTATTCCCTTCTCTCCTCTCTCCATCTTCTCGCAGCGTTGTCACTGTACGCTCATTTGAACCGGATTTACCAGCCCTGCACAGTGATCCATCATACGTGGAAATATCTTCTACGATTAGAAGCTGCGCCATCACTAACCGTTTTCATTGGCATCCGTGATTAAGCGCAAGCGTTTAACTCAATCACATTGAACCAATTGCCTTTCTGTGTGACACCATTCGATACAGAATTCTCGAGGCAGACCGAAAAGCCTAAGCTTATTCCGATCCATTGTTTCTCAACACAGATGTGAAAGCATTTGTGATCTGTCAGTCTGTGTTCAGCGCTCTGTTCATGTTCCAGTCACTCGCCATTCCTGGTGATCTTGTCAGCCAGTGCGCCTGCATAACCCATCATATGGACCTCGCGACCACTCCGACCGGTCATATGACCGCGCAACCACCACGCTCGGCTGACAGATGTGCGCCCCTCTCAAAGCTGTAAAAGTACAGAACGCTAACCAACCCACTGGGTCAGGTAGCGACACCAAAGTGAATGACAGAAATGCGAAACCGAAGAGGCTCCAAGCGAAAGGCATTTGCGGATTAAAAGAATGTCATCTAGTAGTAGAACTCGGTCTGGCTTGATCACACTGTTTGGAATGGGATCATACGAAATGTGCAAATGTGTCCAAACGACAGGTACGGGAGCGAAATAAATCCCAAGATGCATTTTGGTTCTGTACAGCGTGTTCCACCATCCCCTTCGTTAAGTGTTTGCTTATCCTAGCTCAGAAATGCAACCGGTTAACTGCAGTAGCAGAGCGGAGGATAAACGATAAGATTACTTCAATGGAATCGAGTATGTGTCACAGAAGTGTAGCGGCTTCTGAGCAACGGAATGTTGAACAATCCGCTTCCCCTGAACCGTAATCAGTCACGTCTCCATCTCCGTTGTCTCCTCCAACTTTGATAGAACGCCGGGCGAAAACAGGCCGCCGTTGCGGCCTCATCCATTGTAAACACAGTTAGCGCGAACGGAGGGACAAACAGCAAACAATCAACACTTGTCAGCTGGTCAGAACAAACGGGTACCATACGTTGTAGATCAACGAAAAAGGGATCCAACAACAGCGCCAGACTGCTGTATGCTCAAATGTCCTTGAATCTACCGCCATCACATTGCGGGATAAGTTATTAGACGACCAAGACCAATGGAACACATTGTGCGTGCAGATAAGTATAAAAGCCAAGCCCCTTATCTTGTTACGAATTACTCGTAATCCGAACTCGTCACACTATGGAGAACCCAGACTTATTCGAGTAACACTAGAATCTTTCCCCGACGTAGAAATCGTTTTGCTCTCCGCAAGCGCGATAAAACACGGATCCTGTGCGATACGTATCTATCCTGATGTCTTTTGGAGCGCGCGACAATCAAAAAGAAACACCGAAGAAGGGCAAAGCAAGCAAGACCGCTTAAACGCAATCTTCATAGATGGCGTGCCAGAATATCCTTCTAACGATGTTCAAGAGACCGGAAAGCACGATTTAGAACAGTGGCGGTTCATTCGTGAAACACTTTCTTCGGATAATATTGTGGCACTATCACTCACCAGGATACGTCTCTCACCAAGTTATAGAGGATGCGGACCTAGAATCCTAAAACTTGTGGTTCAGTCAGAGCAACAAGCAAAGGATGTTTTAGATCGATGGAGGAGAAATCGGAAACATCTTCCTTCTGAAATTCGGTTAGAGGTTGCAAACGCTTTGCACAGCTCAATTAGTAAAGCAACTGAAGCAGCAAGCATACCGACGAATGTACAGAAGTGCAACTTGACTGCTTCTTTAATGGACTCTGGCGTAGGTCTAAACGAAGGTTGGGACGCACTTTGGTCGAATCAAGTTGTAAACGAGGCATCATTATCCCATCACAAAACGAGTAACTGCCGACCTCCCATCGGTCGGCATTCTCCCACACGTGACCCCTTCACTTTCTGTGTGCACCTAGAGACCGAGAAACCGGCCTGCTTGTATTCGAATGCTCAGGGTCTTTCTAACAAACTGGCCGAACTGCAAGATCGTCAAGACTCCGGGTCATATGATGTCATTGGTATCACCGAGACATGGTAGCACACGGGAATGACGGACGCTGAAGTTTAGCTACCAGGCATGTCGCTGATCCGGAACGACAGGCTTACAAAAGGAGGAGGGTTAATCCTGTATTACCGAAAAGACTTACAGTGCGAAGCCGTGAAGGATTCGGTCTCGCAGTTTCCCGACACTCTTTGGTGCCGGTTGCAGTTAGAAGGCAGGGACGCTTGCCTTATTGTCTTGGTGTACCGCGCCCCTAACTCAACACCCGAAACCGACTACCACCTAGTGGCTGCTTTAAGCTGCAGTTTACGACAAAGTACACCCACACTCTTACCATGGGTGATTTCAACGTACATTGTTTAGAAACTCCCGCCTTGATCGGAGAACAATTCAAAGCCGGTCTACAAGATCCAGTAAATACTGTTCCTCTTTACAACCACATCACTTTGCCCACTCGGTTCAGTACAGGTAACAGGCCATTTGTGCTGGATCTTGTGCTTACCAACGAAGAGCATATGATGGATGTGTTGGTTTTAGACTGCCCGTTGTGTCACAGGGATCACGCCGTGATCAGTTTCAACTTCGTCTGCTATGCAGAATATCTGCATGAGAACGATTAGACTGTGCGAACCATCACAGGCTACGATCGATTAGCCCAGCTCGTCAGTGCCACAACATGGTCGTTTCTCGAAGAAGAACCCATTGGAAGTCGCCTGGCTCGTGTTCGTCAACACATTCAGTCAGCTGATTGCAGAGGCTTCATAGATAAAAGTTTGCTATAAGTGTAAACCACTTTCTTACGTTAGGAGCAGTACTCGAAAATGGATGACAGTACGCAACGCAGCATGGCGAGTGTACAAAGAAGCTCCAGCACCGGAAACTTGGGACAACTACGTAGCCCAACGTAACCAGTGCACTCAACTGTTAAGAGAAGACAAAGCCGCCTATCAGCAGAACATCGCAAAAACCTTCAATGCTAAGCACAATCTGCTGTACAAGCACGTTAATAGCCTGCGAAAGGTGAGGCAAGGATTTGCTCCACTCAGGGCGGCTGATGGCCCAAAAAGCACGGCTGTGGAAGCTGCAAACGCGCTGCAGATGCAATACGCCCCCACATTTCAAGTAGTCTTGTCATCAAGCGACCTACCAAGCTTTGTCTTCTGCTCACCAGGACTAACCCACATCACTTTTACCGCAGAGGCTGTATTGCAAAAGCTGACTTCTCTACGCAAACACAGCTCGCCGGGTGTCGACACCATTCGTCCAGAGGCACTGGAAGCAGCAGCAAGCCAACTGGCAGGACCTTTAGCTCAGTTTTTCAGCGCTGCTTAGACCAGAACCCAATTCTGGCCATCTGAAAGCTTGGAATAATAACCCCGATTCACGAAGTTGGAAGCAGAACTGATCCCTCCAACTACCACCCAGTATCCCTTTTTCCTATAATATCCAAGGTCATGGAACCCATCGTTGCTGATTCACTGGTGCGCTATCTGGAAAACTGAAACATCATCACTCCTGAGCAACACGGTTTCCGTCGACAGCAGTCTCGTACAACGAAGTTAATAATTGCACGTAGTAGTTGGACCGAGGCAGATGACGCTGGAGAAGGTGTTGATGTGATCTACCTGGATTTTCCCAAGGCTTTCGATCGTCTAGACCATCGGATACTACTATCCAAACTGCAGCATTACAAGATCGGCGCCCCACTTTTAAGCTGGATCGCCAACATTCTACTTCAACGGCAATTAATATTCAGAGTTCAGAGCTCTTGATCGAACCCCATACAAGTTGAATGTGATGTGCCGCAAGGCTCGGTTCTAGGTCCATGTTTGTTTTTGGTGTTTAGTAATGACCCTGTACAGGGAATCGCTTCAAACTTCCTAATGTGTGCTGACGATATCAAGATCTGGCACAGGATCCAGGCGAACACCGACCAAAATTTGCTTCAGAGTGACTTAAATACAGTGTATCAATGGTCGACCCAAAACTTATTGCATTTCAACGTCAGTAAGTGCAAGGTGCTTTCCATCCGACATCAGGGCAGCTACTCATACCGGCTCGGAACGAATATATCACAACAATCAAATCTCGAATGTGAATTGGGTGTCCTGGTTCAAGATGACTTGGGTTGCTCCAGGCAATTCGAAAAGGCCTCGAAGACCGGGAACCAACACCTCGGGCTGTTGCGACGGGCGTTTGGACAAATAAACAGCTCCATATTTCGACAAATGCTCAGTGCGTATGTTCGCCCCTATGTCGAATACGCAATTCAAGCCTGGCATTCATGGCTGAAACACGACCTTAATGCACTAGACCTTCCACAATGCCGGGCATCTAAGAACGTAATTGAAATGCGCAATCTTTCCTATCAAGAGAGGCTGCAAGTATTGGGGTGTTCAGTGGAAGCTATCGCAGACTACGAGGTGACCTGATTATGGCATACTTGATTCTGCGAGACCCACATCATGTGTGCCGCCCTTTACTGCAACTCATGAGCAATACAAACCTGAGAGGCCACTCATGAAAACTCGCAGAACAATACAGTCGTCTGGAGTGCTGCAGAAATTTCTTTTCCATTCGTGTCTGTCACCCGTGGAATGCTCTCCCAGAATCGGTCGTCTCTGCACCGACACTAACAGTATTTAAAGACGGTTGGACGATGCACCCATCCACTTACAATTTGTTAGTTCACACTACGTCTCCATCCTACACCTGGAGTTTACCATGGAATTATTTGTTGTTAACTGTGGATGCTGTGAATCTAAGAGGATCGTAGGACTGTAGCCGAGCAAAAGATAAGTCTGCACTTTCATATTAACATTATTAACTATTTTACTATCCTTATCATCATTATTGTTGTGTTGATATCCCCACCAACTATCCAACGGGACTTGTAAAACAACGCTTCTCAACCCGTATAAATTCACAGTTCATTGTTCAGCGAAAGATCACCGACAGTTTCTCTTGCAAGAGTCGGCAAATCCCTTCATTCAGAAGTCGCATCCAGAAATACAGTGCCAAAATCTGTGGCCCTCACCTACTTGTATACCAAGGCTCACGTTCTTCTCAATAAGTTAACTGAGCCACGTACCCGCCGGGCTTATACTTGAGACATGGCTATATAGATGGATCACTGATTTCCAGATAGCCCTGCTTGGCATGACTCTCCACTGCTTGGCCGTAGCGATCAGACGACGCTGCTCTTCCGCTGCACCTGCTAAGCGGAATACATCTGTGAAAACAAGGAGGAAGTTCATGTCGTCACCCATTACGGTGCACTCTGATGATGTGCGACGAACGCGCTTCGGCAGCAGTCAATCAACAATTTACGACGCGAAACGTCACCACATCCGTTTATGATACAGCTCACTCAGCCCCCAGGGTTAAACTATGTATTCATCTTTGCTGCAAATGAAATGAAAAGGTTACTTGCGCGTGTACAACTCTAGCGCCGGGACAGTAACAGACCGAATGCACTAAAACCAGTTGCCATGAACCTTGCTGAAACGCTGGCTGAAGTCTTGAGGAAATGGCGGTACCCACAGTGGGAAAACATGGAATATTCAGACCAATTTGCAAAATCGGGAATCATGCAGTCTCTTAACTACCGTACAATCAACCTTTTCCCAGCGTTAGCCAAAGTTATGGAAGCTGTAGTCGCAGAGTACCAATATTATAGTGTCCCAGCAGCATTGATTCCGACGAAATCAGTCCTGTAACACAAACATGTCATTAGTCGGAGCAAGCTGGACAAAGACAGGTGATGCCAGACAAGGAGTTGAAGTCGTATGCCCGGACTTCTCTAAACCATTCGAGTGCCTGGACAACAACCTTCTTGTTCACAAACTTCGTAGCTATGCAAACGGTGACCTTGTACCCGATTGGATAGGCAACTACCTTATTTAACGTCGGCTGAATGTGAAAGTCCGCAGATCAATTTCTGATCTAGTTGACGTCCAGTGTGATGTGCCTAACTTTCAGTAATGGGACCACTTTTGTTCCTACTGTCCATCAACCATCTTGCTACCGTGATCCAGTAAGACGTTCTACTATATGCAGATGACGTCAAGTTCTGGCATGATACCAAAACGATGGCCGACCAAACAGCACTACAAAGAGCTTTTGATATACTTGGTCATCCGAAAACCGGCTCCAGTTCAACTTGTTGAAATGGGAATTCATGAGCATACGTCATCAGTATACTCACGAATATCGACTGGGCGAGCAGCAGCTGTAACATGCTACGCAAGAGATCGACCTGGGATGACAGTGAAGGACGACCTTGACTGCTGGAAACAAGCTTTAGGGGCTATAGAGAGGCCATTCAACAACTTGGCCTCATTCGAAGGGCGTTCGGGAAGTTCGAGACATCAATATTTCCACAAATTTTGAATGCCTACGTGAGGCCCCACGTGGGGTGCGCGATACATGCCAGGAAACATTGGCACAAACAAGATGCTGCCGTGCTCAGAGCTCCACAAAGTATGGCAATGAAAATCGTTAGAGGACTGCTTCACCTCTCCTACCAACGCAAACTGGAAGTCCCAAGCATGTACAGCGGCGAGTATTGGCGCCTGCGAGGAGACTTTATTATGGTGCAGCAAATACTGACTAACCCCAAGCACGCCTGTCGTGATCTGTTGGTAGCCGGCCACAACACCAATTTGATAGCCTACTAGCTCAAAATGACCACATACCACAGTCGACTTGATTGCCGAGAAAACATTATTCTGCTTCGGATATGTAGAAAGTAATACTCTTTCCCTTCTCCCATTATTTTCGTCCCCACATTAACACTTCTTATAAAAACGCTTGAGGTGTACTAGACCCAATTACTGATTTGGCACAGTCCGTTTCCATAGTAGGGAGAAATAACGCAAACGGTATGCTTACCAGCCCTCTCTGTTACGTAGCGGTGAGCAGACCAGCATGCGTTTTGTGAATAACTGTGCGTCAACTCAAATTAGATTTTTTTCCTTTTTCTCTCACTTTAAACGATCATTTTATAGTCCCCTCTCCGGTTAGACTAAGAGGCTTCGCAAACTTTCGGTTTTGCCCGTTATAAATCATGTCTTTTGTTGCGAGTCGAAACATGTCATGCCATGCAAGCACCTAGAAGATCGACCGTACCAAAAAAACTTTTGACACAAGCTACACATTCGCAGCCAATCGGATACTATACGCATGTAAATGTCTGAGATGATTGAGCCTTTTCTGCATTTGGTTAGATGGTTGACAAAGTTTGTAACGTCTACCCGGCAGGTAATACATACTAGCGCTTTTATTAATATCTGCGAGGAGTTCTGCTCACTGTACATGACGATAAGTATTTAACTACCTTTTTTCCTGTTATTTCCCCATTGATTAAAATGCAACCAAACATTTAGTCATGTTTAGCATTTATTTGTGGGTTAGTATGGGTAGCGACAACCTTTCAAAATCGTGCTGCACGCAGCAGACTTCTTGGATTGAGCCATTACATCCAGTTAATTAAGCCGTTCCGCCCGAGTGTTGGCTACGTTTGATAATAAGCCGAGACAAAACTACGGCCTTCATTTGCCAAACAATTTCCGTGAAATCTTCTAATTACTCCTATAAAAAGCATGGTTTTTCTTACGAATTCAATACGAAATTTGACCAGATGACTGTCACAAGATATCCAACGTCTCGCGACGGCATGCATGTCTCCGAGGTCTTTTGAGTTCACACGAATGACCCTTTTCAAGGGTTTTCTGGGACACTCATATCATACAAGACATTGATTGAGGTCGGACCAACTCATTTTCAGCATACTTTACTTTAGAGCATGGATTGTCAAACATTTTGGCTCGTGAACTCCTTGTTAATGGAACCTGGAGTGGCCAGCCCCTTGCCAAGTTGTTAACCATAACGCTAGTCTGGAATGAAAGGAGAATGAGGCGGAGTGTCTTGGGCAATCTTATTTGTGCAAACTCAATTAACACGGGCGCTCAGTGATTTTGGTAAAAGATGAAGCGGTTGAATCTAGGTGGGAAAAACAGTGTAAATGAGGACTGACTACGTGCGATAAAATGGTTTATGACATGCAGCGCTGACTTGTTTGATGTTAGCTGTTTTTTTAGGAAAACTGCAACTTGAACTCTGGTCTAGCTTCATTTATACTACGGTACTTTGTCTTTGCACAAGTGAAATGCAAAAATGCTCTTTTACACAGATAAATTGTGGCAAATGGGAGAACCGAGGCGGCAACTGTACTTTTACGGCGGGGTACACATCCTTGGTTTTGCACCAGAAATCAGACAGCGGCAACTTGTGAAACTCTTCCTGAAGGGAAGAATATGATGTCGTGTCGATAGATTTCTTCCACTGAAGAAATGTGAATGGAGGTTTTTCGTGCAAACGAGTTCTTAACCCATGCAAATTCGTTTCATTTTTCCTCCTATTCGCAAGAGAAATAATGAGGCGAAGCTTATGCCAAATCTTTCAAATGCTACCCCGTTTCCTCGCCTAGATCATCTGGGATTTCCGTGTCCCTTCATCACCTCTAAAATATATTTTTACGTAGGAAAGTTGTCAAGATCTCTACTGCGGTAATTTGAACATTATTTGAAACCGCGAATTTTATCCTTTGCATTGAAAATGGCCACATATTTTTATTTTTCGTAGTTATCGGACAAACAGGTAAGCTTTGCCAATCACTTTCTGTCAGTCAACCAGAATTGTAAAGCAAATTGTGCTCCATAAAGAAAGGGACGAGTTCTGTACGTACCCCTTACAAACGCAGTAATACTGTGCCGCGGGAGAGCCACCATACTTTCAAGTGGATCAGTAAAATTTTGTTAACACATTCCATGACATCACACAGAATGTTGAAGGGCCGGTTATTCAAAGGACGGGTTAATGAATGTTCTTTTTTCACGGCCTTGTCGAAGACAGTTTTCAAAGTGGGTGGTGTTTCTATTCTAGCAAGTGCTCCTCGATGAACGATACATTGGTTGCTGCTGCAGCTTTTGGTTAATGTCACAACATCAGCTATCTTTCCTGTGTTTGGTTTAGCAGCATCAGTGCAAAAATCGATGCAATTTTCCCATGGAATGTTATTTTCGTGCATAAAATTAGTCACCTGTTAACATCTCATCGCCTTTCATGTTCTTCGTTAGAGGTTCAAACCAAAGCTTATCATCCTCCAGGGAGTGTAGCTGTTGGAATTTTACAAGCACAATCAGCAGCGCAAGTCCTCCTTCATCCGTCAACTCATACATTTAGAGAGGGAGGTGAATATAGCTGATGCGTGAGGTTAACTCAACTTTAACAACAGTTGCCTGCATCTTATTTCGTTGAGATACCGTATCATTTGATAATGGTATTACAGGCAGACTATTTGCTGCCTTTATTCGAGCATGCATCTAGCGATTTCGACTACATGGCTTGCTACTTTTCTCAGTTATTGAATGTTGTTATTCTATCGGCTCAATAGGAAAACTAAATATGCAAGATGCTACAGCAGCCTTTTCAATCACAATCTGAAACGCTTGAAGCATGCATTTATGGGTGCTTAACAGTTTCACTTCCCTGTGCTCAAACTATTCCTTTTCTCTCAGTACAGCCCACTTAAATTTTTCAAAACGCCGCAACATTTTAGCAGAATTTTAGCACACAAGAAACACTATGAGTCTTCAACCAACTATCCATGCTGATTTCATTTGACCAGATGCAGAAATGGAAATAACTAATTCAAGACAATCGCACTGAAAATACCTAGCATTTGATTATTATGATAAATATGAGCATAAAATAAACTAAACAGGACAGTCGATATTTGTGGCGTCCCAGAGCTATTTTCTCTCCAATTCGCAAAATAAAATGAGCACACTCGCAAAACACTGAAATTCTCACGCTTTCCTTCTGAACTTCCGTGGATGGGATAGGGTCAGTTGGCATGGCTTTCCGGTTCGCTGAATTCGGCTGATAGCAACTTTCGTAATGACCGTTAGCATCAGCCATATCTTTGACTTACTCGTCGCCTTACCCGAGAAAGTACAGCCTATGTTATATGAGCTTGCGCTTAGGTAGAATGACACAAGCAGCCCATACCCATCGCATCACGCTAAGATTACCACACAACCTTTCTGATATTTGACAGCTTCGTCCACTCACATTTTAAGTCCCTGTGGAAACCAGCTTCCTTCTTGTAAGCGGTATGGTTTACATAAGCGATGCACAAGTCCAATGTAGACCGCCAGATAGGATTTAACAAATTTGCATAATAGTGTGCCATCAAACTATAAAATAAGACGATCGCATCTAGATATTTCTTTGAACGGACTCCCAAGGCTTTCGCGTACCACAATTTGAGAAACACTGATTTGGAGGCCGCGCATCATTTCCTTTACGTGCACGCTTTTCTCGTGCCCATTGGAAGCTAAACATTACAGAACTAGAGGTCGTATTAATAAAGAAGCCGCTTTAGATATCGAATCAAAGTTGTCATTTTTGTAGGAACTTTCAACTTTTGATCAGTCAACATGCGACACTCAAGTGGACTTCACACTTTCTCGGATCTAACTTATGCCAATGTCTCCGGGAAACGCATAGTGAAAATACACGTCCCAATTCAGCTGTGCTTACGAGACTGCTTCAGATACGAGGCTTACATAACCTAAATATTGACTGATGCCGGATCATGGGTCATGGATTATCGCATATGGATCGGTCTTCACAGCTATTCAGAGACTTCCCTTCCATGGCCAATCCTAATGAATAAGTTGACTTCGAAATTCTATCAGAATTAACAAGTAGCGGTTGCAGATCAAAGATCATATTATTGTGTTGAATTTGCGTCCATCGAGACCGAAGCTAGGAGACAATCAGAAAAGAATGCTAGCAACAGCCTGCATCCTCAAGATTAAGAGCCAAAGGTAGGAATTCGGTGTAGTTGCAGTAGACACGAATACATTTGCTAGTTGCTTATCTGAATCCGAAATCCCTTCAGTAGCCGTTTCGCGATCCAGAGTTATCGTACTGGTGCTGATGCTCGCTTCTTTCATATGCGTGCCGTTCCCATCCTCCACGACAGGTGCAAAGCTTTCCACATTGTGTTACATGCTACCCACTAATACACAGCTGTCTTTGATTCAACGTGATCCCATTACCACTACCTATCCATGTTTCACTTCAGTGCTAGGCTGCCGCTTAATCCGGTGCAACCGTCTCCATTGCGACAATATCATTATGCGTGCCTGCTCAACGCTTACACATCGTGCCGCGGCTAATTCCACAATTGTGAAGGCACTTCCTCGCCAGCTTTGCTCGAATGTCGCGAAACAGCTACATCACTCAGAGTAGTAGCAACAGCGGTCCATAACGCACGAGGTAGATGAGCCAAATCTTGCCGAAATCACAAGAGGACCACGCAGAAAGCCCCCGAATCCGCTGGCCTTCTGGTTGAAGGTGTCTGAGTGGAGCATAAATTTTTAAAACTTCGATTAACCTAGTTGATGAGCGCAAGATGATTTCATCTGGATATCCTTTTTGAGTGTTCTGTACATTCAGATAGACCGTCTTATCTTGAGCCTCAAAACTCATAAGAGGATGTGATGGATGGCAAGTGCTCGTGGCATGAGAAGTCCAAACGCATTTTTCACCTATTGGACATACGGATCCGATAGCAGTTCCAGTGAGCGAGACAAATCCCGATAAGGATGGACAGTAGATTCATTCACATGCATGTCGAGTACAAAGCCGGAACGAACAATTTGCAAAATAATTCAGCTGTCCTTATGTAGCAAGGATGATTTCAGCTTATTTGAACCAGCGCTGACGCAACAAGTCCCATCACCGATAAGGATTGATACGATCTTGTACTGCTTAATCGGAACAAAACATATGACGCCGACGAAGTTTTCCCATACTTCCTTGAGCACGTTTCTGACTCAGTAGTGCCCACCCTGTCTACTCTGTCCTACTATTTGACGTGAATCCGAACTGCTGTCATCGCCACATTTTAGAAGGTCAAAAGAAATTTGAGTGAAAATTATCGTGATACTATTTTGCATGCGACTGCCTCCAAGGTACCGGAGTGCATCACGCTGCAACGGTTTCCTGAAATTTTCAAGATGGTGTGTAGCTCAAAATTTTACTTTTCGATAGTCACCCGCACTTGCCTGTGACAATGTCTGTGTTTGCGAAGTGTGTCTGAAAATTTCCTTTCTACCATGCAATCTCAGCACCACGAGTCACAAAGGCTTGTGAGTTTCTAGTGGGTTAAGGATAACAAATGCAGTACATCAAAGCTGCTCTATCTCTCCATATCTGTACAGCTTGGTAAGCTATATGATTATGGATCACCCTCTCCTGTATACTGGCACTTACTCCAGGGCATAGGCTCTGTCTGGTGACCGGCTGTCAAAGTTGTATTACCCAGTGGACTTAGCTGCCTTCGAACGATATTGCGTTGCCATCAAACTGCTACGGAATAGGTTGACGTGTGGCGCTGCACACTTTGGTACATGCTTTGCATCTTCGAAGTGGAAAGTACTGTCCTCACACTGGTCCGATTCATCCTCAGTCCTTGCTACCTTCGGATGATCGCTTAACCTTATTGATCGGTTTACTTTTCTGGCGATTGCTTCATTGAGGGGTTACTGCGCGCATTGCTAATGCTTGTGCGTGTATGCAAGGACTGTTACTTATGGAGGAGTGGAAAGTAAGGAAAATGGTTAAGAGATGTAGCCGCAATGTTGCGACCGGTGCTACCGCGTGGACCAAAGAAATTGTCGCTATGCGCTAAAGAATTTCAAAGAATGACCACGTTTGACCATTACTACTTGCGAAGTATTCCGCGTATTTAGTGGGAAAACCGTATCGGTAATACTAAAGCTCATTAGCAGGAGTAGCCCTAATTCGTTAGCTTGTTTGCGACAATTTTACCATGCAGGTGTTTGACCGTAGCTACTTGTTGTAGACGCCTCTTGGTGACAGACAAGCAGGAGTTATTGTTGCTCTTGGTTACTGTCCCTTGGTTCCTTGGTTTGAGTGGGTCTTTCTTTGAGCTAAGAGCTATAACACCGCACGTGGAGCGGATCACCCAATCTGAGTTCTGACTATGGTTACCAATTGTCGTGTTTTCATCACTGACAGTATTCACAGCACTCCTGACGCTGAAGCGCCAACAGTAGGATTGGTGAAATGCAGAAGGATGTGTTTCTCATATTTTACTCAATACTTTCCCGTTCTACTCTCATTGGTCGATATTGTATTAGCTTGATGATGAACTGATGAATGTAAACTTATTACCAAGCTCTGGCTTCTGATGTCTTCCCTGTCGCTCAGTAGTCTTAACCACAGACTAGCGACAATCGAGTTGCTGCTTCGAGCCCTACAAGGGGCAGATGAAATGCGCACTGCTGTATCGCTCATGGCGCAGAGGCATTAGCTGCTATCATCCGGAAGTCATGGTGGCGGAACCCGGGAGGATTCCGATGGAATTCGCACCACTGACTAGACTCATATGGTCGAAACCTCGGTGTGTTATTGACAATTTTAACTTCCACATGGGCGATTTTAACTTCCCTCGATACCTTGGCTGAGGTTCAACTTCTCCCCTGGCACTGTGAAATCGAAGCGCAGTTTACTTAGATAGTATTTGAAACCGGGGCAGCACAACATGTCTACCAACCGACGAGGGTTGCATCGCACTCCGCTCCATCGTGCCTGGACTTAATACTAACCAGTTGCGAACAACGTGTATACGGAATTCAGTCCTAGAGACCCTGGCAGCTAGTGACCACTCGATGATGTTAGCCAGCCTAGAGCTGCCGTTGCTTTACTCGCGTCCGCCGGAACTCTCCTATAATTATTGCAAAACCGGCAACAATGGTCGCACTCGAGCCGTCAGTGAAGTAGACTAGTCGCTGCCACAGGATTCATTTGTTGAAGCCTGTTGGTCTGTTATAGTAGAGGATATGCAATGGTTGTGCGCTCTTTTCCTAGCCCTCAAGTATCGGAAAGCTGGACCAGTGACGCCAAATTGCTTCGACTGAGAGTATGGTCAAGTGGCTCAATGGTGGCGCGTATGGTGGGACGCATTCCTCGTGTCTGGCTCTGCCGACGATTATGAGGCGTACACATGGCAGCGGAATATATGCAATAACGCAAAAGCGCGAAGGCGTCGGCAGTTCGGAGAGCAGCTTGCAACCTCAGCAAAGACGGCCCCGAAGAAGATTTTGCTTACCTGTAGCGGTGTCGGAGACTCGCATACGAAGTAACTGTGTTAGAGCGCACTGACAGACAGCCTCTGACCTCCAGCACTGAAAGTGCATTAGCATTAGCAGAGCACTTCGCTTCCGTATTTACATGTGGGTAGGCGCCTATGCCGTGCTCGGAGTGTGCAGCCCCTACAGAACTCTAGGGCTTGGATTGCCGTGTAGCAGATGTTCGCAGTCTACTCACCAGTCTTGACTGGACGAAACCTGCCGAACCCGATGGACTTCACCCGCTAGTTTAAGGTCCTTATTATCCATAATCTGGTCTGCCGTGATGGATTTCTTTAACAGATTCCTGTTCGATGGTGCAGTGCAGAGCGACTGAAGAAGCCCGGTAGTGAAGCCGATTCCAAAAGGCTATGACCCAAGCAATGTGAATTATTACCGGCCGGTTTGTCTTACCTCTGTTTTAGCGAAGGTGCTCGAGAAGAGTGTGAAAACATGTCTTTTGGAGTCGAAAGGTTTTCTAACGCCGGTGTAGCATGGAGTCATGAAGAGCCGCTCGTTCATCACCAACCTGCTGTTGACGCGACAGGAATGGTTGCAAGAGTTAAACCGAGGGAAGTCAGTGGAACTTATCTACATTGATTTTATTACTGGTTTCGGTAAAGTGAACCATGAGGTCCTGCTTCACAAACTGAGGAGGAGTGGTGTTAGTTACGCACTATACAAGTGGATCACTGACTTCCTTCTTGGGAGAAGATGGCACGCTCAGGTGGATGACCACCTAACGGAAAGGTACCCGACCACTAGCGGCGTACCCCAAGGCACAGTACTGGAGCCCATTTTGTTCCTGATCCACATCAACAAACTACCTCAACTTTTTCGGTCGCCTTGCGCATTATTTGCAGACGACCTTAAGGTTTAGAGGGTTATTGATTCTCCTGGCGACTGTACAGTTATTCAGCAGGACATCGACAACCTATCCCGGTGATCTGCAGAAGCTGACCTACCGGTCAACCCGGCCATGTTCTCGTTTATGAGCCTGGGACGGGTGGTAATGGGTGTGTGCACACACTGGCCCGCCACCCGCTGCATCCCCTCAGTTCCGTAAAGGATCTAGGCGTACTCACACGCTGTGATCTGAAGTAATAAAGGCGCAAACGGAGCATGTAGGCTGTCAGCTACATGCAAATGTCGACAGCACGGGTATGCTATGAGCTTTGACCTTTCCGCTGCATTTGTGAATCGGGTTAGAAATGATCGGCCAGCAAATACCAGCATGCGTCAAAGGGATCGAACTATTCCGTCAATATGATAAACCCGTGGAGCGGAATTCACTCACACTGGCTACAAACCAGACACAGAAGATTGTGTGACCATAGCCTACTAAATTAGCATGTTTCATTTACCAATAAATGGAGTTGAGCTGTCCTGTAGAGATACGCACTGTCCACAGAGTTCTGTGCTCTAATATTCCTTCGGTTGGCTGGGCGCGTGACTGAGCAGTCCGACAGTCACACTCTCACAGGGCAGCAAAGCAGCTTTACGACTGTTGTCAATAGCAGAGAGCAGAGAGAAAAGCAAGCGGTACGGTATGAAGTCTGTCGACAACACGAACAGACCGGGCGTAAACGGACTACGTCTGCTTTGGGCACTTAGACATAGCTTCCATATTTGATCTGAAGTGATTGACATTCGCCTGTCATCTCCTATGATAAGAACGGTGCTGGAGTACGGCTCACCCGCCTATTGCCCGATTAAAACTGATGAGGTGCAGAGACTGGAACGGGTCCAGCGTGTAGCTACCCGGCTCATCCCTAGTTTACGGTGGATGTCGTACGAGGACCGATGTAGGAGACTATGGCTGTATACTCTGCCATATCGTCGGCTTGGAGTTGATCTCATAATGACGCACCGCATATTACACCTGGGCCACTTCCCTATCTTGAAGTCGCTGCTGCGCGTTCGCGCACCAAGCAACACACGCGGACACCGGTACAAACTATTGGCACCAGATTTAAAGCGCGTCGCTCACCCTCTCTGCTTTGAGTGGTGAAATATTGGAATAAGGTGACCGTGAGCTTAGTTGAGGCGAAATCAGCGTCAGGTTTTAGGAGATTCCTTGATGCCCACTTTGCAGACAGCGGCCATAGGGAGCGCAACGCACCTGGATAAGATGTAGTGTAGCTGCAATATGCTGTCACCGCGCAGGAATAAGCGACTTGGTTCCGCGCACGTGTCCGATGTATCCACGATGGAGCAACACAGATGTTTAACTTCTCCCTCTCTATTCTCAGTTTCCTGGAAATTATTTCTAAACTTCCGCACAGGCATGCCTTGTGAAGGCCACACCTGAGTGAACTTGGCTAATGCAATCGAAGATTCAGCTTAATAATGTGCCATGTGTCCCAAAAAGAAAGAGAGGTGTATTGAGATTCGGAGTCGAACTGCAATAGAAGAAGCTGGCATATTGCTCGGTCAGTTCAGGTAGAAATGCACAATGCACCCAAAGCTTCGAAACTTCTCCAGGTTTGCAGCGCTACCGCGAGCGAAACACAGCTGCAGAAGTTTGGTTGATCACTTGCATAAATAAAGTTAGTTATTGGTTTTCCTACACTACCTTGGTGTCATTCAGGGCTACACGAGGTATCCGGAGGCCTATGTAGGGGGGCATCAGGACATTATATGCACATCGAAGCTACAGGCTGCGACAAATGCTGTGGTTCGATCTCTTACACTAGTGTTAGACATAACCTGTGAGGTAACTTCCCCGGGCTCCGCTTCTCCGACGTGGCTGGCTTACCGAACTACTTACTCGTGGTGTCAGCCGGGTGGTTTGAGTATTTTCCTCCTTCCAGCAAATAGTTCGGCGGCGGTGTTTTAGGACTTGGTGTAAGCGTTCTTTCTATAAAAAGCCATAGATGTCTGCTGGTCAACCCAACAATGTTGTGGTTGTGACTGGTTGCTAACTGAATTCACACTCCAGTGAATATCCGGATAATTATATGCAAACCGCGGACAGAAATCGTCTGTTCTCACAGTGCCGATGCGATCAAACGGAAAACCATGTAGCAGCACATTCACAACCACACGATACACAGTTACATATACATACATATTTACATTCTTATATGCACTCATACATGGTTGGCGGCATCCGGTTTCAGATTTGCTCGTCACTGTGTCCAACCACAGCAGGCTTGCGCATACAGGGGGACCAAGGGTGGCTTGCAGTACATCACCCAAAGCTTCATCCACACATCCCATATGCAGTGTAAAGCCAAAGGAATAAGATGGATGTGGATGTGGATGGGAGCCAAGTTTCATCAACGGTGCCGGCCCACACTGCTTCACAGAAAAACACAAACGCTGTAGTTGGGAATCAAGCACACATAAGGCGGTGGCTGAACCGTAGTCCGCTCCACGCTGGGTGCATGGCACCACTCTTCGAGCCTCGCACGGCCACAAGCACCGTGCACCCCGTCCACTCCAGCTACAACGAACTGTCTCCTGGAGCCAGTATGGACGAGGTAGTGGGTAATCGACAGGTAGCCACCTTGTCAACATGCGCGTCAAACGCAGAAACACAGGGGGTATCAGCCAACAGCCAACCACTTAGGACTGCGATATAAAATAAAATAAACCGAATAATGCACATAGATATGCTGCTATAACTTCTAAATAACTAAGCAAATTAAATACCTTGGTTGACAGCAAAGCCGCGAAAGGTTCAAGAAGTCAGGAAAAATATTTAATGAAAACGCTACAAACGCGAAAATGTTATCGAAGTTAACTACAATTAGCTTAAGCGAGGTGTTCAAGTGGATGGAAAACAGTTCAGTAGGATATTAATATCATCATCATTCTTCTCATTATACACGTAAGCTAGAGGTGGGAAACACCTCAGCTACTGTGCCGCAATACCTAACGGGAAAGGAAAATAAATACAACAGTTACATGCTGGCTGAGCTACCAGCAACGGATGGTCATCATTCCGGTAATCTACCAGCCGGCTACTAGGCAAAAAGAACAATTATTATGTTTTACCCTACGAAATGAGATCGTAGGTGGAGAGGGGACTAAAAGGAATGGGGAAGGACAAAGAAACTCACAGCAAGAACGCCACTGAGGTCGGCTCCTTGCCATGTCAGTAAGTGTAACCATCCAAACGTGTTCATCGTCTTTAGGACCCCAACCAGGGAGCCGTGACGCTCCAACCGAGGCCAGCTTCGAAGTGAGGGCATTCATTCCTCTCGATCAAGTCATCGCTTGGCCACCCCTTCTCTACTTCCATCCACACCCCCGGTGAGCAAAACAACGCAGTCTTGGAAGTCGGAGAGCTGGCAAGCGCAACACATGGCCGAGCCATCGGAGCCTGGTGTGTGAAATAACGGCGCTGAGCGGTTCAGTTCCTTTTTCTGTGCCGTAAACAAGGCGTCGAACACGCTCGTTACTCACGCGGTGTTCCCACCAGAGGTGAACCAAACTGCGAAAGCACCGATGGTCGAACGTAACTAGCCTAGGATATTAATATGGGGAAAAAATATCCTTGGGACAATATAGCAAACACACCACTTGAAAACAAGCGACTTCGCATGCAAACAGGCGGCTAGTAACTCTAATGCAGCTTAGATACAGACGCTGCGCCAGTTCTGCATACGTTCACAGCAGCATTCGTAGTCGCTTCAGTGGTGGCTCCCAGTGGCCTCGCTCATGGCTCGCTAGGCCTGCCTGATTCAGGCACTCGCGACCGCATGTGCTACAGCACCATGCGATCGATGTAGATGGAGCACAACTCATCGGTGCCTATCGCTTCCGCACTTGCTGCTTCTTTTCTGCATGCACGAGGGCTTTCTCCTGCAACTCGGCAACTGCCTTCATGATCAGGTCGCGCCATGCACGCCGATCAACCACCTTCGATTCCCATGACCAGCAACCAAGAGTAGAAGGTGAGGGGCTCACATTGAGCATGTCCTGGTAACGAAGCTTCGGTTTCCCCACATGCCACTTCCAAATACTCAGCTGACCATATAATAGTTGCTTCGGTATCCGCCTCGAATGCATACGGCTCACATGACCGAGCCACCTCAGGCGGCTCAGCAAAAGTATGCAGTCCACTGCATACATCCCACTTCGGTGCCACACCTTCGTGACTGCGAATTTGTCACACCAACCGATACGCAGTATCCTTCGCAAACACTGTTGAGGGCACCGCTCGAGATACCGCACATTCTGCAGGTACATCGTCCACGCTTCGCTGCCATTTAGAAGAACGGACAGCACCAAGAAATTGTACAGCATCAGCTTCGTGCCAATGGTAAGCTGATGGTTGTTCCAAACTCGGTACTCTAGCTTCCCGAATGCCGCCGCTGCATTCGACACGCGGATACGAAGCTCACGGTGTGTAGCTGCTAATCAGTCGACATCACACTCCCAAGGTAGCAGAAGCGGGATTTGGTTTCTACTAATCCACTACCAATGCTGATACACGGCAAGGTTGTAGATTGCACCTTCAGTGAAGACGGAAAGAAACAGACAGTTTTGCTTGTGCTGATGGTCAGCCCGAAGTTGGCCGCTGTCGTAGCCAGAGCACTAGTCATGTGCTGCAACTCATCCGCGCTATGTGCAAACAACGCGCGGTCGTCAGCAAACAGCAACATACGGATAGTTATCTCACAAACTAGCGTTCTCGCATCGAATCGACTGATGTTCAGCAACACACCATCAATACGGTACTCCATACGCACACCGTAAGCACAAGCCACATCAAAAGCACAAGGCATCATTGTCTCAAGATATGTATTAAACAGGGCGTAGCTAAGACATAGCCTTAGTTCACACCAAAGATAGGTGCAACTTCATCCGAGGTCTCTCCACTCAGCTGCACCCTCGCCCGCATTCCATTGTACAGACATTTAATTAAATTTACAAATTTACGCGGGCAACCAAACTTACCCAACACCAGCCACAATGCCTCGTGGTTTACCGTATCAAATGCTTTGGTGAAAGCAATAAAAAGCAAGTACAACGGCTGGTGTCGTTCCCTGCACTTCTCCTGCAAATGATGAGCCGCAAACACCTATGGTGCTGCGACCCGAACGGAATCCACACTGCTCTTCCGCCACGTTAGGTTCCACAACCTGACTGACAAGCCGGATGAGCAGGATTCGGGCAACCACCTTGCTCACACAACTCAGCAAGTTGATGCCACGATAATTCGTGCAACACACCTTGATACCTTTCCCCCTGTACAGTGGTAGCACAAGGGCATCCTTCAGCTCAGGCGGCACGTCCACCTAGGTCCACACGCGTTGCACCAAGTGATGCAGCGCAGTTACCAACGCGGGTCGCCGTGTTTGCATTCTTCCGGTGGGATCCCGTCGGCGCCAGTACACTTGCCTTGTGTTGGCGGCGTTCGGCGTAGCATTCCATCTGCTTCGCCTTCTCTGTCCACCATGCATTTTTTATGCGGCGGAGCTCTCGTGTCAGTCGTCACTGAAGTTTTGCGAAACTGACTCTTCTTCCCCAAGTCACTGGGGTCTGCCACATGTGCAGCAAATGCTGCATTATGCCCCGACACCAATGCGCCAATCGTCGCATTGTTCTCATCAAACCAATCAGGCCGCTTATAGTTTGCGCGCCCGATGGTCGCCTAGGCAACAGCTGTCACGTGGTCGCGAATGTGGTGCCACAGCTCGACCGCCGTGGCAAAGTAATCCACATCACACAGGCATGCAGCCATCGCCTTCTCCACAGTACCGAGGGAGAGAATGCTAAAGGTACGCCAATTCACGATGGGAGTGCAATACATAGATTTACGAAATTATATGTACAGTTTGGTCCGCCCCGTGTCCCTCACGCGCGTCTCCTTTGTGCCTGAAATGCAAACCCTGCACACAAAGGAGGATACAAATCAATAGATGTCGCTTCAGTTGCCTTAAGTGTACTACACGTGAGTTAAGGAACGCTAGCGTACGGCCGTCTCTATCACTACTTTTAACTCGGCTGTCTTAAGAGGAATGCATTTTGAGTAGTTGTGTCGCCCGCAGCGCTGGGAACTTGGATTACTGATGTTTCGTCAACAATAGAGGTGACATCATTGGGTTCAGTAGGTTCACTGGGGTATTAGAGAGCAGGAGGGGAGATCCCTTGTCAGCTCCATCGCTTCCCAATCCTTGTTGGGGTGCTCGTCATTGCGCAACGGGAACTCGGGAGGGGCCATCGCACTCGTAGCTGAAGCAACACGATCCCGGCATATTCAACAGGTGTGAATCAAGTAGTCGTTTGAAGCAATCCTCCGTCTGTGCATCAACGACGGGCGGCAGTAACCGGTTCCAGTTATTCACAAAGCGAGTGGATAGAGCAAGAATGGGCCGTACTTTGGGCGTCCGTGGTTTGAATATTTTCCATTGGTGGCCTCTAGTCGAACTCCCGATGTTGACGTGGAAGAATTCCTGCAACTCTTTCCCTAGTTCTCCCCTGAGGATACGACGAGTAAAAATCAAGTCCCCACGCCGGCGACGGTAATCCATAGAAAACATATTCAAATGTCGAAGCCGAAGGGGATACGGCAGGTCACGTAACTCCGAGACAAATTTCGATCCCCGCCGTTGGACCATTGCGATCTTGTCGCGCTCAAATTTGGAAAGCGGGTAGGCAGCAGGGAAGCCGTATTCCAGAATCGGGCGCACATGCGAAGTGAACAGAAGTCTAAAATGTTCCGGTGTCAAGCGAGAGAAAGCTCTTCGGATGGCAGGAAACATCCTGTAGGCAACGGCAACCCTCTTCATGGTGTCCTGAGTGAATCTTAAGTCCGGGGAATCAATCACGCCCAGATCTCTCTCGGAAGTGACATATTTGCGCAAGGAACCACCTATGTGGTAAGCGCCGAATGGTTCAGGAGCGCCGATAGGCAGGACGGAACATTTGTCTTGATTAATGGGCAAGCGCCACTGAATCGACCAAGTGTGTAGGAGATTGAGCGTCACTTGTAGTCGATCAGCATCCACTAGAGAGGATACCTCCTTCCATATCTTTAGATCATCTGCATAAATCAAGCAATCCGATTGTAGCTCAGACGGTAGATCGTTGATGAAGATGTAAGAGTTCGGGGCCGAGGACGGAGCCCTGTGGAACACCGCTGGTCATATGCACAGGATCGAAATACGTTTCGTTCACTCTCACCAGCATGGAACGAGTATGTAGGAAATTGGAACTCCAGGAGATAAAATTTCCAGTGACACCGATTCCTTGGAGTTTGTAGAGAAGCTGTTCATGAGGGAACTTATCAAAAACTTTACTGAAGTCCACGAACACAACATCCAGGCGTTTGCCAACATCCAATGAATTTGTCCATTTTTCTCTAGCCATAAGCAAGTTGGTAGAGCAGCAGCGAGCTTTGCGAAAACCATGTTTGGCACTGGATATCAGGTCCAACCGCTCGAGATGAAGCCGAAGTGCCCGTTTCAGGACCCGTTCCATGGTTTTGCACACTATCGATGTAAAGCAAATGGGCCGGTAGCTAGCTGGGTCTTTCCGGTTCCCTCCTTTGTATATGGGCTTGATGATGCCCATCCTCCAAGCGGTCGGGAGAAGTCCGGACTGAAAAGATCGACGGAAAACCTGCATGATAGATGAGGCAATGTACTGAGCCACAGTCTTGAGGAACAAGGGGTGCAAGTCATCAGGATCAGGCGATGAGTAAGGATCCAACTCACAGAAAAGTTTCAACACGACATCAGTGTGTATATCGACGTGCTTTAACAGAGAAGCGGGAGTGCACACTGTCCTGTCAGAGAACGACGCTGATGTTGAATACACTGAAGAGTATTGCTGCGCCAGGAGGCTGGCCTTGTCGGTGTCTTTGTGAACTGGATCCCCATGCTCGGAAGAACACAGGGCAGAGATAACACTGCCCAATCTAGTGCTCCGTTTGAGATAGCAGAAAAGCGTCTTAGGAGTGTTTCTAGAAATTGTGGCTAGGGAGAGTTCATATTGTTGACGTTTCTCACGTTTTTGTAGGGCATAGGTATTCCTTACCATTGTGTAAACGATGTAATCATGCTCTGATCGTGTGATCCTAAAGCTGTCCCACAACTTACGTCTTCTGTTCATTAGGGATCCCAGTTCATGATCGATCCACGGAGGGTCTCTAGAGAGCGGTCGCTTTTTGGAAATGGGGACAACTTGTTCAATGGGTGATGTCAGCTTGGAGTACAAAAGATTCCAGGCACCGTCCACATTGAGATGTTCGGGAATACACCAATCCATAATACTTGCAGCCGGTTTAAGACGAAGGGCATCAGCACGCCAGAAATTTCGGCGCACGGCACGTGAGTTGTGAATGGTAAAGCAACGAGCCCATTGGAATAAAATAGTACAATGATGGTTTTTACCAATGGGTTGAAAGACAGTTAGGTCCATGATGTCTGACTGCGCTGGGGAGAGCACAAGATCCAGGAGATGAGGCGACTGGCCGGCGAGAATACGAGTCGGCATGGACACATGTTGAGACTGGCTGCAGACGAGAACGGCATCAAGGAGGGCGACACCAAAGGAAGTAGGTGGACGATTGCAAAGAAAGAGGCCCCAGTCAATATTAAGAGCATTGAAATCCCCCAGAATAAGGCAATCCTTTCCAGCACCGTGCTTCTTGATCAGATCCAACAGGCGAGCTCCCGCGCCCAGTAGCGCTCTGTAGATGACATCAGTGCAGGATGGGTAGCGGTTTGGTAGGAGATACCGGCATAAGCCAAATCCGGAGATATAGTAAGGTGGAGTATTCTGCAGCATTCTATGGAATGGATGTCTAGAATTAGGTTAGGCGCTGCGTAGTATAACCCGAGCAACTCAATTTGCAAACAAAAGCGTGTGGTGGCCATGCTGGGTGTCTCAAAGCTATTTGGCCAGGTCTCGCACGGCACGATTGTGTGCAGCCTTTCGTTATGGGCTGCCTCCGCCATCAGTTGCCATTGTGTTGCGGTTGTGTGACCAGTTACCACTGCACTTTATCTTGGCAATGGACGACGGCGTCAGCTGGGTTCATCCGAGAGAAGGATTCAGACTAAGTGACAAAAATTCACATGCATTAGTATATGCTGACGGCTTGGTACTGTTTGCGAATAACGTATGAGATGTGCAGAATAAACCGGAATGAGTAACTATTAGCATCAGACTTTGCATGCATAAGGCTGAATAAAATCAAATGCCATGCTCCGATTATAAAAAATCGGTCATCCATTTATCTTGCTCTTCTTCCCAGGATCCGTAACGACTTTGACGATATGGTTGGTTCTCTGAGCATAACCAATTAGTCAAGTCAAGGTAAGCTTTGTGTACCAAGATAGACGCATTTTCTGCAATTTACGGCATCAACTGCGGATTAATTAAAATGACATATTAATAAATACAAAATTTTATGAATGGATACAGAAAAAGGAAAAGGGCGCATTGGTGTCACTCGAGTAAATGAGCCCGCGTTCTTGAGCACTGAATGCTAATTAATAAACAGACTCCACTTGTTTATTTTCCATCCGACTGGGTATGGTTTAGTGAGGGCATTTCTTCTTAATTCGTTTCAACTGGCCTAGAAGTTCGTGGCGAGAACCAACAGACCGTGAAAAGGTCCCGGTATATTGGCTTAGTATGCAAAATGTCGGTCTTGTTGACCTCGGAAATACTTTGAACACAAAAAGCTGTCAAATTATTCCTATAAATCTTATCCGCAGTAGACAAAGTAAAGATGATATTCAGTGAAAAGGCAACGGCCGGTTTAAAAGCCCCGCCCTACATCTTGATTTGATTTTTACCCGAATAAGTATATGATTACATGTTGTTTGGGCCAACTGACGCACCGCTGATGTCACATCAGTGGATGCACCCGCTGGTATATCATGTATGACAAAACATAGCTTCTGAATTGACCGTTGGAAAGACCCACCGGGACACTGCATGCAACATAGACGGAATGGTTTGAGGGGCGGCAGAATGATGGCTTCAACTCCTCCAACTAGACAAACGGTCTAAATAAGAATATCAGAAGACAATATTACCCCACTTTCTTTGTCTTCTGATATTCTTATTCGGAATTCCAAAGGGAAATACATGTATACAATCGTCGCCTATTTCCTACGCTGGGAAGGACAAAAGAGGACTGGGAGCTCCGTCTTCTACTGATCTTCTCTTCTCTCTAAGAAACAGGTTTACTCACTCAGTGAGTTGCTCAAAGGAGCCTTTCAGTTAGTTAGTTTACAATGAACTATCAGCAACGGACCTTCGTATTGCCAGTCTACTCATGAGTGTGGATAAGAAAGTGACTCATTCTCTGAAGCCTGATTACTTTAGTCGAAGTTTTCGTCTGATTAACGATCCGAGCATTACAACAACACTAGAAATATATGGCAGAGATACCTTGATTTTGTATTTTCGCGGTTTGTATATGGACCATAGATTTGAGAGGTAGTGTTCTGTTTACCAATTTCCGCAGTGCCACAAGGACCTCAGCTGATAGGACTTTCAAGTGAGCCTGCAGCTACAGCGAATCCTTAGGTCATATACTGAAGAACACAGCTATGCTGATGATAACTTTGTTCCAGTCACAACGCGATTGTGAACTGATTCTACAAACTCGTCGGTTGACTGGATTTGGCTCCTTCATTTAGCCAGACATCTCTACGGCTTCGAGGGACCGTAAGCCGGACTTGATCATTTCTAATGACCAATATCTAATTGTGAATGACTAGACAATCACCTTGAAAAGTCGGTTGATCTATACCTGAAACATAAATTTTATCAAGTGCAGTACAGATTGTGTCAATTCCTTTATTCGAAAGGCGATGGTGCATGGGTGGAAAGCTTGTAGGGATCTATCTGCCTTTCAACTACCATTGGTCATTTCGAAACACCGGCATAAATCCGCCAAATCCCCATCTGTCCAATGACGTCTAGTCTTGAGTTCTCAAGATGTTACTGGCTTATATCACTTGCAGCTTCTTGACACTTGCATGTTATGATCCTTATGTGCGAGGAATTTAAAGCTTGTCGATCTTGCTTTATCTTTCGGAGGCCTAATGAAGCGGCTTGTGGAAACCACACTGGCTGGATCATACCTTGTCGATGTATCGGAGTGCAGAGAACGATTGTTTCGTTGTTTCCCTTTAATTGAAGACCATGTCTTTGACTACCGTCATTTTTGTGAACTTCCGCCCTTAGGTGGTATTGAAAGAAAAATAAATTTTATGCTCAGGGCCCCCCATCAAAGCCAAAAGGTCACATCACCAAACTTTACCCTACATTAGGTGCTATGTTCCGACCATAGGGGAACACTGCTACCCGACTGTGTGCCCAGTGTTGTCCCTGCCTACCTACTACTGGTTTGTACTTTGTTAGGTGTACATACCTGCTTCGGCACAAACCTCGTGGAACCTCACTGGTGTGACTCTTCAACTTAGATCGCCTTTTGTGTCGAGGTCGGGTGCTCCAGATGCTTTCACCCTACTGATTCGGGTCTTATCGTTTGCTAAAACTGCTCCGAATTAAGCAAAACCCCGAGATGATCTTTCAGTGACATAACAGAACGACATTACGCAAGTCGTCGAAAGCTTGGGTCACGTTTGTTTTCGTCATTTTTGCGGATGTGTTCACAATGAGCGGTCAGATATTGTCTTGACGCCATAACAGATGTGGCTCGGCCACTGCGTTTATTACGCCGTTGACTCACCTCACTATCCTCTAACTGTTTAATGTTCCGTCTCTCGATTGTAGGCTTCGTCCGCATATTTTTTATTACCATCATTATCCTTATTAGGGCGGTGCATACCAAGTCAATTTAATCAACCCTCCATCATTACTCACGACTGACAACTCGAACAAAACGGAAACACGATTCATGAAGATTTGATACTGGACGGATTTCATGACAGTTCGTTGTGAACATCCATGCACGGCATATGGGGCCGATTCCAAGGATCCGGATCGTTCCCTCGAGTTTCGAAGAAATCCGGCGAATGGGTTTTTCTCACTAGTATTAGCATGACCGTTGGTGCAACGTTGTACCGGATATGCCGTGGTCTGTCCGATTGGGAGCTAGACCACTATTAATCTGCAATATAGTAAAAATACTACTCAACGTCCTACTATCACTGGAAAGAGTAAGGATGGTAATATTATCAACAGCACGGTAAAAGGGCAGCCCAGGTGCCAGCCTGTTCTCTTTGAGGAACGATTAGTATACCAGCGGCTGCCAGGTCGCAACGCATACTTTGCAAAAATGTCTGGAAGTTCAGTCAAAGATAACTGCCATTCCACTAAGGCAGTTCAAAGATCCTACCTTCTGTCTTACAGAAATGTTTCACAAAATAGTTAATTAGGTTATGTGACCATCATCTCTAATTCGGGCTGTTGCATCTGTTAGGAACATAATTTAGACGAGCTGTTAATATAGTACTGCACTCATGCTACTGAAAATGGGTACGTTATCATTGCTTATGTAGTATTTTGAACAGAATTAGCGCAGTATTTTTAGCTTTACGTCTTTCTGATTCCAACTTACAAATCTGTTGTAATGGCTTTCGTGCCTTTTCGCACACCTTTTGATAAAAACTGACTGCTTTTATTCGTGCACATCTGCAACAGCTTGCAATTTCCCATGTTTCCTCGTCCGGTGTTGTTACTCCGTCCGATAATCCTAGTAGTATAGGAGAATTGCTTTAGACTAATTTTCATGGCGTTAACGTCTTTCTACCAAGCTTTGTAGCGGTTTTAGCCATCTCTGATAACGACCGTACGCACTGGGCCAATCTCAACGTCAGGCTTCCAAATACGTCATTTGAATGCGCCAGCTTCCATACGAGCAGTATCTGAAATGTTTGGCAGTTTTCAGCGGGCGGATTCACTGACTACGAAGCGGTTTGATTCTGAGCTAATTAAGTTTGCACTATCCAAATCATTTGTGCTGTTCTTTACTGCAACTCAGCAGTAAAACCAAAATAAGAGGCCACTCCTTGAAAGTAGCAGAACAGTACAACCGTCTGGTGTGCTGTAGAAATTTCTTTTCTGTTTGCCTATGTACCTCGTGGAACGCTTCCCCGGAATCGTTTGTTTCTGCACCCATGTTAGATATATTTAATAGTCGGTTGGATGGTGCACTTCTCCACCTACCTTTTGTTACTTGACACTATATGCTGCTCCCTGGAAATACGTTGGATTTATCTTTTACGCCTATTGACGCTATGGAAACACCCTAGTACAGGCCTTCAGCATTACATACGATAGGTGCATTCTTTTGACAGTAGAACTACTAACTGAACCTTTTTCATGAACGTTTTTCGATAACCCACCAGACTACCCAACAGGGCTTGTAAAGCAGGGCTTCTTAACGGTATAAAATCATTGTCCGTTGTTCATTACCATTTCCGCAAGTTAATGCCCCAGCGCTGTATTCGCGTATAAAAACGTCCTACAAACCGAGACATTTGACCCGAAAGTGGACACAAAATGGTACAGTGCCCCTTCGAACGCAAAGCGGTTGGGTTTGCACCTACCCCACAGAGAAGCCGTTTGTATCCTGTTGCGATTTAGGCAACAGTAGAACTTCTGTCATTTCGCTGTGTTGGCGATAATGAATGTCATTTTCATGCCGAAAAGATGTCAAGCTCCCAACGGTTGGTCTTGAAATGTCACCTGGCCTGTTGGATCAGTGCACGTGTAAAACACTTGACGTGCACTAACATAAAGCTATACCTTGCATGTTCTGCTTCCCGGTCAGGACCACAGCTGACATACACTTCCACAACCAAAACGAAATAACCAAGTTATCTTGGGAACAAAGACGAATGGTACGAAACACTGCAGCTAATTGCGCCATGTTATTCTTGCGCATTCACCATGAACGGTCTTTCTAGATGATAGCGCAATAATCATTCATTTTCAAAATTATTATTTCCGTACCTAAAACAGCCCTACAGCTTAAGTAGTTTGACGACCATTGAACCATACAACGCTTTGTTCCAATTTCGGTCCACCAAAATGCCCGAGGGTGCTTACCGTGCTGACAACAAAAAATCGCCTATCTGATAACCACCTGTGACCATGAGCGAAAACTGCCGGAACTGGGGAGTATGTCGTGCCAAGCATCTTCATCAATCATTCGCGCAACCAGCGTCCTTCGTTGCAGTACGACTGAGGTACACTAGCGAAGTGCGTCTATTATAAACTCCAATAAACAAGAAGATAGGAGAGTAGTATAGGATTCCTGCCAATAATTTACTGCAGACAACCTATTATGGATGCACCTGGTTATAGGGAAAAAGCAATCAACACGGTAAATTGCTGAAGTGTACAGAGGTAATATTCGTGTTTTGTCTGTTTCCATGACATGGTTTCACTAAGCGGATTATTAACTGACTAACACCGTGATCTCCCTTGTGGCTTATGGTGCATTGGACCTGTAGATTAGAGTTCATACATAGAGAGCCGTCCAGTTAAGCGTCCCACATTCAGCAATGGGCACAGTTTTGATCGACATGACGTCAATTCACGTGGAATAGTATCCATATTACTCCATGAGACCGAGTTTATCCTTGGGTTCTCGAACATCGATCTCATGTAATCTGGTATCCATGTACAAGTATTTCTAGCGTGGTGTCCAGGCTAAAGTATCCTACCTTAAAATATGTCTATCGGCATTGCCATTGAATGCACCAACATTAATAGGCACATGTAGGTTAGCAACAGATGGCGCAGTACGTTAAACTGTCGTAGTCTTCTTTATTTTCCCAATAATCTTATAAGATTACGAGATGATGGATAAAAATTGGGTTAAACGACTATTTGCGAAGGAATTCGCTTTCGTCTAACCGCTTTACTTGTTTGTGTGTGCAGAAAACATAGGAGATTTTGTGGACTACTATTGCAATGTAGACCAAAATAATCCCTCGATAAACACTTTGTTTTATGTCAGCAATGTGTAAAAACACAACAATGCTCTGTGACTTTTAATCCATTCATGTTCACTCACTGGCTAGGTGAACACATTGGAGTAAGATTTAAGGTAACAACAAAATAAGAGAATGATTCGATTGTAGGAAACCTCTTCTGGAATACAACTGTGGTGACAGCCAGTAGTTTGTGCGAACAGAGCCGATGGGAGTCAACAGGTAGAAGGTCGATCAGGGGTTGTTTATGCACGGCGGCCACAATTGAACGGGTGGGATTGACAAGACAGATGGTCCTAAATAGGATAAGAACAGTGGCGAGCAGACAGTGCGTGAGGCCGATAAATTTAATTAGGCGGTCTAAGACGGACAGCAAGTAGTAGTCAGTGTGTGGCGCACTACCAGCGAGTAGTATGTTTGGAAATGAGGAGGCGCGAGGAGATCAGAGAAATGGTGGAGTGGAGCGGAGGTAACATACCTGCTGCACAAAGAAACTTCACGAAAGGCGCGTAGTACAGCAATTTGTCTCCGCGGATACATTGTGAATAAAGAGGTGCAGCAGTACGTAGAATTGGATAGGAACCGCTAAGGAAATGCGCAAATGGGCCCAACTTTCTATCTTCGCAGTGTTATGATATCTAGGCATGCGTTACCTAACGTGCCAATCGATTGAACTGCGTTATGTTCTAAAAAGGAGGAACGAGCTACAAGGGATTTGCGTTACAAAGCCGTGCGTAGTACAAATGATTCTTTCATTCATGGATAGGCACATTTGGTTGATATCAAGACTGCTCTGACCTTCGAAGATTTTTCTGATAGAAACCTGGATAAAGTAGGACAACAGACTACCAGATATGCAGCCTACACTGCTGAAACAATCTACTGCTTGCACCAAGTGTAATGATTACCTACAGCATCAAAACACTGGAAGCCTAAAGGAACTTCGGATGCAGTAGGCTGGGCTGCCAATGACACCTGGTGGCGTTCATTTGAAAGTATTGTGGAGTCTACGTTCGCCCCAGAGTTTTGATCACAACGGAGAAAATCGGATTTTTTCTTCTTTTATCCATAATGAGAAGCATCAGTTCCTAATACATGAGTTAAGGGTACAGGACTTTAGAGATTCTGCTCTTTATCAAAGCCTTAGGTCGAAGGATTAAATCCTGACTTCGTTCAGTCTGTAAGCCTTTACTCCAGAAGGCTTTGTAATGTTTCGCTCAATACGCGAAAACTACGTCAGACAAAATCCTGGCTCATTCTGAGGCGTGCGTCTTAAGTTAAACCACAAACGGACATGACACCGAACACCTCGGACACGCAGCGCTACCCAGTTCTGCCTCTCTGCAGAGTGTGCGAGTAAGACTGTCATTAGTACAACCTGTGAATAACAGGAATATTCCCTGTCTAACGGCCTCCAACAGATGAATCTAGTGTACAATCTGCTATCTGCCAGTGCTTGTGGAAAGGGAGGATATCCTTGCAGACGCTGACCTTATTATAGCACCATCGTGACTGCATGAGCATAATCTTGTGGACGATTGTTACGTATGACTCAATCGCTTCACCTGATAGCTTCTTAGTAGACACGGATTTCCCCAGAAAACTCATTCAGTTTCCATCAAAGCGAAAAATAATCTCTTAGTACACGCATATAGATTGTCGAAAATATGCCTTTTTAGTCTGCTTTTCTGCTACTTATACATTCCGTTTTTCAAATTGCCGCACTAGTAAGTTTTCCCTGAGTTACACCATCTGATGATGGTACTAATAACGGTTAAAACGATGCACCGAGATTTGGTGTGCGCTCAGTCAAACACTTAAGTATCTTTCCCCGATTGCAGCTCTCATTGGTCTAAGGTTCGCAATAATTCAGTGACGTGTAACGTTTCACTGAATGAGCGCACGTAACGAGTTGGAGTCAGCCTACTACTAAGAGGCACAGCGACCAACACGGGATCCTTCCTCATCACGTTTTCAAAACCAACCACTTCGGTTCATCACAGTTTTGCCCCTTAGTCTGCTGTCTTTTAGGCTGAACTAAAGTGATCAAAATGAATGCTTCCCTAGTATTCTACGTAGCACAAGGAGACCACATGGTTGTTGATAAACTTTATTCTCCCAGTTTCATTTCCATTTCCGAATTTTTCGACCACAAATGCTTGTGTTATCTCTGTTTAATTTCGACGATCTAACTATTCCTTTTACTCCACAACTGGCCGCCATCTTGTCTCGGATTTTCCATAACGCCGAACAGATTCACCTTGCGGTGCCTGTTTCAAGGTTGTCGGAAGTCGAGCAAATGCGCTCGCATGTGTTGTGTCCCGTTAGATTCCACCTTCATGCATTAGCCTATCGATTGATCATTTTCGGCGTTCTTGTAAAATCCAAAATCATTTCGTTTAAATTTTGTGTAGGGATAGCCGAAACGAGATGCAGTCAGAGAAACTAGAGCAGAATCGCAAACAACTTTGCAGGGTTTCATAACTCCGTTGAGGGCAGATCGTTGTGTTTGGCCCAAAAAGCTTGCCCGAAGCTACTCCAGGCTATCGATATGCTTTCCTGTTCGTCTGTTATGAACTCACCCACACGAAGTCCCGCAGTTATTAGCAGCTCAGTTACATCTAAGAAAAACATATGACCTGTTGTTTCCTAAAGACATAAGTGTCTCGGTGTGTGAGGGCCTGTGTATTGAAGACATGTGGCAATTACAAGGAAAGAAAAGGCAGAAAATGAAAAGAGTTCAGCGAGTGCAAAGCAACGACAGGCCAGACCAAGTGAAATGCGAGAAAACCCCAGTCCTGCGAACTCTAGGTTGGTCTACCAGAGGCGTTTTACTCTCGTGCTTTTGCATGCGTCTGAGTCCAGTGATCCAACTTCACAGATACACTATGATCATGACGTCAAGATTTTACATTGCTTGGTTGATAGTCTCTTCGAGGTGGGGGAGGGCGGGTTGAAAGTGAGGCAATTTACCCATCTGGGAAAGAAATGTGAGCAACAAAGTCGAGCAATGGGATCACCTTTGTAGACGAAGTCAGTCCGAGGCTTGCTTTGTCCCTAGTAAATAGGATGACAGATCTAATCTTGGATGTTCATCCAGACCTAAATCCGGTAGAAGGAGAACGACTAAAGTCTACCATCTTTGAGCTGAAGTGACGAGATGGGGATGGGGAAATAAATCTCCGTATCGGATTTTCGGGCCGTTTCCAAGGTTCCAGGAACCAGGATAAACAAGTTCCTTACACTCCAAGAACTCACCGTGGTTCCTGTTGCAGCCTGAGTGTAGGTTTACCGACATTTGTAGTCTTATGAATAAATGCGATGTACTCCGTCCTTACGTTGTATCTGAACGGCCAAACGTAATGCGACCCACGGCGAGGTGGCTGAATTCTCAGTTGACAGCCCAGGACATCGTTTGTACCATTCAAGCGTAAGAAAATTGGACCACTCAAGTCCTATTGGCTTGACAAGCAGTAGGGTAAAATTGCTCGGTGCCGACGCAAATTGTTGGACAAATTCCCCCTCTCAGTTCTTTCAAGGATTACGAGCTGCATAGGAAACAATGAGCTATTTGCAATAGTACGAAAACGAGCAAGCACCGGCGTTTCGCAAAGCAGCTCGCAACCGCAGCAAAGACCGATCCAAAAACAATATTTGCTCACGTGAAGCGGCACCACAAGCCAGGAGGTGCTTTGCCAGTGCTACGGGGTTCAGAGGGACAGCTCCTAACCTCCAGCACTGAACGTGTGTCTGCCTTGTCTACACACTTCGCTTCCATGTTTGCAAATGACCAGGAATCTGTACGGACTTCGACGTGAACCGCGCATACCGAACTCGACAGTACGGTTTGCGATGTTGAGGAGGAGTCTACTTGACAACACTGACGGCACCGAAATTGCTAGCCATGGCGGACCCCACCCACTGAATCTCAAGCTCCTCTCGGCTATCATCTGTGATTTACTTGCTCAACAGATCATTATCCGAAGGTTTATTGTCAAATGGTTAAGCCCATTCCAAAAGACCACAAACTCTAGTAAACTGGGCCAATACAGGCAGATTTATCTGACAACTATTTTGGCCAAGGTTGCAGAGAAAATTGTGAAGAATGGTCAGCTAAGGCTGCTCCAATCTACAGACGCCAGCACCGCACAGCTTTTTGCTGGGCCGCTCCAGTATTACCAACCTCCAGTTGAGTGGCATCAGTGGTTGCCGGTAGTAAATAAGGGGAAGTTTATCAACGAAATCTTCATCAATTTCAGTAAAGGGTTGTACAAAGTAAACCATGAGGTCCTCCTCTACAGGCTGCGAAGATGCGGTGTTGGTGGATTACTGCGGATAGCGGCCTCCAGCCGGTTATTTTTGGCTGTGTTGACAAGACTACTTTGTGTTCATTGGAATTATTTCGTGGAAAATTAAATACTATTCAGTTGCATTACTGGTTCTGAATTTTTGATCACCAATACTTGTATTATCACCGCTTGGTTTCGGTGCGCTTGCTTTCGCCATTTTCTCCAGTACTTGGTCGTCGTCTTGTTTTCGGACTATTCACAATACCGAAAAGATCACCATGTGGTACTTGTTTCAAGTTAGTCGGATATCGGGCAAATGCCTACAGGTGCGTTTTGTGTCAAGTCAAATATTACATTTCATGTGTTGGATTATCAGTTAAACATTTTTGTCATCTTTGTGAAATCTAACACTATTTTCTTTACACTTAAGTTGAAAATGTTGGAAAAATAATACAGCCAGAAAGAGTAATGCCGACGTGTAGGCTTCATGATTCCTTTACGAACAGCTCCGACTGCCTGGCCCAACCACCTAGCACTAAGAGCTTTCAGGATTCTGCTCAGTCTTCCTCCTCTACGCGTGCAAACACACCGACACGAAGTCGAATCGTTGTGAGAAGCCCATATCATCTGGCGTAAACTGTTTAACTTTGTTGTGTCCTAGGAGCGCTGATGTCTCAGTAATTGAAATCCTGAGTGCTGAACACCCCTGGGAAGAATAGAGAAGGAAATGATGAAAGAATCTTGGGCGTTAAGCTGTCTAAGTCAACAGGTAACCAAACTTCGTGAGGCTCCTAATATACTACGTCCAGGAAGATCAACCTCTTCCGACCAGAGGCGTTGTAACTTCGTGATCTTTCCGTTCCAGTTTACAGTGATCCATCACCCGAAGTGTCCTACGACTACGATGTCGTTTTTACAGAGTCTAATTGACAGACTCCTGGACGTTGATGTGGACTGGGTAAAAGTGAGGCCAATTGCCCGTGTTGGTAAGTAAGGTGATCAACAAAATCGGACTATGAGAATCACTTTTGTTGACAAAGCCAGTCTAAAAATCATCTTGTCCCACCTAAGTAGGCGGAAAGGTATAAAGATCCATTTTCGTTCAAACTTGGAGGATGGAACGGCTCAAGTCTGCTATCATTGAGGTGAAAAGACTTACTGTAAGGGAGGAAACAAATCTCCGTATCGTAACTTTTCCGGGAATCTGCGAATCAGAATAAGCAGGTTGCTTGCACTGCAAACACGCCCGGCGCTCCCTACTGCGGCCTGCGAGTAGTCTTTACCAACGTTTGGAGTGTTACGAACGAGCGCGATGAGCTTCATCCTTTCATTACGTCTGAGAAGCCAGCGTTATTTGGACTCCCAGAGACATGGCTACATTCAGAGGTATACACCCAGGAAATTAAACTTAGCGCTTACCCGTGCTTTCGCTGCGATAGACTAACGAATGCTTGCGGTGGCGTCTTGCTCTACAACCGGTCTTCCCTGCTTGGGAAACTTTGGGCACTTACCGGATTGACAATGGTTTGTGTGAGCTACTATGGTGCTCCATCCACCTCGGGCTCCGAGAGCTAGTTTGGGGCGCAGCCCCTGAGTTGTTGTTAGGATTTGTTGCCCCACCTACGAACCCACATGAGTCGTCCTGATTTTCTACTTATGGGTGATTGTAACTGTCCTCAAACACGATGGCCTGATGTGCATTTGATACCTGGACATGGTGAGCTTGAAGCAAAGTACATGGATTTAGTACTTGAAGCTGGTGCATCGCAACACATATGCCAGCCAACACGCATACCATCACGCTCAACCCCGTCCTGTCTCGACCTGATATTAACGAGTTACGAAGAACGAGTGCTTGACATTCGGATCCTGATGTTCCTGGCTATTAGCGAAAACTCAATTCTCATAGCTAATATGGAATAACACTTGCCATATTCAAGTCCGCTAAACCCAACTTAACTACTACAAACCAGAGTTTGATGATCTAGCTCAAACCGCGAGCCAGGCAGATTGATCTCTATCAAGACTGCTTCTGTGGAAAAATGTCAAACACTTAAAAAAGGAGATTGATGTCATTGTGCTGCAAATTTGTGCCCTTGAAGTGTCGGAAGGTTGGACCGAATAAGCCTCATTGGTTTGACAAGAAGTACTGAAATCTGGCTCGGATGCGTCGTAGACTGTGGGACAGATTCCTTCTCTCTGGTTCTGCCAATGACTAAGAAGGGCAGAAAAGTCAGCGGAACACTTGCAATAGTGCACAAAGGAATAAGCGACAACATTTCGAAGAGCATGTCGTAATCGTTGCAAAGACGGCCCCAAAGAGAAGTTGTGCTCAAGTGGAACGACGTCTGAAGTCGGCACGTGATGTGCCAAGGCTGGATGGCCCGCACGGACAGCCCCTAACTTCCAGCAATGAGCGCGCGTCCGCGTGGGCGTCGCGCTTTGCGTCTGCATTGGAAAATGACCAGTGTTATACGTGTACCGCTTTTATCGCCTGGATTGTTGCTTTGAAGAAATATGTCAACTAATCGCCAGGCTTGACGGCATCAAACCTGCAGGACCTGCTAGGCTCCACTCATTGATTCTCAAGTCACTTACTGCATTCTTTCTCCAGACGTGAGTGATCTTTTCAATAGGTCGCTGTCCGTAGGTTCATTGCCGATTAACTAGAAATGTTCCGTGGTAAAACCTATTCCGAAAGGCGGCGATCATAGAAAGCAGATAAATGCAAGCAAACTTGCTGACACCTATCCTGGCAAAGGTTGCTGAGAAAATCATAAAGAAGGGGTTCCTGCAGTTGCTGCAGTCAAAACAGGTCCTGATGCTCGCACATCATGGTTTTGTGCAAGGTACTGATGCGTTACAAGCTTGCTTGTGAAGATGCATGAATGCTTGCAGGCAGAAAACAAGGGAAAGCCTGTCAAGGTGATATCAGTTACAATTGAACGCTCGACAAGCTCAGCCATGAAGTCCTCAACATGTGTTATGTCAGCGGCCCGCTTCCCTAGTGGATCCTCTATTTTCTTGTTGGAAGAAAGTGGAGGGCGCAGATCGTGGGCTATCTGACTGGTATCCCTCTACAAGTGGCGTACCTCATGATACTATGCTGGGGCGCAATCTGTGCAACGAGCTACTTCAGAATTCTGGTCGTGGTGTGCCTTGTTTGAGGACGACATGAAGATTTTGAGAGAATCCAACGCTCCGGACAACTGTGTTGTACTTCAGCAAGACCTCAGCCGAATACCTATATGATTTGCAGAAGTTCATCTCCCGGTCAACCTAGCCAAGTCTGTATATATGAACCTAGGGAAGGGTGCTGACGGCCGAACATACACCCTTGAAGACCAACCGAAATGTCCCACATCTTCCGTGAAGGACCCAGGTGTAATCGCACGCTGCGAACAGGCTCTTTCGTAACGGAGTGCGCATGCTTTGGGCGCTCAAACGTAGCTTCGGCACATGGTCTGAAGAGGTTTCCAAATCAAATCCAGTCAAGTCAAACTAAACTCTATGTATCCAGATGGGTACCTTTTCAGCAATTTGCAATATCGACTACGGATAACCTAAAATTACATCATCATGGCTTTAAAATTGTAAGATGGAAAAAGGACACTGTGTACAAACGTCCGTTGAGTAAAGGGTCAGTATAAACGAGCAACAATTAAAAATTTCCGGATAGAATAATGTGAAGCGGCTTTCTGTTGCGAGGCCAGTGTTGCAAGCTAGATTTGGAATCCAGGCGCAGTCTCTTTAATTTTTCTCAAAATGTTGGCAAAAGACAGAGCGATGACCTTGGAAATGGTGTGACAAATGTCAATGTTGAAGTATTCTGGGAAAACTAATGTATCCATATCGAGATGGTAAGAACGATGTTCACTGAAAACGGCATGGCCGATTTAAAGGTCCCGCCCCAACCTTAGACCAATGCTGGAGTACAGTTCTCACGCCTGCTTTCCGATTGCCCAAAGCGAGGTACAGAACATCGAACGGGTCCAACACGTTGCTGCCAGGCTCATCCCGAGTTTAGGTGGCTAGCAATATGTAGCCCGGTACGTGAGACTAGGACTCTACACCTTGCCTTACCGTCGGGTTCGAGTCGACCACATTATGACCTATGACGGTGATTTTCCTTGCTTAGGCCAATGCTGCACTTACGTGGTACATGCAGCAGACGCGGACACAGATACAAACTTGTGGTGCCGGATGTAAAGCATGTTACCCACCCACTGTGTTTCGAATGGAGAGTGGTAAATATTTGTAACAATTTGCCTAAACAAGTGATGGAGGTAACATCTGTGCAGCAGTTCAAAAAGTTGTTAGGTTTATATTTTATCTCTATTCGCTTCAGAGAACGATTGAATACTTACGATGACATATCACATTTGTGAGTCCTGCAATACCGTGAGTCAAATCTTATAAATGTTGCATTAGAAAGATAAGGATATTCACGGCTGGCATTGTTTATAACCTTTTCATCAAATTTGGAAAGAGTTGTATAGAATTCATTTCAACTTGCTCTACCACACAGTATTCAGTGTTAGGTGCACCAAGAACTTTGTTGTTGGGCGAAGGTGGAGGGTACAGGTCGGCGGCCATCTACCTGACTATTATCATCTGCTAGAGGAAGACCCCAAGGTACGATGTTGGGACACACTCTGTTCCTACTCTACATCAACGATCTACGTCAGCTAGTTCGGTCGCGGTGTACCCTGTTTGCGCATGACCTGAAGATTTGGAGAGTGATTATCACCCCATACGACTGTATGCTATTGTTATAGTGACTGGAAACCAGTGTGACCAGTTCAGTAACTCGTTTGGTGAGTGCCATATCTGGAGTCAACAAGCTGCGAATTAGCTCGTATGCTTGTGAGTGACAGACACTCAGTGGTTGTCGCTGACGATTTCATGGGCGGCGAAAAAAACAGTTCTTACGTTCGACGTAACGGTTCCAGGAACCAAATTCTTCAGTGTATTCTTCCAATTTCCCGATGGAGGCCACGGATTCGATAAGCCGTCGCCAGTATTGTAAGTAAGAACACGGAAACGCAAACGACACAGCTGTAATGTGTACACATGACCAAGTCACTGGTTCGCTTGATAACGGAGATTTATTTACCCAAGAGTCACGTGCGTGAGCAGCAGACTGTGCTTCGTGATAACCAGTCACAACCTATGCTACTTTAACAAGGCTTCAACCGCTCCTCTATGTGGTCAGCGGAAGTCCACCACTCGATTAACCCATCCAAGTCAGTGTTTATGAGCCTGGGGGAAGGGCAGTGACGGCCGAATTTTCACCATTGACGACCAATCGTTACGTTCCACACCTTCCGTGAAGAACCTAGGTGAACTCTCGCGCTGCGATTTGAAATCCGTTGAAAACACAGTTTCACGTAAAGGACTACACATGCTTTGGACGATCAAACACAGCTTTTGTAGTTTGTCTGAGGAGGTTGCCACTAACCCCTTCTCTTTCATCATTAGACCAATCTGGTCTTCGGCTCACCCGCCGATCGATCGAGGCTAAGCACAGAAGATCTAAAGGGGTCCAACACGGTAATAGCGGGCTCATTCCAACTTTAGGAGAATTATCCTACGAAGACCCGGGAGAAACCTCAGGAAGCTACACGTTGTCCCATCGGCGGTTGCTAGTCGATCTCGTTGTGACCTACAGTATATTAAATCTCGGTGACTTGCTCATGTTGAGGCCGCTGAGACACTTGCGAACGCCATGCAACACACACGGGCACGGGTACAAGCCTGTGGTGCAGGATATAAAACGATTACACTCCACCTTATTTCGAAAGGAGAATGGTGAATGTTTGGCACAAGCTGCTAGAACAAGTCGCGAAGGCTACATCTGTACAACAGTTCAGAAGGTTGCTGGATTTGCATTTTCACTGCCTTTCGATTCAGAGAATGCTTGAACACTAACAATGACATATTGCATTTGTGAAGCAGTGAAATTGTAAGTCGGATATTTTAAGTGCTACTTAAGAACTTGGAGAATGATTAGACTATCATGGATTGCAGACATCTTACGTAACATTTCTCATTATATTACGATGCAGTTGTACATTGTTCAAGTTCTACTTGTTCCTCTATATCATATTCAGTATAACCCTCCTGAACAAGCAATTGCAAGTTTATTGAGTGAATGGAACATTGGCCGAAATGTCATGAGCTTTCGGCCCAAAGCGGCTGACACCATCCAACAGAGCATCTGCCGTTACTAACCAAATAGTTTACACTCGGGTCCAAAGAACAATCGAACGACCACTACAGGTGAACATCCAAGGGTTCTTTACTGCAGCAGTCAAGTACATTTAGCGTAGCAAATGCGAAAAAGTTGTTTCTTAAGCTATTGAACACTCGCCAAAACCAAATAGTTTTATCCTGCAAATTTCAGCTGACACTAACATTCGCATACCACTGTGTCCTCAACGGTTGGCAAACTGCTTGTGATACAAGTTGAATTGCAAACTAGTGCGTCTGGCTGGGTGGATCCGGTGGACCATGGCACCGATTTAAGTTAAGCCACCATGTCTCCTTTACTAAGCTAAATGAGTCCCTCTTACATTAATCAGGACAGTGGCGATAACAGCATTTAGAAGCAGTGGAGAAACCCAAGCGAAACATGAGGTACCGTCTGGTGCACGTTGTACGCGGCAAATCTTAGCTTGCAAAAGTAATCTTTCTTTTCATTTGCTGCGGAAGATAATTCAACGATTTGAAATACCGAAGTAGATTTGAACCTCCAATGCTTTAATCGACGCTTGTACCTGCCTACTCTTTATCTGGGAACGTTAGTCTTTTCGGGTACAAAACGCAAACCTTAAGGCACATTGCCCTATCAGCTGTTAATCTCATTAAGGATTTGTTCAAAAGAGAACGGGCTCTCATCAACTAATGGATTAACTGTACTGACTAGCAGTTACAAGATGTTATCAAGTGATTCAGCTAACAGAAAATGATACTGGGTGATTTTTTGTCAAAACACAGTGTTGCAAAGAGATCTCTTTTCGGCAGTTCACATTAGGCAAATACAACTACAGGACTTAAAAATGCATTAGTAAACTGGTGTAAACAACAATTAGGACGGATGGGACGATTTGAACAGTTTTAGCATGTTCATTTGATGCTCGAATCGATTTAATCAGGTGACATCGTGATCGGGCTAACTGACAGCTAAATAACTTGTGTAAACAGAAAAGGCAAAATTACTAACCAAATAAAATTAGTTAATTACGCAAATAACTAGCACCCGGTTAAGCGAGATACTCCGGGGAACCTTATCATCAGGGCCATGGCAAAGTCAAGGGTTGCACAAACACCCTATGTTTGCATAGCTCTGGTTGTGTTAGCCGGATCGCGATGGCTTCGGCTGTCTGCAGGAGGCGTTTCCTTAGCCCTTTCGGGTATCGCCTCGGTACGGCGTAATAGACTTTGTCAAAATGAAATGCAGCTGTTTGAATCCCCAGAATCCAACTTGCCCCCCCCCCTTCTGACAGTAATAGTCTTCGCTTAAGTCAAGTGCACGCAAGTGAAAGTGCACGCTCGTCTTTCTGTTTGGTCATGTGAGAATAAGCCTGGCAGAGATTTGGGTCACTTTGTCAGACTTCCTTCTATTGATCTTTGACTTACACGTTGTGCTTCCAGTTGATTTGTCACAGCTGAATTTAAAACCAGCCGAGCACGCATGTACAGAATACCGGTTATGTAAAAGACAGTGCACTGTGTCGATTAATGACGCCGTGTTTGAGTGATACTATGTCAAGTTTCATATAGGTAGCGGAACACACAAGCAGGTATTGGATACCAAGATTTAGTTCGGTGCATCAACTATGAAAGGTGTACAGATGAGTCGGTCACTCTAACACCACTGTTAAACAGTAATGCATAATGGCTAGTGGATCCTTGGAGCAAACACTGAACTACTAAGCTAGACATTCGACGCAATAAAGGAAGCCAGAAAACTTTATCTTTCAGGTAAACGGCGAAAGTCTGTATCCCATATACGGAAAGCAGTCTCCCACGAACTGCGCGAATGCATCTTGTTTTATCTAACCCCTGATATGACCTCGTTTACTGACCAGAGTCGGGAGCAGGTGACTAATTACAGCGGCCCAACTCTGCTTTATGCACTAACCAGCTGACATTGTCAAGCCAGGCACATCAACGGCAAACATGGTAGTCGGTCCATAGGCGTGTTATGAGTGCGATCAAACCAAAGCTTGTGTTGCAACTGCAGTAAACCTTCCAGTGTAACCCCGATTTGGAGTCACTCCACACTTCTACAGATAATAGTAAGACTGCAGATGTAGTGCTGGGGATTTGACTGCAATGCCTACATAAACGAGAGCAACTTCTGTGTCAATCTTGTCCGGGAAAATATATTGAAACTTCAACCGAATTCTTCGAATTAGTACCGCCCCAATCCTAAGCTACCTTACAGGCATGTTAACAAGCTCCGCAAAGTACAGCAAGGACTTCCTCTTCTAAACACAGCATGTAGGAAAGCGCAAACTGCTCAAGTAAAAGCTAACTCCCGTAAATAAAAATTGGGTGTTTCCTGCCCGAAAACACTACACTACTATGACGCTTTTCGATGTTTTTACTTCTCTTCAGATAGTTAGCAGTCATCGGACCCGGGCCCATTAGGATGTTCCTTGTGACCACAACCCCTAAGCCACCGGGTCATGACGGATCACGCTTTGTACAACGGTTTAAGGAACGATGTTGAGGGTCATTTTGAACTACACGTTGTGGGGATGGATTGCGACGCGCAATCTCAATGTACTCCTGCACTTAACAAATCGCAGTGTCATCCCATAGCATACTCACACAGAGCACGCCACCACCAGGATCTAGCCACAGCCGCGAATGTGTCTGATGTCAGTACATGAGTACAGTTCACCAACCGTGCATGACATACGCCCAAATTCATTGAGGGCAGCTGCTACTGGATTTGCATAACTGGTAGCTCAGCTTTTCCAGCGCTGTCTCGATGAGACTCAGCTTCCAATTATGTGGAAGCGCGGAATAGTCACCCGCGTTTACAAGGGATGCAATCATGCAGCGCCCACCAACTACCGTCACATTATTTTTCATGCTGTGCTTGATAAATTTATGTCACTTGTCCTTGCAGAAAGGCTCATGGGGCATTTAGGAAGGTGCAGTATGATCGCGCAGGTGATGCACGTATTTCGCCAAAAGCGCTCGTGTACGACGAACCTTTGATTGATCGACGGAATCGTCGATGCTGGGGAGGGAGCCGAAGCTGCCTACCATGATTTTTCGAGAGCATTCTATCGTTTAAATCACTGCATTCTTCTTCGCTGACTTCGGAGCTATGGGATCCGCGACCTGATTCTGTGCTGGATACATTCATTCCTACTCCAACAAAGCTTGCATGTGCGAGTTCGTAACGCTCTTTCAGATACGATAGAGGTTTACTGTGGTGTCCGTCAACTCTCTGTAATAGTGTAGCGGCACAGAAAACCAAGATAAAAAGTAACGAGGACACCGGGGAAGGAAATCAACAAAGCAGCTCAAAGCCTGCAGAACAAGCCTGAAATGGCAAAACGATCGACAAACTATGTGAGGCCCAGGGTGAGACGAGCGGGGGACGTAGTGGTGGACGTTCCGAATTCCCGGAGAGACACGCGTTTGGCCGCGCCTCCAGGAATAACCACGAGGAGACCGACGCAACCCCGATTAAGCAACTCAAGAGCACTCGAAAGTATCCAGGCCGGAGAGAAGGGAATGTTCGGAAGCGGATACTAGAGCAAATCGGCGAACAGAAACTACACTGATCGGCTGAAGTCGGAGCATGAATGTGACACCGAGCGAAGGGACAGTGTGTGGTGCGTGGTGATCGGAAAATTTCCTTTATACCTGCGCATGTGCGTTCTAGCCCATGAACCCGTCGTGCGTTGGCAATAAAGACTGTGTTCCAATCGTTCATACTTTCTACACTAGGACCATGGCCATTCCTATTGTTCTTAAATGACCTCGCCGGAGTGTTGTACTCGAACTTTATAATCTTTTCCGAGTGTCTCAAATTTTGGAGGGTTATCAGGCGAGTAGCAGACTCCGTAGCACTGTAGGGTGATCTTAACTGGGCTTACGGGTGGTTTAACCATATTAACTGCAAACTAATGAGCATACGCCATTAGACCACCTACGAATACCGACTAGGAAAACGCGTGTAGCTGCGCACTTCTTATGAAGTGATCTTAGGAATCTCGTCCAATAAGATGTCAGGTTCTCGAGACAGGAGGCAAAAGCAATAAAAAAACCAGCCAACAAATAGGACTGTTGCAGCAGTCTTTTGGTAGATTTTACCTTATTTTCGCAAATGCGAAATTAGTATGTGAGACTAAATGTAGCATACGCCATCTAAATTTGGCACTTCTGACAAAATCATGATCTTACTGCCCACGAGAACCTACGACGGAGGGCGAAAAAACATATTAAATGATTGCTTCAGTCCCTTAACCATTTGAGGCTAAAGATCATTGGTTTTCAGTGAACAATTTCGTGTTCTGCAAGGTGATCTCACAGTAGTGTATCAGATCCGCAGGGATGCTAATCACCCATGCCGACCCTTATGGAAAAATTTGATCAGTCCACTCAGTTCGGATGTGCCCAGCACCGTTGAGGAATAAAACGTTTATTTATTTGTAAATTCAACCATAACACCTCACTGAGTAACCACCGTTTGAAGTTGGCTACACAATATACCCAGATGGAATGCCGCCGGAAAATTTGCTCATTTCATTTATTGCAGCCGTGGAATTTACTTCGCATTTTGTCATGCCCGCTTCTTCCTTGACGGGATTCAGAACTGGGTTTGACGATGCATTACACTACCTGCACCACACCATGTAACCCAAATTATTTGGACACACGCTAACGTAATCAAACTCTGTGTGTATGTGAAATTTGCGGTAAGTCCACCACTACGCGTTTTTGAGATGTCCATTTTCGATCCCACACTTTAACTACACAAAACTACTCAGCGTTTGATTGCACTAAAGCTTTATGCCTCCAGTCATTTCGCTCTGCTTTACGGAAATGGATAGCTGGCGGACTTTTATTGATATATATGTGCATTCTCTCTACATCAGACCTACATATGCCTTCTATTAAAGTGCCAGCTTGCGCATAATAATTAACCAATGCATAGTTTGCTTTTATGATGAGAAGTTGATCTTCAAAGACTCAGTCAGCCACAGGAATCTCAACATATCGTCAAATTGGAATTCCTAACATCGTCAGATCTTTTTAGTCATGCTACTTGCGTCCAGTTGGATGGTATGGTATTCTGCTCCATTCTGATCCACTGTTCACCAGTGCGGTCTCTTCCCCAAGAGGTCCGCGAGATTCTATATAACGTTATAATGCCGTTAACCATATTTTTGGACGTAAACATTTTTAAGGGTTGATTACCAACTTCCTGTGAACATTTATTAGATCAAGGTTTCTGTTTGACCCATGTAAAACACACTGCTTACGAGAAGGAACCTGGTTTCCACGGGGACTTAAAATTTGTGTGAACGAATCTATCAAATAACAGAAAGGTTGTGTTGTAATCTCAGCGTGATGCGATGGGTATGCGCGGCTTGGGTCATTCTACGTCAGCTCAAGCTCATCTAACACAGGCTGTATCCCCCGTGGGGGCAAAGAGCAAGTCAAACATATGGCTGATGCTCACGGTCATTAGGAAAGTTGCTATCAGCCGAATTCGGCGAACCGGAAAGCGAAGCCAACTGACTGTATCTCATCCTCGGAAGCCCAGAAGCAAAGCGTGAGAATTTCGGTGTTTTGCGAGTGTGCTCATTTGATTTCGCAAATCAGCGAGATACTATCCCTGCAATGTGACGAATAGTGGGTGTTTTTTGTACTTCATGTTATACTTCATACAATGTCCAACGGGGAAGACAACCGAAGCTAGAGTTTGCTAATAAGTTTAATTTCATCAGTTCATCATCAAGCTAATACAGTCTCGACTAACGAGAGTAGAACGGGCAGGTATTGAGTTAAATATGAGAAACACATCCTTCTGCTTTGCACCGACCCTACTGTTGGCGCTTCAGCATCAGGAGTGCCGTGAATACTGTCAGTGATGAAAACTCGACAATTGGTATCCATTGGCAGAACTCAGATTGGGTGATCCGCTCCACGTGCGGTGTCGTAGCTCTTAGCTCAAAGAAAGACTCACCCAAATCAAGGAACCAAGGAACAATAACCAAGAGCAACAATAACTCCTGCTTGTCTGTCACTACGACGCATCTACGACAAGTGGCTACGATCAAACACCTGCATGGTAAAATTGTCGCAAACAAGCTAACAAATTAGAGCTACTCCTGTTAATGAGCGTTAGTATTACCTATTCGGTTTTCCCACTAGATACGCGGAATACTTCGCAAGCAGCAATGGTCAAACGCAGTCATTCTTTGAAATTCTTTAGCGCACAGCGACAATTTCTTTGGTCCACGCGGTAGCACCGGTCGCAACATTGCGGCTACATCTCTTAACCATTTTCCTTACTTTCCACTCCTCCATAAGTAACAATACTTGCATACGCACAAAATCATTAACAATGCGGGCAGTGACACTTCAATGACGCAATCGTCAGAAAAGTAAACCGATCAATATAGTTAAGCGATCATCCGAAGGTAGCAAGGACTGAGGATGAATCGGACCAGTGCGGGGACAGTACTTTCCACTAGGAAGATGCAAAGCATGTACCAAAGTGTGCAGCGCCACACGTCAACCTATTCCGTAGCAGTTTGATGGCAACGCAATATTGTTCGAAGGCAGCTAGGTCCACTGGGTAGTGCAACTTTGACAGCCGGTCACCAGACAGAGCCTATGCCCTGGAGGAAGTGCTAGTATACAGGAGAGGATGATCCATATTCACATAGCTTACAAAGCTGAACAGATATGGAGAGATAGAGCAGCTTTGATGTACTGCATTTGTTATCCTTAACCCACTAGAAACTCACAAGCCTTTGTGGCTCGTGGTGCTGAGATTGCATGATAGAAAGGAAATTTTCAGACACACTTCAAAACACAGACATTGTCACAGGCAAGTGCGGGTGACTATCGAAAAGTAAAATTTTGAGCTACACACCATCTTGAAAATTTCAGGAAACCGTTGCATCGTGCTGCACTCCGGTACCTTGGAGGCATTCGCATGCGGAATCGCATCACGAAAATTTTCACTCAAATTCCTTTGATCTTCTAAAATTTGTCGATGACAACATTTCGAATTCACGCCAAATAGTAGGACAGAGTAGACAGGGTGGGCACTATTGAGTCAGAAACGTGCTCAAGGAAGTATGGGAAAACTTCGTCAGCGTCATATGTTTTGTTCCGATTATGCAGTATCGATCGTATCAATTCTCATCGGTGATAGGACTTGTTGCGTCAGCGCTGGTTCAAACAAGCTGACAGCAACCCCGCTACACTAGGACAGCTGAATTATTTTGCAAATTGTTCGGTCCGGCTTTGTAGTTGACATGCGTGAGAATGAATCTGCTGTCTATCCTTCTCGGGATATGTCTCGCTCACTGGAATTGCTATCGGATCCGTATGTCCAATAGGTGAAAAATGAGTCTGGAGTTCTCATCCCACGAGCACTTGCCATCCATCACCTCCACTTGTGAATTTTGTGGCTCAGGTTAAGACAGTCTAACTGATTGTCCAAGGCACTCAAACAGGACATCCAGATGAAATCATCTTACGCTCATCAACTAGGTTAATCGAAGTTTTGGAGGTTTATGCTCCACTCAGACTTCTTAAACCAGAAGGCCAGTGGTTTCGGGGGCTTTCTGCGTGGTCCTCTGGTGATTTCGCTACGATTTGGCTTATATACCTCATGCGTTATTCTCCTCTGATGCTACTATTGTGAGTGATATATCTGTTTCGCGACATTCGAGCAAAGCTGGCGAGGAAGTGCCTTCAAAAATGTGCAATTACCGCGGCACGATGAGTGAGAGTTGAGCGGGCACGCATGATGATATGGTCGGAATGGAGACGGTTGCATCGGATTAAGCGGCAAAATAGCACAGAAGTACAAGCTTGATAGGTAGTGCTAATGCCATCAGGTTGAATCAGAGACAGTCGTGAATTGGTGGGTACCTTGTAATACAATGTAAACGCTTGTATTGGAACGCTTTGCGCCTGTCGTAGAGGATGGGAACGGGTCGCATCGAAAGATAGCGAGTACCAGCACCAATACGACAATTCTCGATCGCGAAGCGGCTCCTGAAGGGTGTTCGGATTCAGGTAAGCAACTTGCAAAGGTATTCCTGTCTACTGCAACATTCCCGAATTCCTACCTTGGACTCTTCATCTTGGGGATGGGAGCTGTTGTTAGCATTCTTTTTTGATTGCCTCCTAGCTTCAGTCTTTAGGGACGCAAATTCAACACAACAATATGTTCTTTGACCTGCTACCCCCACTTGTTAATTCTGATAGAATTTCGAAGTCAACTTATTCATTAGGATTGGCCATGGAATGGAAGCCTCTGAATAGCTGCGAAAACCGATCCATATGCGATGATGTATGATCCATGATCTGGCATCAGTAAATATTTAGATTATGTAAGCAGTCTGGTAAGCACAACGGAATTGGGACGTATTTTTCACCATGCGTTTCCCGGAGGCATTGGCATAAGTTAGGTTCGAGAAAATGTGAAGTCCACTTGAGTGTCGCACGTTGACTAATGGAACGTTGAAAAATCCTACAAAAATGACAATTTGGATTTGATATCTAAGGCGACTTCTTTATTAATACGACCTCTAATTCTGTATTGGATAGCTTCCAGTGAGCATGAGAACAGAGTGAAGATAAAGGAAATGAAGCGCAGCCTCCAAAGCAGCGTTCCTCAAATTGTGGTACGCGAACACCTTGGGAGTCCGTTCAAAGAAATATCTGGATGCAATCGTCTTATTTTATCGTTTGAAGGCATACTATTACGAAAAGTTGTTAAATCATATCTGACGGTCTACATTAGCATGGTGCATGGCCTATGTAAAACACACTGCTTACAAGAAGGAACCTGGTTTCCACAGGGACTGAAAATGTGAGTGGACGAAGCTGTCAAATATCAGAAAGGTTGTGTGGTAATCTTACCTTGATGCGATGGGTGTGGGCTGCTTGGGTCATTCTATGTCAGCGCAAGCTCACATAACACAGGCTGTATCCCCCGTGGGGGCGAAAAGCAAATCAAAGATATGGCTGATACTTATGGTCATTATGAAGTTTTGCTATCAGCCGAATTCGGAGAACCGAAAAGCCATACCAACTGACTGTATCTCATCCTCGGAAGCCCAGAAGCAAAGCGTGAGAATTTCGGTGTTTTGCGAGTGTGCTCATTTGATTTCGCAAATCTGCGAGAAACTATCTCTACGATGTGACGAGAAAAGTTTGATGTTTTTTGTACTTTATGTTATACTTCAGACCATGTCCAACTTATCATTGGTGTCAAAGTCGAGGTGTGTTAAGGAGTAGTGTATTGAATTAGTTCAATTTAATTATTTGGACATATAACCTCAACGTGGACCGTTGGCCTTTTTTTGTAAACTTCTATCTGTGTCTCAGCAATATTCGTCGTGGAATTCAAATGTAGTAATCTTTTGGCCATCTTATAGCCCTGCTAAGAATGCATAAACTGGGTCCTTTGTTGTATTTGCACCACCTGATGCAACGCAACATAAATCTGTATCAACAGTTCTCTGTACCAATAAGTAAGAGTCTTAAATACGACGACATTTCTCTTTACTTTTGATTTCTGAATTCTAGTTAGCGTTCAAAGTTTTTGGTGTCAAAAGTTCATCCTAAGATTTCCATGGTGTCTGAACAAACGAGGCGACGGTTGGAAAATGCAGAACAAAGGGATACGTAGAAACTCGTAGAATGATCTGTTGAACGCCCAAAATACATGCTTCACTCGTCTCGGATTGTAACAGATAAAGCTGCCGAAGCATTTTGTATTGTTAGTTTTCTTATTGTGCAGACAGAGAAGCTCATTCGATGGCTGAGGAAGTTTGTCGTATGACATCAGTATGGACTGTTGTTTGAAAACGAAAACACTGCAAAATGTTTCATACAAATGTTCAGCATCGAATTCAGATGTGGCAATGGTTGGTCCATCTAATGTACCTTTGTGCAATGCAGTAACTGGGGCTTTCGATGTGTGTATACTGCTTGATGCGATGCAACATACATCTGTGCTAACCGAAGCCTCTGTAGCAGCAGGTAATAGGCGTAAATACAAAGATTTTATCTTTCTTTTGGATTTACAGAGGCCTGCAACAGTCCTGTGGTATCTCTCTCGAACAACACAACGGAGGGCAGCGGCACTCACCCCAATCCAAGCAGAGCGACGCTTCGAACTCCCTGGTTGGCGATGCCAAGCCCCAGATTTTGGTTGGTCGGGTGGCAACCACAAGCAGTCCCGCGGCTGCTAGCAGCCACGCCCCCCAACCTCTCTTGCGGTAACGCAAACGCGTACAGGCTAACAGCCAAACTACAAACGTTTTGGTTGGCCGAGCAAGGCCAGCCCTGCCTCCCAACAATCGCCAAACCCCCCTCGGTGGCGGCCCGGCCACCGCATGGTTGGCGGCCAAGAGAGCGCATACACACCGCCTGTGCGTGCCTCCTGTACATCCACAGAAAGATCCACTCGTTCGTATTTACGCCTCTTACCTGCTTGCAACAGAGGCTTCGGTTGCACAGATATATGTTTGCAACGCATCCCCAGTATCACTGGCACCCATCGAAGGCCTCCAGTTACCAGCATTTCCACAAAGGTACATAGATGACCAACCATTGCCGACATCTGAATTCCCGATGCTGAACATTTGTAGGAAACATTTTGCAGTGTTTTTCGTTTTTCAAACAACAGCTCCCATACTGATGTCATACGTACCAAACTTCCTCAGACGCCCTCGAATGAGCTTCTCCTGTCTGCTACAGTAAGAAAACTAACAATACAAACATGCTCTCGCAGCTGTATCTGTTACAACTCCGTGACGTGTGAAAGCATGCTAATTTTGGGCGTTCAACAGCATCATTCTACGAGTTTCTACGTATCCTTTGTTCTGCATTTTTCCACACCGTCGCCTCGATTTAGTTCAGACACCATGGAAAATCTATAGGATGAACTGTTGCGACACCAAAGACACTTTTGACCGCTAACTAAGAATTTCAGAAAATCCAAAGATGAGCAGAGAGAATTGCTCAGTCGTATTTTAAGACTCTTACTTAATTGGTACAGAGATCTGTTTGGAATTACAGATTTATGGTGCGTTGCATCTGGTGGTGCATAATACCACAAAAGGACCCAGTTTAGGCTTTCTTCAGCAGGGCCTATTAAGATGGCCAAATAGTAGTACTACATTTTGAAATTCGCCACGACGCATATTTGACTGAAGACACAGAGTAGAACGTTTTACAAAAAAAGGCCAACGGTCCACAGTGGAGGGTTATATGTCCTCAAATAATTAAATTCGAACTAAATTCAATACACTACTCCTTAACACACCGTCGACTTTTGACACCAATGATAAGTTCTGGACGCTTGGTCTGAAGTATAACATACAGTACAACAACATCAAACTTTTCTCGTCACATC